>OY660872.1:18880000-19595000 GCA_962446985.1 Xyrichtys novacula | reverse complement strand
GAAGAAAACATGGGTGGTCTAATAATTTTTTCTATGACTGTACATACATATGTAGTGAACAGTATTTTGTCTTTTGTTTTCAGAAGTGTTCCTCATTACTTTAAAAGTGTTCCCCCATTCAGAGTGTGTATTTTTGGTTTTCCTTCCTAATTTCCTTCCAGAAAATTGATTACTGTATATTTAGAGGTGACTTCCCAGATGCCTCAGCCATGATTAGTCTAAAGAGTCTTGAATGGGAAGTCACCCTACATTCACATGAACCACAATCCTTCAGACAAGAAGTTGTGTTTTTATTGAAACTTTTAGTCATTGATGGCTATTGTTGGCTATGAAAAAGACACGCATAAAACACTAATAACAATAACTCAGACTAACCTTGCTGTTATTTGTCTCAAAGAAAGCAGTGCCATTGGAAGTCTAGTGAGTGATAACACTTGGATTTATTGAGAGACTGGCGCAGACCTCTTATAGACTGTTATTGAAACATTAATTTGACTGAAGTCATCATGCTTGCTTGCAGACACAGACAGGTAATTCCTGTGACTTTGTAGGTATGACTAACTTACATATTGTACCTCTTGTGGTATGTAAGTTAGCTTGTGGTGAGAGAAACCAAAAGAGAAAAGTTAGAGTCTTTCTGTAAAATTTTACCTGAGACAACCCAATTAGTTTCAACATATTGAAAATTCCTACTCATTTGGTAGCTCCTACCTCTTTGTGGTGTGACAGTTTCACTTTGGCATATCAGTAAGGGTTTCCACTGGCAGCATGAAGTTCAGGTGTTATCTTTGTACTGTTCAATGCACAGCTAAGGCCACATGTATGTATTCAGCAGGGTTCAGAGCTCGCTCCGTCTGATGTCCTGTTATAGCCATGAACACCTTATGGTTCTTTACCATGGTGGGATTTACAGTTTGTTACCATCATCGCAGACATTACCATCCAAAACATTTACTTGATCTTCATAACTTATGACTTTCCCTTTGTGGTGTTATTATAATTTAGTATTACATCTAATGTGAGAATATTCATACCATATTTCTGGGTTAAATGAAGTTCATCTGATTTTTATTTCAACGATTTTTTTTCCCTTTAAATACCAACAGTTTGTCTCATGTAAATAGATTAATTATGTAAAGTTAATATTATTCACTTTTTAAAACAAAAATACAAGATTTCTGAAAAAAAATTCATTTGATTTTGGCACTAAAACATCTAGAGCTTGAAAATGGTGGCCCCAAGGACCAAGACAGGTCTCTTGCTGTAAAGTTATGTTGTTATGACTGAAAATTTGGCAATACAATACAATAATACATGCATATGCACCAACACAGGCCTTTACAAGTAACAGCCTGGTTATAATGACATCCACACCCCTCTCATTATTTTAAGTTTCATTTTAGACTCCAAAAAGACGTGCATACATTTCAAAAAAGCAAACTACTCGAATGTTTCTGTTTTGTCCAATTAAGATTTTGGAGCTTGAAGAAAAAGGACCTCAGTGACATTCTTGTTTGAAAAGTTTTTACTCCTTTGGTAACTTAAGAAAAACATTATGATACTGCCTTCTTTCTGAATTTTGGAGAAGTTCTTCCTTTTATGTGCAGTTACTGTTAAAAAAAAGTATCTTCATTTGCCATAAATATGAGACACATATTCCTCTGAAGTTAGTGGGAGTTCTGCTGACGCAACTGACTTGGTTTATTTTTAAATATTTTCAGTATAAAAAGCATTTCTTAAAAAAATCTTTCGCAGTGACATTGCAATTATCTTTCTTTGTACAAAAATAGACATTTCTAAGATATACACATTGAGGCCCACCTCCTAATGAGGAAATAAGACCAAACACCGAGGGAAACCTGCGGTTCAGTGGGTGACTCACAGTTCATCTACAAGCAGACTCCCCTTGGAAAGAGGAAATGCTCAGCTCATCTTTTACTGTCTAAGTGTGGTCAGTGGATGAGGAAAGGGTCCATCAGAAAAGGGCTTCCCTCGTTTTCATAAGCCCCCTCCCCCGCATTTTCCTTTCCTTCATGCAGTCACTTCAAAGTTCCCTTCGGACACTCTCTCTTTACTCTCGGTTTGTTGACACATCATCATTTCATGGTCTCAGGGATCCTTTAGTTTTCTTTTAGTTTTGTTATGCAGTTCCTTCCCATTTTTGACAAACACGCACAAGCACGCACACACAGACACACGCACGCACACAAAACAACAATTTGAAAACCAGTTCTCATATTCAGCTTCTAATAAATGAAGCATATTCTCATTAATTCTTCTTTTTTTTTTTGGTAATGCACAGTTATCTCGTGATAACGACTGATCTCATTGTCTTGATAGAACAGAGTTAGTTCACGCCACACCAGTATAAAGTGTAAACACAAAGGTATTGTTTTGTTTTGGCTTCTTGTTTACATGGAAATGGCATTTTAGCCAACCTATAATGGTAACTTAAAAACGCCCTCCAGAGTGGATTATTTCTGAAACACTGCAGCCACCGTTGTCAACAACAAGCCTAGGTTTTCAATGAAAACGGTGATGTCACGATCCACTTTGCGCATGTGCATTACACTTTCAACACGGGAACATTTAACTGCCATGTGCGAATCAGACAACAACAGTAACAATGGCAGGCACGTTATTAATCAATTTGTTGTCACTGGAAAATTATCTTTGTTATGTCAAGATAACAAAAATCAAAAATAATTTGTTATCATGAGAAAACAAACTTTGTTTTATCAAGATAATGACGTAATAATTAGTTATCACGAGATAACACTGCATCAAAAAAAGAAAAATCCATGGCCATTCTCATCTTCCACAGTTAACAGCTAAAAAGCAAATAATTAAAATCATTTGATGATTTTTAAGCTGACTTCTGTGCATGAATAAGTCAATTTGCAGCATTATGTTATCCTTCTCACCTCTGGCTGCATTAGCTAAGACAGCCCCACGGCCTTGAGGAACTCTGGTGGGATCTCATCCACCCCCTGGGCCCTACCACAAAGGAGCTTTTTAACCACCTTGGCAACCCCAACCCCAGAGATAGAAGAGCCCACATCCAAGTCCCCTGGCCCTGCTTCCTCACTGGAAGGCATTCTGGTGAGATTGATACGTCAGCAGTGATAAGGATACTGCACAGGTCTGTCATGGTAAAGAGGGAGCTGAGCCAAAAGGCAAAGCTCTTAAATTACGGATCAATCTATCCTGCTACCCTCACCTATGGTCACAAAATGTGAGTATTGACCAGAAGGACAAGATTACGAGTACAAGCAGCCGAAATGACCGTCCTCCGCAGGGTGGCTCCCAAATGTCTTTCTGATCAAGTGTACAGGGCAAGTTTCAGCAGTAGGGGTACGGAGAAGACCGAGGACACGCTGAAGAGACTATGTCTCTTAGCTGGCCTGGGAACACCTCACCTCAGGGTCCCCCAGGAAGAGCTGGATGAAGTAGCTGGGGAGAGGGAAATCTGGGCTTCCTTGCTCAGGCTGCTGCCCCGGCAACCAAACTCTGTATAATCGGTAGAGGATGGATGGACCTCTGGCTGTAACATTAGTAACATGAAAAGTGACAGAGGTAAAAGAGATGGAGGGACAGGAGTTCAATGTGCCAGGTCCCCCAGCAGTCTTAACCTACAGCAGCATAACTAAGAGTTGCTCCAAGGCAAGCCTGAACCAGACCAATCAATCTGACTGGTAGAAGATTTTAAAGGAGAGAGGCTTGATAAATGAGAGCTCTACCTCACATACTACTTTTACAGACTTAACGTACCAGGGTCAATGTAATATAATGTGTTAGATGTATTGATGTCAAATTAGCACATCAGGTGATGAATGATGATGGTGTGTTTATAATTAGGCTACTCTAAATCTTTTATTTAAGAACTAAAAGGCCCTAATAGGAGAAAGCAGGCTGTTTTTACATATTGAAACACTCCCACTCTTCTAGCACTTTCTGCACACTCCAGAAATTAGCTATCTTCTTTTCTCTTCAGTAGGATCACCATTTTTATTAAACCACTTTTACTGTTTGACACATACAGAGCTGAATGTACTGCAATCACACAACACAAACAAAAGTAATTGTAAATTTTTGACTTTGTTAAAACAACACAGACTAATGCTGTTCACAGATTAATTAGAATAGAATTGTGAAAACTTAATTTTTAGTGTTTGATGTGCTTTTAAAGAGAATATGTTAGAGACCCTGTTAACACAAAGGGTCATTTCTGGTCACCAGAGATGAGGACCGCTCAAGATGAACAACATAGTGTGTTTGGAAGGGTTTCTTCAGATGGTTAACACAAGAGAACAACTAAAAGACAGCTGCACAAAGTGCAGTTGTGACAACAACAAAGATCTGACCTGGCTTGCACACTTGACCTGGTATAGACCCACCACTTTCTGTTTAGTTTGGATAACTTTTACAAATAGGGGAGGGGAGTGTTTCATAACACTCATTGTTACAGAATTAGGTCTTCAAGATGAGCACGTTTACCCTGAGGCATCATTCATATGCCATTTATTTTTATTACATAGGCCCTTTTATTGTATCTTCAATAACAAAAGCTGCACTGTATCACATTTTTAAAAGTATAATTTAATTTAAAGGAAAAATGAGTTTTTTTAAACCAACATATCTAGATTAATCTTTTAGGTTGCCTCAATATTACTCATCATTATAACCCTCAGTTTGTTATGATATGTTCTTGTCAACTTAATCTTTCCCTGGTTTTGTTATTTAGTTGCATTTTCTGTGTATTTTCCCAAGTGTATTATCCCCTGTGATCCTGGTCTTTGAGTTTTCAGTTTGTCTTTGATCCTGTTTCCCTTGCGTTCTCAGTGTTTCATTCTTTGTATCAGTTTTCAGTGTTTTCTGATTTATTTTGTAGTTCCCTGCTCTTGTATGTATCTGTCAGTGTCTCAGTCAATGTCATGGTGTGTGAATCCCTTGTTGATCTCCTTGTAGTTTTTCCAGTGATTTTTATTTATTCATTTTTTTAGGATTTTGCTCCTTCTGCACTTGGGTCCTCCTTTTTGTTTTGTGACCTCTACATTGATAGTTAAGATGATAAATCCAGCGTACTCTTATACCTCTTTTTTAACTTGCATTTGTGACAGGTGCCTGTACATGAATACATGATCCAGAGTCAAAGAAGTGCATTTCTTTTGTTGATGGACAGAAATTTGACAGAAACTACCTGTGGCTCTGGGGGAGAGGCTAATTTTGTCTATTAACTGATAAATATGTATTACTTTTATATCCAAATGCCTAAAAACTTGTGAATGTATAAACTAGTGAGTTAAAACTAAATGAAGAAGATATTTTTAATCAAATAAGTTCACTTCACAGCCAACATGAGCAGCTGAATTGCAGGAAAAAGCCAGTCAGGTAGTCACCAGCTCGCACACTTTCACAAGGGCTCGTTGAAAAAGCTTAAGTCTTTGGATGTGCTTGATACAGACTCAGGACCAAAGTAGGAACAGAGGTTCTTATAGGAATGAAAGGATTCACAGTTAGCTTACCTTCATGCACATACGTAATTGGAACTGAGCCATAAGGACCAAACCAGAGTTGAGACTCAGGTTTGACTCCTGAAAACAAAAAGAAAACATTGCTTTTACGCCAAAAAAAAAGAAAAAAAAGAAAAGGTGTTAAATAATAAAAATAGGTGCTCATTTCAGTTTTAGGACCTTACTTTTTAAATTGAGGCTATGTTCCCTCTAGGAATCCCAGCAGGGGCATGGGAGATGGGGATAAAAGGTAAAAGGGGGACACAGTAAACATAGCCTGTAATAAAGTCGTCATCATGGTATGTCATTGTATAGCTCTATTTCCATCATGACAAGCCTGTCAGGGAGACAGCATGAAAGATAGCAGGGGGCAAGCAGATAAACACTGCTGCAGCTGCACAATTCAAAAATTCAGCCAAAGCCAAAGACAGGGGGCGTTGTGTTTTGACAGCTTGATGTTTGAAGTCTGAAATCCAAGTTGTTGTTTTTTTTTATTTGGGGGTGGTGTGTGTGTGTGTGCGTGTGTGTGTGTGTGTGTGTGTAACCCTATAAAAGCAGTTTCATCTTTGCTGAAAGTTAGATGAGCTTAGGGCAGCTTTTGCTATCTTGAACATTACTGTGGTAGCTCTCTCCAGGCTGTGAAAATGTTTGCAGTTGTTACACTCTTCGTGTTCATGTGCTTGACGGCCACCAGCCATGCAGACCACCATCATCATCCTTGCCGTAAGAATAAGTGGTTCTACTGTCTGAGTGATTCATTGTGCTGACTGTGTTATTATCCGTTATGGTTATAAGCTTGTTTGGGATTCATCTGACCAACATCATTGTGTTTCAGATACACCAAACATGACAGGATTGATGTCTGTGGTGAGTTTAAATTAACTTTTTGGTTCTTTGTCGTGACATTTCAGTATACGGCATAGAACACCAGCCTTTTCTCTCTGTTTGATTCTAGATAAGTTTAAAGGGACAACTGAAAGCAATGGGTGCCTTCACTTATGACTCAACTGGCAAGAAACTACGGTTCAGGTCAAATGAGAGCCATCCCATGAACTCATCCGTTGGTTTGGATCTACTGATGTTTTTTGATGAGGTAACTATTTGTCTTGGTTTTTGTCACACTTTATTTATCACTGTCTTAGTTCTCAACAAGTCCATGTCTGTTTTGTAGGGGATATTCTATGAGATTGACAGCAAAAACAAGAGCTGTGAGAAAAAGAAACTGCACTGCACAATGCACCCCCTAGATATTCCAGATGACGCCAAGTTCCATGGTACTGTAACCACCGGGAGTGCTTCCATTGAAGGGGAGGGGCTAAAAGTCAATGTATGGACAGGATCATTCTCAGACTCCAAAGGTTGGAGAGGTGCTATAAAATTAAACACACGCATTTTTAGTGATAGAATTTTGAATTATGGTGGTATTGATATTAATTTTTTGTTCTCTTTCAGGCTTTTACTCCATGTCTACTACCATGGGCTGTTTGCCTATCAGCACCTTCTACTTCTCTGAGGCAACACCGTTCTTATTCAGGTTTGTGTGGCCTTTTTTCTTTGGACATTTCTGGGCTCTTTAGGCTGCACAGTCTATGTGAAATATCCTTCGAAATTTGAAGTTTTGCATAACTCTCCTGCAGCATCATGGAGGTTGACATGGAGATTAAGGATCCTGATCTCCTGGTGGTGCCCTCCTTCTGCATGGGACAGCCAGCGGAGGATACATCTGACGGAACAGTAAACAGTTTCCTCCATGAGTTTATGTAGAGGAAACCATGCCTACAGAAATCCAAACCCCTTTCCATGTGTGGCCAGCCAGACTAGACTTTTCCCTCCTTTTCATGTCTGACTCGAGTTTCGTGTGACACTGCACTACATCACACCTGTTTCCAGCACTCCCCCTTTGAAGAAATGGCTTTGAATGGATCATACTGTAGCATCAACATGAATTTTAAATAAAGGAAAGAGATATATGACGTGGATTATAGAATTAGTCATAATTACTAACAGTTGGTGGCTTTTCAACTTGGTACTGCTTACAAAACCTGTAAGATATTATTAATGGAACAATAAAATGTCAAAGCTGTCAAATGTGTAAAGAGAAATTCTTCATCATTCATAATTTCTGAGTGAAGTGTATCATCTGGTATCAATGAAGGGGTTAATCATTTGGACACTGTAGCAAGAAAACATAAACAATGACAGATGAATGCACTATGGAGCTCTGCAGCAAAATCACTCTTTAGCTCTGATTAGATCCAGAGGACACTATTTCAATGTATTTACTGCCATTTCCAGAATAATGCATCTCTATCAGTAATGAAATCTTTCTTAAATAATAATAAATAATAATAATAATACATTTTATTTAAAAGCGCCTTTCTGAACACTCAAGGACACTGTACAGGGCATAAAAACACAGTTAGAAACATAATTAAAATAAATAAAAACAACATACAATTTTGAAAGTGGACAGTTTAAGTGAATATGCGATTTGGAATAGGTGTGTTTTGAGTTTGGATTTAAAGTGGGGTAGTGATAAATAAACCTTAATATGATAGCCTCAAACACAGACTGACAAAGCTATAAATATAAACTTTGATGAGGAGTTTGTAGCTGGTGATGAAACAGACTGAAATTAATATTGTCTCTTCATGACCTGGAGTGACTATTTCTATACAGTTGTTTCTTAAGTATTTGGAAACCATTGGCATGGGGAAAGTATAAGAAAATGAGTAACTGTATGCTGCAGATGTGGATAAAGCCTTTTTTATGTTTCACAGCAAAAGACTCTCAATGGGTGATACACTCACTGTAAAAAGAAAGCAGAAAGAGATTTATTTTGTCAAGAAGCACCAAGTTTGCATAACCAGGGCAAAATTAAGTAAAGCAGTTCTATTCATCAGTCTATGCACTGGGGAATGACAAATTCAACACAAACATAAAGTTCCTGACTGGAGCTTTAAACACTAGTGATAAATTATATTAATGCTCTTTAAGATAAGGTCTGGATTGGGTAGCTGTGTGCTATTTACTTCACAGATAAAAGGATGGAAATCTCTCCAAATGAATAAATAAAGGACTAATGCGTAGGAGGGCATATTTCAATATTTTACTTATGTTTTCTGTATCTAAACCACTGTTGGAGATAAATCATAAACAATTAAGTAGGCTAAAGATTAAAAAAGAATTGAAGTCATAAACACAGTGTTCTGGACCAATTGATGTAAATAACCATTACTGGTCAGATACAAGCATATAACCATGTGATCAAGCTGATATTAGTCTTAAAGGTCTGAATCTATGTAACTGTTAATATTATATTAATAGCCAATAAACCCAACGTGATCTAATAAGTCTGCCAAACAACAGAGACAACAGAGTGGATAACCACGTTTAATCATTATGAGGGCCCATAAAAGCAGTTGTGAGGATTTAATCACTGTCAAATAGCAATAGTTACGTTGCTTTCAGTTTTTAGGATCACAATTTCTTTTTTTTCCACTTCAGTCGGACTTAAAGACGCTGTCTTTTAAAAAAAGTATGATTACAGTAGTTTGGGCGTATTTATAATTATAATATCTAGCCATATGTGCGATTTAAAATTTCATCTAAGGTATCTTATGTAAAACCAAGGGAGTCAACCTATCTAAAAAGAATTCATTACGGAACAGTGGGTCATTAGAGTAGGAAAAAAGGGAAACTGCTCACTGCTGTGTGCGAGTAAAGTTGTGATGACTCGGTAAAGAAGTCAGCTGCGTGTTCTGAACACTGACAGACATGGACCTTCTCACTGCAGTTCACGGAGCCGCCGACAGGTGGTGTGTGTGCTGCATGCAAAACAACGAAAATACAAACTGTGCCTTGCTATGTTAGCCACCAAGGAGCTTCTCAACGTTAGCTAGCAAATAAAACTGTTATTTTTGAGATTTGGAAAATGACAGTTTGTGCAGGGAATTGAGGAAAGCATCCTTTTTGCAAAGCCCTCAGCTTTTGGAAAATTTGGTTTCAGTCCGTCTTTGATTTAAAACGAGGTAAGTTGTAAAATGGCGGATAGCTTAACGCTACCTTACCATTCATGGTATTTGTCATTGATGCTGCTGTTTGGCATAGCAAATAAAACAGTTGACATTAGTGTTATCTAGAGTTTTTCCACGAAAGTACACGACTTACTTTGAAGTCACGAGTGAAACTAAATCAATAAGGAGACGTAACCTTCCAGCTGATGTTCCCTTTAGCAGGTGCTGTTGCTAGAAAGCTAATGTGGCTAATGGCTAGGCTAGTTCTCTGTTGCTGCTTATGTTTCAGAAATCTAAAGTGAAAATTATCCTCACGTTCATGGCTCAGTACGACAAACCTTCGAAAGCAAACGGGTATAAATAAAGCTAACAGAAAAATGTCTCTGCTAGCATCACTTAGATTAGCTCTTATTAGCCGGGGAGCTGCTTAGCCGTCGTAGCGCACACGGCTCGTCAGGAAGAGGGGAGTCTGGCCGAGGGTCTAACCCCCAACAAACATCTGCAGCTGGGTTTGTAGTTCGGAAGTGTATTACTGCACGTGTCAGAGCTGTTTTAAAGCAGAGTTGTTTACTCGAGGACCGCGTTCGAGTTTACTTTTTCAACTGATTGACGATTACATGGGGTAATATTAACGTTACTGCGTTACTTGTCTGGGTAAGTAACGTAAACCGACGTTAGCTCTCAACCCCCAGTCCGCGTTTCCATTTATGGTCCTCGGAGTCCAAAGTCAGGCCCCGTGTCCGGTCACAATAACAACAACCATGTCGTGCAGTTTGGGGTTGCCTGTTACAATGTGCTAGTGTTGTGTAAACACGCCCCCACAGGTTTCCCTACACTGACTGCATCTGCTGTAACATAAGGAAGGGTTTAAAGCGATGGCATCAGCAATACACCTGTTAGTATCCCCTCGTCGAATAAAATCATTATTTTATATTCATCAAATTCATGTTCGTATCAATCAAACTATGATACAGAGTTTGTTTGCTCCGTATGTGTACACATAAGTGCAGAATCCAAGCAAAACACGCCTGTTCATCACTGTAAATAACAATAACACATTTTTAATAAGGAAGTGGTATGATTTTGTTCATGCATCAGCAGTGGTTGGGCAAGATAACTCATTGCTCATGACTGCAGCTTTATACATTCCTATATTAGCCCTGATCAGTCAGCAGGAACACACCTGTTGGATTACTGAGGACCAGCTGTACATAACAAAAGAGTACAGGTTGTGCTTAACTTTGGGTCAAGAGGTCAGTCAAGTAAAGCTGTGGCAAGAATGAGGCAATTTAATTTACATCAGTCAAATTTATGGCAAAATGTGTTTTTGTTGTTACCAATGCATTACATGGCACCATGTGTGACTCAGCCTGTTTTATTGGTGTTCACACTAGTAATGTGATTATAGAGTTCAGAACACAGAAGATAAAAACAGCAAAACTAATTGTTCGTGAAATTGGATTTTTAAAGCCGCTAAAGAATCACAAAACTCAGTGTTTTGATTTTACTGCATAAAGCAGGAATGAGATTTATCAAGCAGTGGTGAAGTAAAATTGCCTGTAAACAAGAATGCACTAGATGCACACCTAATGCACTAGAGAAATAACTAGATTGCCTTTAAGGTAGGGCTACTTGATCTTGGAAAAGCCACAATCATGATTATTGTGATTGATGTTGATATCACAATTATACATTATTATAATTTATTATTCTCCTCAATGTAACTGATATCATTTTTCAAGTTATATGTCAGCTACTACCCGTGAAAGGGACCATGCATCAATTATTCACTTTTGAGAGTTTTCACTTAAATTAGGTGAGAATATTCAATACATTAAATGCCAGATTTCACTTGTCGTTTAGTATTTTTTCTCTGTGCCATGACAAATTGAAGAATTTGAGCTTATCTGCCACTTACATTTTATCACAGGCTGCAGATCAAACATATTTTAAAGTCTTCATATAACGTCCGTCGTAATGACACTTGGGCCAGCATTTTACTTTGATTCCTGATGATGCCTCTCACCTTTTAGTCCGGGGTCATTAGCGCTTGTTAGCACTCATGCAGGCTCGTGATTGCTACAGCCCCTCTCTGATCATGCTCCCCCTGTCCCCAGGCTTTTCAGACACATAGCCTGCCTCATCGTGCTCCTCTCCCTGCTCTCCTCTCTCCATCTGTGGCTGTCTGATCATTTGTTGCACAATGAGTCGAAAATACAGCGGATCTCCACCTTAGTGGTAGCCATAACATCCGGGAGCTCCTAACTTTTTTTCACATTGATCCCAACTACTGGAGATGCGGTGAAAGTGGGAGCTGTTTGAGGGAATCCTCGCGCTGTTGTCCAGGAGGAGAGTGAGGGTGCGCTTTATGACGTCACAGGGCGACACAACAGGTCGCATTGTATTGTCCAGCGTCAATTATATTTTCATGATTGTTATCCCAACTGAAATCCGATTAATCCCCTAGCTGTAGAAAATTACAGTTTGATAAAATACAGGTTTGGGTTGTTTTCTATTGATGCAGTGACAAAAGATTATGGTTGCTGTTTTGGCCTGCCACTTAAAGAGGACTCGCAGACTGCAAAAAGCACAGTAAACAGCTGTGTGGAATCGCATGTGTGATACAGAATGGAATCACTGACATGATCATTGTTGCGAGGCTAGTGACAATTCACAACCCTAATATATACATGGAGAGAGAGAGAAAGATATTGAGACAAATTTAGATAGATAAACAATCAGGGTTTATCACCTAAAGTCTAACATATTAACTGTTGGATGGAGTTGGATGGAGGCCTGAGTACCATGGCTGTTCATTCACAGTGTTTATGTACAGTAAGATGAAGCTCATTTAGGTTAACTGCTTTTTGGATTCGTTTTGGAACAGGAATGACAAGTGGCACACAGAAAGCCATAGACACTGCAAGTTATGGCTAATATGCATTTTTTAACCTTTTTAAATATTTTACCCTTTCTACTGTTACCACAAAATTGAATTATGAAACTGCACATCAGGTTTTCTCTTGATGTTATGTAAGTCCAGTATTTACATAAAAACACATATTTTAATATTCTCTAAGAGATATGGCAATACCAGTTTTTCCAAATATTGTGCAGCCCTAAAAGTTCCTAATACATCATAAGAAAGTGTGGTTATATGATTCAGTTTCTACTGGTTCCTTAGCAGGGCAGCCTGAGACTTTTGTACTGCCTCAGACAGAGATCGGTGTTTGTGGGGTCTTTTTGTGTGAACATCAACTATGGCACTACATCAATGTAAAGATGACACGATTTCATTATCATCCAGTCCAGCTGTGGTGTTAGAACATGATCTTTTCACCCTTCGGTCTGAGCACTATGATGTAGCTGCTGTATAGTATATGATTTATAGTTATACTTCAGATGGTGTCAGGGGTTCATTTATCTATAAGCTTATCTATTTTCTATTATTTTTCAGGTCTGGCAGAGAAAAACCTTGTTTGGGGTCCAGAGGAGTAGAAGCACCACCTCCAGCACATCCAGAAAATGTTAAAGAAATGATAGCAGCGCAGGATTTGCACACAGAGTTTCAATTTCCTCAGTAAGCAATGCAAGACAAAAATGTTTGAATCGTATTTTTTGCATTTGTCAGTGAACAGTAATTTTAGCCTAAGGACCATATTCTGGATTGTACTTAGTGAAGTCTGTTTGATGTTTGTACTGACTGTCTGCTCAATGAACAGGGAGGCAGAATCGCAGTTGTCCTCAGACACCGACCTTGAGGATCCTGATGGCAAAAATGCAAAGATCGGAAAGGGCGTGGTATGTTTTTCAAAACTTGTACCTTGTGTTCACCCTATCAGGCGTATGTGTGTTTATTTGTTAATTTATTTGATCAGGACAATGCATATTGATTAATATACCAGCAAAAAGCATCAAAGTAAATATGTTGGCACAGTTGCTAAATTGCTAAAAAGACAGCTATCGTATAAAAAAACAACATATAGACAATACAACATGACAATTGGAAAAAACATGTAGAAATCTTACTTAAGAAATCAACCCACCTAAAGGATAAAAGTCCATGCACAAAACAGCGGTGCACTGGGAAACAGCCGAGGGTAATTATTGTATCCCACCAGTGTAAACAGTATGATATTATCCAGCAGCTATCATTGCCACATCACTGTCTTCATCACATCTGTGGTGTGATTAAGTCTTCGAAGGGATTTTTTTTCTTTTTTCTTTTTTTTTGAATGAGCTTTAACTTTATTCAAACTCCTGGGGTGGGTAATTGTAGGGATTTTGTAATGTTATACTGATTTGTCCCAGATTTTTGGTTATTTTAATGTGAGGTGTATGTATTTAGTAGGATAATGATAACTCAATAGTTACTGTAGGACAACTGCAACAGTTCATTACTCCCAAGTTAACACTTGGAGGTCGAGTGAGTTTTATTTTAAAGTGAAAGTGTCAAGATTACAGTTACATTTCCTTCATAATTTCTACCCGCTTTGGTATTATGTAGCGCTATCAAAAAAAACATGACAGCTAAAGTCAGGTGTATGCTGGTGTTTGCTGTGGCCTCACATTAGAAGTGACATTACGGTACCATACACTTGATTGGACTCAGATGCTTCATAAACTTAGCTGCCATTATAACAGTATTGATAAGTAAAATAATAATAAAAACAGTTTATGATCAATTGGAAAGTGGCAAATAAACACAAGATTCCCCTCGTGTGTAGTGCTTGAATTCCTTAAACACAGCATATTGACACTTAAATGCACAGTCTTGGGGTTATGGTAATTTGTGTCTTTATTTAATACAATAATATTATGTAAATTTGGAGCAAAAACAAAACATTTTCTTATTCCATGAGACTTCTTCATCCCCAACAGGCATCAAGGAGAGGGAAGAAGGCGCCTGGAGACAAGACCAAAGGTGGGGCTACAGGGAGGACCCCTGGTCCCAGCTGGGTGAACGGCCATCATCAGGAAAATGGGACAGAGAGTATGACTCTGTTTGAGGTGGTTAAAATGGGGAAGAGTGCCACACAGGTAGGGAAAAGATCTTTGCTGTGTTTTAAAATTCCTCTAGTCCCTCAATTAATTCAATGTTTTTATAGACCTTTTAAATTGTGTTGTAGCTGTGAGGGGGCTTGATTAAGTAGATGTCCATTAGTTTAGATGTTTATTATTCCGGTGTGGTATGAGTGGCCATGCTTTATTTTACAGTCTGTCGTTGATGACTGGATTGAGGCTTACAAAAATGACAGGGATGTTGCTCTCTTGGATTTAATCAACTTCTTCATCCAGTGCTCTGGCTGTAAAGGTAAATACTTGAGGTGATTATGTGTCTGAATATGCAGTAAGATGCCGAATAGCAATTACAAATTACTACTGCCATGATGTGATTTCACACGCAGGTGCTGTGAGTGGAGAGATGTTCAGGAATATGCAAAACTCTGAAATCATCCGGAAAATGACAGAGGAGTTTGATGAGGTGCTACAACAGTCTGCATTATTTTAATTGACTTACCTTGAAGTGAAACACAATCCAACTGTGAATCCATGTGAGATCTTTTTAGACTTGAAGAAATAAAGACAAATAGACATATGGTTAAGAAATGTGATCTCTCTCTTTTCCTGTTAACCTAACAGGACAGTGGCGACTATCCCTTAACTCTATCAGGGCCACAGTGGAAGAAATTCAGGACAAGCTTCTGTGACTTTATTGCTGTTCTGGTGCGTCAGTGTCAGTACAGTATCATCTATGATGAGTACATGATGGACACGGTCATCTCCCTGCTTACTGGTCTGTCTGACTCCCAGGTCAGAGCGTTCAGACACACAAGCACACTAGCAGGTCAGTCATAATGTGCATGTCTGATTTTGGATTTCTCCTCCCCGACTGTCAAAATACTTCTGCTGTAACTCCTCCTTCGATGTTTCTGAATTTTTTTTGTTTTTTTTTCAGCCATGAAGTTGATGACAGCCTTGGTAAACGTCGCTCTGAACCTTAGCATCAACATGGACAACACGCAGAGACAGTACGAGGCAGAGAGAAACAAGGTTGTCGCAAAAAGAGCCAATGACAGGTTGGAGCTCCTGTTACAGAAGCGCAAAGAGGTAATAAGTAGTATAAATAATAAGTTTTCTTTCTCTGGTTATCACATTTTTGACTGTTATCCCCAGTATTTTGCTCATGATATCGAGCTGGTCTGTATGGAGCAAGTCATTCTTGCAGGGTACAACTAAAATATGAGTGGTACACACACAAACCTGTTTTACAAGCTTTAAATCTGATATCGTTAAGCCTTAATCTAAATTTATCTGAAGTTTAGATAAGACAAATTTAATGGTATTATTACATTCCCTCTTATAATTGTCGTCACAATCGTAACCTTTTGATTACTAAACTTTTACAGAGATCTTGAGATTTTGTGAAATACAGTTGGGACTTTGTGATTGAGGTTGGGAAACTGTCTCACTCTGATGCAGAACCACCCTGAATTATTATGTCTGTGACAGTGACTGCTGCCCATCAAGTCCCCCATCTCACTTAAAGTTGCATTAATATCAAGCCTCTAATTCTGTACACTGGATTTTTGTCTGTTTATGTTGTACAGAAAAAAAGCATCACCCTGTTACTTTGCTTAAATGATATCAAACAGAGCACTTGCTGCAAAGCCTCTTTTAATGGTTATTTTGTAGGAGTTAATGTGTATGCAGTATATATTAATCAAACTCTTTCTCTGTTTTCCAGCTTCAAGAAAATCAAGATGAAATTGAAAACATGATGAACGCAATTTTCAAAGGAGTATTTGTCCACAGATACCGGTATGTGAACCTTTAACATGATCCTTTTGTCATACTGTTTGCAGTGCCTACTGCTGTAATTCAGCAAGAGTCCTCTACTGTCATATGAGCCCGATCACAACAAGCCAGCACCATTCAGTGTTTTATTTATGACTTGTCGGCGCCCTCTAGTGTCAAATGGATGCTAACACATAGTTTTAGCTTGAGAGTGATCTGTTTAAGTGTGTTTTCTAAATCAGTTCCTGTATTTGCAAAGGGATGCCATCGCTGAAATCCGAGCTATATGTATTGAGGAGATTGGCATGTGGATGAAGTTGTACAGTGATGCCTTCCTTAATGACAGTTACCTGAAGTATGTTGGCTGGACCATGCATGACAAGGTGAGCTAACTGAGAGTATCTATGTTGTAGCTCTCTGAGGTAGTGAGTGAATATTCAAATGTGCTGTTCATATTTTATCATTTTTGTTTTTTGCATTAAATCAAAGTTTAATCAGTGAAACACCCAATTCTTAGCTTTCAACCTTTTTACAAACTTTGTGTATTTCTACTATGACTGCAGCAAGGTGAGGTGCGGCTGAAGTGTCTGACTGCTTTACAAGGTTTATTCTACAACAGAGAGCTCGGAATACGGCTGGAGCTCTTCACAAGTCGCTTCAAGGTGAGCAAGTAGCTGCAGCATTTCAAGATTAGTCAGAAAACTTCTTCATTACCTCTGAAATTGACTATTTTTCTACCTTCTTTTTTGGCTAAAACAGATCATTTTGATCTAACTGAAGGACAGGGTTACAAATGTGAGATCATCTTGATTTAATCTTGTATCTAAACATAAACTCCTCTCATTGACAGGACCGCATTGTGTCTATGACCCTGGACAAGGAATATGATGTTGCTGTGCAAGCCATTAAACTTCTGACACTGATCTTACAGTGAGTAACATCCCCTGCTCTTGAGTCATCGCCATTAAAATCAAGAGACACTATTCTCAGAATAGTCAACATGCTAAACATCATCTTTTTCAAAAGTTGAAGAAACATTTGTACTTTAAAGTAAGCTTAAAAAGGCTAATCAAAAATCCATTACACTTGAGCTACATTAAGCTGATCCACCAGAATTGCTGCATTTCACCCAACAGGAGTAGTGACGAGGTTCTGACTGCAGAAGACTGTGAGAGTGTGTATCATCTGGTTTACTCAGCACATCGACCCATAGCTGTTTCAGCAGGAGAATTTCTGTTCAAGAAGTAAGTGTTTTATTCTTGTCCTGTGTTACCAACAGATTTATTCTAAATCACTGTGAGGCCAGTAATATTCAGCTCAATTTCATGCCAGTTTATCTGAGATATAATGAGCGTGATTAAAAAACAAGGGCGCCAAAGATTAACATCAACAAAATATTAAAGTAGGCAAATATTTTCAATAGGAATTATGTCGATCCATGTACAGTTATCACTCAGGATTACACTCAACAACTTTATTCAGATAATGGCTGTTTCAGTTTGGCTACCCACCCAAAAACTTCACAAAACAAAGCGGCAAACATAATCAACAACAGTGTTAAGAAATGACAACAGATCTGTTGTTGGGAGTTATTTCATAAAAAGAATTTCCACAACTCCAAAATAAAAGACAACTCAAGACAACTTTATAGGGTTATAGGATTGAGCCTGCAGATGAATGACTCCTGTCAGCATTAAGCAGTCTAACAGGATCATGAACCAAAGAGTTTAAGTATCCTTATGTCAGCATGGTGACATTTAAGAGAACTCAGATGACACAGTGTAGTGTGCTTTTTTTATGACGGCTTTAGCTTTCTGGACCATCTGCTTCTTTCCAAAATGAACTCAGGTGTTTTAGATGGACTCCAACTCATCAGCTAGACTCAAAGTCTTATCCATCCATCAATAAATAAATTCATCAAACTTGCAGCTTTACTGTCGTGACATACACATTACTGACAGTTTTCCTTTATTGCTGACTGAAGGCTCTTCAGCCATCAAGGACCTGCTGAGGAAGGACTGCCCAGGAGGGGAAGACAAAGCCTTAATGGCAGCCTCATCAAGACCACTGTCTTCTTTTTCTTGGAGAGTGAGGTAACTATTTCTGAGTCTCAGATCTGGATTTTTGCCATAAACCTTGGAAACAAAAATATCCATCTTCAGAAGTGTTTTTGGTGTGAGAGTCTACTTTAAGTCATCTGAATTTGCTTTGAGTTCTCCACGCCAAGTGTAAGACCATGCAGGAAATCTTAACAAGGTTTTTGATACAATTTGACGATTTGATGTTTGACAGCTCCATGAACATGGGGCCTACCTGGTGGACAGCTTGTGGGAATGTGGGTCAGAGCTGCTGAAGGACTGGGAGACAATGATCAGCCTACTGCTTGATGAGCCCATGCAAGGAGAGGAGGGTGAGAGTCTACTTTCGCACGAATACTTGGTTAACTTAATGCCTTTTTCATCTTCTTTAATTAAAAAATGTTTTTTTTTGTCCCAGTCAGCCGGCAAAGTGTCTTCATCTCACAGTGTCTGTGTTTTCAGCTTTGACTGATCGGCAGGAGACGGCTCTGGTGGAGATCATGCTGTGTGCTGTTCGACAGGCTTGCGAATGTCACCCTCCAGTGGGCAGAGGATCAGGGAAAAGGGTGAGTCTGGGGTCATCATGCTATTAACACAGAGGGTTAACTTGTCTCTGGATATTTTCTGTGTGTTGACATATTTTTATGCATGGAAAAGGTTCTGACTGCAAAGGAGAAGAAAACTCAGCTGGATGATCGTACACGGATCACAGAGATGTTTGCAGTCGCATTACCTCTACTATTGGCAAAGGTGATCACTGACCTTGTGTCCTGTGCTACATTTGGACAGCAGTTTTATTTCCAAACACAAAACATAACATCCCTCTGTCCTCTTGTCCTAGTACTGTGTTGATATCGATAAGGTGACCAATTTGCTACAAATACCCAAGTACTTTGACCTTGACATCTACACAACCGGACGCTTAGAGAAGGTTTGTCATTCCTCTTATTTCTGTAGGATATGATGCTAGTCACAAAGGATAGTTAAAACTATGTCATGTGTTTTCACTTTTTTTTTTTACAGCATTTGGATGCCTTGCTGCGACAAATCTGGGAGGTCCAGGATAAGCACACTGACACTGAGGTCCTGGAGGCCTGCTCCACCACCTATCACTATCTGTGCAATGAGGAGTTCACCATCTACAACCGAGTTGACATCACCCGCTCCCAGCTTCTCGATGAGCTTGTAGACAAGTTCAACAGGCTCCTTGAGGACTTCTTGCAAGAGGTGGAGTGTTTTTTTCTTCTTCTTTATGGATTCTGCAGAAAGACGGTTGAATGTTTCACGGGTGTGACCTCCTGTTTCTCCAGGGTGAAGAACCAGATGAGGATGATGCATACCAGGTTCTGTCTACACTCAAGAAGATCAGCGCTTTCCACAAGTAACTCAGTTTACACATTTGTGAAATGTAATCATTGACTTGAGTTGTTTTGTGTTATTTATTTGTTTGTGGTTTTTGTGCTTTCAGTGCACATGATCTCTCCAAGTGGGATCTCTTCACCAGCAACTACCGGCTACTCAACACAGGGCTGCAGAATGGAGATATGCCTGAACAGGTATTGCTGCACTAACTTCTCTTAGTCTTAAAATATTTAGACATGTCTTTAAGGTTTATAGCAATGTGACTGACTCTCTGTTGCATGCTGATTTAAAAAATAATAATAATGCAAACAAAGCACTTGGTTTATGTAATGAAGATGTGAACAAGTTACTGGCCTTCTTATTATATTTGTAAATCTTAAAACAGCTCGGGGAAAGAAATGGGAGATCATTCCTGACTGAAACTAAAACCAAAACAATGATGAAGAAGCATCTAAAGGGACTAAATTAGTCTTCTCCAGAAATTAGTCAAATTTTGAAGCTGAAACTTATTCATGCTGTGAGCAATTGATGCCATCATTGAAGCATCTGACAGGCAGCCAAAGGGGAGAAATATAAACACTGACCTGCAGCATGAGTAGAGGTTTGTAGATTTTCAACAATTAGATTAAGGGCATTGTGGATGAGTGCAGCAACCTGTTTTTTTTTCTGGGTATTCTGGGGAAAACAAGTATAAGCATCGACTTCTAAAAGTGTTACTTCACCTAACACGTCTGCTTCCTTTCCTACAGATTGTGATTCACGCGATGCAGTGCACACATTACATCATCCTGTGGCACCTGGCAAAGGTTTCAGACAGCAGTTCGTTAAAGGTATTTAGATATTTATCATAACGTCGTGTCCTTGGGATACAAAATAAGTAAACTGAACAGTTCTGTGCCTCAGATGAAGTATACCACGTGAAGTTAAATGACTAAGTGACCATTTGTTTCTTTCAGGGTGATATGGCGACCTTAAGAAAGCAAATGAGAGCCTTCTGCTTAATGTGTCAGCGTTACCTGAACAGCATCAACACTGCAGTCAAAGAACAGGTGAGGGACTTAACTTTCATTCCTGACTCTGCTGCGTTCTTCACTTTACAAAGCTGTAACGAATGCCTCAACTGTGTGTGTGTGTGTGTGTGTGTGTGTGTGTGTGTGTGTGTGTGTGTATTCCAGGCCTTCACCATACTGTGTGATCTGCTCCTGATCTTCAGCCATCAAATTATGGCTTCAGGCCGGGAACAGCTGGAGCCTCTGGTCTATACACCAGACGCTTCTTTACAGGCCGAGCTGCTGAACTTCATTCTGGATCAAGTGTTCATCGATCAGGATGATGACAACAATAGCACAGGTCACACATCACATGAACAGAACATAATGTTTTTTTTTACAGTAAAGAATCAGGGCATGCTTATGTTTTTTTAAATAAATATATTCACCTCTTTCCCAGCCCCCATGATGCTCTGCATAAATTATGGGTGTGTCCGCTGGTGCCTTTTAGAACTTCACGCAGAGCCGACTTTTTCCATTTCAACTCTACACTAATCGTGATTATTAGAGTGATAGTGGATAAAAACAATTAGGAAACATAATCAGTCACCCCTTAAATGGGACAGTGTTATCATTCCACTGCCCTCCTCTGTCAAGGAGAGGGAGGATGATATAAAGAAACGGCCTCAAATAATGAACACTAGCAAATTTAGCTACTTTGTTAGCTTCACTGCTGCAGATGGGGAGGCTGAGGCTTATCAGTCAGTCACGTTTTGTTGAAAGAGGTTGGACACCAGAACTACGCAAAGACATTTCCAAATATGAAACACTCATTAGACATTAAAAACAAGGCAGAGTGAAGTATTTTAGATTTGAAACAGCTGCTGTTAATGTTCAGTCACTAAGATTAGCCACGACAACAAACCAGCTTAATTCTATTCCTGTTATATCACCAGAAGTTTCACCCATAATCGTAAACACAGTAGCGCCCACAGGAATAAGGTGGATAATGTTTGTTTTTTCAGATGGACAGCCAGATGATGAAGCCAGTAAAATCGAGGCTCTGCATAAGAGAAGAAACCTCCTTGCTGCTTATTGTAAATTAATCATTTACAATGTGGTGGAAATGAACACGGGAGCAGACATCTTCAAACAGTACATGCGTGTAAGTTTTAACTCTTCTTGGAAATCAGTTATGTAGAGCTCCTCTTATCATGCTCTTCTGTTTAAGAGTAACGCCCCCTTTCTTTTTCCTCAGTATTACAATGACTATGGAGACATCATCAAGGAAACGATGAGTAAAACAAGACAAATCGACAAAATACAATGTGCAAAAACACTCATCCTGAGCCTGCAAATGGTAAGATCCTTTACTTATTTGGTAAAGCCTTGATATAATCAGATCTTTCAAATGACCTCTTGGCCAGTGAAATCCTTTTTATCTAAATGTGTCATACTTTTTTTCATTATAGTTATTCAATGAGATGCTGTCTGAACATGGCATTAATGTGGACCGCTCATTATCGGCCTTCTGTGGCATTAAAGAGCTTGCGCGGCGCTTCTCGTTGACTTTTGGCTTGGATCAGCTGAAGACCAGGGAAGCTATTGCCATGTTGCACAAGTAAGTAACTGTCCAGAGCAGCTAAAGGCCTAATGCATGCAACTCAATTCTTGTTATGTATGTTATGTATTCTTTTTTTCTGAATTTGTGTAGAGATGGAATAGAGTTCGCTTTTAAGGATCCAAGTCCTCAGGGGGAGGGAAGCCCTCCTCTCAATCTAGCTTTCCTCGATGTCCTGAGTGAATTTTCCAGTAAACTTATGCGACAGGACAAGAAAACAGTGTAAGTTTGAGCCATAAAAATACTGTGTGCTGTTTTTTTTTTGTTTTGGTAAACATGGTGCCCAGACAAGAAGCTTTAGAAATGTTCTAACTGTCACTTTTGTCATTTGAACACCTTTGCAGTCACTTATATCTGGAGCGGTTCATGACGTTTCAAATGGCCCTGCAGCGAGAGGACTGCTGGTTACCTCTCATCTCATATAGGAACTCCTTGCAGGCTGGAACAGATGATGACACCATGTCTGTGGTTAGTGGGATCAGCAGTAGAGGCTCTAGTGTCCGGAGTAAGAAGTCCAAACCAGCTGCTGCAAGTAAAAGGAAACTACCTGAAGGTGAGCAACCATAAAGATCTGTTTTCATAGTTTGTACATTTTCTTAGCTTCTGACAGTTCTCCAAACGTACAAACACTAAACTGAAAATGCATGGGGTATTTTCTTTTCTTTTAGAGAGTTATACTGTCTGTTGTTGCCGTCGCTCTCCTCGGCACTATTGTCTGCAAACACACTAAACTCTATTAAAGGATCTTTTTTTTTGTCTGTGTTGCAGAAGAAAACAGCTGCAGCAGCAGTGATGCCGTTTGGATGAATCGTGAGCAGAACATGCAGACGCCGGTGATGATGCACTCGCCCCACCTCACCTCCACTGTGCTTAGGGATCCAAAGAAGATGAGATCAGAGGACAGTTACACAGCCGCTTACAGCATAGCAGCAGAGCAGCATCCCCATCAGCCTTTGCATCCTCAGCAGCAGCAGCAGCAGCAGCAGCAGACACATCATCAACACCAGGCTGTTGATTACAAGTATAACCCCTTTTGACTTTCCTTTCAGTCTTATTTTGATTTGTTTTTCCACTTAGAGTTGTATGAATGCTACCGTTTGCATCATCTGGTACTATTTTGTCAAAACAGGATCATGATAAAATGATATTTATTACTGAGCACTGTCTCTCAGTACCCAGGTTACTTGGATGTTGACACAAAGGCAACAAGCTGAGGCCCGGCAGCAGCAGGAACGGGTTAGCATGCACTATGCCAAGATGAGGAATCACATGCAGCAAGCCATGTAAGATAAACCACCCTCAGAGAAGACTGAATATGTATTTGGTAGTGGAAAGTAGACATTAAAATAACCTTTTTTTCTGCTTACCTGTATCTCTGTGGTACTCTCAGTCGTCGAGGCACTGGACTCATGGAGGATGACGAGGAGCCAATAGTGGAGGATGTGATGATGTCATCAGAGGATCGTCTGGAGGACATCAATGAGGGCATGGATTTTGACACCATGGATATTGATCTGGTAACTTAAAGCTGAAGAAACAGTTTTTTTGCCATTTGAACTTGAATTTTAGTGACAGTAATTCTGATTCCATACACTTAAAGACATCTTAACATCTTGTGGTGGTTCATTAACAAATATTTAACCAATGTCACCAGCTTCTCCAGTTACTCTCCTAGTTATTTTCTACCCCTAATATAACAAATATTTCCCTGTGGTTCCAATCACACTTAGAGGATAAACATAAATTTGAGCATTTTATCACCACAGCTTGTGCAGTTTTTTCCTCCATTTGATTTTTCATACTCAGAACTTTAAATGGCCATGTTGTCTCTGTGTTCGTTGCATTTGTGTCATAGTGTTCTGACTAAACTTTTACTTTTCAGCCGGCATCAAAGAATCGCAGAGAGAGAACTGAACTGAAGCCGGACTACTTTGATCCATCTTCCATCATGGATGATTCAGTGAGGATTTCTATTCATTTTTTTGTCTCTGCAGTGTTTTTGTCACGATAAGATTTTTGGTTTCTTAATCACTTTTTTGTGTCCTCAGGTTCTCAACGTTTCAATGTTCTAAAACAAAATGGATGGATCAAAGAGAAAGTATAATGAAACCCTTGGAGGGTGACAATGGATGACTATTCTCAGTGAAAATCAGGATGGAGTGCTACTAAGGGTTTTTGAGACACCACCGTTTGCCTCTTTGATACTCTAAAACTTTGGGGGAAAGAGCCTGAATCTAATTTTTTTCTGACGTTTGCGCAAACTGGACTTTAATCACACTGCAGTAGAAATGTAATGTATGTAAAACAACGTAATGTGAGCTTTTTGCTGAGGTGAAACACATTATGTGACAGGTGTGTGGTGAGCGGACAATAATAGACTGAATTTAAAATGAATAATATATACCTTTAAACTTTTTCATTCAGCAGACAAAGATTGTCTGATGTAAATACATATTGGCCAATATACAGGAGAAGTGAACACAACTTCACAAACACTGGTGGAAAGAAATGTAACAGCCCTGCTAAATACCTTCCTGATGCTTCAAGGGTTCAGCCATTGAACATTATCATGACACTGCGCTCTGTCATAGAGGTATGACTCCAGCTCTGTGGCAATTTGACAGCCATATTCTCAGAAGTTATTCCATCAATGCCTCTCTAACGCAATGGTAATTCACAGTGAACATCAGAGACCTCCTAAAAGGCATTTATCAAAGGCTTAAAATGGACTGCGTTACATTTTACAGGGGTCAGTGATATTGTGTTCACTTTACATACTTTAAACTGTAGACCTTGGCATGGCATGTAGCCATATATGAAAACATGTACACAGTAAATATAATGTGAACTGGCGTCTGATACTGTTCAAAGGCCTTGCCACAAATGATATACGACATTCTCAGATTTCTTTGTGATGGTATTTTTTAGAAATGTAATGTGTTCTGCTTTTATACCTTATAGATAATTTTGATTTATAGATATTTTGTAATGACAATCAAATGTAAATTAATGGTTTATAATCATGTTATTTCACAGAGATGCTGAAATAATCCTTTTTAATGAAAATTAATATGTTACAATAGATACAGCCAGCTGTTTGTATTTCCTTTTCATGCCTCTATAGTGATTGGATGCATAAGTAATGAATTGCTATAATGTAGGAATTTGACAGACTGACGGCTGCATCTAAAAATATTTTTTAATATTGGGAGCATACACCGCATCATGAACTTTTAAATCCACATATAACATGTAATCTCTCCTATACCTTGAATATTTTTCTCCACTGTATAGTATCTATTGGTACCTTAGAACACAAACATGCCATATTTGGAGTCTTTTGAAGAAAGGGTTGGTACAGTGGTTGAAAAAGGTGTGTGCTTATTTATTCAATGTTTGTATTTTTAGGGTTGCAAGTGTGCAAAGTGATTTCCAAAAAGCCAATTTATTTGATGTACCACAGTTGGTTAAATAAGAGTTACAGAATTATTCTAAAGGAAAACTTTACAGGATTGGTTGGCGAACTATCAAAGTACCAAAATTGTATATTATACAATTACAAATGTATAATACATTGTGGATCAGTACCCTTTTTATAGTCGCAGGTTCTGTTGGCTTGACATTTTAGGGAAAGAAATGTAATGCTACGACACAAAGTAAATCCTCTAATTTGCAACTACAAGTACAGAACAATGTTTTGTTTGACTTTCAGCAAATTGTTGAGATATTTCTTTTTCTCTGTGTATTGTCCTGGTCAGCAGATTCAAGTTAAATGGAAAACCATGTATTTATATTGTAGTTAGAAAAAAGTCCCAAATTTTCTTAGAATCTCACTCTCAACTGGAGAAACGTACAATATGATCTTTAATATTAATCATATACAGCTCAAAACACATTTTTTCATGTTAGGCAAATGTTAAAAATCCATTTTAGAATTTCCTGTAAATTTACATGTATTGTGTCATCTGGGATCCTTTCTGTTTTGCATCAAACTGCTGAAAATGTGCATACATCTGTATGTTTACACATATTTAAAAGATTTGTGTATTAAAATTTGTGTTTTATTCCATTTTCAAAGTGCCCATTGCATCCTTCAAGATAAGTATTCATGTAAAGAGATGCCTCATAACAGAATAAACACTGGTTATTGTGATTATCTTAACATATGGCTGTCAGACTATAATTATTTTAAGGAGTACAAGTGATCGAAAGATGTTGAATATTGCCTCTTTTCATTTTGAGTAATCTGTTATTTGAAATTAAACTTTTATCAAGCCTTGCAGTGCATGCACACATTCAACAAGCGTGTGTACTTGGGTTGTTTGCTTCTTAAATTAAAGTAACAGGGGCGAACTGAATAATAGTAGTGTCATTTTATCGTAGATAAACGGCCCTTTTACAGTAAATCACGGCAGCAGTTTCCTAAAAACTATTTCAAAGTAAGGGGACCAGACTGGATCCTGATTGAACGCCGTTTTAGGACTCAGGTACACGAAGTTCCCTGTTAACAAAGCACTCAGAGGGAGTCCCAGTGTGCGGCAGTGAGCTAGCATCAGCTAACCACCACATTTGACCCTGTGTGAGTGAGTGTGTGTGTGTCTCTGTGTGTGTACGATCATGAATTAGACATCCGGGCTGTGTGTGTGGAAGATGGCGACACTTATCCTCCCTGGTGAATGGATCAAAAACTGGGAAAAATCAGGAAAACACGAGTTGTAAGTAGACTTTAACTTCAGCACAGCGTCATAACGCAAAGCTATCGATCGAAAATGAATAATTGATAAAAAATTTGTTAGCATTTCTACTTCAGGCCAGTCTTTCCACTGTGTTTGCTCAGGCTAACATTAGCTGCTACGTTAGCTAGCAAGAAAGCGTCCCGGTGGCCTGCCAACGTTCAGCGAATATGTAATGCAATTTATTTGAATGATGTTTGATTAAAATAAACCGTGCTGGAAGTTTGATAATTTTCAGGTAGTTGAAACTCGACTTAAATGAGAATAACCTGCGTGTTTTCTTTCGCTCTCAATAGTACATCTGTAAACACAGTAGCTATCAGCTAAGCTAGTTAGCACGTAGCTTCTCTCCGGCTGCATGGATTTGGCTCAAGCTTTAACGTTTGGTGTAGGTGAATTTGGTCCCAGTGGTTACACACGTAGCTAACATTACCTGTCAAAACATAAACAATAAAATATACCACCATAGCAGATGCTGTGTAACGCTTTTTAGTTGATAGTAATCAGGTGGAGGGAAACAACGGATACTGACATAACGTTACGGCTAACAGTAACGTTAGTCATGCCATCCGTGATGTTGAATGTCCCACCATTTCTCATGAGATGTGATATTTATTTCACTCAATAAACATCCTCCTTTGAAAGATAAAACATGCTGAGAGCAGACTTCAGGTGAAACATTTATAAACAGTTAACCTCTCAACTATCATGTAGCTGGAGAACCGGTTCCCATTAGGGTGAGCTAGCTAACATAACAGTAGCTGCAATAACCTTATGAGATTTCTGCCTTCTGGGGATATTGATCAGAGATTACTTCCTTTATCAACAAATTAACATGTCAGAACTCACTCTGTTGGCGTCTTACAATCCCAGAAGACCTTCCCCACAACATCAATAATTATACCTGGGACGATAAGGGGTTCTAGTGAAATAACTCCAAAGAGGGAAATGTTGCGTGGATAAAATACTAACTACTTTTCTTGTACGCAGCCATGATGTTCAGGCTGAGGGACAATAGCTGTATCCCCTCCGAGTTGATAGTAGTGGTTGCAGGCCTTGCATATTCAAGCAAGGCCTGCTGAGAGATGCACTAGCTCAAAGTGCTCCTCTCTTAGTCAAGTATGTGTAGTACACTGTTCCTCTATCTCAATAGTATAATACACCGACCAGCCATTACATTATGACCATCTGGGGAGTCTAACTCAACAGCTCTGTTTTAAATTGTACTAGTTTTTGTTGACATGATTATTGTACTTAATATTTATAATCAAAGATGCAGTATGTGGTTGTGGTGGTTTATTATGTCTTATAATGAAAGACACTTAAAACATTTCCATTCCACAGACAAACATGAGGGGAGCAAAATATTTAGAACACTTTTCAATACAATTCATGCAACTACAACTTTTACTACAGCTTCAACAACTCATTTAAAGAACAGTAATCTGTCTGACCATGTCAACCAAAAGTGATAATGTGGAAATTTAGTTTATGTAAAAGTTATGGTAGATCTGTTGTACTGGGTTGCATTAGACTGCCCAGGTGTTCATAATGTTACAGCTATCAAGAAGGGACCCCCCCCATGAACGTTTCAAAATAATATATTTCTGATTCGATACTAGCTTGGCTGACGTGCAGCTGAGATGAGGCAATGAAGCTACTGTCAATGCAAGAGCAACATGAAATCCTTTAGAGAATGGCTCTGCTTTGAAGGCCTGTGCCAGCAAGCCTGTCATTTCAGGGAATCCGTCCTGTGCATAGCTCTGGTGGGCAGCAAGTTAAAGGGTATTTCCAGGGGCTGAAAGTGGAAGGCAGAGTGGACTGCTGATTTAGTGCTCTACCAATTTGTTTCATTATATTTGTAAAATCTTATTGACAGTAAGTCTGACCTTAGTTTCCTGACAAGCAACTGTCACTTTAATACAATTGATTTGACTGTACTTTTGCTGTATAAAAGCATCACTGGTGCTGGCAGTAATCACTGGCAGTTCCACTAATACACTGATTGAAGAGATGAATCAGATGTAGAAGTATTCTGTTATATGCGGGTTTTTGTTTTCATTCTAACTTTGACAGATATATAGGCAGCACTCAGAAAAGTGTCCAATATGCCCAGCAAAATCAAAGCTATGTGAAAGTTATTTGAAAAGTTGTTTAATATAAGATGTATATTTGCCAGTGTTGTAGAAAGAGTTTGGAGTTGACACAGAGCTTAACGTCCAAGCCATCCAGAAGTAACAAACTTCTGACATAGTAGAATTTGTTATCAATAAGATTGCTGGGCTTTTACTGTTTGTTCAGATAGGAATTAATCAAGAATTGTGTCCTTAGAGTGGTGTCACATATGTCAACTAAAGGCCAATTTTACAATGTATGAGCTGTCATGTTTTAGTTGTCTAACTGACCACCTTTTCTCTTCTTACTTTGCAGTGCACAACTCTGCAAAGAGCTCACTGAGAAAACAGATCATGGAAGTGAGGTTAGAGGTAAGTAAGGTCACATCTCTCTGTGGTTCATATTTTAGTGTACTTCACTTTGAAACAAAGGCGCATTTATTTTCTGAAAACAATTCGTGTGTATGAATCACTTTTTTTTTTATTTTTTTTTTTACATGAAGTGTTTTAGAGAAATCGTTGAAACACCAAAAAAGTTGTGTACCAAATTTGCACGAAAATGGGTAAAAAGAGGCTTCCAATTGGTTGTCCCCTGAAAACTACACACCTCTGAGGGCATATTTTCCATTTGCACTTGTACCACAGACAAGAATGCTGAAGTGGCACAATCCAGCTGGCCGGTGATATTGCTAAAACACATTTGTCAACATGTACGATTACAAGATGGTGAACTACATGTTCAGAGCTGAAAGATAGATGTGTAAAAAAAATGCCCAGTTTTCCTATTTTCTGCTTTTTAAGGCTGTTCTGATGAGTTTTAAAACAGGTATGTAAAGATCGAAGGGAATCCAGGGTTGCTCAAAACAGAATATGACACCTGTGTTATTGCCCTGAGTCCGATAATGTCAATAATACTGGGAGTGTGCAATAAATAATCAGTTATTAGACTCCTATAATTATACACAATGATATATCTGATTAACTAAGGAATACAAAGTGTTCCTCAAAGGAAGACATGTGAGCAAAAGTAATGTCATCAGCACCACTGCAAGAAGTCATGAAGTAGTGGTGCAGTGAGTCAGACTGGTAGAGGAATCTGTCCAGAGTTTGTATTGTTTTCATATTAGCATAATAGTTCTAGGCACCAAAAATAAACACACTGATTGTATCTCATGAATCAGAATGACATTTTACCATGTCTTATCCCACCCCCAGTTAAGATGGTGGTTAATGTTGCTGCATTAATTCTTGTTCATAACAGAAGGCTCTCTGGGATTCTGTTGTGATTGTGTATTGTAAAATAGGGATTAAAAATGGTTTTCTCAGCACTTCAGTAGTTCTCAGTTCTTGTGGTGCAGACTTAAGAAGAAAAGGCAGGTCTTACATTTCAAAGAACTCAAACAAGTTCATCCAGTCTGAAAATGCTTTTTTGTCCAGAAATATCCCTTTCTTCTATTTTTCACTTCCGGCCCTCACACAGCAGACTTTTACTTTGCAGAACACGAGTGTCTCGCAAATAGCCAGCTACACCAGTGTTTTTGCATCAGAATCATTGTTTGCCACGTGTCACTAAGTGTGAAGCCGCAGTGTTTTGAATAGTTCCTGCCTGAGCTAATCACACCTGATCCGTTTTTATGTCAGATGAAAGTGAAGGTCCTCAGGCTAGTTCAGAATGTGTAATTTGTGAATAAGAAGAGGTTATAATTTGTTTGTCTTGCTTTGCAAAGCTGGTGCAGACTCATCCATTGACATTCAAGGCCGTAATTGTTGCCGAAGGGGCCTTAACATAGTCTTCGAGTAGCTAAATTCTTAATGCAGTATTGTGTGTGTGTTTGCTTTCATCCTCAATACAAAAGAGCCTTTTCCTCTCCATTTGTTAATTTTTCAAAAGATGAACCGTGTCTTTTTTCGTCTGTCTGTCTGCAGATATACAGGCCGCCTTATACGAGCTCTGCTGGCAGGTTGTACACGGGAACCTGAAGTTGGATGTTGTCGCCAGCGTCCTTGGGGACATGATGGTAGGAAACACTTTTTAAAAAAAGTTTTTGTATGTAGTCAGAGTAATCTGTCTACACAGAAATAAAAGTACCTGTTAGGCACAGTGTTTTCCCCTGTGTCTGTTAAACTGTAATGCTGTTTCTTACTGAGCTCAGTCATGTCATAACTTCGCATTTGATGGTCAACATAACAAACCTTGGCAGAGCACATTGATTTGTTCAGGCATACTTGTATCTGTCAGACAACAGGCCAGACAATATCATTTCATTTTCAAGCCTCAAAGTGAACTGGCTTACACTTCTTTCATATTCTCTTGGTTTGGTAAACATAGGGCATAAAGCTGTAAATGTACACCTGAAAATATGCAGGATTTTTTTTCTGCTTAAGCATTATGTGTAACCGCTCTCTTTTTTTCTTTTGCTTCCAGGAACTCAGAGATGACATGCCATCAATTTTAGCAGATGTGTTCAGCATACTAGGTACTTTTTCTTCAGTATTAAGAACATTGACTCATTTCCACTAGTCTCATTAAAAGTACTGTGTTTTCTTGCTTTATTATGAAACAGCTTTTAGTGTCTGGAATTTGTCGACTTATACATTTTTTTTCTTATAATTTTGTTTTTCGCAGATTTAGAGACTGGAGCTCTGGAAGAGAAAAACAAACGTGACCATTACACACAACTGGTGGGAGCATGTTTGGTAAGGATAAGAGTCAGGCATGGGATTCTTTCAGGTTTACAAATTTTCATACCTAAAGAAGTAATGCCCATAGATATTTGTATTCATATGAGTGGAGTGATAAGCTGCTTGGTGCATCAAAGAGAATCTCAGAACACATGGAAAAAAATGTGGGACCCTTCAGTAAGTTTCCTAGTATCGGTGTTAGAATTTGCAATGAACTTGATCTGTTATTGAGTGTGACAACAGTGAGCTATGTGCCTATTAGCTGATGTTAGCCTCTAAAATGGTAAAAATGAAGTTTGATCCAGTTTCAATAAGCTCTTCATTTCTGTTTGTCTTTGTAACAAAAGCTGTAACCAGTTTTGATGTCACTGAGGTCCAGAACTTGGTAGCTTGATCGAGATATAAATTTTTTTACACACAGCTATAAAAGGAAGTCGCCCCTTTTTTGCTTATGATGCTCAGAATGATCCCCTCGCTCTCCCTCCAGGGTTATTAAGATTGTAAAAATGTGTTTGTTTGTGTGAAACAGGGTATCTTTCAGCTTTCTCCAATGCGAATTATGTGTCTTTATGAACCTATATCATGAAAAAACATTTAAGAGGACTTAAAATTGGAAGTGAGGGCGAAGGCTATCTGTTTAGGGTTTTTGGCGCCATCAAAATACAGTTAAAAATGGATGATCTAGTTGATGTAACATAGTTTGACAATGATTAATATGAAAAGGACCTGAGGAAAATTTCAAAAATTTTTGCAGATGTTTCAGTCAATCAGACTTTATTTATTTTTTTGCAGAAAAGTTTGTAGACCTGTGTATGAATTGTGCTGCAGATGTTATTATTATAATTTTTTTTTTAATTATTTTTTTTTTTAGATTTTCGTTCCAGAAGCCATCCTGAAAGAGAGGCTCGATCCAGAAACCCTTGAATCGCTTGGACTTATCAAGCAGGCCCATCAGTTCAATCAGAAGATCGTAAAAATCAAGACTAAACTATTGTAAGTACATCTCACACTTTGGTAGCAGTGATGACGCACATGTATAGAATGTTTTCAATGTGTTAGGAAGTCTCATCACGTGTATACAATATTCTCTCTTTTTTTTCTTGCAGTTATAAGCAACAGAAATTTAACTTGCTAAGGGAAGAGAACGAAGGCTATGCCAAACTAATCACAGAGCTTGGCCAAGACCTCTCAGGCAACATCACCAGCCACATCGTCCTGGAGAGCATCAAGTCTCTTATAGGTACCTAACAAGTTTATTTCACAGCATAATGTGGCCCACTCCAGTCTGTAGCCGCAGGTTTGCCAAACCTCTATGGACATGTTTTGTTTATAGTGCTTGGCATGTTTCTTTGGTTTGTTCTTGAGGATTTTCTCAAACTCAGGGTTTGAAAAAGTAAAACAAGAGAGGGCATTTGCATGTTTTAGACGACCACAACACTTTGTTCCTTAATGACATTTAAACACACCCTGAGTATGATTTTTATACTCCAAGTGAATGTATTTTTCAGCACCTTTTAACATTTTCCTCATTTTCTGTTCACACCTGTTTCTTTAGGCTTTATCCCTGAATTATCTTTTTTATTTTTTGCACAGTGATTGCACAGTGATCTTATGTCCCATGAACACATCCTTTTCTTTTCTTCCGGCAGGATGTTTTAACTTGGACCCTAATCGCGTTCTGGACATTATCTTGGAGGTGTACGAGAGTCGATCTGATCAGGACGAGTTCTTCTTGTCACTTATCAAGTCATACATGTGTGAGCCGCTCACCCTTTGCCACATCCTGGGCTTTAAGTTCAAATTCTACCAGGTAAGGATAACAAAACATTGATCATGACAACCAGAATGAAAACTCACCTATAAGCAGAGAAATCAAGCCTTCGAAGTCTGTGTCATTTAAAACAAAAGATTTCCAGCAACTGAATGATGTGCTGATATTTTTTGCAGATTTATATCAGCTATCAGATTCCCTAAATAGCATAATTTTTTTTCGAAACCATCTTTAACTAAATACCATGAGATAAAGCATTAATTTGTCCCTGACATTTGATTTCAGTGATTCTCTATTTGTTTTGTTTTTCAGGAGCCCAATGAGGAAACTCCCAAGTCTCTATACCACATTGCTGCTGCTCTGCTTCACCACAACCTTATAGAGCTGGAGGATCTCTATGTGCATGTAAGGAAAACAAAAAGATTGAGTTTACCAACTTGGCACATGAATAACAACAAGGTCTTATTTTCATGTATCTGTAAATCAGAGTGTGGTGAAATGCGTTTCATGAGCTAAATATTGAAGCTGTTGCCTTTGGTTTCTTTCAGGATGAATAATATGACATGATATATTCACTTGGTTCTGATATTATTCTTACGCAGTATCAAAAAAATGTAGTTCAGTTTCACCCACAATATCACACATTTACCCTCAACTGAATCTCGTTGCTTCTGCTGTTCCAGCTCATGCCACCAGATGCCGCCATCATAGAGGAACATAAACGAGACATCTCGGAGGCCAAGCAGATTGCTCGTAAACTGGTTATGGTTGTGTTGCCCTCTGAGAAAAACGATGACAAAGACAAGGAGAAAGAAAAGGAGGAGGAGAAGAACGAGAAGGTATTCAAGCATTTGTTGTTGTGTGTGAATATATAAGTGATTATAAGCGTGCACACATTTGATGTTGTCAGTCTGGGTTGATGTTATGAGCCAGAAGAGTGTGAGCGATCAGTGCCTCTGTCCTCCTCTTGGTCTCTGTTGTGGAGTTTGCTGGACTCTGGGAGGTTTAGTGTTATTGCACAGACACTCAGTGGTTGCTCCTCTGTGTCCTCAGCCACCCGATAACCAGAAGCTCGGTCTGTTGGAGGCGCTGCTTAGAATCGGAGACTGGCACCACGCCCAGAGTATTATGGACCAGATGCCGCCTTTCTATGCAGCTTCCCACAAGGCCATTGCTCTGGCTCTTTGCCAGCTTGTTCACCTGACTGTGGAGCCTCTTTACAGAAGGTGCTGATTTTATTTAATGTTTCACTTACTGCTCTCTGACCAAGACAGGCATGGGTAACTCTTTTTCCACAGTTTGAATTGATTACTTTAGCCCTATCCTTGCCAATACTCCGAACAAGAAATATAAAGTTTGACACACTGGTCTGTCCCTCACAGAGCTGGCTTACCAAAAGGGGCACGAGGACGTGTGATCCATCCGCTGAGGAACAAGAGGGCACCACGGCCCGCAGAGAGCTTCGAGGACCTTCGCAGAGACACGTTCAGCATGCTCGGCTACCTGGGCCCTCACTTGTCTCACGACCCCATCCTCTTTGCAAAGATTGTGCGTCTCGGAAAGGGCTTCATGAAAGAGGTACTCAACGGTCACCTTTCGCAGTACTACATCAACACCTCAGTTTGTCTTATTTTGACTCATTTTTGTCGTACTTTTCCTCGCAGTTCCAAAGTGACGGCAGAGCTGACTTCAAAGACAGAATGGTTTGTGTGATGCTAAATATTAAACAAAAATACACTCAAATTGTTATCAAAGATCTATTATCAAGACATGTCCGTGTCGATTGTGTTGTTATTGCAGGACACACTATTGAGTTGTTTTCTGAGCATTGCAGACCAGGTGCTACTCCCCTCTCTCTCCTTGATGGAGTGTAACGCATGCATGTCTGAGGAGCTGTGGGGTCTCTTCAAACTCTTTCCTTACCAGCACAGGTGGGACACACACACATGCACACACACACTGATTCACACTTGCACTGACACTGTTTAATTGCGTTGTTGAACAGTAAACCCTCAGGCTGTGCTTCAGGATGGTGTTCACTAGCACGCAAGCAAAGAATCGTTTCACCAAACCATGCCTGAGTTTCATGTGTTACTTCTCACACCATCTTTTCTTCTCTCTAGTTTTATTTTTAGTCTCTTTGTTGGAATATTTTGGCACAGCGTTGATGAACACTGACAGTCCACACTCCCAAAGGTTTTGTTTTTCCTTTAGTCATCTAAAGGAAAGTTGTGTCAGTTTGTCATGTCGAATCATGCATCTTATTTAGTAACTGAACATAGTAGCACTTTGTAGAATATTTCAGTGTCTTGCTAACCAGAGTGCGTCAGCACCAATCGAGGGAGGATTTAATTTGAGCTGAAAACGGACAAATAGAGCTGTTCATTTACCATCTCCCGTCGGTGTATAATCCATTTGGTAAATTGTTGTGCTGATACTTTTTATAGTGTTTCTTGACTTTGCTCTCCGAGTATGACTCACAGCAGTTTTGATTTGATTGCGGAGTAAGTCAACCAGTAAAGAGAGGTTAATTGTCTTTTCTCACAAGTTCTTAGATTTGCAGATTACAGCTTTAACAACTAGACCGCAATCGAATCAAGTGCCTTGGGGAAAAAAGAGAAAAGAAACTTGTTCTTTTGGCTGTGATAAGTTAATCCATTTGGGTCTTCTGGAGGGGTCACTACTTTGATATTTTGAGGAGTGTTTTCAACAAAAATAGAAGATTTGAAAGCAAGGATAAGCACTCTGCAGTAAGTGTCCTGGAGGCTTATTGGAATAAGACTGAATGTTAATTGCTGTTCAATCAAACTGCCAGAAAAAGGGAGAAAAAAGTTTTCCAACTCATTGCTCAAACGTATTCAAACTATCAACATAACCCTGACTGTCTGTGTAAGGATGGAACAAACCGATAAAGCTGCCAATGTTTCTGGATGCTCGGTAGCTACAGCTGCTGTTTAACTGTGCTCCCTCTGTCTGTTCTCCCTCAGGTATCGATTATATGGACAGTGGAAGAATGAGACGTATTCCAGCCATCCGCTGTTGGTCAAAGTCAAAGCTCAAACTGTGGAACGGGCCAAATACATAATGAAGTAAGGCAGTGTGTAGAACCCTGTCGACATTTGTTGTTTCGTCATCTGTCTTTTTTTTTTTACCTTTGGTTGAAGTTCTCTGTCCATCCTATCCAAACAGCAGGTCGGTTTTTACGTGTCTTTGTAACCCGTGTGCCTCCTCAGGTGTAACCGAGACAGTCTAGCCATTCTTCTTCTCTCCCTCTACAACCCTCTGGTGTTCTGCAGACCTTTGCTTTACTTGGGCGAGATAAAGTTAAAGAATGGGAAGCCTTTCACATTCATTCCAGCCAAGTCCCCGCAGCGTGACAGTTTTATACTAGAGTATTTCTCCGCCTTCTCACGGTCTTTCGGTCTTTTGTTTTAGAAACAAAATCGCTCTCTTTTCCCAGCATCACACAGAACCTTATCAGGTCATTTCAGGCGGTGGAGTGCTCCAGATACTGAAACTGCTTTGGCATTAATCCAGCTTTGAACTCCCCGAATTTCCATCAGGACATCCATTTCGGTGTCTCCTCATGCTTCGCCCTCACACAAACACTAAGTTTGTTTACTATTTGGCTCATAATGACGTTCAAACAGAAATCCCATCAAATTTCTGTTCCACTGTTAATGTGTGTTGATTATATTTTTGCATATTGATGTTTCGCCATAACAGACAAATCTCTAGTGACACATGAATGTTTTGTTTTCAGAAGCCATCTCAAGCTTAGCTGCATTGAACTGACAGTTTTACACAGACAAAATGAAAATTAAAATGTGACTTTGTGTTTTGTGCCGGTCAAGTAATTATTCTGACACGGTTCTGCTGTAGACGGAAATCAATGACACTACTTTTATCTTAAGCTGACAAGCATGAAAGCATTTTGCAGTTGCTGTGAAGCTCGCAGAAGTGACAGTTTTTGCTTACAGCTCTCTTTTCATCGCCTTGTCTTTTTTAATCTGCTGTTTTGTGTCTTGTGCGTTTTTTTTCCCCTGCATCTCTAGGCGGTTGACCAAAGAGAATGTGAAACAATCTGGAAGGCAGATTGGCAAGCTGAGCCACAGCAATCCCACCATCCTCTTTGATTATGTAAGTGTATTGAGTTGAAGTTTCTTTATTTAACTTAAGTCATTCTGAATTATGTTAAAAAAAATTTAAAGAAAAGAAAAATCCTGATTATCTCTTTAAATTTAAAGGAGCAGTGACTTGCTCTGTGCAGATTTTTTTGGGCTCTTTCTGTCACATTAACTCGCAGATAAGGGTTTGCCTAAAGGATAATGAATATGGGAATCAAAGTCTGTCTCGCTCTATAAAAAGATAGGGAGGGAATTATTACATTTTGGGGTTTATGGTTGCTTTCCTTTAAAAAATAAAACCCAAATTAATGTTTTCATTGCTGCCTCTAAATGGGAATTAACAATTTCAGCTCAAGACGACTGATCCTTGCACTTTAGCTCATGGTTCATCTGCATCACTGTTGTTCTAAAGAGTTCCGGTTTACCCACTCCTTATGTTAGTCTAATTAACACAGAAGCGGGTTGTATTTTCCTACACATCTGTTCCACCCAATTCATTGAATTTATTCATGATTTAGCTCCTATAAATTTGGAGTATAACAGTACTCATGAGACACATGAGGCACCATGACAAGATGAATTTTAATACTTATATTATTCAAACAGCAGGGAGTCCTCTCTATGTTTCACATCCTTTGTGTAACATCATTTCACCACTGACCAATGTAGTTAAATAGAGGTGTAGAGATGGGATGTTGCAGCTGAAACACCGCCAAGTGTTTATGCTGACCATTTCAACATTTGCCTTTTTTCCATCAAAGATTGTGAGCAACCTTTTCCCTCCGCTCTCTGAATATGTCATGAGTAGCCTCAGGTAGAGAGAGACAGAGAGGCCTAACAAACAGTGTCATGACAACCCCTCGTTTTACTATTGATGGTTCAGTTCAATGTAACTGAACAATCCAATGAAATTGCTTCGGTGTACTTTCAAAATAAAAGTATGTTTATATCAGAATCAAATAGAACAACTGGTAACACTTTACTTGACACCTATCTATATAACACACTATAAATGTATGTATAATGTGTTATAATCACGTTACAGCACTGTATAACTATAGTTATGAACACTCATCAATGATCATAATGCTTTATAGCAATAATCATGACACAATGTAAAGAATGTTATCATAACTTACAAGGTCAGGTATTATAATGTGTTATGCTTATTGTTTCAAAGCATTTATGATCATTAATGAGTGTTTATAATATAGTTATACAAGTTTATAAACAAATTGTAACACATAAATATATGTATAATGCATTATCTATGTGGGAATTGTCAGTGAGTTGTTAACAGTTATAACACATTATAATGCCTGACTTTGTAAGTCATAATAAAATGCGCTATTATGTGTTATGATTATTGCTATTTAGCATTATGATAATTTATGAGTGTTTATAACTATAGTTATACAGTGATATGACATGATTGTAATGCATCATTTATATATTTATAATGTGTTATAGATATAGGCGTCAAGAAAAGTGTTACCGATCAACTGTATTGTGAGGCAGTCTCTTCTCTTCCCTTTTGCATTTAGGACTGTGCTTCCTACTTGACTAATTTTCTTGAGCTGTGCCATTTCTTCTGTATTTTATGTTGAAAAGTTGATGAACATATTCCAAGAGCAGGAAGTAAATGACTTCTTTTTGGTCAGGAATTATTCCCAGCAGTTTGCAATATTCATCCCCTTCACTTTCCTGTTTATATCAGATGCTGTCCCAGATCCAGTGGTACGACAACCTCATTGTTCCAGTGGTGGACTCTTTGAAATACCTCACGTCCCTCAACTATGATGTCTTGGCCTGTATCCTGAGCTATTTGGTCTTAATTCAGTTACAACAGATGTGTTCATGTGTGGGTGTCTGTCAGTGTGTTAGAGTGTCCTTTGAGGCACTGAGGCTTCTTCCTCTCTCTTTGCTGTTGGACTTAACTCTGTCTTCAGATTGCATCATTGAGGCTTTGGCCAACCCTGAGAAGGAGAAGATGAAGCATGACGACACTACCATCTCCTCATGGCTTCAGAGTACGTCCTACGAAAGTTAACATGCCGGTTACTGGCCGGTCACATTGTTCATTTGCATTGAAAAGGGGAGAAACCGTTTGATGTTTAATGAATATCCAACATACACCTGTTCCTCTGCTCAATGAAGGTCTGGCAAGTCTGTGCGGGGCTGTGTTCAGAAAATACCCGATTGAGCTGGCTGGCCTTCTCCAATATGTCACCAACCAGCTGAAGGCAGGAAAGAGGTAACTTGATGCAAGAAGACAAAGATGTTCTCCTTTCACCACATGTTTGACCTTGTCTTGCCCCTTACGCGTCTTTGTAGTGTCAGAAAACGCGCCCTGCTTTATACACCCCTCTCCCTCCGTCCTTGTCCCTGCAGTTTTGACCTGTTGATCCTGAAGGAGGTGGTGCAGAAAATGGCCGGCATTGAGATCACTGATGAGATGACCTCGGAGCAGTTGGAGGCCATGACAGGAGGAGAGCAACTCAAAGCTGAGGTATACAGACTCATTTTCAGCCTTTTTTCCCCCTAAACAAAGACTCCTGACCAAGATCCACCTGGACCAGTGTTGTACTTGAGCCCAGGTCATTTTCATCATTGCTGTGCTCTTTTTCAACAGGGTGGCTACTTTGGCCAGATCAGGAACACAAAGAAGTCCTCACAGCGTCTGAAGGATGCTCTGCTGGATCATGAACTCGCCTTGCCCTTGTGTTTACTCATGGCCCAGCAGCGAAATGGTGTAGTTTTCTTGGAAGGTGGAGAGAAACATCTGAAACTTGTGGGCCACCTCTATGATCAGGTATAAGATTCTGTTTTATGGCAGGAAAGAACTTTATTCAATGGATTTGCAGGGACGTCCTTTACAGCATCAAGTATATTTTATTTAATTTTTTTTTGTATTTCTGCAGTGTCATGACACACTTGTGCAGTTCGGAGGCTTTTTGGCTTCTAACCTCAGCACAGAGGACTACATTAAGCGGGTTCCGTCAATCGACATCCTGTGTAACCAGTTCCACACTCCTCATGATGCTGCCTTCTTCCTGTCTCGGCCAATGTACGCCCACCAGATTTTGGTGAGTAGAGCCGGTATCTGTGTGTGTCTGTGTGAGTGTTTATGTTACATCTCTGTTTTACATCAGTGCTCTCAAGATATATCCCTGCCTTTAGAGACAAGTCAATAATCAGTCACGCTTCGTTGCCAAGCGATTACATTTTAGTGTGTGTTATACATTCACACCATCCTCCTCCTCTTCATTTGAATAAGTGCTTATGTGGGTTGAATAAGCTCAACTTTAAGTTAAAAATGTATGGAACTTTGTTTAAGCTGCCTTTACTTATAGATTCATGGAAGATGTGGGCAGATTAAAACATAGCAAGGTTTTTCTTACATAAGGAAGGATGAAACATGTCAGAAATTCTTACTTTTGAACTATTTCTGTGATTTTATAAACAAGAATTTATCTTTACAAAAAAAAAGGTTGGTCTTTGAAAATAAACAAGTATCAGGACATATGAAGATGTATCATGTTTGAATTTGCTGTATGTCCTGCTCTTTTTCAGTCCAAGTACGATGAGCTGAAGAAAGCAGAGAAAGGCAACAGGCAGCAGCCAAAGGTACACAAGTACGTCGCAGCCTGTGAGCAGGTGATGACGCCAGTGCATGAGGCTGTGGTGTCTCTGCACCCGGCCAGAGTCTGGGATGACATCCGCCCTCAGTTCTACGCCACCTTCTGGTCTCTCACCATGTACGACCTGGCTGTACCAAACTCAGCCTATGATCGAGAAGTGAACAAGCTCAAGGTCCAGATTAAGGCCATTGAGGAGAACCCAGAAATTGTGAGTAGTTGATCCAAGTTTTGTTGGTTAAATGGGTCGCCCTCAAACACCACTTTTGACTTTTTCATATTGAGAATATTATCAATAAATGCAAATGAATGTCAGAGGCAAGAAGGTGCCAAAGAGAAGTGATCATGAGAACTGTCAGTATGTGTGTATAAAGTGAGAATAATTTCGTTGCTCCGTTTTATTGTAGCCTATGAATAAGAAAAAGAAGGAGAAGGAGCGCTGCACTGCCCTGCTGGAGAAACTGCAGGAGGAGGAGAAGAAGCAGCAGGAGCATGTTCAGCGTGTTCTTCACCGCCTCAAGCTGGAGAAAGACAACTGGTTGTTGGCCAGTAAGTTTTCTGTTGTGTTTATCAGGGACATTTAATGTCTCTTTCTTTGAATTGATGGAGTTTTAAACAATGCTGTTGATCCCTGCCAAAGGAAGAAAGCAGTTTGTAAGTCACTTCCAGGATGACAAATAGAGAGAACTCCAGTTTGAACTCAGTTTAGACACAATATCTGCTGATGTGAATGAGTCAAAACTAGTATTCATGGAAAAAACTCCTCATGCAGAAACATTTAGTGTTTCTGCATTTCTAACTTCAAATTCTCACCAACAGAATCCACAAAGAACGAGACCATCACCAAGTTCCTGCAGCTCTGTCTGTTCCCCCGCTGCATCTTCTCTTCCATCGATGCTGTGTACTGCGCCCGCTTTGTAGAGCTGGTTCACCAGCAGAAGACACCCAACTTCTGCACCCTCCTGTGTTACGACAGGGTGAGTCACTTTAAAACATGCCATCTTTAATGCAATGATGATCAAACCTTTTTTTTAATGCAAAGTCAAAAGGGGGAAAGCTAATTCTAAAGTGTGCATTAAAATAACATATTAAAATACATGTGGTGTCCAAATTCATTTGAGAGGTTCACGGACCAGCTAAGTGCTCCATCAAATTACAATTTGAAAAGATTGTAATAATATAATAATATAATTGATGTAAAAACAGTCAGACCATGAATTAGTACAAAGTCAATGAAGCACAGGTTCTCTTAATAATACGACTCCTTTTTCATCATGTTACTCTGCAGGTGTTCTCAGCAATCATTTACACAGTGGCCAGCTGTACAGAGAACGAGTCCCACCGCTACGGACGCTTCCTCTGCTGCATGTTGGAGACAGTGACCCGATGGCACAGCGACCGCGCCATCTATGAGAAGGTGTTCAGTCCTACCTGTTCTCTGCTCCTGTTAGCTTGATGTATTTGAATTATTTTCCAATGGAAGATGAGCTGGGAATAAATCAGTGTCTTCTCATTGTATGGTCACAGGAGTGTGTAAATTACCCAGGCTTCCTGACCATCTTCAGAGCCACTGGTTTTGACGGGGGGAACAAAGTGGATCAGCTGGACTATGAAAACTTCAGGCATGTGGTGCACAAGTGGCACTACATGCTGACCAAAGTGAGCACCACCTTTTAATAGTTACTGTTCCTAGTTTTGACTTTTGTTTGAATGACGTCAAAACTATTCCAACAATTTTACCTTTGTTCCTCTGCCTTTGTTCTATCCAGGCTTCAGTTCACTGCCTGGAGACGGGAGACTACACCCACATTCGGAATATTCTCATCGTGCTAACCAAGATCCTGCCCTGCTATCCCAAGGTCATGAACCTGGGCCAAGCCCTGGAGTGCCGTGTCCACAAGATCTGCCTCGAGGAGAAGGACAAGAGGCCTGACCTCTATGCCTTAGCAATGGGGTAACAGGACTGTGTGCTGTTCAGCTCCTCCTGGAGCATGCAGTTAATTTCTTGTGTGAAGTGTGGTACAAAGGAGAAAATGCAGAAGATTGTAGGTTTTTCGTTTTAGCATTTAGGAGTGACAAGAGGTGACTGCAGGTGTGAAACGTAGGTATAAAAAAGAGATAGCAAGACAAGCTAACAGATGTCTTTGCCCACGTCTATAAGACAATCTTTAGTTCTGAGAAAAATAATTTAGAAGCTCATTTTTTTCAGTATGAATTCTTTACGTGGGTGAGAATATCTACAATGTTAACTTCTCGATTGTATGCAGGGCTACTAAGTGCAGGGTACCACTGAGTTGAGACATGGTCAGCAGTCCCCCAGTTTATGTCTAGAATTTTGAAAACTGTGTGATACCCAGCAGCTCTTTATAGGTTGTGTCTGTGCATTGTGCAAACCATTTATGCATCTTGCAGTTACTCGGGTCGATTGAAAAGCCAGAAGGTGCACATGGTCCCCGAAAACGAGTTTCACCACAAGGAGCAGCCAGCGCGCAGTGCCACCCCTGCCAGCCAACAGAACGGCCCCGGCAGCACAGGGAAGCCCGCCGGCAGCACGAGCAAGACAGACGAGGGGACATCCGAGGACGGAGGTGAGTGAGGAGAAAGATGGCTGCGTTGAAGTAAGTGCAAGTGGAACCAAAAAACAGTTGAGAGTTTTTGATTCGGTCTTCTTGCAGATCGGGGAAAGGATAAATCTCAGGGGACCACAAAGCCAGTGAACAAAACCAACAATGCAGCGGCCAAAGTGACCACCAGCAATGGAAACGGTGCTCTCAACAGGTAAGCTAGCTCATATTAAAAAACTTTTGTAAATATCCACACCTCTAGTCTTATGCATTATTCTTAGAACACAGCATTAAACTTTTACCCATTGCAGCACCAAAACTGTCAAAGACCGGGACGACAAAGAGAAGAGCGGGAAGGAGAAGAAAGAGAAAAAGGAAAAGACGCCAGCTAGCACACCTGAAACAAAGGCGGAGAACCGTCGGGAGAAGCAGAGAGATGAGAGGGCGGGGAAGGAAGAGCGGGTAGCACGTGAGGGTAAGGAGAAGACCCCCAAGGCAGACAGGGAGAAAGTGAAGGCCGAGGAGAAGAGCAGCAAAGACGACAAGGCCAAAGCCGGCAACGGGGAGCCGATGGAGCAATCCAGGGAGCGTGACGCCATCAAGGAGTCCAAGAGCAAGGAGAAGGGAGACAGGAGCGCTGTGGCCGGGTCCCTCAAGTCACCAGTACCCAGATCAGAGTCAGCTGAATCTGAGAGGGGTAAGGAGTCGGTCTGCATGTTTGTTGTAGCCCTGTTTCACCTGCACTCTTCACACAAACAGCGTCTATTTAAGCTTCATTACTTTAACACATTTATTTAAAACATCTGAACATAGAAGATTAAGATTTTCTCACTTTGTTTCACCCCTCACTCCTGATCCTGAATTAGTTGATTTTATTGGTGGAAGAAAGTTTTTATTGGAGATCAAATGTGCAGCTCTATTTAATCCATATCTCCCTCTCTTTGTCTGTCCAGATCACAAACGACGAAAGCTCGACAGCCACTCTTCTCCGTCCCACTCCTCGTCTGTTAAGGTTAGTATGGCTTGAGGAAGGCTGTGCCCGTTTCTTCTCTATCTGCCGGAGCGTTCCCCTGCCGTTGCACATTCCAGCAGCCCTGAAGATCACCAAGGAGAGTTGTCGTACATGCAGGCATCTGGAAATCCCCACCAAATCCATGGGATTTGGAAAGCATTCCATGGACTTGAGCATTATATTTTGCAGAATTGAGAGAAAACCCCTCAAGGACTTAGCCAAGAGAATATTGTGTATATAAAGTATTTTCATATTGAAATATTTATCTATTTTCATATTAATGAAAGCAGTCAGTGTGCCTTGGGAAGGAAGAATTTTTAAGCAATTCTATATTCCTTGTGGATTTTTTTTTTTGCTTTTTAAGATTATCTGCCTGAAGTTTAATGGCTTGCCAAATCAACAGTCTCGCCTTTTCGTGGCAAAGATTTTTTCTTTTTTTTTCACAAACGAAAGAAGTTTTCACTACTTGAAAAGATACCCAAGATCATTTCCCCGCCTTTTTTGCAAGCTGAGAAGATTCCCTGGTGAAAGAGATGTAAAGTTTTTTTACCTTGTCCTCAACGTCCCCGGATCCAGCATGGCGTCAGATGATGTTCACCGCACCACTCTGCTGCAGGAGCACCCCTACGCTGTGGCTGAGTCATCACCCCCTCAAATCTATTTCCGTTTGTTTAAACGGCCTGCATGCTGCCTTCAAGTCACACGATGCGCGTCCGGTCCCGGCCCCTACAGCACCACCCCTACACCTACCAGGCATCAGCATCGACAGTCGTACTACCTCCTGGCAAGCACCTAATGGGAGACCAGAGCCACCAGCAGCCGAGATCGACGGAGAAAATGAATGTTGCAGTTTTGAATCAGCCAAAATTGCAGAGGGAAATAAGCCTGCCCCAACAAAGAGAGAGAGAGGGAGGGAAAGAGTGGGCGAAGCCTGAATCGTCTGGAGCGTTGCCTAAACCACTGGAAGCTTGTGATAGGTCTTTATTTTACCTTCCACCAGAGAAATAGGCTCCCTGTGTCTTATCCATTCCTGAACTGTAAGTGACAGCCACAGTTATTTATGTAGGGATGCAGTCAAGCACATAAGAATTGAGTGATTTGTCTTGCACACACAGGCACAGACACACACACACACACACACACACACAAACACACATACACACACAGTATTTACAGCACTTGCACTTTAGATGTATTGGCTAGCAGCTGCTCTGTAGGACTTAACTATTATGCTGCCTGAACTCTCAGACATGTCTGTAGTATTATGACTTAGCAGTTATTTGATATATTTGCTCAGGGTTTTTCTATTTAAAGTATTATTGACATTCCAGATGTTGAGCTCATGAACTCTCTTTATGTAATAACCTTGTCAAAGCCTTAGTCCTTAAAGGTCAGAGGTCAAGGGCGAAGTATGCTGTTGGTCCGGCCAGCCCAAATCCCCTCCACCCCTTCTTCAAACTCTACTACTGTCTGACAACCTCCTTACCAACCCCCCCACCCCCTCCCAGCTCATCTGTCATCTCCATTCATCCTTACAGGACAATAGCAACGAACCCAAGGAGTCCACATCCAAGGTTTGAACTGATTCCTCCTCTTGTTGCCCATGTCTGACATCCATCTCTGTTCGTGTACCACCATCTAAATCATCGTCAAGAGTACAATTATGAATATCTGTGTCAGCATCACCAGAATTTTTATTTTTTTTTGCACTTCATGCAGCAGAATAAACTGAAAACATTTGGTCTGATCTGATATTGTTGCCCTTCGATAAAGCTGTCACGGCCAACAATTGCTGAGTTTCACATTAGGCTCACAGTAACAAACAGGCCAAATATTCATCATCTGTTCACTGAGTCCACTGAGTGAAAGACAGGTGAGAGAGATCACCTAGACAATGAGGTACTGGTGCATACTGGTGATCATCTCTGTGGGTTTATTATTACAGACGACCCCTGTTACACTCCAGGGTAATTTAGCAGATATCAAATACAAAGTTAACAGTTGATTGGAGTGAGGTTCTTCTGTTGATAATAGAAGTCACTTCAAATATCATGAGCCTGTTATCCCTTCAAGTCCATTTATAGAAAAAATATTAAAAAAGGTAATTTTACAGAAAATCCACCCAGAATAAGAAGAGTCTATATCACACCAGTGTAAATAACGGGAATTTAACAGTAGTTATAATCATGAATAATGGGCACCTCTTTCAAGTCTACATCCAGTCAAGTCTGTGATTGTTTCCTTGTGTCTGTTTGGATGTTTGTATCATCTCTGTTCATCAGTACTTCACACTTTTCTGTGTTGATCACCATCAGCTCTGTCTGTCGTGTCTCCGTTATTACGATCAAATAGGAAGCAGGGATGAAAGTTTGTGTTTCGCTGGATGTTGTTTCGCACAGGCACTGAAGAGTCTCATCTTCATAAGACTGTACTTGTCAGTTCCTTTAAGTTAAACATGCAACACATTTGCGCTTAACCTTTAAGGCCTTTATTTTGACAAACGGATAATTAGATTTGTTGTTTCTTAGCAACACGAGACATGAGGTTTTTATAGCTTTCATTTTAAACAAGTTATTATTGATTTGATTACTGTAAGTCTTATTTACACGAACTTTACAGAGTTAAAGTTGCCTCGTAATTGTCAACTTTATACCAGTGGAGTTGGTGTTAATGTTTTACGCTTAGAGCTTTTGGCCACGAACACCAACTTTTTAGCTGAGTCAGGATTGTTGCTAAAGAACAAGACCTCTGCAGGAAAGCAGAATAGCTCAGGCGAGAACCAGGCAGCTGGATCAATACTGATGACAAAACAAAAAGTCTAACCACTGGTAGTTTTACCTCGACCACATACCTATAAAATCACCATTTCCAGTACGATAAATGCGATCTGTTATGAGATATAAGAAGTGTAAAAACATATTTCATTCATTATTAATTTGTCCAGGTCAGATCAGTAATCTGTGATGATATAGAACCATCGTAAAGAATGAACAGGCTAGTTGATATGTTATTTACCCTCTGAGTCGTCTCTATGTGTTTGCAATTTAATCCATTCGCAAAATGGATCTTCAAGTTTCCACTCGAGTAGAAAGTCTTTGTTAGGAGCTCGTCCTCACTGATGGGGGGTTGTATTTTTTTCACAAGAACTTGAAGTGGAATAAAAATCAACCTGAAGGCTCTCCTGACATCTTATAAGAAGTTCTGTTTGTCTCGTTCTGCTCATGGAAAATCCTCTTCACAGCACCACATCACCTACAACTCAATAGCCCGGTCCAAGAGCAGAGAGAGGGAGCTGGAGAAGAAAGACTCAGACAACACACAAGGCCGATCCAAAGAGAAGAAAGAAGAGAAGGATCGAAAAGACAGGAAACGAGTCAGTATTCAACCAGACAACTAGTAGTGTTCATATCAGTCAGATTATTAGAAAAAGGTTCATCTTTACACACATACAAGTTTTATCCAGAAGAATACTTAATGACACCTGTAGGACAGAAAATCTCACTGTCTCTTTTTTCTATCACCATGATTCATTTACTCTTTGTCCTCTTCTTTTTTAGGACCACGCTGTCAATGATCGTGAGGCGAGCCAAGAATCCAAACGTAAAAAGGATGAAAATGGAACTAGTACGTTTGTCTTCAATAAATCCAACAACCTTTTATCCAGGCAATTACGTGCAACAAGAAGCACTCTCCAAAGAAACCTGAAACTGAATCGTCTTTCCCCAGATTCCTCAAAAAACAGCAAGAGCACAAGCCCCTCCTGTGACTCTCCACTTTCAGCCGAGAAAGAGAAGAGCAAAAGATCGAAATCTTCCAGTAAGGAGAAGGCGGATTCTGTGAAACCTGAGCGGACGTCCTCTGGAGGAAAAAAGGTAAACTCATCATCTTGTACCGATGTCAAACAGTCACGTAACTTAAAGAGTCTCATCACACAGGAAAAAAGAAATCTAAATACTCTAAATATTTGTGTAGCATCATCACTGTGGATCTGTCTCGTCTCATACTCGTTTGTGCTCTTGTGTCGCAGGAATCTCGACATGATAAAGAGAAATCTGAAAAGAAAGAGAAGCGGGACAGCAGCGGTGGGAAGGAAGATAAAAAACAATATCCTTTGATGTGATGCCAAAGTCTGAATTGTGGACAGTTCAAACATCGTTCGTGACTAATTAGGAGCTCTAAGTGAAAATAGATAGTCAGGTTTGTTACTGAAGGCTGAATTAGCTAGCGTTAAAAAGTAAATGTTTACACAGTTGTGCAGCAGTGTCTCTGTAAATTTATCTTCCCTTAGTTTCCATTATAAGACAGTGACCCCTTTTGTGTCACTTAATATCCTCCTAGCAATTAACTGGTCACCATTGCAACAGTTGCCATATTGTGCTGAGAAGCTGAGTAACAGCCTTGTAATGCTTGCTTGTAATATAATTACAACAATAATCCACAGCTAATTTAGGCATTTAACTGTAAGCCAATAACTGCAAACCCCTCTGATGCAATGCAAGCTGAACTCATCATGTACTCTGCAACACAGATCTGGCTGAGGTTTTAAGAGCCGCTATGTTGCAAAGAGTATTGCTCACACAGTGGATGGGTGTATTCTCCTTTACTGGTGTGGACAAGAAACCTTTCTGTCTGATCCCATATTAGACGGTGTCCAACCGCCTTTTACATCCACTCTCTGATAATGACAATAAAGCAGCTTCGACTGGAGAGAATTGAGGTTCTCTTCTCTCTGATGAAAAGATATTTGATGAAATAGAAATATTCACATTCTGCCTGTGATCAATGTTTAATTTCCCTTAACAGTGATACTCATAAATCCTCTGACAAGCACAGATAATGTGCACTTACCAGTGGAGGTAAGACACATTCAGTCCAGCGTCTTTTCTGAAAAGATGAATGACATGACTCCACCTGAAGTCAAACCAAAAAAATTTTGAGTCTGTGCAGTCCAGGAGAGCTGGTGGAGACGCATTGTCTTTTTACTCTGCTATTCCAGTGCACACAGCTCTGCAGGAGCCTCACGGGTCAACAGCACTGTCAATCATGCTGTTGTGCCCCCTTTGTTACAGGCCAAATGTTTAGTTAGTGAGTCAGTAAAACTTGGCTTCTCAGAAAAATGGACGCTAACACAGATCAGCATAATAAGAACTGTGTTAAAGTGTAAGGATGACGTTTAAGAGGAAAACAAACCCAGGACATAGTTTGAATTTTAAAGTTTCACTCATGTGGAGGAGGTGGGTTTTGTGACCTTGAAATGTTTTGGCTTCACTTTTGGGGAGCTTTCATGTTGTTCATCTTTTAAAACGGTCTTCAGTTTCCTCTGAACAGATCAGAGTACGTCCTCTCTGCGGTCACTCATCGGTGTGTTTTTTTCTGTTCCTCTGCAGAACTGGAGAGGCTGTGTTTTTAATCTACAAGACATTTGCGGCTCCACCTTTACTCTGTCTTTAACTTTCATTTTGCCTGTGTTGTTTTGCTGTAACCCCCTCCCCCACCAATGTTGTTAGCTGTAGTTTTTTGGACGTACAGATCACCTCATTGTTTTTCCATTTCAGTATACAGCAAGCTCGCTGGAATATGTTTATATTTGTTTCTTTTGTATTCTCCATTATGGGCACAATGTGCTGCTCTGATCACGTGGTTATTATTGCTCACTAGAAAAGCGGTTACTGTATGAAATGATCTGACCCCTGGTCATGGATTCAATAATCTCAAGCTTGAAAACTTGTATTCTTTTGTATGTTGTCAGGCTTTTGCTTTTGCTCGTTTTATTGGAGTTAACATGCTTTCCATACTCACTTACCTCATATCCTTTTTGAGATACTTAGATACGTTTTATTTATTTATCTCCAACTTTTAATCCCAGTTAGACAGTGGGTGTGAGTGAGGAATCTGAAACAAAGGACCAGTTTGTATATTGTGTACAATAATAAAGAGAGTAACATGAAATTCACATCATGTTATTTCTTTCCTTTTTTTTTTTTTTCAATGTCCCTTACAGTCCTTTTGTGATTTTGTGTTAATCAGGTTTTTATATAATTTATAAAAAGCCAGTTCGACCTTGACTCAAATGTAGAATTGTAAAGAAATCAGACAAAAAGAATCTGAAGCTCTGTACTCCAAATACATCTGTTTTGAAATGACTTTTGGAGATTTTATCTGCTGTACTCAATGAGTGTAAGCTTTTTTTAAAAAAACAAAAACCAATAAATAATAGTTTTCCTAGTGTGTCAAATTGATGTCGTCTCTTACCTTTTTTTCATCCCCTTAAAGAGAAAGTGGACCTTCAGAAAATGAATCAGTGACATCTAGGTAGGGTTGTACTGCACAAACAAGTAAATAGACAAAGGCTACGTTCACACTGCAGGTTATGAAGCACAATTCAGATTTTTTGTTAAATCTGAACTTTTTGTGCGGTCGTTCACATTACAACAACGAATGCGGCATCTAATGTGAACAGAGTGCGTCCGTGAAGTGACCCGCATGCGCACAAAGCAGGACGTGATGCAGTGTGTTTGCTGTATGAGCCCTTTGTTTTGGCTCGAACTCTAATGTTTCTTCTTTTCGCCACTGGCTGTTCTCCGTTCCCTCGTCCACCATTGCTTTCCACGACTGTTTGTGTTGTCAAACAATGGTGATGTTTGTCGCATATTGATGACGTATAGGTCGGATGAACGCGACCTGAGCGTCCACACTGCAGTCACATAGGATACATGTCCGATTATCTTCACATACAAAAGAGGCCTGGGTTGGATTCGAAAAAAAAAGACTCAGAATTGCACCGTTCACACTTATATAAAAAAATCAGATACATGTCACATGGTTAAAAAATTAGAATCGACCTGCAGTGTGAACATGGCCAAAGTTTATGCCATTTTATTTACTACAAAGCTGAGTTTTTCCAAGTTAATTAACTTGACAGAAAACTCATTTAGTTTTCGTATGATGGTGTGATTGGCACTTTTCAAACAGAATGTTGTGTGAAGGAAGAACAATAACGGTGTTTAAATATTAAGACTGCCCAAAGGCAAGCCCATAATCAAGAAAATGTGAGAACAGTTTGTCTAAGAAGTAGATTTGTCTTTTTTCTGTCTTTAGGATTTCAACTGTCTTTTGGGAGAGTTTCTTTACAAATCAGAAGTTGCCCATGAATTCAACTCAACCAACATTCAGAGTTCTAGAAATTAGATGTTTAGATCATTAAAGAATAAAAAGTAGAGCTTGTTGTCAATTTTAAAATTATGATCACCAGCAGAATTTCAATTGTAAATGGTGATCAACTGAATATTGACCTGCATTTTTAAATTCTATCAATTTTAAAGTCCATATTAACAGTATTGAGTAATTCATTGCAGTGTCCTGATTTAGTTGACAAATTAAAGTTTTCCACAGTGATGGTTGGCTTTCCCTTATGTAATTTTACACACAGGGCTGTGGTGATTCACACTCTAAATAGTGCTTTGCTGACATCAGTCTGACTAGCTGCACCTGTATGCTTAGTTTAGATTAACATATAAAAAGAGATAAATGAAAACAGGGTCTCTCTCAGCATTATCCAATCCAATAGACTGAAATTGTGTCATCCTCCTCAGACCAGGCCCAACATTATTTGATTGAAATGGTCAGTGCATAGTTCTTTATAAATATAGTTTTATTTCCTTTAACTATTCATAGTTGATCAACACGGGATCAAAATTAAGGGCTTAAGGTTTCATTCATAGCATGGCTAGCATAACTAATTAGCACAAAACAACTAGATATGGGTTGAGACCAAAATTACATTTGACAGAGAAGGGTCACAAAAGAAAAAACATTCTTGTAGTAGGACTTGCATTTTTATATGTAAAACATATTTTATCTAAGATCTTAGAAAAAGTTGTGTCCCCTCAGCTGATTTCTTTTATGGATGACAGTCACATCTTTGAAAATTTTCAATCTTGTTTTCTACTCCCATCATTGCACTGAGACTGCTCTGGTCTGGTCAAGGTCTCTAAAGACTTAATGCTTGCAGCTGATTCTGGCTTGTACTCTATTTCCTCTTGACCTCAGCATTTGATGCAGTTGACCACAATGTTTTGGGAAGAACTTTATTGATCCCAGAAGGGAAATTTTTAACAAATATTAAATATTCTTATTCAGCTGCTTGAAATTCTCCGTTGTGATGCAGCTTTGGACATGGGGTCTATCTCGGGTCTCCTTCTATTCCCTGTATACATGCTTCCCCAGGGGCAAACCCTGCTATGCAGATGACATTCAGCTCTGTGCTCTGTTAAACCTGGCACAGCTGATGTTTCCCACATATGGTCCCACCTGTCTAAATCAAGAATTGGATATCCGTTGCTATATAAATTAAAGTATTATTATAATCATTGTTTTAGAGTTAGGGTAAGTAAAGGCATGTTGAGAGAAAAATATTTTTCTTTCTCTTTTCACAAATTTCTGTGATATACAAATGACAGTACATATCAAGTCCAAAGATGAATATAAACCTGCTTTTATTAAGGAAATGTAATAAAATCTTTGTACATGACCTCTCCACAGAGGTTCATTGTGTCCATACATGCAACTCTCATGGTTGAGGTACCTTTACAAATGAATTGGAAAAACTAAAACCAAACTGGATCAGATGCCGTAATTGGACACTAACTAAACCAGGGTCCATTTTGAGTTGCAGTTTGGTCGAACTATCACCAAATTCACATGCACTTTATCTGGGGAGAAACAGATGAGAACTTCTGATATACTAAACAAATGTAGGCGTACATGGTTTGTAGCGTTTGTAGGTTTTTCCCCTCAGTTTGTAAAAAGTTCACTTATACAAACAGACAAAATGTTTCTTTTGTAGCTCTCCTTCCCTTAATGTACAATTCCCCGGCTCACCGTCTGCATAATGCATAGACACAGAAAGCTCATCACAACCAAAGAAGCCATGTTGTGTTATCATTTACCCAAAAATGTTAAGATTCACAGCTGCAGATACTGCATCGACATGAGAACAGCTTCTAAGTGTGTACAAAGTGTAAACCATAAGCTCAGTTAAACCGTAGATGAAACATAAAGGGGTTCACTCTCCCAGGATTTATAACGCTTTGATTCAAACAGTATGGCACTAAGTGATAAAAAGCGGACCTCATCTCAATAAAAGTGGTCTTTTGTTTCCAAATAGTGGCAGTTGAAACGAATGCTTGTGGTCGATTTCAAACAAAAGCATCTAAATGAACACAGAGTCAGTTGTGTATAATGTCCAACAGGCTTTAAAATAACACCACCTAAACAGTTTCATAGTATTGATATTTTCTGAGTAAAAACTGGGGTAAAATGTTGTTATTGTAATCAATGCTTAACCTATTGATTGATGCTTGTCCTAAATATTATGAAACTGAAAATAGTCTTATAGTAAAACAAGAAATGACTTTACTTCACTAAATATAACATTTATTCAACTTAAGATTTCACCACAAAAATATGTCTGTAAAGGACTCAAATGACTTCTTAATAAGTAATCCAGGATGCTTTGACTGCAAATCATGGCTTTTTTTCTTCTTCTTCTTCTTCTTCAGATCAGAAAACAACTGAAATTACAACAGTTCATCTAATTGTTATTTGAAGCTTTGCCCTCAGTCCATAGATTATTTTCAAATTTTCAAGTTATTGAATTTTTTGTTGCATTGCCATGACGCCCGATTGCTCCGTAAGGCACTACAAGAGGCAAATCTCATGTTTCCAGAAGCATAAGTCCGGTTGCGTCATTGCCCTCTGTTAGTGTGACGGGCCTCACAGCCCAGAATGAGCACTTGTTGAGTGTTAGGCTTGAGTCCAAGCTGATGACAAAGAGGGCTGTCGCCTCTAGGATGACAGCCTCGGGGTGTCGGGGTCACACACAGTGGCTGTTTCCATCCAGACGCTCCAGTGGGAATCCACACATCCTCACTTCTGCAGGGGCCAAAGGAGAAGGTTTTAAAATACATGTCATTGTCATCTTTAAAGTCGTTTCACCTCATAAACTCAAGTTCCCCTGATGCCTTAAAAAAGTGAGTCAACTGGACACAGGTTACATTGTTCATTAAAAATCATGTGGTTTAAAATTTTGAAAAAGCCACCTGAGATGGTTGAAATGAATTTGACTTAAAGTGCACCAAAAACCTTAATTATAGATGTATACATTTACCTTCACAAAGATCAGAATGAATATTATGATCCCACTGAGCAATAGACGGCTATTAGACATCTAGTTTTTTGTTTTAGTCCTAATTTCAACCGTCTAGATTCTGTATATTTTTAGACAGAATCTAGACGTTGCAGTTATTCGATAACTATTCGTTTCAAAAAGCAACTGTGAGTTACATAGCTCATCTTCAAGTACTCAACCAAAATAATTATGAAAGCCGCTGAGCAAAATACAGTGTAGTATAGATAAAGCCCAGATTTAGACTTGGTCTAAATTTAGACATCGGTCCTCTAGGCAATATCTAGACGTCTATTAGACCTCTTTTAGGCCAAAAAAATGCTCAGTGGGATGGGTGCATTTGGACTTGATTTACTGTGTAAACCAATTTGAACTTTAATAACAATAACTTTGATTAATGAATGTTTTTAAAGTAGGAACAATGTTGCATTCTGAGTGATCAGCTTTTCTAAAACCTTCATTTATGGGATCATTTTAAAACTGAAACTAATAATGTCTATAAACTGAGCTGTGAAAAAATCAGTTGCATTATATCCCAACTTTATATCAAATTACCCATCTGTGTTCAATATTTGACTCTGACAGATCAAAGCCCCATAATAACAGCAGCAGTTACACCTCAACAACAAAAGCAATGCTAGAGACAGCATGATCACACATCATCTAAAATCACTGCAGAGAAAGGATTCTGGCACATTTCATCGCCGCTTCGCTGAAAGCAGCCTGAAAAGCCACTGGGCCCTGACAGGGAAAAGTGTCTGTAATCCATGCAACAGCAGCAGAGCTGGTGAGTGTATATCTGGAGCGGCTATCACTCCAAAGCCGCTTTGACTGTAGGTGGTATTGTAAACAGAAGCAATGTAAGAAGTTGTGATACTTGCGTCATTTATGTTTTGAGGTGTGTCAACTGCAAAGCCCAATGAAGTTCACCTTGTCCTAACGTGATCTTCAGAGAAAATGTTCAGTTTGATGCCATTTCTTAAATAAACAATCATTTCAACTTAATCATCAATTTAAAAGTTTTGTTTAAGGTTAATTTGTTAATTAATTCCTACAAATAGGCTTATAAGATTCAGTTGCCATGGATGCATTACTGAACATCAATGAAGGTCTAGTTTCTTTTCTCTGGTCTAGTCAAAAATGGATAAAATCATCTCTAAATGAGTATTTTGTTTAAACCTCTCTGTGTCTTGGGTAGGTATCTAGGTAATAAATGGGATATGTATAGTGAACAGATAATTATGCAGATTAGAATCCAAGAGACAAGACCATTTCGCCTCCTCAGTGAATTCTAATTTGCATAACCACCAACTCATTATGACTGTACACCATCCCTTACTAAACTTGACAATAACACACATTAAAGCTCCTGTGAGAATTTTCTTAGTTGTGTCGGTTTTGGCGACACTTGTGAAAAAACAGCGTGTCTTATTCCTGTTAACACATTCTGCCGTACATGTTAAAGTAGCGGTTAAGTTCACCAGGAAATCTAATCCTGCTTTTTCTTTTTTTTTTTTTTACACTTAAATATTTCATTCACCAAGAATGTATGTCGATTACTCCATCCGACACATGCCTCACAGCAGCAAATACAGGCATCAACACTCACAGTATGGACAGAAAAAGGGTGGCTGCGGCTCAGAGGAAGAGCTTTTGTTCCCAGGTCCTGCTGTTCACAGGCCTGAGTGTCCTTCGACATAACACTTGACCCTTAACCGCCCCCGTTTGCTGTGCCCCAGGGTGCGTGAATGGGATTAGGTAATACTGATAGCTGCCTTGCAAAGCAGCCTCTGCCATCTCTGTGTGTAAATGACTGATGTTACATGTAATGAAAAAAAAGATGACCAGATAAAATGCTATTTAAGGAGAGCGCATTTACCAAATGATGAATCTTGTTGTGGACAGTCATGGCTTGTTTTGTTGATCATAAAGGGACATCAATATTAAATTCAGTCTGTTTAATAACCAGCTAAATTATCCACACAGGAGTTTTGAAGTTCCCATGAAACAGCTAACAGAGTGATACTGGTTCCTGCTTATTTGCCAGGAGGCAACCTTAAAGCTCCTCTGAGGAGTTTTTGACTGGTTATGAAACAGACTCAAATTAACAGTGATGACTCTTTATGACCTAAAACATATGAGACCATTAGCAAAAACGCTGACTGTTTCTGATGTGTGGTTTTTAATGCCTGTAATTACTGTGTGGGGGTTAGTATCACACAGCAAATGTGTATCATGATGGATGATACGTCTACAGAGCAGGGTGAGATATTTCTGTCATAAAACAGGTCTCACACATGTATAGGACAAGAGATGAGAGGATTAGGCCCCAGAATGGCACAATCAGAAAGTTCCTTATTGATGCTTTAAGAGACAAAACATCATTTTGGCACAGAAAAGACAAAAACTCCAGTTGGAGAGGCTGCTTAAGACTGGCTTCAAAGGCAAAACCAAACCTCTTAGGACCCCCGTGTTGAAATGCACAATCTTGTAGCAAACTACGAACCATCATCTTACTTTACTCCAGTGGTCAGTCAGTCCTTTCAGCTTTGTTTGTGCTGCTCGCTCCCAACAACGAACAACGAGTGGGAAGGATGGGGGGATCATACAAGTTTCGGACAATTACTATGGCTTACTGAGGGGTCTGTTGTTGAAAAAGTTATCCAGATTGTTTGCTCTCTCTTGTTTTATGTCATTAGTGAAAAATCTAGCCATATGTCAACTTTATGTTAGCTGATAAAATATCTTATACCTGAAAGGAAATCAATAAATAAATGAAGGACAATGGCAAAAATGTAAAACTTACAGCATACAACAAAAGGGCACAAGGCAAATGATTGAAAAAACTGCACTGATGACATTGATGACATAGGAATCGGAGAGATTACGTGTTGTCAAACTTTCAAATCCCTTTTCGATGGAAACAGTGAAGCACATACCCTCTAGATTTTCACGCTCTCTGTCCCGTACACGTTGTAGCCTTCACGATACGTGGCAAAATTCTGGGCATTTGCTGGAGGTGCTGGCTTAAAGTTTTGGGCATTCTTTGCCAGCTTCAGTCTTTTGGTTTCTTGCCGTGACTTATAGCAGAACTCTATCAAAGCCACGGTCATAGCCAGGCCCAGCCCTCCGACCAGAATATAGAAGACTCCTGCCACGTTGCTCAGACTTAGTGCACTTGTCTTGTCCTGGGGGAGGTAGAGACCACTGTTAAGACTTTTTAAACTGGCAGCATGAGGCTGACCTCTAACAACATGCACACTCTCACACAAATCCTATCTGCACATCCTGTGTTAATATGACTGCACATTGACTTTGAGGAGGCCGCTAACTGTGTCTAGAAAACCCTCTGAGATATAGATGCCTAAATTAACCTAACAAAGATAAATTAGTACAACTTAGATGTGTCTAACTCCTCCTCACAGGTTATTTCTACTCTAAGGAGCTGTGAAGGTGAATGTAGAGAGAGTTTCTATCTGTCCTGCTTGTGGACTCTTTACGAGACCACGTATAGAGGAAGGCGGTCGTGGTCGTACAGGTCTACAGATTAAACCCTCAATTCTAAGTCATAGCTGCTTCACTTCCAACACATTTGCATTTGTACAATCAAAGTGGCAAGCTGTGGAGGGAGAATTGAACCATTTTGCTGCTATTAAGAGCCAAACATTGATATTGAAATTAATTTATGAGTTTTACCATTTGCATTCTAGCCCTGAGGAGACTCTGAAGCCCTACTGGCGTTAATTTAAAGTTTTTCTAAACGCTTATTTATATAAGATAAAAGGGTTACACTTGGTTCCTAATGGTGACACTTCAACTATGTGGCCTGGGTATTAAATAAATGTTTCCCACATTGTGCTACGATGGTATTTAAAGGTCAGTTTGGACCCTGTGAGAACAAGGCTGCCTTTTGGGGAATAGAAGCTGTTTGTATTGGAGTTAAAAGATGCAGTTTGCATACAAATGATGAACACCAATAAACTAAATTTCAATAAAAGTTTGGACAAAAACTATAGCAGTATAATGGTTTCAATTCAACTTTCATAATTTTTATGGTATGAATAAAAAATGTGTGTTATCATGCTGCAGTTTTAAACTCTGGTATCATCTGCATACAATGAAATAATGTCAATGTGATGAGTTATGATCACAGTGTTCACAAGTTTGACTATGTGTAAGCTTTATTTGTAGTGTCTTTCACATGTAACTGTGAGGGCAGACAGGTAAAAATCCAGATATACTGTATGTCATGTCTGAGAGGAAATGTTTTTTTTTTTTTTTTTTTTTGGGATGTTTGCATATGAACAGTTTGGTCAAAATGCATTTTGGAATCAGTATAAAAAGACCTGCAGCGACTGACCTTACTTCCAGAGTCCTTGGTTCCACATTCACCCTTATCGTACCACCATTTGTTTTTCAGCTTGTCTAAGATGCCTTGTTCACTGAGTTTCAATACTGCAAGGTTTACAGGAGTTCTTCACGTGGGAAATAACATAAATAACATTTAATTATGTTATTTTATGTTATTCAACTTTTTTTATTACTACTTTAAACTGTGCAAAGCGATAGAGTAGGGTCCTGGCCAACACATCACATATAGCAGGCAACACTACAGTATATGTATAAATGTATGTATAATATATGACTTTTCATAATCCATGACTACCCTAGCATGCCAGACCCCACCTATATCGCTTTGAGTAATCGGCACACACTGATCACAAGAAGAGAAAAGATCTGAACTTGCAGAATAAAGCAGCTGCTGCATAGCTTTGCAGAATGAAAGAAAACAGAGGCAGTTATCGCTGAGGGCACTTTTGTTGGTTTTGCTATGGGCAGCCTTTTTTGATGTTGGCAAGGTGGATCTAACAGGAACCCTTTTTTGACTAACAGACAAAACTTGGCAGTCCAATTTCAATACCAGCTAGTAGAGGCTAATGTCTCACAAAACCACCCCTTTAAACTAGACAGAGTTCAATGTTATTCTCACATGGAGAAACATCTGAACCAATCAGGAGAGCAAAATGCAAATTTACAGCCAATTTCCAAATGTATATCATGCGGTCTCGATTTATCCGTCTTAAAATAGGGGTTTGGGTCACAACAAGAAGTTGTTTTTAGACCTTTTTTTCTCTCTAAATCCCTAATAAAGGGAGTCAGGTTTTGGGGTTTTTATTTTGCCAGACATTACACTTAACTCCCTTGACTGATAGATTTCCAGGCTTATTTCCTTTCAGAAAAAAATATAGTAAAAATAAAAATCATTGTTTGCAATCCAACATCATCAAATATATTGTATTCACCACTGTGTTCCTTGTATGTCCAACAGAATACAAATCATGTTATCTAGTTATTGAAACGAGTAAAAACAATATTAAGAAAACGTGCATAATGGTGTTGATGGTCTGAAGTCCTATTTAGCAGTCAGAGCTGTTTGAAAGGCAGAGTTATGATGACAAAATCCAATTACAATTTTAAGACTCATAAATGTAAATCAAACAACAAACTGGGAGAAAGAAAAATGAACATGAAGTTGAAGATTGCAACATTTTGTAAATAATTTCAGTGCTCTTTTGTAAGATTACTGAGACATTACTGAGTGTACCTTTTCATCTCTTGACAGCAGAAGCTGAAAACTGACAGATTTGATCATGACTGTCTATAAAGTGAATTATTCATCCAACAACATTTTGTTCAAACAGCCAATTCAGCATCAAATTAACTTTCACATTTTCCTCAGTAAGATAACTAATGATGTGTCCTTATAACCCCTCTTCCTCTTCTTCTCAATGATGACGCCATATCAAGCGCTGGTCATCAGATTAGGGCCTCAGACACACCACCAGGTGGTGGCCATGGTCCTTTGAATAATGTAATGAGGGCACTGTCCAGACACACAGTTACAGAAAAAACTATGAAGGCCCTTGAATCTTGTCCTAACAGAAAATAAAACAAATAACACAAAGAACTGAGGCCATATGGACGGTATTTTCCAGGCAACAAATAAAGATGTAAAATGTTTGAACATACTGATCTCTTTAATGTTTGTTTAGCTTTAAACTCATGTATATTTGGTAAATCACACAGTCCTTATAAATCCCTAAGCTCTTGTATCTACTCAGTGAATAAAAAAAATCTACATTAAAGAATTAATGTTTCATATAAATCAGTCTTAATCTCATTATTATCTACACAAACTAGCCCACTCCCCCTTCCCTGTAAATCTATGGATGTGATAAACAACCTTTTGCCTCGCTCTGCATTCTCTATTTCATTCTTTAACCTTGGAGAATGTAAAGTTAAAGGTTGAACTCTAGAGCAGATATCTTGACATTTAAAAACATGTTATAAATGTCAGGCCACATGTAAGCACTGAGGTCATTAGAAAACCATGTTGTAGACATTAAACTTATAGTTTTTCCACAGACAGCGCCCCCCGTTTTACCTAACGAATGATAAAGATTATTGATTCTGTGTCAGGTTGATTAGATTGTATTGCATCAACCCATTTTACGTCATCTTCTCCAAGATGCAGATTTGTGTGACATAATATAGAAATCCCCACAGAACTAAAAAGGGACATGTGTAAAGTGGTTTCTACAATTAAGAAAAACCTCTATAATCTGTCTGTATTGTGGACCTTAATTGAGGACGGGCTATTAGACGCACACTCACTCTCACACATACTTGCATGTGTGGACAGGGTTGCTTTGGTTATGGAGGCTTCCTGGGGAAAAGAGGTGAGTCAGCAGCCGTTATTCAACAGCTTAGATATTGGCTGTGAGAGAAAAGATGAAAATGAACTTTCAAAAGCGCACATTTAGAGCTTAAACTCTTCCTCTTGTCTGCTAAATGAGAGAATTTAATCTGGACAAGGAAATTGTGTGTTTCTGTGTTTGTAGTGCCAAAAATGGGAACACAGGAGCAAATTTAAAAGTGTTACTGAGTGGTTTGCTCAAGAAATTTCTGGCCTCGTTTAACATAGGGAGCAGAGGAGCAGTTAGTCGGTGCTCCTGTTGCTTTGAAGCTTTTCGTGCCAAACCTGTAAAAACTCTTTCTGCCGTAAAATGCTGCACTAACAAGCTGGGTGTTTTTTCTTACAGTTTGAGGGTAAAATCATCTTAATTGAGTATAAATTGTTGGCTGCAGAGTGAAGTGTGAGGATGTTATGGAAGATATTTCATAGCTGCTTTGCACTCATGAAACTACATCATCCACTATGGATGTAAACATTACCCCAATACACTTTCACTATAGAATTTGAAAACTATGCTAGATTTTAAAACTCAGATAACTAATTCACAACTATAATGCTAGCTATCAGAACACCTCTACACTCTTTAACATAAGAGTGGATGTATTCCTTCATAGATGAGTGATTTTAAGCTCTGATTTTATCCATGTCTTCTGTATTTCTTAGACGTGTCTTACAAAGTTAATGAGAAACCCTGTGTAAATCCTATTGATATTACTATAATTTGTCATTACATTGTTTTTGTGTATGGATTTGTATTTAGCTTGTGTTAAAGCAATGCTGCAGAGCTAACAGATATGGAAATACATTTCTTTTTTTGAAATACATATTTTTGTCCCTCTTCCTCCCTCCTGTTCTCCTTTTACCCATTTATGAAAATGGGCGCCGGTCTGTGGCGATCCGACAATTCTCCTGTATGTGTCTTTTTTATGTTTCTTGGACGGGATGAACTGAAATGGGCATTTCCCCTTGTAGGACTAATAACGGAGTATCTAAGTATGAATGGCTCTAAAGCTGCAACCTCTGGTATAACAACATTTAAACAAATGGGGCAGTGCTAATAATGGCAGTTCCTAAAGTGTCCACTGGAGGCTGGCACCAAAGACACCCATATTAAAAGGCCCATTTGGCAGAAATAAAGGTGTTTACAGCCTGGTACACAAACAGTACCAGTAAAAAGCCTTCTTCTCCATTTATTAACACTGTAAAGAGGTCTTGTTGATAACATAGACTCATTCAGTCACTTAGGGAGATATTAACTCTACAAGTTTAGCATAACCAGGTACAATAAAGGGTGTGTCTGACTTGACTGACAGGTGGGCACATTATCGCCTTAACCCTGCCTCTAGATCACAGAATTTTCGCTGAGTCAGCATTTCCAATAAGAAGACCGCTATTGCTGGTCGATTCTTACCCTCCATAATAACACTGATGTACACTTGATAGTTCTTTCAGGAGCTCATTACTGCTAATACCCTCTGATTAAGCACAGGCAGGATGGACAGAGCAACTGTGTAGTCTATTAAAAAGCAATACAACAGCAAGTGCTATAAATACAGCATTTGTGAAGTAATTGAAGTAACGTTTGTAACTTTGTACAGTCGTGTTCGGACTTCTGAACTTCACAAATATAATATTTATAGTTGTATTACTTTTGATACGCTGCACAGGTGTTTCTTACATTGTGTCCACCTCCTGTTATTTTTCTTTTTTCTGAGACACATTTCATGAGGTTATGTATGTGTCATACTGCATGTTTGGTCACATCAGAACTGTACCTTTCTGTCTGTCTGCAAAACAAGACAACAGCATCTGAAAGCATTCATAATCACACAAATAAGTCACAAGACAAACATGCACAAAACTGACTCTCATGGGGAAATCAAGACATACAGCATATACTGTATGATGCCATATTAAAGCATCACGCAGTATGAAATATAAATTACCCTGAAGGATGTCACAATCTAGTATTATCCAGCACTAAAAATGAAAATAACTTTAGGAGATATGTTCTGATTGGATTTTAGTTTGGTTTAAGTAAGCATATCTGGAAATAAAATCATTATTTCTGCTGATTTCTGTTAAAAAATAAATAAATATAAATACTCAATTTGATTTCAGGGACCTGATGATAACATTTCTTTGATGAATGTCACATTTTCTCAGTGGTAGTTACATACAATATATTTTTATCGTATCGTCAATTACCCACATGTGCATTTCTGAAAGTGAAATAAGGACATAGAAATGTGGCAGTCAGATGTAGAAGAGTTATAATGATCTTCTACTCTCTCTCTCTCTCTTTGTCTCTCTAACTGAGGGGTCGGGGCAAATTGCCAGCGAGAGAAGACATTTTCTTTGTGTTATCCCACTGGAAGTATCCATCTCCTGCTCACTCAGGGATGGATGACTCAAGTCAATAACAGCAAAGTTTTGCCTTGTCTCTTCTCTCACAATGTGCCGAGTGTACTGTGGTCATGATGCAAGCTGAAGAGCAGAGGCAAAGATGGATCCACTGTCGGGCTCTTACTGCGCCCACCCTACTGTCTGAAAAACACAAGATCAGGAGCCTCGTTTATGTCGAGATTGTAAAAGAGATTTGACTGAAAAGAGCTTAGTTATTTGTGTAAGTGGAGAGGATATCATCACTCTTTTTTTTAAGGTGAATTCATTATACACTGCTGTGAAAAGTGTTTTTTTTTTTAGAAAGAATTAAAGTTTATGATGATTAATTAGCTTTTTCTTCCAATTGTAAATTCTTCTTTGTACAGACAAGATTCAAGTGGGACTTTGTGAAGTTTGAAACTAGAATCAATCTACTTTAATTATAAAGGAAAATTTAATCAAGTAAAATGTTACATTCATAAACAGCTCATCCCTATTTCAGTATTCATTTCGCTGCTGATTCCTGAGTAATAACAGTTTTCTTTAATGACTGAAGACTTCAAAGAGCAACTTTAACAAAAATTAACAAGAATTTGGAAGAGAGACAAAGAAAATTTTCCGAAACTTTTTGAGAATTTTCAGGGTGAAATTTAGGATTGATAACTGATCGTCCTTAAGTTTAAACATTTCTGTAATGATGCTCTACTGTAAAACTTTGTTCGAAGATATCAGACTTAAACTTTTTAGTCACAAAATGAAAAAAAAAATCACAGTGAATACTTCAGAGAGCTAGATATGCCAAGTTCCTGTTACCACATCTTTAGGCCACTAGTGGCCACTCTTTCGTAGAAGTCACACAGTCCCATTTTAACCTCTGAATGTACGTGCCTCTCCACTTTTTGCACACTTAAAAACATACAAATACGAAAGGGAGACTCGAATCAAATGCTCTTGTACAAACAAGGCCCCTGATCACATCTTACTCTCTAACACTGCAGGGTTTACCAGGTCAGGGTGGCCATGGATAGACTTTGACTGGCCTTAGATCAAGACCAACCAAAGGTGTCTGTCAGTCTTAACGCTGGATTTCAGTGAGAGGATGTTGGACAGAAAAGTTTGGACCGTTAGTTGTCAGTCTGTCATTAGAATTCTCACGTTTGCCTGCGATGCTTAGTCCCCTCAAGACAACGCTGTTCCCCGTGCCTGCCCTAATGCCCAGGCGGCAGATTTGGAGAGTGCATTTAAAGTTTGACTTGGAGGTGTTAGCTGTAACAATAAAATCTATTTACCTTTAACCATCTGACCTAAAAGCAACAATTTGAAGACACACAGCTCTCATTTGGCCTGTAGATACAAAAAACAGAAGAAAGAGGGTTTCTCTCTTTCATAACTACAGACCAAAAACACAGAAATAACCACCCTGTCTGCCAATAGCATTTCTCAGTCTTTTACCTGATTCTTTTGAGTGCTACTCCTGGACTTTAACACATTAACTGGGCTTTTTCTCCTCCATTAGCCAAGTAAAGGGTTCCCAGTCGATCACATTTGCTCAAAATAATAAATAAGCATTTTTTTTTACAACTAGTTGAAGGTATTCAGGCCCAAAAAGGCTATGTTTAAAGAGGACAGCCTTGCCGATTACTCTGTTCTAGGATACCCGACTTTGGTGACATTGAGGCTGACCTTAGAGTCACCTCCCCCGCTGCCGCACTCTCCCTTGTCGTACCACCATTTGTTTTTCAATTTGTCCAAGAGGCCTTGCTCATTCAGTTTTAACACTGCCAGGTTAACAGCATTTCTTGAAACGATAAAACATAACTTGTAAGAAAATGAACAGGTCCGTGAGAAATCTAATATAGAATATTAGTAAAGAATAGTGATTAATATCAATGGTTCATAGGGGAGCACGGGAGGGACAAATTGGTAAAGAATTTCACTGGTGTGGAAAGGTAAGAAGCATCTTTACAGCAAAGAAAATGTTATAAATATTAGAGAGGTGGCATGGAGGGTTACATTGCTTGTAACTGAAGTGTGCGGGATGGGGACATTCTTTCATTGCTGAACTAGAAATAAGAACATCCAGCATGCAGCTTAACATTCATCACAACTGACAGAGCAGCATTTAAACTAGCAAAAAGAGACATATTTCAGTGTCGAGTTAGAAGCAATGCAAAGGAGGGCACCAAGGAAACAAGGAAGGAGGAGAGATTGAAGGGGAGAGAGCAAAACAAACAAGGTTGTGGAGGGCGAGAGTGCACATCAACATTCAAATGATTTACTGAAAGTGACTTATACCAATAAAAAACCTTAAGAGAAAGAAGAAAGTAATAGACACAAACCAGATACATCGGACACGACAGAAAATGAGTTCACGTGTTGATTAAATTTAAATACTGTTCACTGTGTGATGCACTTGGAAAAAAAGAAGAGTTACAGACACAGAAAACGGCAAAAGGAGACATCAGGGTAGGTGGAATACTATAACAACAATGAGGATATTGTCATAATATCCCACCCACCTTAATGCAGAGCCTTTCGGAGTGGCCACACCATAACCCTTAGAGTCGAGGTTCCCGCCCACTTTCATGGTGTCACAGGGTTTCCGTTGCTCTATGTACTCGTTCATAGTAGACTCGAGAAGAAAGGCGAACTTTCCCTTCGACTTTCGTACCCGGGCAACCCCGTCAGGTGTTGTCTTGGCAAATACTGACGGCTCAGCTGATTTCATGTATGACCACATTTTTTCATAAACTGCTATTTTGGAGCGCTGCATGTGAGGAAAAAGAGAGAAGATAGGAAGAGTTAGGTTAATCAAACATCAACAAATGATTAAAAACATTCATAAAGGGCCTTTACTCAGGGTCTGAGTAAAGGAAAAGTTAATCAGGTGATAAACTGAAGTTCTGTCTCAAACATGAATAAAATTATCATCCCTGTTTCTATGTTGAGGCTTGAGGGGATTAGTTTTGGGGCTGTTTAGAAATGATCAAAGAGGGGAGGAGGTTTGATTGACTTTTCTATAGATAGATAGATAGATAGATAGATAGAGATAGATACATAGATAGATAGACAGACAGACAGACAGACAGACAGACAGACAGACAGACAGATAGACAGATAGATAGATAGATAGATAGATAGATAGATAGATAGATATTTTATTGATCCCAGAGGAAAATTCAAATACAGTTTTCTGTGGAGTTGCTTCTTGACAAGGAAGAATTAACCATATTTTTGTTCAGAAAAAAAAAAAACTAGTAAAAATTAATAGACTAAAAAAAATGCTGCCCTAGACGCTCCTATAACATCTGTTTATATACAGTCCCCTGTTGTAATAACTGACAGCAGCTACTCTGATTCTATCACAAATTAAGTTATGTAATTAGCACATTATATCTCATTTGTTATATATTTTAATAGTCTTTATGCTAGTTAAACACACAATATGGAGGGAACAAATGGAATGATAACCTATAAAGCTTTTTGCCTGTTTGTTTGTTTTTGATACTGAGTGAGACCATAAATAATACCCAGAGGTAAATGATAAAGATATGTATATGCTGATGAATGGACGAAGGATCTTTATGTAAAAGGAATTTATAACCCATGACTGGTATTGTTTTTGATATATTGTTTTTGTCTGGTTCTTTTTCTTTATTTTTTGTTTTTTTTTCCTTTTGTCTTCTTTGTTTGGTTGATGTTTATTGGATGGTTGTTATTTTTGTCTTTTGTTTTTTTCCTTTCCTTCTTTCTTAATTTTTCTAAAAATTTTGGTTTTCTGATTTATTCATTTACACGTGTATATATATATATATATATATATATATATATATAAAAATAATAAGGCGATTGTTTACTAAAACCACTTTTAAACTGAATTGTTCAAATGGCTGTTGAATTATTATTGTAAAAGTGGATGTGAGAAAATAAAATAAAATATAAATAAATAAACAAACAAACACAATATTTTCATCCACCCCAAAACAAAACGCAGACATGGTGTATTTTCTAAAAAGTCCAAAAGATCGTTAAAAACGGCTCAGACAACAACATCCATGATCATGTGACACTGATGTCACAGTCTGTGGCAAAGTCAGTGTTGGGTATTTTAACTTATTTCAACACTTATCACTGTCTTGTTTCAAACCAAAGAGGGTTCACCCTCTCTATGTCAGCAAAGCAGCAGAGGTAGTGGGCTTTGTGCCAGCAGCCTGAAGTCTGACAATCTGGCAGCTCAGCAGAAGCAAAACGCAGGTCGTGTTTGGTATCAATATTAACAGGCTGAAGTGACCTCCTCCTGTCCGCTCCAAGCAGCAGGTTACAGCAGGAGTCATGAATATCATAGCCTCCTTTCTATCTATAATTTAATCAAGTCTATCTCTTTACACATTTATGTTATTAAGTCATTTGACTGTGGTGCTTTGACTGTAATTCCCTAGTGAGCAGTTTGATGCTCTTAAAATGGGCTGTTTGACAAACTACAGGTCTTTGGGTTATAGGCCCTGAATACACACAAAAGTATGACACCAGAGTCTGTGTGTGTGTTTATATCAAGTTAGGAGGCAGCTTCATGTTCTGTGAAGTCCTTCATTTTTTTATGATAACACTGTTACACATGAAGAAATATGCAAGGACAAATGCAGGAGCGCAGGTTGAATCACTGTGATTGCTCATTGGTGTCCAGTGACGTGGTTAATCTGACAGTATTTGCACTCATCAGGAGTCCCATCTTGGTTGCTTTTTCTGCCTCATACAGGTTCTGCACATGTAAAGCAAATTTTAAAAAAGCACCAGAAATTTAATTCTGCTTCTTGATTCCTAACAGTAGCATACACATTTTTAAGATTCATGCTCAGTGAGAATATTTTAGTTCTCATTAAGTTTTTCTTATCTGCCAGGACCTGCTGCGTTGGTGTAACATTATGCCACTTGTGAAGCAGAACAGAAACAGAGATGATCATAGTGGACTGCTGCAAGTGATCAATGCATGGGATAGAAACTGATCAATTAAAACAGAAACCAGCCCAATTCAGGATTAATACATCAGTGCTAACAGCCCTTATTATTCCTCTTTAACTTGACATTTCCTTTTAGCAGAAGCAAGTTAAAAGGGTCATGAGTATTCCGATGCTATAAAGTCCATAAACCTTCTTTTTGTTCATCATTATCTATCTCTCTCTCTCTCTCTCTCTCTCTGTAACGTCATGTTTGACCTGCTTCCCCTCAGACTGACGGCTTCACCTCTGTTGCCGGGTCAGCTGCCAGCTGGAGCAGCTACAGACATGCAGAGCTCAGCCCTGCCATGACACTCAGTACGCTGCTAAAAATGGCCCCAGAGAGGCTGATCGGCGGTCACTAGGGAGCTGGAGTACACAGCTGTCTACAATGGAGGGGCTGATGTAACCCGGTCTAATGTGACCGTCTGCTGGGAGTTTGACATGCCTTAGGAAGGAAACTTTGGGTGGAAACTTTCTGCTATGATGTGTTTTGGATTATTTATGTATTACCTTTACTGTATTTTTGGTTTGTTCCATTTTTTTCATTGATATATTTTGCTACACTCTTCTCTCTCATTTTGCAGCACTTACTAACTTTCTCTTTTCTTTTTCCTTTAGTATCCCCCTGTCCTGTTAGTCTCACCTGTGTCCTTTGTGTGTGAAGTCTCTGGCTGTGTTGTAATTCTAGGGTTGTATCCTTCAAAGGGTGCATTTTACGACAAATTTGTTGTATTTTGAAGGAATACAAATTGTTTCCAGATGTGTCCTTCTTTTCCTGGACAATAACCTTTGTGGACCTTCATATTCACAGGTGCACGGCAACAACTCAAACAAGACGGCAGAGTTTCAGTCTTTCCCTGTTGAATATAATTGTAAGAGTTCATATTTGGTTTGAACTCAATGACAGATAAAGTGAAATTGATGTTTATAAAAATATGCAAACAATTAAATGAAGCCTAAAACTCCAAACTATCTTCAAAATAATAAATTATACTACATGTCATCTGTCCTGTTAGCTTGTAAGATAGCTAGCTACCAGATGCAAAGTGACAGGAGCAGGATTTTATCATATACGGGTAAGACTAAAAGGATATCCTCCTTGTACTTGTCCATTTAATTTTAGTTTGGCCTATATGGTCCGCTCAGACTCAGAAATACACATCCTTTGAAGGACACATTTTCTGAATTTCTTCTATTCCTGTCAGTAAGTTTGTTGTTTATGAATCTTTTTGGCTCTTAATGATATTTTCACCTTTTTATGGACCTTACATTTTCCTTCGCTCGTTTGATTTCACTAGATTTCGCAGCGGTAGCCTTTTGTGTCCATTTAATAAGAATAAAACTGTTGTGTGGTCTTCACTTTGGTCCTCTTCTTTTGTTAAACCTCAACAAGATAATCTACCTTATTCTACTTCCCTTCATGAGGCTTTTTTCCCTTCACAGTCATGTTTTAAAAATATATTTTAAACGTTTTTTTACTTATATTTGAGGGTAGCATAAAAAAAAACACAATGCAGCAAGTCTTCCAGGAAAATCACATTATCTATAAAACATAAATACTAAATACAAGATTTTATTTTTGATTTTTGAAGAGCCCTCACATATTAGAGTAAAAAAAAACGAAATATTTCTCTATCTACTTTATCCCAAGCATGTTTCATTAAATAAGCTTTCCCACATAAGAGGGGACATCAGATCACATAGTTTGGTCCATAATTGTAATTGATGTTGATAAATGAGGCCTGCACAACCAGTTTTATCCAGTTTGTATGTTCAGGGGTTGCCTGGGTTGGTCCCACATCAAATCTGGTCGGAAACAATGACGACAAAATCAGAGTCACCTGACAAAGTATGTCAGCTGTGCAGTGTGTACGTCAGTGTTGTGTAAATAATTTACGGTAGATGTAATGGATTGTAGACTCAGGCTGGTAAGTGAATCATTCTTGACATATGCACGATTTGAGTCCAGTTGAGTGTTCATGTAAACACTATTAACATGACAGTAACAGCTGATGACAGGCCTGACTACAGTGTGAAAGCAGCAATTCTTCTCAGGGTTACAGAAAGACACAAGCTTGTCAAGAGTGGGTCCATGCCGGGTTTAAAGTCTGTGAAGCTGAAGCTGATCACAGAATTGTAATCCCCTCTAGAGCAGCCGAGCTAACAGAGACTAATGACTGGATAAATGAATTTGAATTAATGACTTTTAGAGCAACAGTCATCTCCAAACTGACAAACAGATCATATCCTCCAGTCAGTGAGTAATTTGGGTTAACGGCCCCTCATCTGTTCTGGAAATAAACTGGTCTAGACTCCGTTTTTTCAAGTCACCACTTTATCTGTCAGCGGATGACTGAAAAGCTGAGAGTGATTCACGTCCCTCTGTGCTCATCTGTCATCTTGAAGCAGAGCTGACAGGCTCAACAAAGTATGTGCGCTCTTTCCTGCATTTTATTTTCATCTGCGTGAAAATCAGTCGTATGCGCCATGAGGTTTATTACAGTAAGTCTGAGATCAGTGGAAATAAGATCAATAAAAGCATGGCTTTATTTACAGTTAAAAATCAACCCTCAAACTTTTTAAAGTTAAATGATGGGCAACACGACTGCTGCCCTAAAGTAAAGCCAAATTCTTTTGAGTACAGATCTTAGAGCCCACCTCCTCCATTAATATTTTCAGAGACATGTTCTCTGTCATTACAATAACTACTTATTTCTACACAATTGAATTTCTTTTCTATCTTGACGTGTTTTGACTACAAACTTCTTGCAGTCCACTTCAGAAGTGTCACATGGTGTTTTTTTCGCCTTGTCTTCTAAGGAAAACTGCAAGAAGTTTACAGTAAAAATAAGTTAATGGATAAAAGAAACACACTGGCCTAGATAAAAGAGGGAATAACGTACTGTATAGTCAGAGAAAATCAACCTTTTTGGACATGCTGTGTGCAAGTGTTCATCTCTTGTGTACTTTGTGTAGTTTTAATTACTTATCTGATGCTTTACAGAGGGATGTGACGTTACATTGATCAAATGTGAGCTCTTGCACCTTTCTTTATCAGATTAGCAGAGTAAAACATAAAAACATAAAACCACCAGTACAACTCTGTCTCAAACAGACACAAGAACATGTTTTGCTACAGACTATACCAACCTAAAGGATCTCTATGGTTTTATCAGCGAGTTAAATGCCTGTTATAGTTGGTGGAAAGGATGTGTCGTCAATCACGGACAGTTGCTCTTATATATGCTTTGGCTTCAAAATTTGTCAACTGTTCAATATGTTAGCTCCAATCAAGGCTGTAATTTTATTTTATTTTTATAAACGGAGGAGATGGAGACACTATCTATGGCAGTATGCAGTCAACGGGCAACGGTTGACAGTTGTACTACAGATAGTCGCCAGTTGAACCAAGGGCAAGTAAAGCAGTTTAGAAAATAATTCAGATAGTTATTAAAACATAACTATGTGATGACAGAGATTTATTCTGAAGGAAGATCTCAACAATGAATCATTATTTCAGTTATTTCCTTTCAAGAGCTATTTTTAAAGATCAGCGCAGTTCTCATATCTGCCCATTAAGCCATAGCCAGGAGGGCACTTTTTAAAGACTTTATAAAGAAGGGAATAGTACTTAATAACTAAACATTTATGTATCTATCATTTTACTTTTCTGTTGTCTAGACATCAAACAATAAATCTTAGTTCTCTTTTTTCTAACACTGAGAAAGAGAACAAGTATCTTTCACAATAATATAGTTTTTTTAAACTGCATGGACATATCCTGAGTTAGATATGAAAACTATTATAGATACACAATAAAACACAAATATTTCATAAGAATCTACATTAAACAGCTCAAACACTATAACCCAAAGGCTTTATAAACCTCTGTAATATTTGTGAGTCTCAAAGGCAGAAACATAAGTTGTCATCACACACTGTGCGCAGTATGGAGGCTGTATGATTCAGACTAAATATAAGATTAGATGACATCCCCTCTTTAAACACCTCTCTGTGACTGTATCTGCAGCTCCCATTCATCATCAGCTTTGAATCATCACATTTCAACAACCCTTGCTCAAAGCGGCTCCTCTGCTCTGACATTTCCAGTTAGAGGAAGAAAGGCAGAGAATTTCTCACTCAGGACAAAGTCTCCACACACCTGCCAATCATCTTCTCTCGAACACCTTTGGCTAAACACCTCCTGCCAAATAACAGTGAGGATTAACACATCCTAAGCAGGGTGAGCACTTTTAATGTGATGATTCATCAGGGAGGCTCAAAAATAACTCATCATATGAAGTGGGTGATATAGACATGTCAAGGAGTTTGTCGGGGGTTTCTATATGTGACTGATGACTTATTTTCTTTGGCACTGGATCTCCAATTAGAAAATGAAAAGCTAACGTATGAAAGCAAAATTAGCTGACATGACGGCTCAAAACAACATTGATGGCCTGTCAATTATTAAAATCAGCTGTCTGTCTCTGCAGTCACGACAACTATAGATATGTTCAGACATTGATCCTGGCAACTCTGCCTATCAGCTGACAGCAGATCTCCCTCTGTAGGACTCTGGTTTAGCTCCATCACTGATCCTGATTTGGGGCATGACGTTCTCTACTCCCCTCCCCCTCTGAGCATCACATTACATACTGAAAACCCTAAACCAGATCTTTGAAATACATCTGAAATGTAATAATGTGTGGTCAGTGGATTTGAGCCATGGCTCTTTTTATTGATAATATACTGCTCTACAGCACGCTGGTTCTCACTTTCCAGAAAATATGTGATATTTTCTGTAGAGCTACCTTTTACAGAGGAAATGTTTTAAAGCACTGCAGTGGAAGAGACAGTGAGTTACAGATGACCTCCTCCGCACTGATCATAGTGATTGCTCCATTTCAATGCTTTTAGAACTCAGCGGGGCTCGACACAGCTGACCAGACCGATGTGCTTGAACGCCTTCATAAACGAGTCCAGTCACAGAGGCATTACACATGTCTGCTCCTGGTCACATCCCTGAAAAGTCTGTCCACTTTGCTATTAACCACAAAAGCAAGAAGGAGATTCTTTTGTCCTAAAGCCAAAAACATTTTTCCTTTGTTTTATCTGCCTTTTCTCCTGGGAGGTATGTTTTTATTGCCCTAACCAGACAGCCAGCACTGAGTGTTAAACGGAGCAAATAACTGAACCCAGCGGACAGAAACATGCTGTTCTACCCTCACTGTATTATAGCATATGTACACAAGCTGTGTGTAAATCTCAGGAGAGTATGTAAGAGTTGTACGATGTGATTCCATGAGTCCCTGTGGACCAAGGCAGTCTGCAACCAACAAACTGTGCCCAAGTCTTTCTGAGTCCAGGGTTTGTGTTTATCAAATGTCTCAGATTCACTCGGGGCAATCACACCAAGAGACGGACCGGGACTAAAAATAGACACAGCTCAAAGCTGGACGTTGGATGTGAATGACATTTCCATTTCCGAGAAATGGGGCCTCATCTTTAGATTTCACCTCTGTGACAGAGGCTCACAAATTGGAAAAATAATGACATCTTCTAGTTCCACTGAAAAGTTTTGTTTTTTTTCTCTCTTTAAACAAAAGTTTTAGACACAAAGACAGACGTGGCCTGATGAACAGACAGTTAATTCACAGTATTCTGGGTGAACAGTTAAAAAAGTTGAAAACAAAACTGATGATTTGATGAAGTATTTCAATCGATATTTACACACTCTCTGAAATGATTCACTCCCTTAGAGACCAACATACTTTGAATTAATACTGCTTTTTAGATTCTTAATGTGATAACAAACTTCTGCGGCGTACACCATTAATGAAAACAGTCGCACTCTTCGTTTTGCTGTATGTGTGGCAAAAATATACATAAATCTGCATAAGCTGTGAGCAGATAGGCTGATCAGAGTTTGGTCTGTGGCTGGATGGATTTGTCATTTCTGTTGCCAGAAAGCCTGATTATAAATGTTTGATTTTGATGGAGAGAATGGAAGTAAATTTTGTAGATGAAGCGGATTAAAGCTGATAACAGCCCTGATCATAATATTTATCACTGTTATTTAAGTTTGTCTGAGTCAGAGTGTAACTTATAATCTTCTCTAAATGGTTATCTTTGATATATCTGTCCCAGAGTATCATCTTTTAAATCCCTTTACAAAAAGAATGCAGACTATTTTCTTTCAGCTGTTTAGTCTTTTAACGATGCTAAATGCTTTATAAAACACTGTGCAGCTCTGCTTAATGATACACTGAATTAATCTAGTGCAGCCACATTATAAGTACTTTGGAAGTGCTGTTTCAGGGGAAAGAATACACTCTAGACATTTTTTAATTGATTATTCATATGATTTATCACCTGACAGGTAATAAATCAAAAGCCCACAAGAAATCTCCAGAGACTCTTCAGCTCTGTACCTCAGCCAACATTAAGTACTGGTAGAGGAAACCTTGTTATGCAGTGACAGCATGGACGCCTGCCAGCCCAGACACTCACCCTAAAGAACTCCTTGGTGGAGCCTGAGTCTAACGTCCCGTAGGCAATCTCTGTCTGCTTGGCCAGGTCCTCTGCACTCTCGATTGGAGACACCATCCTCTCCACGGTGAGGAAGGCAGCCAGGTTAGCTGTGTAGGAGGAGATGATGATGAGGGTGAAGAACCACCACACTCCTCCGACGATGCGGCCCGAAAGAGACCTGAGAGCAGGAGAGAGAGCAGACACAGAGACATGAGAGCAGCGTGTTGTGATCTGCACACAAATGGGAGGAATGACTGTTTTTGTATCGAGTCTCTGGTGTCTAGTTAACAAATTTTAGAATGAGAGCTGCAGTATTATCTGCACGTCCCTGGTGATGCACACTAACGCTTAAGTTCACTTAAGTGAAGTATCATTAACTCAGTACAACTGCCATTACAGCTGATGAAAAGTTATAATAAGCCTCATTAACTCAGTTTAACTGTCTGCATTAATTTAGGAGCTTATTCAAGCGAGCATCCGTCTTACACAGACCAAAAATCTGCCCAACAATAGTCTAAATCTATCCTGGGAAGATGTGCCTGAATCTACCCATGAATACTTGAGCTCGGGAATGGAAGCGTTTCTATTGTACGTTTTTGTTTTTGTGGGAAAAAAGCAGGTCCTGGTCCTGAACTACTGTGCAGCTCTACAATAATGGATGTTCAAAGAAGTACGTTTATTTACCTCTGGTATCTGTTGGTTCAAAACTGCAGCTTGTGTTTGGTTCAGGCATTTGTAAGAACATTTGAATGTACTTTTTCTGTTGTAATATGTAACACTCTCTGACACAGACTCAAGAGTGAACAGGGAAGAAGCAGTCTCAAGGAAAAGCACCATGACACCCTGTCTCTTACTAAAGTCTGGGACTGATGAAGCATACCGGTCTGTCACACTGATACTCCTATTCCGCTCTCTGGTCCTTGACCAATTCTTCTGTTTCCACACCAGGGTTAAGACCCGATTTTGAAAATCTGTGTCTCACACTGCAAACCTTAGTTCATATATTTAAACTGAACTTTTTCCTCTGGTGCCAACCTGAACAGTTTCCATCACACACGTACTCCACTGACTGTGTTGCTCCCAGACAAACTTGTATTTCACATTTCAAGAACAAGTTCTCTCTGCATCACTGCAATGCAGGTGTGCTGCTGCTCATGGTGTATATATTGGAGAGTATATTCAGGTATTTATGTTATCCTTGTGGCACTTTCCAGCCTTCCATCTATTGTTTGTCCTTCACAGATTCAATAAAAATCTGCAGCAACTCCAACTGCATCATCAAAGTTTTAGACAGGCTGTAATTCCAGGCAGACGGTGCTGAGGTCTTATCTATAAACAGCTATTATTCATGGAAAATATCAACAATGACATCAGAGTGGGGTCACTGAGTTGCTCTAAACATGGCTGAGCTGGAGGCAAAGTCGTAGCAGAAACTGCACAACAGATAACAGAAGGTATGATAACCGTATAGAAACCAAAAACTGCCCCTCACCCCCTCCCGGTCTGCATTGATCTGGAAACTGCTGTAGGGAAATGTTATAATGTTCAGCAAAATTATAGAATCAGCAGATTCATTTCAAAAACTGCATGTAGGAATAAGATCCTTCATTTGCTGCTTAATTGATTTTTGTCACTGATATATTATACTGCAGAAGCTGCTCTGTCTGTACTTCTCCAAAGACTGCGCTAAAGTCAGACTCATCTGGTATCAGAGCTTGCATTCAACCTGTGCTGTGAATACTGTCTGATGCAGCTATCATGTGTCTGAATCTGCTTGTAAAGGCACTTTCGTTTTAATGAGCCGTTCGTTTGGTAATATAGACGCAGACAGCTTCCCAGATGCACTGATTAATCACTGTCTGTTATTCAGAGAGTGCACCGTTATATAACGTAAAATGTCAAACATAAGTTAAAGAAATAAAAATCCCACCATGGTGACATTTCAGACTCTTTCAGAGTTTCTTTATTGTTGAATAATCAGGGTTTTTATAAGAGTTTTAACTAATACTGTGCATAATTTGAGGCACTCCACTCATCCCAGTGTTTCTTGTTTGAGGTCCTCATAACTAAAGAGGCGCTGGACTAGAAACCGAAAAAACCCTGACAGAATGCTAAATGTCCCTGTGAGTAAAAATATGTTATTTTCCAGCAGAACATCATTAATAACCTCACATACTGTTGGACTAATCAGATTTTGTATTAAAAAAAAAAATCCTTAACTTTTTAATGCATTACTTTTCCATCAGCTTTTTTAAGTCTCAAAAGTCCGAGACCAGAAAGACAGACAGAAATTCTTGATCCTATACCTTTAAAGAAGAGGTCAGGAGCACCACAACAGTGGGTGAATGTATGTATGTATGTACAGTATGTATGGATGGATGGATGGATGGTTGGGTGGATGGATGGATGACTGTGTTGCTGTTGTGCTGGGAAAACACATAATATTGTCATGGTGCTGCACAAAATGCATTATATGCACCAAGTTGATGACCGTAAAATGGACATGCAGCAAAAACACGGTAGCCCTCCAAGAGTCACGAGGAATCGAAGCAGCTGCTCTGAGTGAATTGTAATGACCCCTGTGCATTTTACAGCCCTCAGCATGGTGGATATAAGTTATTTTGTGGATGCAAAGCATCTGTGCCAGCATGCAGCTTGAAAACAAATAGGACGTATGATGATAGTGAGAAAGAAATAGAGGGGGAATGCGGTGAAGTGAAGCATGAGGTCAGGTGGACAGCAGCAAAGCTCAAAATAACCTATATGCACCATGGCAGGATGGAGATGAAGCTACGCATGGGACCATAAAATGCAGAGAGATGATGAGGACAACTGAAAGGTGGTGGAGAGTGAACACAACAACCAACCTTGGTGAGATATCGCATCCTTGCTGCATGAAGGCGCCCAGGGAGAACCACAGGCTATTAAAAATCCCAAAGTCGTTTGGGGGGTCTGGGGGGCTCTGAGGGTCTTTCACCTCATCGTTCTCATCCAGATGCCACTCATATGGGCTGAATCGGCTGACCAGGAAGAGCACCACACTCACGCCGATATAGGCAAAAACTATACACATCCAAATCTCATAGGCCAAAGGGTCCAGGAAGGAAAACACCCCCGGCTTGGACTTTTGAGGCTTCTTTATCATAATGGAGATTCCAAGGCTCATAAAGGGCTTGGAAAAGTCTATCACCTCTTCTCGAACCAACGTTATCGTAAGCGGAGCCACAGCTATGTCAGCCCTCTGTGGAAACAGGCACAAAAGGAATTAGTATTACAAAACAGTATATAACCGCCTCAAGTTTTCCACAACACATCCAAAGGCTACTTGTTTGTATTTCTTTCAATAAAGTTCATTAAAACCAGTAAATATGTTGAATGAAGCAAATAACAATTTCTTCTCAGAGGTCTCCAACTTCTTCAAACAAACAGATCTGTAAATCAAAACCAGTGAAACCTCTGAAATGAGTATGGGGGTTAAAAATGTGTGTCTTTCCTATTATTTTCTTCTACAGGATGTCAAGTGAGGGGGCTGTGAGCTGAGCTGCTACTTATGCCCACTTAAGTGTAGTTATGTTACCATTTTTTGTCAATATTTTCCTCATCTTTAGAAGACAAAAGCAGCAGAAACAATGCCTTGTAGTAGGGAGTGGGTGTTGACTTAGTGACATGAATCAAAACTGCTATCCTGCTATTGTTGCTATATCTGCTGCGTGATAGACAGTTTGATCGCTCCAGATTGAGTAAAAACATCCTAAAATGTCAAACTCAATATAAATTCTGGCTCCATTTCTTTAGATAACAAAGCAACAACAATGGCGACATACACAGGTCACTCTGTCCTATAATCATATAAACATGGCCAGGCATCCAGTGTCTGGAGTGAATTCAGGGAGTAAACAGATTGGAGAAATGAAGCAGCTTGGAATACGCTGAAGAGCAGACCTGCAATAAAGCCTGCAGGAGGGAATCTGCCATTTGAAAATGAGTCACTTAGCATTTGTGTTGGCTAAAGGCTTTGTCTCCATCCAAATCTCCTCCATGAATCGAGAAGAGGGCTCGAAAGACAGAGGTGGAGGAGCTTATGTAAGCAGGCCATGAAATGTGAATCAGCCTGTTAAATCTCCCTACATCAGATCCTCTGCAACACCTGACAGGCTTTTCAATTATCAGCTCAGTGTGGTGACAAATGTTTGACGAAAGGGTGTGACTGAACTTTAAATAAAACTGGGAGTACTGAAACTCAGTGCAGTCTTATATAATGTATAGATAGAGGGAGCCTCAGTGAGAAGCAGACACTTCCTTTTCATATTTGTATGAGATTGATCTCGGTGAATTACTATTTAATAGCGAGGCAAAGTCATTGTTAAGACAGACATGGAGTCCATTGTACTGCGTACCAGGGAGTCATATCAATCTGTCTAAGCTATTAACACAGGGTAGGCGGGCTATGAAATAGTTATAACAGCAGGGGCTACAGGTGAGACATTAAGGCATCTGCACTGAAACACTGTCTGCATGCAGATTGTTATTAGTTTCCACTCTGTCTTGTGAGATCTTTTAACATTATTCATTCATTCAGCGGCTGAGCTCTCATAAAAAATGTATCGTCCTGTTCGAGCTGAAGTTCAAGAGAGATCAAGTCATGAAATGCATGATGAAAACAAGAGTGTTAATGATTTAACATTTGAAAAGAGACTTACTGAAGTTACTCAGTCCAACAGATTTAATTTTTAATACTGAAAGTTATTTTCTTTTTGTTATTGAATGATTATCATCACTCCTATCTTTGAATAATCATGGCTTCAAAATAAGGAAAGCAAGGTTTGTTATATTTAAGGCATCTGCCAACTTAATTAATTTAACACATCAGCTTTCACTTTCATCCACATTTAAAAAAAACATGCTGAATTATTCACTTTGCTGATGAAACAATACATTAAATCTAAAAGTCTGATGCTTGACAGTGTAACATACTTGATAATCTTGCATCACATATGTTTGGTTTGTTGTGACTCATGCTGGACTGAGGGAGTTTTATCAGAACATCCCACCTGTTTAAAACTGAAATTAATACTGAGGCCTTTTTACAGCAGAAAAAAAAAAACTAACACGTATGAAAACTGGTTGATTATACAGGTTTTTAATGCCTGAAACTGTCGCTGTCAGGGTCAAAGTCAGACAAAAGGACAAACAGCAAGCTGCTGAAACAGCCCGTTTTACATTTGCCACTTCAAATAGTCTCGATGAGTGACACGTGACTGTTACGAAACAGCCGAGATAAACAAAATCCACTGAAACATGTAAAAGATTAAATCAGCATGGACATTAGATGCACCACGATGGCAAGGGGGTGCCAAATTTGATGCAAACCAAAATTTCCTCACAGGAGCTTTAAATCAAGTAGATGCTCAAAGACTCTTACAATGCAGATTAAAGACTGAACAAGTCAGATACTCACCCCATAAACCAGTTCACCCACCATCCCGTTCCACGTCTTGGTCTCAGGGTCTCTGGCTCCATACTTCCCATCAGGAACTACTGACAGCTTATATTTTATCCCCACATGTTTCGCAATTTCAGAAGCTAAATCGACACAGTAGCCCTCATATCTGTCATTCCCGTCCATCTGCATATAGTTTTTCTTGTACATCACATATGGAGCTTCCTGTTAATTAGACAGAGTTTTAAGTTCATGGCAGAAAAAGGACAAGTACATTTTGGCCAGACCTCAAGGGTCAAGCGAGGCCTGTACACTTTGGTACAGTTTCATGCACACATGCTGGGGGTGACAAATGCACTGATGTGGGGGGAGGACATTTAAAGACGGACAGAGTGGAGGCTAAAAGGATCTATGCAGCATCAGTTAAAGGCACAATATCAGGGGACTAAAGAAGCGGGCCGCTGCAGCAGTTAAGAGGACAAAGAAGGGGCCGGCTGAGGAGAAAAGCATCTAGCACATCTAAAAAAAGAGGAGGCAAAGCAGGATGTAAGGACTCCCTCATGCTAACCTCATTCAACATCTAAGAATGTGGAAATCAGCAATAAGCAGGGGGGGAGGGGGGTTGCATGTGCTTTGCAGCAGCATAGCACAAGGAGCGGGAGAAATTGAATGGAGCACTTTTCCAGTTCATAAAGTAACCGTCAGTGAGTGCAAAGATACAAGAACCATCATCTCATTCATTCATGAAGCTAATATTAAACACAAAAGACCTGATTCACTTCAGAAGAGTAGCTGTATGACCTGATAAGAAGTCATACTGGTTCAATTTGCTTAACCGATTTCTATCATGACAGTAAAATAATCTGCTTGTAGTTTAACCTCTCTCACTCTTTTAAAATTCAGTTAGTCTAGTCCCTTAAAATGTATGCATGTTTATGATCAAACCCCTCTAAAATGACCTAATCCCCACCTAGAAGAAATTCAGTAATGCAGGTTTAATCTATTTCATGGCATAAACATGAAATTTCAAAGGTTGTTGGAGTCACAACAGAAGTCATCAACAGAGTAGACTCTTGTGTGATGCTTTTTTCACTCCTTCGTTGTAGGATTTGATCTCTCTTTACCTCCTCTTCTCTTCTTCAGTCATGTGTAATGTTGTAAAGGAAAGAAAAATGAAAGAGTCACGCTCCTGTAATAACAGGGGGACTTTTCATTGGATATGACTTTTGCTTAAAAGTTATGGAAATGTAAGAACAGCAACACAAAGTTCATGACAGGAATGTGTCTAAAATAAAAGCTGTCTTTTATTTAAACCAAAGGCATGCCTGGCAGTGAGAAAACAATGCGGTGACACTACTCTTCTGTTTCTCCCTCCCTGCCCTCTCATGAGGTTAATGAGCTCTAGACATTGAAATGAAAATGTATGACTATCACATTCTGAATTTGCCTACGATGATGACATAATAGACAAAGTCAGAAGGAACGAGAGGCCATGGGTTTAAATGTAAGATAAGGCGTACCTTATCTTACATTTAAAAATGGCTGATGGTGACCAACCTGTGGTTTACTCATCTAAGTAGTACTTTATCTAACCTGAGCACTGGTTTAAGAGGTTACATCTCAGTGCCGACATGTCAGAGACATTGAATAAAGGGTTAAACAGCCAAAGGTTTGCTGCCTTCAGTTGTTTACACCCTCCCTGTGCTGCAGATCATTTCATGTCTCCATGGAGACGCAACATCACTGACGGTTTACTTAATGAGGGGGAAACATGTTTACTTACGTATGCACTGAATATGAATATATTCCTATCTCTAATGTTACCATTACCAAAGCCGTTATTGTGATGTCACTACTACAACAGCCCACTTTAATATAAAAAAACCAAAATGCTTTGGCACCCACACGGATACAGTTGAAACACTCTTTGTGAATCGACTGTTTCAACATGTAGTGAGTGGATGGAAAGCAACGCAAAATAAAATAATTCTACCCTCCCAGGACAGATTGCAACAATGGACACCTTGACCTTGAGTGGCAGAAATCTTGAGGTGAAACACTTAAAACCTGCTTGAGAGTGTACCATAATAGTAGTGACCACAATTGTTCGGTTTTCCACAGAAGAGGACTCGTTGGTGACCTGCTGATCCATAATATAAACAAACTTTTCGTACTCATTCCAGTAGCCGATCTGAAAATGACACAGAGAGTTCAGAGTTATTTCAGGAAGCCACAGAGAGACGTCTTTTACAGATAGAGCTCCCAAGAATGTACATATTGGTCAGCTCTATCTGTGCAGCAGGAGAAAATTGTTGGTTTAGCCTGATGTGGATCTATTAACAAGCTTGTAGTTGTACTTCCTACTTCACCTGGGCCTCACTTCAGCAGAGTAGGCGGGAGCTATTCCTGGCTCTGCAAATGCTCTCTTACATAACAAGAAAGCAGCACCAACAAGAGCCCTCGAAGACTGATAAAATTAAAACTAACAGGACAAATAATAGTCTGAATGTGCCTCACTGTTGTGCTGCTCTACTAATACTAACCACACAGATCAAAAACAGTCTAATCTAACACGAAAACAAACACTGTATCGTATCTACTCAACCTAAGATAACTCCAGTAACGTCTTCCAGTCTATTTCTGTTCAGTTCTTCAGATCTATTCAGCCAAGAGGAAGTTAACATCTCCCCGTTCTGAAGCACGGTACTCACTCTGTTGTCTCAGCGGGTATTTGCATGTGCGAAGCCGCTGTCATGTATGTTGCCCTGTGAGCAGATCTATGTGGACAGTATGGGGCCATATCCTTTGGGGGCCATCTTTTGTGAGGACCATGTCAGAGTTCAGGGTCATGGAGCAAGCCGAGCCAAAGAGAGTTGGATGTATATACTGTATGTGTCAAAGTGTGTGTAGTGTGTGTGTAAACCGTGCTTCTCTAATTTGCATTCCCAATTATAGAAACCTCATCACAGCAAAGCACTTAGAGTATATGAGGTTGCAGTTATACCCTTGTTATCCAAAAACAAACAAATGTTTAAGTCCAAATGAAACCAGAAAAGGTATCCACTCCTCTTTTAAAGGATTACTGTCAAAGTCATTTCTTACTTTAGCACATGTAGTCTCTTTATTAAAAAAAATTGAGTTTGAAAGAAGCTTTCAGGCCCTCGAGAAGACCGGTTGGTGTTGTGTTAATAAGCAAGATTTGCTCTGGTAAACAAGCTAATAAAAGGATGGACAGTGTTTTGTTAGCTTTATTGAGGAAGAGGCCTCTTTCAGGATCTAAGCTAACCGACATTGACAAGCTCTACGGCTGTCAGGCTAACTCACTAAGTGGCTTTTTCTGAGCCAGTGCACTTCTTCCCTTGTTGACGTCTGTTAGCTCACTCGCTTAACAAGAAGAGGCGCTGGCTGAGACGTGGACATACTCGCAGAGTAAATGGACACACTGTTGCGAGAAGCTAATGTGTGCTTCAGCCGACATGTTTAGCTCTCTTTTTAGTGTGACGCTGAATTGTGTTAAAATGAAGTGTCACATTAAATGTTTCTTGTATGGTTAATGACCAATAACCAATTTTATGCTCTCTGAATACTTATTCCCTCCTAAGAAGCAAAATAAATGTAATTAACAGAGCAAGTGTCTTTGCTGTAGCATGCTAATTTATTCCAGGAAGCTTTGATGACAAAAAGTCAAATTAACACAGCTATTACAAGAGCTGATAACCTGCAAGTAGCTTCATTTTGGTGAGATTAAATCGAGACTTTGACTGTGTTGAAGATGTCAGGAATTCTTTGGGGACGATGCTGAAAACTTGAGCAGTTAAATTCAAATGAGCATTACAAAATTCAGAAATATAAACAGCATTTAACCTTGCAAAGTCAGCCCACACGTTCCAAAGAACTTGTTCCCTGTTATCATTTGCATTTCTAAGACACCTGTTTGAACTAATATACCTCTCAGACTGGGGCCAATGGCTTTTACAATCAGTCTCTCTAAGTTGGAAGTAAACACTGAATCTATTTGAGACCAGCCCTCCTTTAAATTGTTGTCCATAATCTGTGTTTTAACAATTCAGAGGCAGTAAATATGCTGCTCATGCCATGTTTTGAATGTTAAGTAGCCTTTCATCTGTTGCAAAGTCTCAGCCTTTCATTATCTAAATAAACACCTCTTAAAACTTTAAAGATACAGCTTCATACAGATTTAAGTCTACTGGCTGATTTCCAAAATGTAAATGGTGTGGGCCAACTTTGTAAGTTTATGTCAAAACCAGAATCTAACCGTAGTACTGCTACACAGACAGCATAAAATACATTTCCCAGAGCTACTTTAATTCTGTTTATCTGTTTTCAATGAGCTTAATCTGTATCTATATAAATAAATAAAAACATACAGAGTTAATATCGATATCATATGCTGATCCTGCTTGGAGTATTGAATCACATGTTAATTCAATTATGATAGATGTTTCTGAGGTTCACTTACCCTCCTGGGGCCTCCAGACTTCATCTCGTACACATCAATTGTGTAATTAGATCGCCGACCAAACGTGTCGAACTGGATGTTTCCTGTCATACCCTGTACGGCAACCTGTCAGGGACAAAAAGGAAGATAATAACAACTGTACTCACATACAGGAGGTCAGAAAACTACAGAAAACAGTCACAACATAATCTCTCTAATTTATAGGATTTCCTTAGTGTTGTCTGTGGAGTACATATCTACTTCTTCATCAGGTGAGAGTCTAGTTTTGTACAAACCAGCCCTAATGTTGTGCTGGAAAAAGTCTAACAGTTGTGAGGAATATTGGTGATAGTGACAGTATTTTACAGCGGGTGATTTCACAGAGATGTCTAAGTTACTACATGAAATATATATTGCAGCCGATTACGTGATGTAGCAGAAATCTGATGCAAAGTGTAAGCTTTAACAGTGAAGTCAATTCATATATTTCTGTTAACTATTACAGGTGACTGTATTTAAGTTATGCTAAAAAAATGTGTTTATAGAATTCATACAGAGAACTTTTCACAAATTGTTGACAGGTTCATATTTACATATTTATGAATTTAAATGTTTTTTTCTCTGCAGCTGTTTGTGAGGGTTAGCAGATTATGCAAAATGTGTTTCTGAGGTTCAGTTACATTTATTTTGAGGTCCTAGCCTCTGATTGATAAGTGCTGTGACATGTGATTTGGGTTGTCCAGGATGTTATGTTTTTATGTTATGTTGTGGGGATAACAAGATGGCTGAAGAGTAAAAGTGCTGGTATGAAAGTTATCCGTCTCCATCCTGCTGTTTCTCATCATTAGAATTATCCAACCACCTTACATCGAACCTTCACGTTACACTAAGCATTGAAAAACAAATTTCTTCTTTCACAAACAGCAAGCATCAAAATACAACAAGTAAAAACAACTGAAACAAAACATTAAAGTAATCACAATACAATAAAAACAAGAATAAAAAAAAACAGCACAGGAGTTGGGAAAAGGACAAATTTGGTGCAGATTGAAGGGAGGATACAGACTCTGCTAATTTGAGATCCTCTGGCAGGAAGCTCCAGAGCTTAGGGGCTTGAACAGCCTGATCACCTTTCGACACCAGCCAAGATTTAGGAGGAACCACAAAAAACCTACCAGAGGATCTCAAACAGCAATCTGGCGTATAAAGTTCAAAAGCTCACAAAGGTTGGGTGGTGCCTGATCATGCAGCCCTTTAAAACAAGCAATCAGATCTTAAAATCAATTCTATTACCAACTGGTGATAGTAATAGAAAGTAAATTCTCTGTTTTCTTTAAGAGAAAATCTTAAAGAAAACAGGGAAGGAAAAAATACACCAAGTCCATTTTTAATCAGTTAAGACAGACTCACACAAGTGTCACAGACGCTAAAACAAAGACAGCACATAGAACAAAAAAGAGGGTAAATAAGGAGGAGGAGGTTAACGCACTTTTTTTCCTACCATTTTGAGGGCTCTCTCTATGTCGATGCCTTGGCTCCAGGGCACCGCGGGGTTGGCAAGGCAATCGCCTGCACTACCCCTGCGAGACACATCTACCCGTTGTCGCCGCAGATACCGGAAGGCCTCCGCAATCACGAGGATGGCATCGTGGGTCAGCGCTGATGTGTACTGAGAGTAAAAGGCAACAAGAAACCCCCAGTGACACGGCAGTGACATCACACAGACCCATGATGCACTGCTGCTACAGCAAGGTTATCATGACTGCAGCAGTGTTTACAGAGAGCAAGTAGGATATTTCTGCAGCAGCGCCGCCGTAGAACAAACTGAGTAAATAAAAGCCTCACATTATGATTGACGCAGAAATAAAAGAAGACAAGCATGAGGACATTTTTCGAGCACTGAAGAGACTCGGACTGACAGATTGTCTGTGGTAGAAGGCAGTGCCATTACCTCAACACCTGAAAGCAAGAGAGTGGAGGTATGTTTGAGAAAAAGTCAAATCAGAGGTTCGTGCAGCGTCACCAGCTCGCCTCACTGACCTTTAGTGGAGTGTTTTTGGCTTCTGGGAATTCTCTTTCATCCAGGCGTTCCCAGCGCTGGAGGAACTGCTGGACGATGGGGCTGTCCGGATTGATAATCTGGAAGCCAGTGATGTTGGCTCCACCAGAAAACACCCGGTCCAGGCTCATGTTGGAGAATCCCTGGGAGGAAAAAGAGCACAAGAGTGCAGCATTACTAAACTGCTTCTCTCTTTATCGCTTCTATCAGTTATCAAATCATAATTACAGATTAAGAAGTTTGACAATTCTACTCGGTGTTGCATTTCTTTGCAGTTCATTGCATCACATGGTGTAGATGCTGGTTGTTGTGCTGAGTTAGTGTGAGCTCTCACCAGGTTGGCAAGGATGTAGTGGTATCCTCTGGTGTTCTTTCCTGAGGTCACCACCTACAAGACGCAGGAGGAGAAGCACGGTGAGTCACACTCTCGTCTCATAACACCGAGAACATTTAGAAATGACAAAGACCCTCCATTTCATCGCACCCGGGTGCTTGATGGGGAAAGACAGAGAGACAAAAAAAGGGGAAAAAAGCAGGAAAGGAAGGATGTTTTGGAGCGACATTTGCAAGGGCAAGAGGGGGCGTGTGAGAACATTTGTACTTTTTTGAGTGTGTTTGTATAAGACGGAGAGAGAGAGAGAGGGATGGGGAGGGGGGCTGCAATGACAGCGCTTGTTCCTTTCCATTTACTTCAACATGTTAAATAAGGTCATGGCTCTGGCAAACCTCTCTTCCTCTCTATCTCTCCTTGTCTGCCCATCTCAGGAGCAAACTCATCTTAATTAAACCCCAAAATTCTTCTTCACCTGTCTGAGGGAGCAGAAACCGTAGTCGCTGATTTCTTTTAACTTCTCCTTCACACCAACCAAACCTCCTCCCCTCTTTTTCACTGATTCTCTCTTTCACTCTCTCACTCTCTCTCTCAGTTCTGTATCTCCACCGCAGAGTATGAAGCTTCAAAAAGATACTGAGGGGGTGGATAGTTTTTTTCTTTTTTTCCCTGTCTTTTCACTTTCTACACTCCTACACAGTGTTGATAAGTATACTCAGGCACCGAAATCATCTAAATGTTAAATGTCCAGAGTGAAAGTGATATCATGTTGGAGGGATTTGTGGAGGATGTGGATGCAGATGAATATTTTACACCTAAACACAGATATGCATCACTGTGGCATTTTCCATATTCTCTTTTATTTCATAGCTGTTCAGTTTCTGTCTCTCAGCTGTGCCTTTATCCACACCTGTGCACATTTATACTCTCTGTATACTCCTGCCACCCTCCTAATTGTCTCCAGAGCGGGATCGTCCTTGATGCTCCAAGGGTGACCCTCTGACTGACTAATCCACTCTGAGAAATTCCAACAATAAATCCAATTACTTTCTCTGCAAATGCAAAAGCAATACCATTGTGTTTGACATTTTGCACCCTTCACTCTGGCTCCCTGCACAACACGTTGTGCATCTTTCCCCACAATAAAAAAAAAAAAACATGTAAAGCTTGTGTGCTTACTGCGTTCCATATTGTCTTTGAAAGGCGTTTCTCTTGCTTTTATTCCCTAACCCTAGTGTTAACAAAAAAAAGAGCTGGAACTTGAAGCTCCAGCACCCAGAGAGACTGGCTGCATCGCCAGTTTGTCACCAACACAATCCAGCAGGAAGCTCAAGACTTCACACTCTTATATCAGCATCCAAAAGTGACACATCAACTGCTGTTTGTAGCTGAAACCTCATTTAGCTGCAAGAAAATAATCAGCTGTAAACATTTATTGCTTACTGTAGCTCTGAGGCACACACAAACAAATAATCTTGAAGTGTTTCGATTACTTCTGGCTGTCTACAGCAATTTAAAAATGATCTTGAATTACTTTAAGTACTCTGAGGAAAGTCCAAACCATAATAAATCTTTCTTGTTTATTAAACTGCAGCTTAGAGTTTCATGTGGTGAGTTTCTGCAGGCTTGACTGAAACATTTGAAACATTTTATCCCCAAAATGTGAGACTTGATATAAAGCTGTGATGTAAAGCAAACGCTGTTAAGCGTCCAAATGCCTCAAAGCCATTCACTGTTTATTTTATTTACTTTCATGCACATTTCACAGGGAGATTTACCACTCAGCTTTTGTGTCAGATATTTCCTTTCAAGACAACCTGAAAGTGTTTTGACTTGCATGAAAAGAAAGAAAATCCCCTGGCAGCTGCATCGGTAGTCATCAAGTTGGCAGCGAGCACAGAGGCTGACAACTCTTCTAAAGTTGAGAAATCTGGCCGGATATTCAGCACAGGGATGATTCTGAGAGAGGGCTGCTGTTTGAGGTTTTTGTGTTCACACTATCAATCGGTTAGCAAACACCAAACTGAAAACTGTACCAACTGTGGTGTAGCTGCCATGAATGAAACATAGTGAAACCAATTTACTCCTCATAGATGGGAAAAAATGAAAACAGATCATTAAATGTTCTTTTTACGACAAAAAAAATCAGTTTTCTTAATATTTAAATCTATTTTAATGGGACAATCACAGCTGTATGAAACCCTCAGACTCATGACTCCTGTAAGTATAACATCCCTGTAGGTTATGTTTGCGATATCCTATTTCATTGACATTCCAGTTTTAGTGTCATTTGTAGCTTACGGTAACACTTTATTTGACGCCTAGCTCTATAACACATTATAAATATATGTATAATTCGTTATAATCACGTTATAGTGTTAACAACGGTTTCATTGCATTATCTGTGTGTGGTTATTATCAGTGAGTTGTTAAGAGTTATAACACATTATAATAACTGACCTTGTAAGTCATGATAAAATGCTTTATAATGTGTTATTATTATGGCTACAGAGCATTATGATCATTCATGAGTGTTTGTAACTATAGTTATACAGTGCTATAACGTGATTATAACACATTATACATATATTAAAAATGCCTTATAGAGATAGGTGTCAAATAAAGTGTTACCTAATTTATATTTCTTTGTAAAAATTTTAGCGGTGATAGTGAAAATATTCATTAAAACCCAAGAAATTCATCATTTGTCATAATCCAAATGAAATTAACTAGATTTGGAGCAAAAGTGCATTATCAATTGTTGTATGTTTGACATAAGATGGAAAATATGATGCACTGGTAACAACAGGCTGTATTTTGGCACCAAAGATTTGATTTCAAGATAAATATCAAAGCAGGGGTTTGAACGGGGACCACTGCGTCTTTGCTGGTTACGCAATACAACATCACGCACTCGGTGTGATGTGTTTGTAATCAATTAATCAATCCATCTTTCGTATTTACATGGTGCCATCATAACAAAGTTTTAGCAGCACACTTTACAAAGAGCAGGTCCAGATTGTACCCTTTGTTATATTACTTACAAAGACCCAACATTATTCAACAATGAGCAAAGACTTGGCAACAGTTGAAAGGAATAATCACCTTTAACAGACAGAAACCATCTGCCACTAATCGATGTAACCTGCATGAAAAGCAGTCAGCTTTTATAAGGAACCAACAGTGACAAACAGCTTTATCTCATAGAGGACTGAAACCCCAGACTTGTAGATGAAAGTTCCTGCCGTCCTTTACAGACTCCCTCCAATACTCTTCATGCAGAGTTTCAGACATCACGACAGCGATCTAGAGGACACCTTTAAAGTGCGACCAAACAGGGTTACAGAGGGTACAGCGTCATACTGTTGCATTGTTGGCCAGTGACCAAACTGCCTCATTTGATGACTTGAAAAGTGAGAACAGGCAGCACAAGCATAGAGCACTGTTGTTGCCCATGAGTAATCTATGACGGGGATCAGCATGAAGGTGTCAGAAACTGCTGCTGCACTAAATTCTTAAGGTTGCTGAATCATTACCAATGCTATCTGCAGAGTCACTCTGGCTTGATGTAAATGTTCATAGGGTTTACATCCCACTGAGCAATAGACGGCTATTAGACATCTAGTTTTATTTTAGACCAAATTTCAACCATCTAGATTCTGTATATTTTTAGACAGAATTTAGACGTTGCACTTTAACCGATTATTCGATATCTATTTATTTCAAAAAGCAACTGTGAATTGCATAACTGATCTCCAAGTTCTTAACCAAAATAATCATGATAGCTGTTGAGCAATATACAGTGTAGTATAGATATAGACCAGATGTAGACTTGATCTAAACTTGGACGTCTAAAAAACGTTCATTTTTAGACATGTGGTAGCCTGATTTTTGACCAGTTGACTAGGCTACATTTGGACGTCTATTAGACCTCTTTTAGACCAAAAAATACTCAGTGGGATGAGGTAGAAATCTTCCGTTCTGAAAACCAAAAAAAGAGAAGTCGTAGTTTTTTGCATAAGAATTGGTGCTGAAAGATGTTTTTTAACCTTGACAAATGGAGGATCATACTCATCATGCATCACATGACCTTTGGTTTTTGACCTTGAAGGCCACTAGATATGACTAAATATTCCCACGTCTATGCTCTGAACCTTTAACATGTCATTACTTTCAACAAAACATTACATCTTGGAGTTTGACAGGAGTTAAAGCAGTAATACTTCAATTAATAATATAGGCAAAACTATTCATTTTTTAACTCATGCTTGCGCTGCTCTGTTTACAAAGACACTTTCATCTGTCCATTTTTTCATATTCCCTAAATGAGGACTACACTACACACATTCTTTAAAACATCTTTTCTTTGGTTTGCTGTGGGATTTGCTTCATCCCTCTGTTAGCACTGCTGGTCTGAAAAAAGGATCTGAGCATAACAAATATTTTTAGGATCCTGATGCTCCAGTTTCACGCTCCCCTGGGATAATCGCTTTTTGCGAGCATGTGAAACCAGCAGGAACCAGGAAGAGGTCAGGCACTACCATCACAGAGAGAAAGACACTCACAAAGACCTCATATCTTCCTCCATGTCGAAATTTGTTCCTCAAAAACAGCTTCTTTGAATGACTTTAGGGAAAAGATGACCCACAGCCTGTGAGGTTAAAACAACCAGCATTTTGATATACTACCTGCTGAATTTTTAATATTCAAAGGGGTTGTCATGGCGCCGTGACCTGATAACCCTTTTTTTTAACCGTTAATTTTCTCAATTGGCATCAGCCCAGAGCTAGTGGAGGCCAACCATGAGGGCTGAATCATAGGGCTGGAATCTCCTTCCTCTTTATTTTCATTCTGTACTTGTATATATTTGGTTTTCTCATTAAAAAAAATCATGCTGCTCCTGTGGTCTTTAAATATACCACTTTTTTTAAGTAATTGATATGTAAACAAAGACTGTTTTAACAGCATGTGCAACATCTGAAAACTATCCCATATGTCGGACATATGGAGGTCTGTTTTGAGTGCTGTCTAGACTGCTTGATTCTGGAGTAGCTGGGACATCAAGGGACTAAAGAAAGGTGGTTCTTTTAAATGTGCTATAGAAATAAAGTTGATTGATTGATTGATTGAAGTTGGTGTTTGATGGTGTGAACTGTGTACATGGTGTATGTAGACCTATTTTGATGTTATATGTGGAGATTGTGTAGTGCTGCTGACTGGGAGCTGTCTTGTATTGTCCATGTGTTGTTGTGTTGTGTATCTGTTTGTATTTGTCTTATGTTTGAGCAGGGATTGTGTTGTATGTGATTTTTTTTCTCGCATTGATATATTGTAAGGTTGTTTAATGGACCCCAGGAGGAATAGCTTTGGCATTGCCATGGCTAATAGGGATCCAAATAAATCAAATCAAATTCTGTGGTTGAAGTTTCATTCTGCTTCAAAACCAGCTGAAAAGTCCCAAAGGGGGCTTTCAGGGGCTCTGATAAGTTTTCTTCACATCAACAAATGCACAAATAGTAAAATCACATGCTAGACATTCAGTGTGACAGCAGGTAACACACCAAAGTATGCAGTCAAAAGCTTGCAAAGATGAAGTAAAATATAAACCAGCAAACAAAAGTTGTAGAAAGTGCAAATTTTGAAACATTCAAGAGATGATTTGTTAATTATTTATGACGGAGAAAGAACACGCAACAACTTTGTTATTTCTCAAGGCATGCATAATTTGTGTTGTGAGTAACACTGGGATTGAAAATAATCACCAAACGATGAATATCTGAGTGAATAATGACAGTCAGAATGGGCTGCTGCTTACATGCAGTGTGTGTATCTTCATATACACAGTTTTTTATGACATGGTTTAAGCTTTGGCTTTATATAACCGCAAATAAATGCTGATACATAGCTAACTCTCTGGAAAAAAGCTTAGAGCCTCTGAACTAAAACTAGTCAAATTATAAAGCCAATACTGAGGTTCTGCTGTTTCTGAGTGACGCTGAGACTCTGCAGTTAAAAATAAAACCCAGCTCTTTATGTCCCAGCCCCCGCCAGTTCAACACAATCAAATGAATCATAGACAGATAAACCCAGCACTCAAACTCATGTTACAGCTACACATTGGTGTTCACCCTGTGGGAAGGAGAAAAGCAGAAATATGTGGCCAACTCCTTGTGCTGTGAAGGAGACAACCCGTGAATCCAGGACTCAGACACAGAGGGACACAGAGACAGAGGCTGTCTCTTTATCTGACCATCCCCTGTGCTCCTTCTGCTCGCCTGTCTGGATGAGCTGGTCTGTACTTTACTGTTTGAGCTGCAGGACGATCAGCCTAAATATTCCTCAGGGGATGGACTCTAATTAAGCAGACTGGAGCCACAGTCCTGTGCAGAGCTGGATGTCTGCCCGAATGCCTTCAAGAGGATTTGACTCTCTTCCCGCTGATGGAGGCTTCTCTTTGTTACACTGATTTGTCACGTGCCATCCTCAGAAGTGGAACGGACATCCTAAGGTTGATAACTGTCCCCTTTCACCAGTTTACTCATTACTGTTACTCTTCTCCAAACAGGGCAAAATGTGAGCGGGGATTTCACTTTCAGAGAGACATTAGACAAAAAAATACAACAGAGGAAAACTTTGACAGTAAATCAGTCACAGATTGTTCCAAATGCCCCATTTTCCACAAATTGTAGTTGTGGCTCATCATGTGACCACACAGTCTGTCTGAACAAATGATTCACTTTGACTATTTGGAAACCTTTAAAATGCTGCATGTCTCTGCTCTTTTCCAATATTTGTAAGCGGTACATTGTTCTGTTTATATTGTTATACCGTAAAAAGCATCACCCTCATCTTCAACTGAATTTTTCACTCCAGTAAAAGCTCTTAAAGTATAAATATTCACCTGCTTTCTTCCTGGAACAGTTTGCAGTCTGATGCTTTAAGAGTCTGTTTCTTTTGCCTGCAGAAACCATCAGCTTCACACTTCAAATCCTCGTAAAGTCTTCTTATTGAATGCCAATTTTGTCTAAACCAAAATGTGTATAAAGTTGTTATGTCCTCAGTATCCCTGTTGCAGTTGTGCATCTGCCAACCCTCCCGTGTTTGATGTTGTTTATCCATTTCTGGTTGCTTACACTTCTCAAGCGTCTCTTGTGGATGCCCAGATTACAAAGAAGTGAGTTTTTAACAGCTTTTGTTTTCTCTTTTATCAGAAGCCATGTTTTTCTCATGTTTATGGAAGTTTAAGAAAAGGGAGATTAAGGTATGTGCACACATAGTGGTCCTGTTGTTCTGGTTGATTTGAATACATTTGCACTTGCATTTATGTTGTATTTCTTTTATTTGTAATTCAAGGCTAGGTTTTATTAGAACAAAGAGAGAGAGGTAAACTCAAAATGGCAACTGATCATAAGTTAGCTGCAATATTCCCACTCATCTACTTTTATTCATGACTTCAGAGAGGCCTGAGATGAGTTCATTTAAGTTGTGTCTGCCTGTTTGGCTATTATTAAGATCGATAGTATTTTCTCTTGTGCATTTTCTCTTTTTTTTTGTTTCATGGCTCCTCTGTGGTGATCCAATCTTTCTTTCCTCTCTGCACTTTTATTGTTTGATTAGAGCTTTGGTGTGATTCTAAAATATGTTCAATCTGTGAATTATCATATTTGTGTTTCAGAGTTGCTGTATTCTTTATTAAAAGCCTGTATCTTAACACAGGAGAAGGCATGTGTGTATCACAGGTCTGTGGTTTTGGCTTGCTTTACTCGTCTGTACTGTTGCTACTGTCTGTTGGCACCTGGCATGTACTGACCTAACTCATGATGTTGCACAGGCGCTGAGAGCATGCATGCGTGAGAAATCCTGTGAAGGTTTCTTCACAACTACAGGCATACATATTTTTCTTATAGAACAAACAATATGCTCACTTCATATATTTAGTTAACTTCCTTTTTTTTGTTGTTTCATATCAAATGTGTCCTCCTCTCTTGTCGAAGGAAACCTTTTCTGGAGCTAAGACCAAACACACAAAAAACACTTGTGAATGCAGCAGCTCCTGTCGCTGCTAGTAATAACAGAAATAAACCTTTTACAAAAATCAAACCTACATGACAACCGTACATTAGATCAGTGGTTCTCAACTGGTGGGTTCCTGACCCAAAAGTGGGTCATGGACATGTTCTGGATGGGTCAAAAACAGCTGGTCGAAAAAATAAATTTTTAATGCGCATCTGATATTTGACATGTCTGTTAATTTGAAAAATATCTTATTTTGCCCAATTTAATATTTATTTGATATTTTCTGTATATCGTTATTTTTTGACGAAAATGAGTTTTTGGCCTAAATCATCTCTTGATAATGCTTGATCATGATCCTTTTAACTAAGCATATAGCCGATTTTACCAGCGATGGCCAGCATTAACGAAAGATGATTTAGGCCAAAAACTCATTTTCGTCAAAAAAAACAATGACTTAAGCCATTATCTTAACAGGGTGACGATATGCAACTTAAGTAGTTGTCGTCTTCAGTTCATGTGCTCTGAAATGCACTCGATAAAACGTGTGTATTTGTGTTAAAGATTTGAGTCTTAATATATATATATATATATTTAATAGAAATTAAATTTGCTTGGTTTGACTTCTATAAAAGTGGGTTGTGACTTTAGGACCATGGGAAAATGTGGGTCCCAGAGTGAGACCAGTTCAGAACCACTGCATTAGATGACTTAAACTAAACCCTTATAGTGTTTCTGTTAGTTTCATCAGATAACCTTAGCACATGAGCAATTAGACTGCAAGCTATTTGCATGTTGTTAGCTAGGTTTAGCCTAACACAGCTGCTAACATGTCTCTAAACTCTACGTCTTGCTGAAAAAAAACTGTCATGACTGTTTTAAGTTCATTTTATTGGGCCTTTGAGAGACCGACGCCATGCGACATAAGGCTAAGGGTGGGAGTTACACATGGCCTGCCACTTATTAGACACAATTCACCTGCCTGGTCAAGATAGTGTCCTAAAAATGCACAATATTTTAGGATGAAACATTGGATAAGAGTGGTCCTTTCTTGGTAAAGCTGTTGAAATCCATGTATTTGCAGAGCAGTAGTCCAAAAACAAATAACAGAGTTAATAGCATCCACACAGATGTAATCTCATCCCATTGCAGGATCTTGTTTCCCTCGACTTTTTGCTCAGAGTGGAATTCCAGAGCACCCCTGGGTGTTCAGCTTTCCTCGTATTTCCTCCCTCCACAGAATGAGACAGGGAGACTCACTCTACACGGCTCAATTCCCACAAGCTCTCAGCCTCTCTTTCTGACTCTTTCTCTCTCTGTCTGTCTGCCCACTGTGCAGAGGGAGGCTGGAGGTGACTGATCCTCTGGAAGAGATTATAAATCCTCTGTGCTTTTATAATTGATGAAAAGCCTTAAAGGTGTTTATCACTCTGTCTTTATTTAACTGAAGAGATGAACACACTGATATTTTCTGAGGTGGTTAGAGAGCCAGCTGGGGAGAGAGAGAAAACCCACGGCACATTTATCAACAAATAAATGCCTTGTTACAAGTGAGGCTACCTTTATGATGAAATAATTAGCTCAAAATGAATGATAGCTGCCTGTATTTGTCTTCAGTATAATGATTTTATAATGATTGTGGTGTTTATGAGGTCATATTAGACACTGGTTAAAAATCAAATCATGTCAGGAATGGTTACGTCCTGACGCCTGAGTGATCTCACTAGTGTTTGCTCACTCCTGCCTTTGTGCGAGATCTTCCCTCGGGCTAGGAGGGTAGGCTATTTATAGTAGGCTCATTGTTGTTGCTGTTATGGGACAGTGTGTCCTACTTACACAGGGAGCTGATTTTACATTAAAGCAAGTGTTAATGTCACAGCTCATGTAAGGAAGTGCTCTCTTGAGACAGAGACGAGTCCTGCTGCTCTGGAGCATCTGGAGAGACACTTGTCTGACAGATGCTGCATTCAAGGCCACCATTCATAGAAATTTTTCAGTAACAACATTAAAATCCAGATGGCCTCACATATGACACCAAGTGACAGATATTATCTGATTGGATAACAGAAACCTAACACGGAGGCAGTTTGAGAACATTTGGTGTATCGGTGTGAAGGACAGAGATAAGCAAACTTCTGCTAATTAATGTAGATGTCCTGTGCTGTCACTAAAAACATTCCCCTGTGTCGAAGGAAATTAAGACGGATCTGCTGTGAAGGTCAGAGTAAAACTCACAAGGCGAGGAATAATGAAGATCATTACGCAGAGGGCAGAAGCCTGTACACGCAGATATCTCAGCTGAGGACAGAAGGTTAAGATGTGCTGGGATTAATGATAAAATAAGCATTCACACACACACTAACACACACTAACACACACACAGAAAGCTTACAACATTTGTGGAATGAAAGACTCTTCCAGTGTGTTTTCAGGGTACAGAAACAAGCCAAACTGAAATGGTCTTCATGTTTAAGCTGTTATATCACACACACACACACAAACATATATATATATATACATATATTTATACATCAGCAAGATCTGTCTTAGTGATCAGAGGAAAAGACCTTAAAGATGTACCTCTTTAGGAGCAAGGGCTGACACGTGTTATTACCTGCATGTGTGTTTACACGCTTGATCTTTTTAGGTCCTGCAGGACAGGAGCCGCTGTTTAAAAATATACCACAAATCTTTGTTTTTTCCTTCCCTTAAATACAATCAATAGCAGTGGGGCATGTTAAGGCTCCTGAGAGGAACTTTTCGTTTATGTCTGTTTGGAGAATTTTCTTTAGCCAATCCTGCCTTTAGGGTGGTGGAGCTCTGTAACTCAGATACCATTACCCAGGTTCCCAATATATGTTGTGTTATGGTATTCCCCTATATGGGCTCTCTATATTTTCAACTAAGGCTCCTTATAATATGTTGTCATTGTTCTTACCCTACCTGGACTCTCCTTCAGGTCAACTAAATGCCAGCAGAATGTTCGGAAACATGAATGACTAAATATACCTGAACAGTCTCAAACCTTTTTTACACTTGTGGCATGCTGAAGCTGTAACCCAGATCTGCACCCAGTAAAGCTTGTCAAACTGATCATTCATGTGGACCTCCCATTCTTTCAAGTGTGAACCTGGGCTAGGCATCCTTACAATGTCTGTTTTGGTGCCCCCTGTGGACAAAGGGGTACCACTCACCTCTAGTCCTACTCTTACAAAAAGGTAATCTTTCAGGCAAATATGTCATCCAGATGTCTTTTAACAGTGAAATGTTTTTTTCAGTATTTGCCTTGTGAAAAGTAAAATAAAGCTTTTTCTTCAGCTTGCTGTCAATCAATTGGTCCAACACCTACCTCCTCTGCAGAGGTTTCAGGCACGGAAACTTCCAACTGAAAACTTTTTGCAGTACTGCCGATGGACTCATTTGCTCTTGAAGGTCAAAAAGAGGCATCAGTGACAGTTTTAGCAAGTTCCTTAACCAGTTAAAAACTCCAAACAGTGCCTTTAAAGAACCACAGAGGACAACTCTGCAATGGCAATGATTGCAACTAAGATGACTCAAGCACTGGGACCAAGATATTCAGTTAGTCAGTAGAGGTGGCTGTAGAACATGAGTTTGGTCCTACCCAAGGTTTCTGCCTGTTGAAAGGAAGCTTTTTCTTGCCACTGTCACTCATTTTAGATGAGATGGGTCAAAATTGTCCCATCTTGAGGTTGGGTCTTGGTAATTGCTCAAACAATGAGCGTGGTCTAGACCTGCTCTTTTCTTTGGAAAGCATCTTGGGATAACGACTTCTGTGATTTGGCACGATATAAATTATATTTGATTGATTGATTAATTAGTTAGCTCTCATTGATAGCAGTGGGTTTTTTGTTTACTTGACACTTGCAGCGATCCCACCACATCAGAACTAGTTAGAAGGTCTTCTCATTTAGGTGAGGGACTGTACATACTGACAGTCCAGGTTCACACAGTCAGGAGTTTGGAAAGAATAAACTGGTAAAAAGGAAGTGTAGCAAACCACTGGCCAAAGGAAAACAGGAAGAAAAATCTGTTATGCTGCATGACCTTTGAGAAAAAGTACCTTTAAAAGTTCATTTGCAAGGCAAAATGTGAACGCTTGTGCAACTTAGCGTCTAGCCCCCTAATGTACACTAATGATCTGCAAAGTAAATTTTCACTTAACCCTCGTTTAATCCTTTTTGGAGGCTAAAGTATTCTCCACAGAGCACGCAACAAACATTAACAAAACACTGAATCTGAAGCAAGACTTGTGGGAAAGCTGTGGCTGAGAATCACCTAGGAAACAAGGGCAACGAGGCTTTTTAAATCCTGCACGTGAATTAAGCCCAGGTGTCATCAGTCAACGTGCTTCACCAAAAACAACAACAAATAACCAAGCTTAATTGAATGTACCAGTCTCGCATGTTTTAACACCGTCTGCTGGAGGAGAATGTGGAGATCTGAAGCAAACATGATGCACTCCAGGTGTTTGGAGAAATAATGAAAAAGAAATGAAAAAGACAGGATCAGAGGAAGCCAGGAGAGTGTCTTATTTCTCAGAGATACAGCTCAAGACACAAAGAAAAGCGAAGTGGGTGTGTTTATGCCTTTAGAAACGATGGAAGATGAAGAGCTGGAGGCTGAGTGCAGTTATTTTCGGAGAAGAGTTTTGTTTTTGGTGTTTCTCTTCTCTGTGGCTGTACTTGGGGTGTTTTTTGGCTCGATACCTGTTCCAGTATTGAGTTGATCCTGTCCACCTCACAGTCGATGAGGAAGCGTTTCTCCTGCCGGCGGTCCATCTCCTCGATGATGCGTCTGTACTCTGTGGGGTCCACAATGTTCCCAACCGATCGAGCTGTCACCTGCCAGTTATTGGCTACAGCTGACTCCATGATGGCCTGCAGGATTGCAAAACCTGGAGGAGCAGAGGGAGATGACCAGATTCATCATGCATTGGAGCAGAAAAATGTTGTGTTCAGAATACAAATAGATAGACAGAGGAGCTGCAGGGGATGAACAGTTAGTTTAGTGTCCTAAAAGCTTTTTAATTACAACCATTAACAATCAGTTCATATATTTGTTTACATCTGTTTGTACTCTATCAGCAGATATGCTGCAGCTTTTGATATCTTATAGTGATTATCTAAAATAAATAAGGACAGAAATGTCAACAGTGCGTGAACAGGACGTTTACACAAGCTAAATGCAACATATCTCAGAGTTTTTCAGAATAAAAAAGATCAGCTGGATATCTGTTTATGTTTCCAAAGTGGCCCCAATTACTTAGAAATACAAACAGACACTGGAGTTATGGAGCTGTGAAAAGAGCTGCTGTGGTATTTTTTAAGTCTGAATTCAGTCCAACATAAAACACAAATCTTAACTTTCTGCTTATAAATCAAAATAAACTCCATGCTCTTAAAATTCAAGTATATTTATCTTTTCCTGCTCAAAGATCTGAGATCAATCCATCATTTTTAGCATCATATCAGAGGCCAAAGAAGAAAATCATATTAGTTAAAGAGTCAAGAGTCAACAGAGTGAATCAAATAATCACAAAAGATCGAGTAAAAGCTGAAACAGACATAAAAGAGACAGAGGGGTTCGGCAGCATGATTGATTAACTCTTTACTTGGATCTTTCTGAGTGTCCCATGCTGCCTCAGCAGTGTGTCACATAAGGTCATCTCAGTTTTCTCCTCTCACTGCCTTGCTGTGAAATTCAAACTGAGTCGACACAAAGCTGAGAGAAAAAGGCACAACAATGAAACATGTGGCAAAAATTCAGCCACATGTGGTGAAGTGGACTGCTGAAGAAGCAGTTTAAGAGTCACGCAACTGACGCCATGCAGGGCTCGCTGTGCCATGAAATGAATGTTTAGCTGTTATGAAATAAAGAAGCTGAGCTAACATTACGGCTGTCATGATAAAGCTGGAGTAGTTTGGTGGTTTATCAGCGTAGTTAGATATAAACGGTCAGCAATCATAAAGAGCCACAAAGGCAGAGAAAGATTTCAGTGACTGATACTAAGAAGAAAACATCAACCTCGTCGAGTGTGTTTGTTTGAAATTAGAGGTTTTTTGAGTGTTTGCCTTTAGGAAAACAAAAAAAAAAAATGTGGCTGGGAAATGAGCAAGAGATAGTTTTCTGATTAACTCCCCCTCAGGCTCACCTTATTATCCAACTTTTATATATCTGCAGTCATATTGCTTGTTCATTACATTTAGTTTCTACAAAGGGTATCATTTCAAGCAGTATTCTAATCCATTAGCGTAATGTTGTTGCAGAGAAATTGGTGATATTATCAGTTAATAAATGGCATCAGTGAACCCTCATAAGTCGTTTTCACAGTCAAAATAAAGTGAAGGTGAGCTGTCTCATTACTGGGATTGTTCCATAAAGCAAGAACCTCCTGCTGAGCCACTGAAGGTTTCATGGAGCTGATTCAACAAAACATCTGTTATGTGAGGACAAAGCCGAGCCATTCTTATACACACCTATACACATCTATACACATGATCTTATTACAGTAACAAAACTTAATCATGGAATTTTAGAAATTGTTTGTTTGGTTTATTTTATTTCATTTTTTTTATAAATGATGCTCTTTTTAAATTAGTCTACTCTTTGTCAAACATCTTCTCTAGGTGGGCTGAAAAATAAAGCATCAAACTTTGAGTTAAACCAGGCGAAAATCTTTTCTGTGGAAATTGAAAAAATAAATCACTGTTTTGGCAGCACACAGTTAATCCTGTTGTCAGACCTACTTTAAAGCAATGGTTTGAAGCATCAAAAACAGCTCTATTGAAATAATCAGTCTTGTCTTACATTTAAGTTCATGAAAAGATGTCAGTACAAAACTTTGTCTGTTTCATAACCATCTAAAAATCCCTCACTGGAGCTTTGATATTACTGCAACTTCTTGCAAGTGACAGCTGATTGTATGTTTAGACTGAGAGACACAACGTATATTCATGAATTTGGATGAAATTGCAGATATTAAAAACAGATCATACAGGAAGCCTTGTGAAAAGGCGACATATTATCAAGTAGAAAATGTTAATAATAGCACAAAAAAGCAGCTCCCAAGAGAGATAATCACATCCTACAGCACACATTTGCATAGTCCCATTATCTAAGAAACAGTACACAGGATATGGTGAGTGGTGCTGAAAATACTCATTACATGCTGTATTGGGCTATTACTAAAAAAAAAAAAAACAAAGCTATGGAACAGACGGCACACTACAGATGACTGGACCAAATGAACAAAAGCGGCATCACACCCTTTTCTCTCTGAACAGGGCGGGAACTGCTGATGCCATAAAATTATGGGGTATTATTAGAGGCGCTGAATAAGCCAGTTTAAAATGTGTTTATGTAAATACAAGTCAGCCGCACAGCCTTTCTAGTGAAAACTGGCACTATATTGGCTTAGTCAAAACATGGTTCAAATTCTGTTTAAAAAGAGTAATGCATAACCATCTCGACAGACCAGACCAGGCTGCTCTTTATTATCACAGCAACCAGAGATAACATCGTCCCAGCATGTATGTTTTTTCAGGGAGAGATGTGAAGCGCTCCTAAATACTTTCGACTGAGCTCAGGCGCATTACACATATGTTATTTGTAAAGGTATAGTTATACAGTCAAAGTCTCATTCAGGCCATGTTCCTGTTCAGCATGCCTTTTTAATATTTAAGTCGCTCATATATTGAACTGTTGAATTTTGTATTGCTTTTAGACCCTCCTGTTTAAGTCTCATCTCCCCCTGGTTGTCATGGTAACTGAGCAGAGTTTGACATTGATAGTCTTTCACTTCTCCTACTGAGAGTCCTCTGCGCTCACCATAGATTGTGATAGAACCACTGTGATATTTCCCAATAGTGTTTAGACCATGAACAGGATAAAACATGGACGTAGTCTCAATGACACCTGAGAGCGCAGAGACAGCAGTAGACACATTGGAAATGCTAAATTATTAACTGGCTTTGACGCCCTGCAAATGGCCAAAACGTAACCTCTTTTCAGTCAAATATACCTTGCTCCATTATGACTCATTATGCCTAACCCTAACCCACAGATGGTAAGAATAGAGAAATAAGGTATACTTGTAGTTGCCACTTTGTGTATACCTGCATTACATAGCCTCTGCAATGGCATTTTGGTCTCCACTGTTTTAAATTCACAACAGGAATTGACTGTATCTTTACACCAAGATTAACTTAATCTATTCTGGAGTAGTTTACTTTTCTGGTGACAAAAAATGGGGTTGGAAAGTTACCCTACATCAAATTGTGTTGGATATACGTGATTTCTTGACACCACAGCTAGCATGGAAGCATTAGGTTTTAATTCAGTTGTAGCCCAAGTTGCTTGTTTAGTTTGTACGAGTGAATGAAAAGTCCTCCATCTGCACCGAAGCAAGTCCTGGAGCTCCTCAAGGTTCAGTACTCGGATTTCTTTTGTTTCACTCTTTATCTTCTTCAACTTGGTAATAATATGATAAAACACTCCAAATATTTTCACTGTTATACAGATGAATCTCAAAATAATCAATGAACCCAGAAGAAACCTTTAAACTGACTAAACACGTGGCTTGCATTACAATCTGGATGATGCAAAGCTTTTTGCTACTTAACTCAGACAAGACTGAAGTTATTATGGCCCCAAGCATCATAGGGAGACATCTCCTACTTATAAAACCACCTTAGGTGGTAGAAATCTGGGAATTTTAGCCAAACAGTACCAACAAATTTCCAAATTTCTCTCTCTCTCTAAGCCCATCACTGTCACAGCAGAGCTCTGTTAAACAGGAGTCTGGTTCTGTTCAAGTTTTCTTTTAAGAGGACTATTTTCTTTGCTTTCTAAATTCTACATGCCAGGTGCTTCACTCATGATGGATTATGAAAGGGTCTTGTCTTATCTTGATGTTCGGTCAATGTAAATAAATTAAATGTTTGTCCTGGACATGCTCCTGTGAAGGGTCTTGAGATAATAATAATAATAAATAATAATGCATCAGATTTTTATAGCGCTTTATCAGAGACCCTCAAAGCGCTTTACATTGGATACATCATACATTATGAAAGGGTCTTGTCTTATCTTGATGTTCGGTCAATGTAAATAAATTAAATGTTTGTCCTGGACATGCTCCTGTGAAGGGTCTTGAGATAACTTTTGTTATGAACTGTTACTGTATACTTACTTATTGACGAACAGAAATGTGGTAAGCTCACTCTGTTTCCTAACATTAGTAATTTTTCATTTCTAAACTTGTCATCCCAGACCAGTGCACAACATAGATCTGGTTAGCTATACCAGAAATCTTTTTACTTTGTTGTCTTCACATACGGTCTTTAGACCTTATCAACCCTGACTAACTAACATCACCAAAGGCAGTTTCTCAGACATTTCCTAAAAGAGCCATAGAAGACTCTTGATCTGTAGGCAGCAGTTCTTTTGCCATGTAAAATTTAAGGGTCCTGGGGAAAACATTACAATAAAACAGATAAGTTTAAGTAACATACACTGGTTATAAACGTGTATATCTGAGTAATAAATTAAAGTAAGACTTATCTGTAAGCTGGTATCAAACCTACCATGAGACCACTAGCAGGGCTGTTACAGAATGGTCTTTTTTATTCTTGTGTAAATAATTGAGACCAAAAAACCGACTCTTCAGTGTCAAGCTTCACTGACCCATACTTTTGACAATTGTGCAGCAGTTAATCAGAAATGTTTTTAAAGGATCGTCCATCCAGAACAAAAGAGCCAGCTGCCCCAAAACAGCTGAACAATTCACTGGTGACCGTCACTTAAGTATTCAGAGCACAGAGACTCAGCTGACACGTCTGCCCTCCATTCCCCTGCTGCTGACCTTCACAGCGAGGCGCTCGGCTGACAGTACTCAGATCAGGTACAGCCTTCAAAGACAAGTGGCTCTCGCTGGGCGCCAACACACCAGCCACTCAGGAGTCTAAAGGGAGGAGTGTGTGTCCGCATGTCTGATACACAGGGAGGTTAAGGATTTCTAAAGGAGACAGTCCTGTCAGAGTGCATTATGAGGAGTGTGGTTGGAGATAAGAAGCTGCTGAGCTGACCTCAGACTGGATTCAGCTCTGTCATCACACAGACTTTATCAGGTCAAACAGGCAGACACATGTTTTGTTTTGTTTTTCCCTTTTTTTATCAGCTGGAGGATATCAAAACAAGAACTCAGCCGAGCGGGTCTCAGAGGGGAAATGAAAAGGCAGCAGCTGAGTGTCAGTTCTCCTCCCAGTATCCTGACACATAATACTGAACATCATAAGCAGGGATATGCATGACATTTAGAGACATGTTAGTAGCTGCTTAAGAAAAAGGATTTGGGGGGATTTACAAACGATTCCCTTGAGAGTTTTATTTTCGTTTCTTTTCTGTCACTAAACTAAGCTGGATATTTGGGATTTAAACATTTTTATGGGCTTGTCAATGTTAAGCTATTCAGGGCGCGTACAATTTGAAATATTTTGAGAAAAAAAAAGGCCCCACTTTGAAAGTCCTGAACTAAAGGAATTATCTCAATGTGACATTTAGTGTACTCTAACTTCAATAACAAGAGAGAAAACGTCAAATTTGAATGTCAAAGAGCATCCAAAATCTCCTGGTGAATATTAACACTGGTGTGATTGATCGGTCAGAGCACAAATGATGATGCCTTTTGGTCCAAAAGTTTTGGTTGACTTTGTAAACAGATGGTGGGTTTTACAACAGCCAGCAGGCAGGACAAGCATCAAGGGCATTTTACAGAGTCAATTATTCAGTGCTGTCCTAAAAAATAATACATATTTAAAATCGGGAACATAAGGATACACATTCAGCAAAGAAAAAACCCATTTCCTTTCTCTTAAACTCAATATATTAAAAGGAGCGGCAGCAATATTAGAGAAGACATGAATTATTGAAGTGTTGTATCATGAGGTCAACTGCAGTTTTCAGGAAAATAAAGAAACTTCATCTTAAAGAAAAATATCCACAACTGGTCAAAATATTTCACAGTCCGACTTTTTCAGTACATTTTAATGTGTCAGGAAACAGAAAGTAGATTTTCAGCAAAGATAGAAACTATAACAGCTTGTGGGTGGTGAACACCAAAACAGACCAGTATATGACATGCAGTGCATTTATCATGTATCAGGACTGAAACAACATCAGATTTCCCCCTTATTATTATTGTGGCCATGAAATATCACGATAATGATATTTTTGCGCTGTTATTGTAAAACTTGGAATTTAAAATAACACACTAAGTTAAACAGAGAAAAGGCAAGGTATGGGTGGAGGGGCGCGAATTGTTGATAAATATTACATGTCCAAAGTTTTTATAAATAACCACAATAAACTCACTCTAGTTTTATTAATCCACATCACTGGATGTGAAACTGAAACTTCTGTAGAGTTTCCCCCACAAAAAGATAGTTTGCTATACTTTCATTTTGATATTTTTTCTACAAGTTGATTCATAACCCAGAGACATAAAGAACTAACATTGTGTTTGAATTTCTAAAATATCATGAAATTTCAGTTTTTTAAAAGAGCCTAATAATCTCTTAGAGAGTTGCTCTTGAGCCAGTTCTTAGTCTGCAGCTGCAGATTCATCTCTCTTCTGTTTTACAAGGTAAAAGGGCATAAAAGACCTCAGCGATGAACTAACAGAATTATCATTTGCTTATTTTTGGCACAAAATCAATATTTTTTTATTTTAATAAAGACGCTTACAGTCAACACCTGTGTATTCAGAGTGGCCCTTGACTATAAATAAATGCTAATGTTTGCTACATGGGTAGCTAATGTGCTAATACACAGGTATTGGAGTCCAAAACTAACACAGGTTTAGACCACCAACAGTAATACAAACTTTTGGTCAGGAGATGACTTAATCCATAATTTTTCACCTGGTCAAACCCAGTCAAAGCAATTTATGACAGAAAGACTGACGGAGCCTTTGTTTAGTTTTTCCTCAGGTCTGTTTTAGCATTCATGGTATAAAGATGTTAGCTATATTTAACAGAAAGCAGAAGGAGCCCTTAAAATAGTTGTCTGTCATTACGTCTGTGATCGAAACTCCCCCACCAAATGTGTAAAGAACTAATCAATTTTCTCTTTTACTGGAATCCTAACATTTCTTCTCTTTTTCTGTCAAGTTGGTCTCATTGTCAAATCAGGTGTTTTTGACTCAGCAACCTGCACAAATGAATACACTGTTACATGACTCAGAATCAGCTGAATAAGCCCAAAACCAAGGCTCCACTTCTCAATAGTTTTCTCCATTCTGAGAAGTGGTGAATACGTTTGCCTGGAGATGACTTTCATGTAACCATTGTTACTTTATCTCCTCTGGATTGAGTCACATTTACACTGTTATGACAGTGTTAGTTGTAATTCTGGTTCTTTGTACTCATGATTCAGATTGTTTGGCAGAATGTTGAAGTCTCATGATTTTATCATACTTTCTTCTTGTACCACAAACTAGACGTGACTAAAGTTTGACGGTTTTATAAACTACTCGATTCTGAAGTTCTCCATCTGCCTCAGGCCCGTCAGCCATCCCCGCCAAGATGATAAATAGGCCTCTAGGTAGGTGCTGTCCCATTCAGAGTTGAGCTTGCATAATGTGCGCAGGGAATTTTAGACCTTTTTGTTTTTTTTTCAATGCAAGTAGGTCATGAACAGAACTAAAGGTAGACAGAAGACACCTCAGACTGTCAGACTGGGTTTCAGCTTTACTTCAAACTTGAAGCCGAGGGGCACCGGTTCAGTTGGTAGAGCAGGCGCTACATGTATCTCTCAAGCTTTTCTACCAAAATAAAGGCAAAAATCTGATAAAAACTTGGAGTTATCTTCTTTATATAACTTTACTGAATGAACATAAATGTTTGTTTCTATGGTCAGTGTTTTCTGCAGGTCATCACTGTCACTGTTTCTCATCCACTTAGTCAGGAGCATCTAATAAAGTTCAACAGCTTCTTTATCTCAACCTCAGGTGTTTGCAGAGGGGGGGCTGGAATAGAGGAAACATCCAGTGAGTGGAAGTTTTTCTGGTGAGTACTTTGATGATGGCAGAGGTCAGAGGAGAATGGTCAGGCCGTGTCGTCTGCTGCAGCTGTGGCCCATCTGCTTAATAGTGTGACGTGCTATGCATACAGGTGAGCTTTTCTGTGTACATCACTTCTGGATACTTCTAGCCACATTATTTATATTAAACTGGCTCGAGGGACACCGGTTTAAATGAGTTCATTCCACTCAAATGCACTCACTACAGTCATGCGCCTTAATGATTTCCAAGGACACTTTTGAGAGGAACTGTTTTCTTTCAGTTTTCTAGCCTTATAATCAGAGCGCGGCTTTGCTTCTTTTCTCTCTCTTCTACCACCAACAAAACAGATGATTAGACTTACAGTGCCACCTTCTCAATTTGCTGCAGGCGGAGAAAACCCTAGAACTATCAACAATCATCTATCTTTTCCAAAATCTAATCATTTCAACCCAAAATGAAAAATTACCTTCACGTAAACTTCCAATAAATGTTTGAGGCTTTTCTTGGGTGCAAACTCTTACTTTTCAATCTGTTCATGCATCTCAGGAGTCCTTGAAACAGTGCAACAAAGGTAAATACCAGGCACTCTGTTTACCCTGTATTTTCTCCTCAGACATTATTTGCTGTGCTGAATAATGCAGAGGTTTTGAATTCACTGATGAGAACAAACACTTGAGTCAGTTCACATGCTTTAAGTTTATCCACTAATCAGGAGAGGTGTCTTTAGCTAGTTGACTCTCCCTGCATTATGCAAAAATCTGATATTTCTTATCAGTCCTTCTCTCACAGCTGTATAAGTTTTCTGTCATAAGGTTTAAAAAAAGGAGAAGGACAGTGTATTTTTTTCCAGCATTGCTATTCATCATCCAAATAAATGTCTCAAGTCTGTTTTATGTACACAAGCGTCTGTGAAAAATGCTAGATTGTACTGATTTCAGCACCTCCTGTGGATAGAGCCTGCTATCTTATTTTTTTCTTTGCGATTTCTTTCTGGTACATGCGCAACTTTTACTATTTTCTAATCGAACACTAGACTGTAAACTTTAAACAGTTCCCATGAGTTTCCACTAATCATGAGGCCAAAAGATTTAGAGCTTCCTCTGCTGACTAGCCGCTGTTTAGGTCAGAAACCCTGCTTCCCCCTTTCTAACAGATGGAGCAATGGTCAGATTATAAAACTACTAAGTACAGGTCAAACAAATTTTTCTCAAACATGATTTCTATCATTATAGTTCCTTCTTATAATGCTGATTTAAGTACATGTGCTATTCTTTTCTGAGAAGTTTAGTTTCAAAAAACAATTTAACTTTAAAAAGACAAGATGTGACATCATGATTGACAGCTCTGTTGATAAATGAGAGTTAGCAACACTTGCTCAAGCGTCACTGAACTGTGTGAGCTTTAGATAAACACAAGAATCTGTTCCAACCTTACCAACCTGTGAAGGCTTTAATGAAGTTCCATAAAATTTAATACCGATTTTGGTTTGTTTTATCACATCAGTTTTACTGTTTTCATGCCTTGGCTCCACCCATAGGATATGACAGCATCTGTAGGTGAACTCTTGGCCTCGTACTTCACAATGATAGAAAATATGGAGATGTTGTTCTTATACATATATATATATATATATATATATATATATATATATATATATATATATATATATATATATATATATATATATATATATATATATATATATATATATATATATATATATATATATATATATATATATATATATATATATATATATATAGAGTTACGTGTAATCTAATAAAACTGTTGGGTCAATGCTTTAAAGTGATATGACTCACTGTCCCTCCATGACATACATTGCAACCCCAAACAAACATTCCCCAAAATCACACACTTTTGTTTATAAAAATCTGTAGTTAGGGAATCAATCACTTCATCGTAAAAGATTTTTTTTTCCTTTGTTAGTAGGATGAAAGAGTGAAGACAAGTAAAAACTGCAGCAGCAAAAGACTGTCAAGAGTTCAGCACACCTGCCTTGAAAAAGAAAGTCCAGAGCTCATTGTGAGGATTGGATTTAGCACCTAAAACTTCCACCTGGCTCTGCAAAAGAAACAACTGAACTATAAAAGAAAGAAAAAAGAAGAAATGAACTCACTGGAAATGGAGTGTCTCACCTTTTAAATTAAGTGTAATGTTTGAGATTAAAGTAAATGAAGCAAACTTGAAGTGAAAAGTAGGCCACACGGAGAGGAAACACACACACACACGCAGACAACTTAAACACACACTAGTATCCTTCAGAAAAAGGAACAAAAGGGAAGAAAAGCTTTGAGTTATTGCAGCATCTGATTCCTCTGCGGTTTATTCTGCACCAGCTCTCAACCAGACAGCTTGTCCTTTCATCAACTCACAACTAAAATCAGATTTGGTGGCTGCCTCTCAAAGAGAAAGAACAGAGGACAACATGTCTCCTAAAGAGATGAGTGCTGACAAAAACCAGGCCTGCAACTCGCTGACAACAGTTTAATAGTTTAAATCATGCAAAGCAAGGCCAGGAGGAAGGGAACGCTTTCAGAGTCAGATGTAACATGGTGGCGAAATGCTTCATCAAACTGACACACTGACACTATCTGTACTGCTTTTTGCTCTAGTCCACCAACACAGTGTTATTCTGCACACTCTGCTTTGACGTTTGTCGACAAAATGCACCCAAAGAAATACCTATGAGGACAATGAAAGTCACAGCAAACTGCGAGGAGCAGCAAGTGTACTTGTATGTGGGATTCTCTTCAATGTATTAGCTAAGAAGCCCACACAGTGCTGCCTAGCAGATCAGTATGTACTGTACTTGTGTGATCCGAAATCCTCTGCAGCTCAGATGATTCATTTTACAAAGTATAGACCTGTTGGGATAAGGGTTCAGTTCTGAACAGCAAAAAGTTTTAACCCATTTATTTTCATGTCACACTCAAGGTGAAAGGCAGAGACAGTTCCATGAGTGTCCACTGACCATGAAGCCAAATGATTTAGAGCGCCATCTGGTGGCTGATGACAGTGAAGGTCATAAACATTGCCTCCACCATTCTAACAGATAGAGCAATGGTCAGATTTTAAAATCAATTCAAGCATAAAAAAATGATTTTCGAAGTTTTATTGGTAAGGTTACTGTATGTTTTGGTGAGCAACATGAGACTGATGCCAGCCATGTGACACTTCCCACCAAGTTGCTTCTGCACATGCCTTCACCAAACCAGAATTCTGACATCTGTGGAAGTGTCTCTGGCTTCAAAGCTCACAACAGGCAGAAATGTAGTAACGTATGTTTTGTTAACAGACAATAGGAAGCTGTCACAACAAAAACAGAACTTTTAAAAAATACATTCAATGTCAGGAGTGAAATCAGGTCATATTTTAAGTTTAAACATCATAGGCTATTTCATGGCCCATAAGGTTCAGTAAAAGCAAATGTTAGCATTCAACCACTGAGTTGAAGTAGCTCAGGCTGGAGGACTTTGGCTGAAGATGGAGGGTCACTAGTTCAAGTTCTGGCCAGACCATATCTAGACTCTGGCCTGGTAGCTGGAGATGTGCCAGATCATTTTCTGAGCACTGTTGAGGTGCCCTTGAGCAAGGCACTGTACCCCTTCAATGGCTCATGGCAGCACTCCAACGAGGGCAGCCGGACACATATCCATGGCTGCCCTGTTTGTGCATGTGTGTTTTTGCATGAAATTCAGCCTGTGTGTGTGTAGCATGTATAACAAGCAACTTAACTTATGTCAAAGATACAAAGGGAAAGGCATGAAATTCCTTGCTGATGAGATTCATTAGCCGTAGCTTCTGTTAGCTAGAAAAAGGGTAAATATGGATGCTAAATTCTGTGATTTAGTTTAAGATATCAAAGATGTTCTGACCGCGGTGCTCCAGCTAAAGCTGTATCCTAATTCAGGAGCTGCAGCTTTTATTTTTTTCTTGAAATGTAGCCCTGGATATTTCTATTCATTGTCTACACAAATGCTGACAAATGAGAAGCTGCTAGATGTTAGCATTTTGACAGGTTGTCTCGCAGGTTGAAAGACTTGAAACCTGGAAAAATAGCAGTACAATATTAAAACCACATTTGGGTTTCCCATCTTGACTGTAATACCGAAGAAAATACAGCTCACTGTAAAGCTTTAAGAAAACATCTCCAAAATGATAGTTGTGTGTTTCAAATCTTTTTCTTTAGTAAATGTTTGACTAAAAACTGGGTAATATTTACCAAAGCCAAGATTTTTTAATCCTGAGGGAAAGATATTTGATCAAAAGCAGAATAATGCGTTTACCCAGAGATTTCTCTCCACTGTGACAGGCAGAGTTGGAACAAAGAGGCGGACTGAGGCTCTGCTGGCACCTGGCCCTGTGTTTCTTCATCTCTGTCTTGGGCAGCGGCTCACATGACGACCGAGCGTGGTGTGCAGTCTCAACTGTGACTCAGTCATCCCTCCCCCTCTCTGGAGAAGGTGACCTCTTTAAAATTCTCTTGCAGGCATCTGAACCGCACCGTTGTCATGGGATGCCCAAAGCTGAGCACAACACCAAAGGAGGCTTGGGCTGACAAAGACGCTGAACTGGTTTCAGAGAAATCTCAACAAAAATCTTATACGTGGCTCCACAAAGGGGGACTGTTTTTAGTGGGCAGTGCTTTCAAAGACAGGGAAATAAAAAGGATTGAAGATGCCAAATGACAATAAAAGGACACTTTTGAGTACAATTAGCCTAACAACGCCTACTACTGATGCAGACTGATGCAGATAACAGCTCTCTGCTCCAAATGAGCTGAACTGTAAAGAGCCCTGCACCCCCACACCACCCACTCCTGCCAAATCCCCGATCAGAGCCAATCAAACAGATTATTTCTTATCCAATGACAGCTGCAAAGTTAGCAACAGATGGATAGGAATTTCTCTCCATGTTACCTTTTTAGCTTTTTGATTCACATTTCATGGAATAATCTGTTAACTTTGGTAGCACTCTGATGGTTCTGATATCCACATAAATGCATAAAGACACGAGTATAATACAACACTGTCTGTGCTCAGACTCCATACAAAGAAAAAGAGCAGGCTGGCTCTCTCCCATCACTGCCTGTTTTCTTTCAAAGGCACCCTCCCTTCTCTTAAGCAAATAAAAATGGCGTTTTCTCCTGGGCATGCAGGAAAGCGCACATCACATCAATCTCTTTCATAATGCAAAAAGACTGCTGCTGTAATGGCCTTGTGTTATCCTGAAAGCAAGTGTCCTGAAATAGATGAGAGACATTTGAGCAACAGAGACACAGGACTGGAGACACGAACAGCGTCGAGCCTGTGAAACAGACGACCACACTATAAGTCACCTTGTGTCTTATTCAGCCATGTAAAGTGGTAAGGTTAGAGTGGATTAGAAAGGACAAGCTGGATGTTACAGAGGAAAAAAAAGGAGGGGAGGAGGCACTGGATTTGTGGAGTAAAAAACATTTGGTGAATCTGACAGCATGTCTGACAGAGCTCGGCCCTCTGTGCCGTTTGCTGTTTGTGACGCAGGAGAGACACAAAGGCTTTGCTGACTCCTCTGTTCCTTCCCTCATTCCTTGTCTCTGTACAGCTTCATTTTCGTTGCTATTTACTCCAAGATTTGGCTGTTTCTTCTTCAGCAAACAGCCGAGACAACAATGTTGAGCTGAGCGGAAAATCTGTGCTTTAGCTGTAATAAACATTTTGCTCCTGTCTTCTCCTTGAGCATAGAGAGGTGAAAATAAGGAGATAAGTAGAATCACACCGTGTGGTTTTCATGATTGGACAATCAATGATTCACTTTACCCTGTCTCTTGGCTCTATTTTTATGATGTGGTATCATCATGGACAAGGAGGCAAGGAGATATGCATTGATTTCTAATTATAATACTAGTGACAAAAGCTGGTTGTCATACACTGGTGATTGCTGTTTCCTCCTTTGCAGTAAAACATAAATTTAACTGTTGCCTCAGATTATAGTGGAAGCAGCACCACACAGCTACAGTCGTATACACTGCTACTCATCTTAGAAAATCATGGTTTTCACCCCCTTGCTCTCCTTCTCTCTCTGTCCTCTAGAGGTCATGTTAGGTGAAAGCAGAGCTCTGTAACTGGAGGCAGTAGCACTCATGGCATGCCGGTCTCTTAAAAAGAAAAAAAAATCATAGCTTTCTTTTTGCGAACTGTACACAGCCTAGAGAATACATGGATGCTGCTATTCATATCAATGATTATCTAATGAATGAATATTAATAATGATAAATATAATATTTATTTATGAAGTACTTTTCAAAAACAAGTTACATCAAGGTCAACAATTAGAAATAGTTAATTATAAGATAAAAACAAAGCAGTTAATATGTGTAGTTAAAGAAAGCCAAAGAAACTAACGAATAAGTTTTACAAACAAATAACCAATTACAACAGATTACAAATATGTAAAATCCATTACTTACAAAATAATTTAAGGCTACAGACACACATATAGCAAAGCACATAATAGAGAGAAAACCAAATAACAGAAATGAGTTTTAAGAAGAGGTTGAAAAGAGGGCACTGAGTTTGTCTGTCTGGCACAAAGACTGTATATATGGGATTCATAAATCCCACCTCTGCCAGCAAAGCTTATGGAGCTGTGGACAAACTTTAGAAATTAATTACACCGAACATACATTTTTTTACCCCGCTGCTTGCGATGTTGACATGTTGTTATTGTAAGACTGGTTTGTGCTCTAGTCCTCTTTTTTCTGTACAGCTCCATTTTTAAAAGTTATTAGAGGGTTCGTGTTTTCTATGATTGACACCTGATACAGCCTATGGACGTACAAGGATTGCGTAGCTCACCCAGGGGATACGCTGTTTGAGCCGAGCGTTATCACAGCGACTCTCTGCGATTCTCCCGCTGAATGCGTACAATGTTACTGCGCAAGTGGTGGAGTGCGTACAACGGTACTGATACATAAATATCTGTGGTATGTATACTCTATTATACTGAATATGAATATGAATGCAATGTCTGATTGCAATAAGTTGAACTGATTTCTGATTTCAGTATTTTAATGATAATTGTGGCATTCACAGAAGATACAGAGAAGGTGATTGTTAGTATTAACCTGTGTCATTTATGTGCATTCACAAACTGCTGGCTATGTAATGGGGCAACTTTGGGTATAGTGTCTTGGCAGACAGATGATATACATAAAGTTTGGCCATTTATTCATAGAGTATGGTTCGTAGGTAAACGTTGTGTATTTTTCATCACTTTGATAAGGTCCCTTTGTTTGTCAGGTGTTTCATTTTCCTGTTTCCTGTGTCTCTAATGAATATAGTGTAAGTTCATCCAGAGCTGGAAGGTCACACTTGTATCTCCTGATGTCATTTCACATATACTTCACTGTCATTGGCTCATTCACAGCTGGTAATCATCTAGTCACATTCGCACAGGTGTGCAGCGCAGGCAATAACAGCTGACACCTCTCACTACTACTCTGCGGGTACAGTACTACACTCTAGCATCCACGCTGATGATACAATTAATGTGTGTTTATAATGAGGTATTATTTCTCTAAGCAGAAAACCTAGACTCCAGACTAACAGAGCCAGTGTCAATTGTTATAACTTGTAAAATCTAGTCTTCTATTACAGCGTCTCTTTTTTTAAAGTTTGATTTTCTGTTTTACATCCGATAAAACACTGTGATTCAGTTACATCACATGTTGGGAGCCACGAGCTGTTATGACTACATAATGAAGGGATGAACATCATTTTCTATAAGATATTCCCTTTTCAAAGGACCCAGATAATGGCGTTATGGTGATGACCTGCGATCTGCAGGGCAGCGCATGACTCACATCATATTCAAACTCATCAAACTCATCAAACCATTACTCTCATTTATGTTCCTTTACTCATTACTCAAGTCTAAACTTCAATTAAAGAATAAAATCAGAAAAGAAAAGTCATGAGGGATGTTTAATAAATGAACAGTACAGCGTTAAGTCCAGAAGTAAAGGAAAGCTGTGAACAGGGGAGGAGCTGTCCAAGGTCCTGAAATAACGATCTTTGCAATTTAAGCCCTTTTTTATTCACTAGATACACTCGGGTAGTATTCGCAAGCAAGCAAGTAATTTTCCGAACATATATTTTCTGTGATCCTCAGTTTAACATTTCTGCACATTAGCATTATACAGTAATGGTTTTGTCAACATATATTGAGCCAGTTGTACAGAGATGCCCACGGTAGATATTTCATAATGAGACCAAGCTCTGCAGTTTCCTTTTTAGAGCAAAGAGCAAAGATTTACAAAGTGATGCAACCACTTAAAATTATGTAATGTGGTCTACGAAAGCTGCTGTTGTGTGTTGGAGTCTCTGTGTTACCAGCCCGTCTGCCAAGATGTTCAGTGAAGAAGATAGGCTTGGTGTTTCAAAATAGAAACATCCACGGGAAGTGACTGGTTTTATCAAACTCTATGTTTTTATCCAGGCTGAGGAAATAAAATAAAATCACATTCTGAAGATTTTTCTTCTCAAGTTAAGAGAAAAAGAAAAAAGACACCCTCCAGGAAATGAAACATGGTTTTTGTAGGTGCTATGGGATGGATACTGCGGTGTGGAGCTAAAACTCTGCAGTTAACACATTTGACGCTGTTTTTAAGCTGCACTGCCTCTGCATGCGTGGATGTGCACGGATCAATTGGTGCCATTTTGGGCGTTTGGCAGAGCTGTGTGAGGGCTTGAAAACAGTGGAGGTTTGGTTCATGCAGAAAAATTCAGAGACAGTAAACGCCTCAGCTGTATCTTCTCATTGAATGCACATTGCTCTTTGTAGTTTTTAACCAATGATATCACTGCACCACACACACACACACACACACACACACACACACACACACACACACACACACACACACACACACACACACACACACACACACACACACACGCATGCACACACTCCAGGCATTTAAACTGCCTTTCCAAACTCCATACCCAGCTATAAATCCAAAGGCAATCACAATCCCACGGAGGATCACAAATTCATTCAAAACAGAGTCAGAGCAGATTCTCAGAAACACAGAGATGAGTTAACACAGACAAAAAAAAAAAAAGTTGAAAGGCACAGCTCCATTTTAAAGTTTAATAAATTTAACAAAGTCCCATCTAACCTTGGAGATTTTTATTCCAAATGGCAGCACTGTTCTTTCTCATCTGCATCTCTATGTGCTTGAAAATCCTTTGAAAGCCATCTTACAAAAACACACCTTTCAGTCCCTACTTTGTGATTCTGTTACATGTGAATCCCAGTCACGCTCTCCTCTGCTCCCTCTATGTTCTCCCTCTATGTGAGGCATAATGGAGTCCTTGAACAGACAGGAAAACAGCTCTGCAGAAGAAGAGCTGATTGATAAATCTCTGCCCCGGTCGCTTTTAATACAGCTTGGAAGGAAAACATTGTTTACGCACAGAGGGGGGGTCAGGGCCTATTGATACGTGTCCATCTGTGAGTGAAGGTGCAGTCAGGTGTTCACAGGGTGGAACAGCTGCTTTATGCCTCTCTCTTTCCCTCTCTCTCCCTCTTCCACTCTCTGTTAATGAGCCTGTGTGCCTGACTGCTGAGTGCAGCTCTTTAGCAGCATGCAATTAATCAGACGTTTCCTCGTAGACACGAAAGCAGCCAGACATTCAGCAGCAGGGCAGTTTGATTGCACAGGGAATGCAAATTCTCCAGCATCCTGGCCATCGCTATTAGTCAGAAGGAGAGGAAAATACAGGAAAAGGTGCAGCAGAGGCTGTTGAATTGCAATCCTTCATTTTTGGTGACAACATTAGAAAATTTAGTAGGCGCTTACATCAGGTAGAGTTCATAAATAAGTAGGACAACATTAGACGATCAGGATAGGATTTTATACAGAGATCTCAAACAAGTGCATCTACTGGGGTGCTGATTAAAAATCAAGATTTGGGTTGTTTCATTGAGTTTCAATACACCCAATTTATGTCACTTTGGTAAAATATTACTCCTAAGTACACTCCTTTTCCAAAAGCTTATAGTTTTTTTCCTGAATTGTGGTTGTGTGAGGCACTTGTCACAACTGTACTGCACACATGGGATCCTAGGAACCAGTCAGAGGACCAGAACAGAAACTAGGCAGTAACACCTTACAATAACCATAATTTATAAATGGTAAATAGATAGTTTATAAATGTTTAATCATCATTTAAAAACAGCATATAGACCAATTATAAATGGTAAATAGATAGTTTATTAATGTAAGTTAATAGTTACTTTACTATTAACAAGCAATAAAATTATGATTAATAATTTTCATTAATTATTAATAAACTATTTATTAAAGGTTTATATAGGGTTTAAATAGGTTGTAAAACATCTAGATTAAAATGTGTGTCAGAAGCACTTTGTAAATGGTTAATATTTGTTTTTTAAACCATCTGTAAACATTACTTAGATGGTTATTTTTAAGTTGCAACTGATGTTTGGGTATAACTGATATACTTTGGGAGGTAAAACACACACATTATCACCTAATCAGGTCAATGATCTTTGAGTATTCTTTAATTCACCCCCATATATTGTGAATTTCTATATTTTTGAATTTCAGTTTGACATAATTAACCAAAAATGCTAAACACTATCTGGCAGACACATTAATGTCTGTAGAGTTTGTTATGTCAGCTCAGTCTTCTCCTTCAGCAGCTAACACCAAATATTTTATGGGGGTCAACATCAATAACTGTTGATTTAAAACGTGCAAAACCTGTATCCACAAGGACTCTTACTTGCAAATGAGTATTGCGACATTGTTGTCAAGGACCTACATGCTTCTTCCAACACAGATCTCAATACATTTAGTGCTAAAAATAATTCACAAATGACATTGCCCCAGAGCACAACAACCTCAGCAAACTGATGAATAACTCTCGATTACAGCCTTAGTCAGAGGAGCGACAGTGGAGGTCATTACAGAGGACAGGACGAGGACAGAGACACAAACTGTAACGCAATACAAGAGTGTCCTTTGGAATCGACTGCAGAGCGTGCTGTACTTTTATTCATATGTCTGTAATGAGACACAGGCTTTGAAACCACCTGCAGATAAGCATATGAAGGAGTGATATTATCTCTGAGACCCTGAAGTGTTGCAGTAATGTGTTTTGTTCTTATATGTATATTTCACAACAGTGGTGTCTCTTGGCATCAGCTCAATCTTTGTTATCTAAGAGCGAGTCTGTTGAAGTCATAAACACTGCAGCTCGGTGGATAGAGAGGGTTTTAAAATACATGTATGGAGGTAGAATACATTTATAGTCATAGTCATTCTGTTTTAAATTGGTTCATTAACGAGATTATTCATTGTTCTGGCAAAGATAATTCCTAAAAACTTTTTCATAACTGGCTCAAATTTCATGCTGTGGCATCCCAAATAAAATGTCTCAGCGCTGAGTAATTTGTCGTAAATTAGGTAAATAGAAATTCGATGTGATGTGGTCCTCCTCTCTGTGGCCAGCTGCTAACGCCCAGATGTTCCTCAGTTCAGGAGTCTCTTCTGCCAGCAGCCATTAGCCTGTTTAATGAGGACATGTCATAACCAGAGCACCCAGGATGAGTAGGTGATGTTTCACTACTGCAGATAAGACATCTGTAATGACCCCTGTGTGTGAGGGGTCTGTTTTTTTTCTTCTTTGTTTTGTTTCTCTCTGTATCTGTGTTTAGTATCTGTTTATCAGTGATGTTTGTCAAATAATCAGCTTTTCTACGGGGAAAAGGTTGCCGGAAATAGTAACAGACTCCCGCTCTGTGAAAAAGCAGCTAAAAGCCCTTCTCGTTATTTTATAATTATTATGAATATGTCAGCTAGAAGAACTCGCTTAAATTAGTACAAGCTTTCTGTCAGAGAAAGGTATCTCCAACATGAAAGAGAGCTGCACCTATTTGATGTTGCTACTGCTTCCAGTTTGAAATATGCTTTGAAAATTAAGTTTGCGGCTCAGGCATGGCTACATTAACTGGTATCTTTGGGCATTTTTATTCCATTACAATCAAAATCCCATCATACAGATACAGATTCAAGGTGGTTATGCTTCGAGGCTGTAATAGAAGAAATACTTCTTGTGGTGTGTGATGAAAGGGAAGTCAGAGTCCACTTTCTCAGGATCCTCAGCAGAAGATAGACAGTTTCATTTTAATGACTTTCTTAGTTTCCAGCTGACTTTAAAATGCCTTTGCTATTGTTCAGATAAATGTTCAGCTCACATTTAGCATGTGTCTCAAAAAAGGGATAGGTATTAGATCACAGTCATTTTGAAGTGCCTCATGCAGCATATTACCGTCACATCAGCAGTCACTGACACAAGCGTTTCTTGAAAGAGCCGAGTGCGTGTTCCTCTGCAGACTTAAATCCAGCCCTCTGCTTATAATAAAGATTAAACTGGCGTTTGGATGAGTGTTGGCTCTGTGGCTCCAGAGCCCTGACACTCAGAGGAGTGGACTGGGACTGGCAGCCAAAAGAAAAAAAAAAAGACGACTAACTATCCTCTCAGCAAACACAAGCTGTGCAGCATGTGGGAATCCATCCTAAACTACGGTGTTTACACTGTGTCACACTGCGGAGACAGGCAAAGGATTACAGATGGTGGATCATCAGCCTCAACGCAGCAGGTGAAAAAGGCAAGCAAAGTCAAGCAGAGTTCCAAGCGCCATATCAGAACGCACTTTTGAGAAGGTTGATTGTTCCCCGGAGGAGCAATAAATTTCATCATTTTGTCTCCAACCAACGCCAGCCAAATATTATCAGCTGCTGCAATCTGCCTCCAAAACACAGGGACACACATGTAAGCTCCAGCTCTGTGGTTTACAACGCCATCAGTAGTGTTTGCAGAACACGGAGCGAAGCACGCTACATCTGAAATGCCTAGCAGTTTAAAAGATAATATATGTTATGAATAAAGTTTAAAGATACTCCAATAGTTTGTATTGATTTCAGCAACCCCTATGGACCAACAAGAACCCTCTACCAATCTGCAGATCTTGTCCTGTATATATGTGAGTTTTCTTTGTGGTGGAAAATAACTAAAAGGCTGACTCTGCCGAATGTAGAGGTTACAGGCAATAAAGATAACTTCCAGTAGATATGGAAATCATTACTATTGTTATAGTTATTATCGTGTCACTGATGGCCTGGTTTGTTTCCACATGTCATATTGGTCATTAACTCTACATCATTAAGGACAGTGCATTAGCAGTGAGGCCCAAACACCACCTTGAAGGAATCTGAGATACTTTAATGGTGACAGTATTTTGGTGCCAAGGCCCCTACAGTGATCTGCTCCTCTTTACAAACCAAATCACAAACATTACTCAGTGAAAAAGCATCAAAGATCCCTCAGGTTGGTACAGCTCGCAGCAGAACAGTTTTTTTGTGTTCATCTGAAGCAGATACTCACAGATATGAAAAGGTCAATGGCTCTTGTGTCTATGTTTGTTAATTTTTCTCTTGCTGTCCCTCATACGCTGCCAATCCCAAACTCAACACCGCAGGAGTTTGTCAATAAAGTACTATCAGCTTTGTCATCTCTATTTTGGTGTCAAATAACAAATTAAAACTTAACTCAGAAAAATTAACACTTGTGTATAAATAAGCATGATAAGGATGAACTGATATGACAAAAAGCATGTTTGAGACAATAAATATCAGAATCAGAATTACATTATTTATCCCCATGGGGCGAAATTTGAAAAAGCTAGACACATATTTCATCTGTTACAATAGAGAGAGTCATGAAAACTTGGCTTCATTTCAGGGGAGCTGCTGTCCTGTCCATGTTTATACACATTTTGGATACAGATGGACACAGTTGGTTTAAGTAAGCAAAGTAAGTGAAAGTCAGAGAAAGTTAGAAACTTCAATTCAACAAAAACCATCAAACTGGCAGAAACATTTATTTTCACCTCTAATCTCAGAGCTGATATCAGTCTCAAAAGTCTTGAATATCAGTATAAATACAAGAGCACTGATTTTAAAAATATTCAGGATATGGGACTCTTTTTCTGAGACATTACTATCAACTGTTTTAAAGTTCTCTATAAACTACGTCACATTTGTTCATAATCAAATCAAAAATACATTAAAGAATCTAAAAGCTACCAGAGAGTCTATTTTTCTGTTATTATCAGGACATCCTTATGTCAAACCTGCTCATAAAAGTAACCACTGTTATACATCATTCGGACAGCATGGCGCTCCATACTTTTCACTCTCTTTAGAAATCTATAAAAAGGAGGTTCCACCATAAGTTTCAGAGCCTCCTTAATGAGGACATATAAAGCTCAGATCGCTTACATCAAAACTTTTTAAATGATTTTGTAGTGTTTGTCGTACAGGTTTCAAAAAGCTCTCACTTCGTGTCAGTCAAACTTTTTTTGTTGTTGTAAAGGCAGCCCAGGAATTCTTTTGTACAGATTTCCAAAATGCACAAAATGGCTCTGTGAGAACCAGTTATATGAGTGAGCTGCAGCTTACACGCCCACCTGAAGAGGGAACATATAAAGTGAGGCAGGGGAAGTGGAGAAAGAGTGCACTTGTCCTAGAAATGCTCTATGTCAGTTTAAAAATACTTGGACTACACCGTTCTGAACAATTTGGCACATTTTACAGCAGTGACTGCACCCAGAAAATCTCCCTGAAACTTGGGTAACATGAGTGTAAAAGCCCAAATGGAAGCACATCATAGGGGGGTTATCTTTGTTGGACAGCTTGTGTTTCCATGTCCACAGACACCCTTTCTTTATTAATGCATCTGCTCCAGATGTTGACCCTCAGAGGACTACAAGACCCAAGTCTGTAAATAGCTGGCCTACATGAGAAGAGCAGGAGGCCAGGAAGCAAATGAAGAAGTTACAGCGTGTTGTGTTCTGTCTTTATATAATCCAATTAGGACCAAAAGATAATCAGAGAGTGGCAAGGATTAGAGGCTCAGGCGGCTGGAGTCATAGTACACTGTCAGATCAGCAGCACCTGTGAATGAGTCATTTCTCTAAAGCTATGAGCTATTGACTGCCGCTGTGAGCCACATTCAGGCACATAGTGAAGCAATTTAGAATCATTACCGGCATAAATTAAAATGTATCGGGGCACTCACAATGAGGACTGGGGATAAGGGATTTACATATTAAAGGCTGATCATTTACACTTTTTGTTGCATGACATTTTCTGCACTCCTCATCTGTCACAGCATGACAGTTTACAGGATTTTTAATGGGTGTGTGTGAGTCTCTTACCTCTGTCAGTGTCGTAAAGGTAGACAAACTTCTCCCACTTGTAATGGGCCAGCAAACTGAGAACAGCACCCCGCAACCCGGGCCTCATCTGGATGACAAACTGCACGTCTGCGTCAATCGGGAAGCTGGGAGTAATGAAGGAGGTGTGCAGCGCTCCGCAGAAGGAGGTCAGCGTGTTCATGGACTTCCTGTCATAGAAGCCAAAGATGGCGTAGACTCCTCGGGAGAACTGGGAGCAGACTGGTGACAGGGGGCAGAGAGCAGATTCAGGTCAGGGACAAGTGCAGAGTCAAAACAGTTCAGATCAGCTGTTTTTCAGTTGGGAAGAGTGCCAGGAAAGAGGAAAAAGTGGCTTTAAAATCAGAAACATGTCCAGGCTTGTTTGACAAACTCAGGTGGACCAAATGTGGTACAGGGGGTGACATAAGGTATGTGTGCACACAGTGATGTCAAAACAGAAATGATTCACTCATTCTTTAAGGACTCAACAAGCAGATGTCTGCCATGACTCACAACACAACTAACGCTAACAGAGAAAAATGCGTCACAATATGAGACAAAGAAAGCTACATGCAGCTGCTCGTATCAAAACCAAAACAGATGATTTAGACACGAGTCTGAGCTGACAAGATAAAATACCAAATGTGTTTTAGAATTCAATATTTCAGATTTCAACAGGGGCCCATGCCACCCTTGGACACCCATCTGAACACGTCCATGGTAACACGGAGTACACATGGACGCACAGAACATACCTTAAGTATAAATCATGTTTTCTCTCTCTCGTGTATCTTCCTACATTTTCACTCAAATGTTACCATCAGCTCTATGGGTTTTCCAGAAATACTTTAAAAAAATGATTTGTCACTAAAACTGACGGTATAAAGTAGCAACAAACAGAAAAAAATTAAAGTGCTTCAAAACCCTTAAAATAAACAAAACTCAAGTTCTCAAGCAGAAGTCAGTCAGGGCTGAAGACAATAAGGTAGCCAGTCAGATTGCTGGAGGTCTGCCACCTCTGAAGCATAATAGTGATTATATCCAGGTTGATTATATGTGACATTACACTCTATTTGTGGGTTAAATCACCACCTGTAATATGTATCTAGGTGTTGTTTCATTATTTTTACCTGTTCAGTTGTGTAAGTCCACAAAAGAGTAAGTGGTTTTGTCACTTTTTGTTCATTTGTTGATGAACAAATGAAGCTTGTGATTTAAAGGGATATTTGGCGTAAAATTAAGTGAGGGTCAAACATTCTCTTCCAGCAGCCTCTTGTTTGTAGGGAGACCTCAGATGAGCCCATTACCGACTGCTGCGGGGTGACGCAGCTCAAGGAAGAACATTTCCTTGAAATAATAATCACCATATCAATCATTTTGCACTGCAGACGCGGTAGTTCTTCTGCCTTAGCGTCTGGGTCTGATTGCATTTCCATGAAAAAAATGATCATAAATGTTCTTCTTTGAGCTGCGCCACCCCCCAGCCTCAGTCGATGATGGACTGGTTGAGGTCTTGCTACAAACAAGCGGCTGCTGGAAGAGAGTAGGTGAGTTGTGTTAAGTCTCTTCGCCAAAGAATTTAGGCAAAGCTAAAAAGATGTTTGGTGGCTAATGCTACGACTGGGACCCTATATGTACTGTTGATGAAGTTAGGTTCTGAGCATTATTTGCGGATATAGAGTAGCTTTTTGGTTAAGCACGTGGCTCCTGAGACCGCTGTGTATTGCTATCCTGCGGTCGTTACTAAAGTTGGTATAGCTAGAGAAGCAAGCGGTCGGCAACATTCATCTCTCAAGGGGGTGTCTTACTTGGTGTTACAGTGTGTTTGTGTTAACTTAATTTTGCGCCGGAATATCTCTTAATGTCTTTAAATGTAAGTGACCACATGAAGAAACCCATCGGATACACCCCTGCTTTTCAAGGTCTAAATTACTTAAGATGTTAAAAGCCAAAGAAAGCCGAGTCTAATACCAGTAAATGTAACAGAAAGCATTTAATCTGAGGCAAAGCTACGAGTGACCACATGACAGCATTCATCTTCAGAATGAAACAGCGGTCTATCTGAGTAAATGGGTGCCGTGTGGGATGTCTGCTCCCTATGGCCATTCGCGGCTGCCCTGTGTCCTTCACTCGTCCTTGCCCTAAATGCAAAGGCTCGGGTAATCAACTAGAAATAATGGGGGAATCAGTGCTTTGGCCACGGCTCTTTATGGACAAATATCCTGAAACACGAGCATGCAAATGTGCAGGCAGCGGGCTGTGCTGCAGTATAAAAGATTTATAACAAGCCTTGTGTGCTGCCATCTGTAGGACTGTGGAAATGAGCTCTGGCCATAAACACTCCATGTATCAGACACTTGGTCTGACAAGATGTTGACTATTTGATTTTATTTGTACATAATAAATGGTTTAATAACACCAAACTGGACCAACTAAGGGATATGACCCTTGTCTTAATGTCAGCTGTAACTGGAGCAAATTTGAGTCAATCCAGGAAAGCTGCTCTGCTTTTTGTGACCCTCAGCTCACTGCAGATTTAAACTCTGTTCACTGAAGCTGCTCAGTCTCTCTAATCAATGTTTAATCATGTAATTATCCAACTCATTGGATTTAACGAGCTTCTTTTTTGAGGATCTGTGGGCTAAAAATTTAGTCTCTGTGTGAAGAGTCTAACCCAAAACTTCTGTAAACACACTTATATTAACATTTGTATTTTCAAAAGCAAGTTTAATGACAGAGTCTCCCCCGAGGATAAGTAAAGTATTCTGATTGTGAAGTTTATGGTAGAGCTGCTGGATTGGATAGACTACCAAAGTGGATTGGACAGACTACCATAATGTTATGGCTGGTTGGTGTAGATAAAAACAGAGTATATCATCTGACCATGATGAAGGTAAACACATCTATTCAAACTCATCAGTGATGCAACAACAAAGGGACAAAAAAATGGAGACCTACTGCACTGTTGGAAACCTTGTGGTTTAAAAATGGTGTAAAATTACAGGTCTAAAAAACCTCTTGGCCAGGAGCTGAAAGTTGATGAGAATATGCTCCCCTGTTGTTCGGTTATCTATAGTTTTAGCGTTGAATAGCCATCATTGAAGGATAACAGATGTTTTATTTAACAGGTCACTTCTTAACCCTTTAATAATGTGGGACTTAATCAGCTGTTTTTAACTTAGAGTCGGATATCAACTCGCACAGAGCTGCATGACCCCACAGTCTACATTGTCTCTCCACAATTAAACAAAGCTGCAAATTATTTATGTTTTTTTCACTGAGAGACAGTTTTTTAAGCTCTGAGTTTATCCTCATTAAATTAAACATAAAACCCTTCACAGAGACTCACACAAAGTTCATCAGAGAATGCCGACTACATCAAAACACAACTTAGTCATAACCTGCTTTGTACTCTGTATCCTCAAAAACTCGGTAACACTTAATTTGACGCCTATCTCTATAATGCATTATAAATATATGTGTAATGCGTTATAATCACATTATAGCACTGTATAAATATCGTTATAAACACTCATAAATGATCAGAATGCTTTATAGCAATAATCATAACACATTATAAAGCATTTTATCATGAATTACCTTGTAAATATTATACATATATTTATAATGCGTTTTAGAGATAGGCATCAAATAAAGTGTTATCAAAAAATCAAATGTCATCCTGATAAAAATTCAAATTAAATACTTTTTTTTTTGCAAAGAAACAGCTGCTGGCTTGTTCTGGTTATTAGAGTTGATTATACATCCTGCATATCTCATGCTGTACTTTAGCTTGTGTTTTGTAATGTTCATATAAGAAAGTGAAAATTCCCGAAATTCATCTTGGGGAAATTGTTCTGAATCGGAGGGCTGCACTTTATACAAATGCACTTAAGATGAAGTTGAAAAATACGCCCACACATCTGTGTTTGTGTCTGAAAATGCGGTAAAATAATTTCACAGCTGTGCGAGTTCTCCGTGTGTATAGTTGGAGTTGAACAGTTCATGTTTTTGTAGGTTTCTTTTGTTCAGCTCTCTATTAAAACAATTCTGCAGACACACATTATAACTCAGTCATTTTGTGATCCCTCTAGCCAACAGTACTTTAACAGCGTAAACTAAAGCATCCACTGACTGCATTGTTTGGTATAACTTGTAAATGATCAGGCTTGAATCAATAATCATCCCAGGCCTGCTGCAGTATTTCTGTCCATGTGAAGGACAACTTTCAGCTCCATCTCACACACTTGAAGGGCTTTTGGTAAACACTTTAATAGATCTCGCTCTCATAAATAGAAAAATGTCAGAACAGATGAGTTTTTAGTTCAGTTTGAGATACTGAATGCCTGGCAGTGGATATCATTGTTCAACCTGACACCAATTCTCCTCAAATTACAGATTCACACATTTCTCCTTCGACAGACAATATCCAGCTGATGTTATCCGAGAAGGATGGGGGCAGCCATTAAATTAACACTTCCCAGCTCTTCCGATATAATCCAATTCTATTCTCAAAATGGCAGCAATAGCTTTTTGTTTGTCAAGGTTAAATAGACCGCCTGTTCTCCTAAAGGACTAATGAAATCATATATTTGGGCTCCTGAAGCAGTAAACACTCATCCACTGTTGTAAATCTCCCTGATTGTGGTCAGCAATGAAGATACGCATCATTTACTTTATCGCATAGGGAAGTGGAGTTTTGTTTTTTGTTTTTTTGCATTGCAGCCTCTCTGCATTTTTGTCCGGAATACTAACACAGATGGGGGAATTTCAGCTGTTTTCCTCTCATACATCATATTCCCTCCATCACCCGACAAACACCCACATCTGCCTGCCATTACTCCTTCTTTCCCCTCTTCCTCCCTCTCCTTGACACCTTGTCAAACTTTACACGTAGATGCAGCAGCTCCAAAACCACCAGCGCTGTCTTAACTCCCTCCATAAAACTCAAGGCTTTGCAGCTTTAAGGGTCTCTCCTGCAGACAGCTGAGGGTTCTAGTTAGAGTCTATCATGAAACTCGCTGATGTAGGGATGAACCTGTAGCTCCTGTGCAGAGCTGAGCCAAGCCTGCACGGTGAATTCTTAGAGCGCAGGAATAGAGAGAAGGCTGCTGTCCTTGAAAATTGAACTTTATCCACATCAGAATGCTGAAAAGGATAGAGGTTGACTCACACTGGAATGAGAGGGCAAACTTTCTCACAGTGAAAGGAATTGGATTGGCTTCTGCACTTGGACAAAGTGAGGACAAACTGCTTTACTTTTTGTGGCGATAACAAATAACCTGTTTATTTGTGCGCTGCTGCCTGCTGGTGTGCTGGTGAGTTATTTCTCTACCCTTGTCTTAGAAATGTGCCTGCAGCAGTTCTGGAGGAGAAGAGAGCAGCAGGACCTGAGTTTGTTTTCCCAAGGGAGGAGGAGGAGGAGGGCACGGGGCTCTCAGTCACATGGGAATATCTATCCTGTGCTGGGGTCATATGTTGGGTTGGAGACGGCAACAGAGGGCACAGCACAGGTCTGTAAGGTATTTTACAGACCGTGAAATCTCACAATAGATGAGGGCAAAGCTCACAGTCGTGAGGCAAACATGTTGAAGATGGACAGGGGTAATGTTTGAAGATGATCAACCTTTACAGTTAGCATCTTAGCATGCTAACAATCAGGACAAAAAAGATGCCGGCTACAAAGGAAGTGTCTTAGGTAGAGCTGGGTGATAAAACGATAACGGCATATAAAATTTCCCTTAATATCAATATAAAACATGGTATACTACACTATACAAATAGCCAATGAAAAGGGGAGTTGCTTCGGGTACGCTTCACGCTCAACCAATCATGTAGTAGCAAATAACTGCGTAGTAGCAGGCTGCAGCTACACACAACCATAGCACTTTAAGCAGAAATGCAGATGAAGGCTCAACAGATGATATCGTCAACAACACTGGTATGAAAACATCAGTGGTGTGGAGGTATTTCAGTTTTTCGAGGTTGAACATGAAGCAGAGTAATGTGCACTGCAAATTATGTCGAGTACATGTTCTCACAAAGTCAGGGAATACCTTAAATCTTTTTAACCTCATGAAGCAGTGCCACGCGGCAAAAGGTTACAAACCCCAGGGAGCCCATGGCGCCTGTGCAGCGGGCAGAGCCGACCATTCAGTCTGCTTTCACTAGCACAACGCCTCATGACAAAACGTTGAAGAGACACAAAGACCTCACAGATGCAGTAGCTTATTGTATTGCAAAAGACATGCTACCAATAAGCACTGTTACATTTCATTTTTTATATCCTGATATATATTGATGTCAACTGATATGAAAAAAATATATTGTGATAAACTTTTTCCCATATTGCCCAGCCCTAGTCTTAGGTTTAAAAAGATATTTTGCATGCCACTCACAGGGACTCCCTCATAATCTCCAGTCATCAGCTGTAGTCATCACCTCATCACATCCATGCTAAAGCACTGAAACACACTCTCACTGTTCGTCTTTCATGTTGATGGTGTATTTTTATGCCTGTGTTTTGCCTCTAGTTCAGTCATGCATATGTCCACAACTAGTGTCTGCATTCCACCGAGGGACATATGTCACCGGTGCACAATATTTTGGTTACCATCCTTGTAGAGTTACACTGGAAAACAATTTATCTCATTCAACAAATCCTCTGTTATAATAATGAACCATAAGTCACATATACTTTATTTATAAATCTGTCCTGATAGATAAATGGTTAGGGAACAACAGTTATCTAGGGAGTTTTACTTGAGAGTCCAGTCCTCATTATGAGCATTATTATTTCTAGTTAAACAATTTTTTATAGAGTTTTAACACATCAACATACATTGTTTTTGCAGCACACAACACAGGAAAAATTATACTTAAAAATTAAGCAACTGCTGCTTTAGGTTCGTTATGGTATTTTCAATTTCCCTACCCATATCCTACAACAATCCACCTGACCCGCCCTCAATCCCACCCATCCTTCTTCCCACTCTGTTGTCCCCTAAGGTCAAGACATACATGAGAACACATCAATGTTTCTAAATTACTATACAAATTATTTAGTGTTGTAAAATATCAGGATTGTTTAACAATTAGGGTTAGGGTTTTGAAAAAGCATTTAAAATGAAATAAAAATAAAAATTATATATATATATATATATATATATATATATATATATATATATATATATTTATATTTTTTTTTTTTTTTTTTTTTTTTTTTTTTTTTAAAGCGTCATTATTTCTTACAAACAGAGCAGCCAACTGTTGACTGCGTGAACCTGGTCTGATTGTGCAGGATGTTTGATTGTGTGGAAAAAAACAATTAAAAATTATTATTAACATTAGATTCTTACAAAGCCTTTAGACTGACTGGGAGCACTGTTTCGAGGAGCTTGTAGAAGCTGTAGCCCTGTATAAAAGGAAATATGAGATAATATTCAAAAGTCCTTATCAGTGGATGAGTGTGACCCCTCATGTCCATCCTCTGAGTCCTCTAGTTACCATAGCCGAGTCTCTTTAAAAACACCTGTCTGCATTTGGGTCTGTATTTACATGACTCCCATAACAAATTCATCACAATGTCAAATCATTCAGTGATGATTAATGTGGCTTCAGTATATTTATTAAGCAGTTGATATGGACCCCACTTAGCGTCAGTGCTGTACACTGGTTCTTATATCAGGTTTTATGTGCAACACCCTCCCCATTAATCCCTTGTGTCATGTGTGGGGTTGTATAACCTCTGTCTGCCTGATTTACAGCTGTGGGAAGAACTATGAACTGTATATCGAGGTGATCCATCTTCCCATCATCAAACACAGATTGTCCTTACCCAAGCCAATTTGCTGCCTGTATCTTTTACCTTCCCCACATACAGTATAGTATTGATGTTGTCTTTTAATGTATTCAAGGCTAAAAGGATAGAAAATGTAGAGTCAAAAAGACCTGGACAAAACAAGAAAATGTGCAGGGATTTTCCAAAGTGGAAATATTCCAGTTAAACAGGATTTAATGTTTTAAAGCACATGTTCATTATAGACAGTGTTACTAAGCTGCACAGAGAATGCCAACGAGTCTCACAAATGTGCTGACTGACACTCACTGAGCAAATACAGTGTTTCCCCATGAAAACGAGCGGGGCGGCTAAGGTGTGCCATCATCTGAATGAATGAATTCCAGGGTCGGAACACTCAGCCAACATCCCTCCCTTGTTATTCCAGGTAACACGTTTCCATCTTTGCATCCTGCCAGCAGCTGTTCAGTGTGTCAGCTGGACAGGATGAACAGGGGCATTGTGGGAATATCTCAGGACTGGAAACAACTGACACCTGAGCAATGGTGCATTCTAGCAAGTTGAGCTAGAATCCAAACATATTTACAGTAAAAGCTGAGTTGAGACAGAGAGGAGCACAAAACCTCTCAGGATGTACTTGGAAGTGGGAAAAAGAAAACACACACAATCATCCACATTTACATTGTCATAAAATAATTTTAAAAATAGTGTATTCAACAATGTTATCTGCAAGTTTTTGCACTGTGAAAGGCCAAACTCTGTTTTTAAACTACTCTCTTTACAGTTCACAAAGCATTAACACAATAAAGCAATATAATGATTTCTTCCATTTCAAGCCCTGAGGCTTTTGTGTCAATAGCCGTGTTTACATGTGCAGAATTTCTTGATCCGTTTTGAAATTTGAGGGATCAGATAATCTGAATCCACTGTTTATATGGGTGCAAAATCAAATAATCCGATCATGATGCACGTATACATGCACCAAGTTTTATTTAGATTAGAAGCATTTAGACATGCCCAGAGTTGTCTGATTTCACTAAAACAACTGCAGAAGAAGAGTTGTTTTTATGCTTGTGATGTCAACAAACCAACAAACGCGGTAGTGGCTCACTCCATCCAGTTCAGGAGTTTCCCCCCCTCACTAGATGGCGCCCTTGCGTACTTATTTCACTGTTCTGTTAAAGGTTGCACTGTGCGTGCAGATGTGACATCATTATGCTGTATGTACGCCTTGTTATGTTACCAGAGGAGCAGACACGGCACCTGCGGTTGTGTTTTACGCCAGAGTGTTATTGATGAAACCTCCTGTAATGGCCAAAGAGTGAAAATCAAGTCAGGTAAGAGAGTCACGATCGGAATAAATGTTCACATGGATGCATTTTGGAATAACAATCAGCATAAACCACCCCTCTCGATCGCAATACAATTTCTCTCCGACTGAGCCAAATTGAATTAGAATCTTCTGATCGACATTACATCACGCATTTTTATTCAGATCGGGCCTTTATTACGATTATTTGTGCCTATGTAAACGCAGCTAGTGCAAATGTTGCTCACGAGCATAATACAAGGTACAAAGCTTGCTCTAATTATAGCTTTAGTCTCAGCAGAGAGGCATGAAGAGGTAAAAAATATGATATTAAAATTTCCTCATGTGACCAAGTTCCTCAAGCTCTGTTAAACGTAAGTGCACCACTGGAATCGCTGCGAGGCAGTTCATGCTCAAGTTTAGCAGGTACAACATATGGAGTTAATGTTGTTACAAAATATACTGCAAATATGTAAACAGATGCACAGAATAGATCAGAATATATACATACTCAAACCCACAATCACACAGATTCATAAATGTGTACAGAGATCCACACACCCAGTTCTGGAAATGAAGAACAATTTGTAAATGCATCCAAAGACATTAACGGCTAAAAAGTTCAAGTGTATCTGTTTCAAGAGCCGACACATTAAGTCATCCTTTAAAACTTCATGCCTCTCATTTTTTTTTTTCTTTTTAGACTTTTGAAACTGTTCTGTCATGCAAGATGTTCAAGTGTGGAGCAGGTTTGTTTGCCTTGTGCTTAAACTCACAGGTTCACTTTGTCTCACTCCAGTTAACTCAGCCGATCTGGCCACTTGTTGGAGGGAATTAGTGGGTCTTTTGATCAAACCAACGCCCTAAACAAGGTTTATTTACATACCAGCATATCACCATTGTCTTTGAATGGATTATTGTTACATAATGAGGGAGACAAGCTGTTGAAGTAGCGCTCTGTCCTGTTGCACTGTGAATGCTGTGATTTACTGTGAAAGTATTCAGGAATTTGCATTTTGCAACAGCATTAGCTCCATAGTGCATCATCTCAAATGGGCTGTTAACATACGTTTCCTTTTTTATCAGCTGATATGCACTGAGCCTAAAGTATAGCTAAAGCTGCCTGGAATGTCTGTAACTTTGCACCCAAAGCTGCAGGTGGAAGGGAAAGAATTTTAGGGAATCACCACCTTTTTTCATGGTTTTCAGGAGATTACTCTAACACCATAAATGTCTCTTAAAAAACATGGTGTCAGTCCATCCTGTCGTTGGTGTGATATTACAGCCTGATCCAAAGAATTTTGTATGGCTGGCAGAAAGACTGGCGTTGCTATTCATAGAGCCACATGGCTAAAATGGCTAATAAAGGGAGTAACTAAACAGATTATATAACTTTCTATAATTGTGCCTGAGCTTTTGAACGGGGACTCTGCATGCAGCTCATCTGGTTTGGGTTGAATAAGCTGCACTCACTCAACTGAAAGGCTTGTAAAGACCTGCCAGTTCATTTCATTTGACCATAAAATCATAGTAAATGTTTTTTTCCTGATACAAATCAGATTAAAGACGACATGGTATCAGTGGTCTCTGCGTTATGACATATAAGTGTTTCATTTTTCATCCACATTACAGCCTGCATTGTTGTGCAATTCATCCCAGCTGACCAACCACGAAGGCAGCAGAGGGCACATAGGGACTGAAGCCTGAGTAGGTGTTTCTCCTCAGGCGCTGTGGTTGCATGTTGGCTGGAATTCCCTCCTCTGTGCAGATTACTGCTTTGTAAAAGCAAACAAATTTTTCTTCCAGTGGGCTACCCCCAGCAGATCCTCATTATTCACAAAAAGCCGGGCAACACTGGTTGGATTAGCCCTAATCTGAGAAATACAACTGGATTCAGCCCACATGCTAAAACAAAACAAAGAAGAAGGAAATCAGCAGATATACAGACAGAGCCTGTGGCTATTGGACTCCTGTAATGGAAGAATATACTTAAATATTTTCCTGCATCACATTAAAAGCACAGCAACCACTCCACCTACACATGCTTTGCATATACAGCTAAACAGCATCCAAGGGGCACTTTTATCAGAGACAGAGGAATATGTGACGTACTCTGTTGAAAAAAATCATAATGCTGCTAAAACACGCAAATGGATTTAAATATAAACATCAGGAGAATGCACATTTGTAGGGAATAGAGCGGAAGACTGGATGACTCAGTGGCCAGAGTCATTTCAATTCAATGCATTAATTATTTGAATTTTTGTAAAATAACTCAATTTCATTCAATCAAATTACAACAAATCCAGAATTTATCATTTTATTTTTTTAATGTTATTAATCATTAAACACAAAACATAACTCTTTATTATTTGTTGCTCAGACATGTAAAATCCCATCACTGAAATGTCTCAGTGGACAGACAACACAGACTAGATGATAACAAATCATATGTGATTGGTAAACTAAGGTGTTTTAAATGTTTTCTTAAAGCCTCTGCTGGACAAAATTATACTCCTTAATTTGCTGATTTCATCCTATTCAGTGATTCACTTACAAAAGAACCCCATCTTAATTTATTCTGACAGTCAGCTTCATCTCTTATCGAAGATATTTGCGGTAGACAAAGTATAAAAAGGTGTTGTAACTTGCACCATAACCAGCAGTGAGAATCCAGTATTAAAAATTACATAATATAAATCGTCAGTTTTCATGCAAGTAGGTAAATTTTCTTTTTTAGGTCATAAAGAGGCATTATTGTTTACGTTACTGTGTTTCATAACAATTTAAAACACTCCTCACTGGACCTTTAAGTATATCTAAGATTTAAAATCATCCGAGTATTGTTTTTCTCTTTTAATTTAAACACTCAAGCTTTTATAATTTTATCAAAATAGCTCCAATAAAATACTCACTTCCTCAGTTACATTTGTGTTGTATTTCAGAGTTACTATCACTCATGTTGTTGTCTTTACATAATCTCAGGTAACATTTAGTGGATAATAGAGCGTTCAGGGGCAGCATCACTCAAGGACGTTGTGTTACACTGCTACAAACTGCTGCAGCATCACTGTAGCTTGTCACAAGTGATCACTGTCGCTGCGTTTCAGTGCTGACATGTAAGCACATTCTGATGCACAGGATGAAAGACTAACTGCATATCTCCAGTGGCATGCCCCCTAAACCTATCCGCTGCTATTCTGCCATTTTTCAGCATTAAAACCAGCCGAGATGAAAACCAAGAATTACGAAGCTCTCATACAAGAGATTTGAGCCTGTTTAACAAAGTACGAGCAGCTTTTTGATATTTAAAAGCCTCTGTTGTAGTCACAGCCTTTTCTGAGCACCAGTCCTCCCTTGTTCAAAGAAAGCTAATGCATTAATGCTGCATGATGGGCCATGAGTGTTGTCTTGCCCCATAGCAAACAGCCTGAAAGCTCTTGTTAAACTCAGGGTCAAACCGTGTGTGCATGTCAGTAAACGAAAAAAGCTCTGTCTCCTTCTGGAACAAGTCTGTAGTTAAAATATAAAATTGATCCTAGGCTAATTTAAAAAGCTTTTATGTTTATTTTGTACTATGTTTCCTGATTCCTCATGAGAACGCCATGACAAATCTGAGGAGGGAGACTTGTCAACTTGGAGCAGGTCATCCAAACTGACAGGACGCTGGGTGCAGAAGCAGTAACTCAGATATTTTTATCACTGCATCATGATGAAAGGACATGCTTTTGGGTAAGTGTCTCATCTGTTCAAGGGCTCCAGAATGGAGAGGATCCATTTAAAGCCTGCAAATGAGGCAAAAAACATACAAACTTTTCCAAATATCCAACCGAGAGAGGCGAACATGTATTTCACGCTGCAAAATAATTTCATAACTGAATGTATGCATGAGCAGTGGAGCTTCAAAGTCAAGAGTGGACATGGTTTTTATCCCCTTATTAGAGGCCTCACTCCCTGGTTCCATGCACCTACCACATAAAAATGGGCTGAAATAATGATTCTTTCATGTTTACACGTTTGTTACTGTGGCCAGAGAGTGGGTTAAGATAGAAACTATCAAGCAGCATGCTCTCCCTCAGGCCAAACCATTTGACAACCTCTTCTCTGGTCCTCATGCATCATACATGACTTGTCAGTGTAAATAAGTTCTCAGAGTTATGACGCATACAAGGTTGTTATGTATTGATAAAAGGTTGTTTTATTGACATATCCAGCATGTTTATTTTTCTGCCAAAGGGACTACAGAAAACCATCATGTAAAGCATTGCTAGAGTAGAATATCACTTATTTTTGGATGTTACAATGTTTTCTAAGGCTTAAATGACCCAGCTGCTGACACAGTAACTAATGAGTAATTTCTTTTTCATCTCATGTTTGTTGTTTTTGTTCTTTTTCCTGAAACCCCTTAGCTTCTTCAATAATTAATGGTTGTTTCAGAAAAAAAATTCATGAAGAAAAAGAAAGGCCTTTTCTGTTTGAAGGTTTTTTGTTTGAGTCATGAAGGCTTGTTTTGACAGAGAGCTAGTAGGAAACTGATTCAATGTCATAATTGTTTGGTAAATGTGGAGCTGCAACCAATAGTCATTAAGCTTAGCCTGGCACAAAGTCCACTAAAAACAGCGGACCTGGCTCTGTTCACATGAAATAAAATCTTTCCACCTGAACCTCTAAAGCCTTCGAGTTGACATGCTGATTTTCTATTCAACAGAAAACACAGGAAGTCTATAACACAACAGGAAATTAAAGCTACCATGGGGAGTTTGTTTGATATTTGTGAAATAGACTTTGAATGATAACAAAAAGCACATAAGAGTTTTACGATTTTTCTATTGTAATTTTCAATGCCTGAATCCACTCTTAGGGGATAAGCATCAGCCAACCAGTTGAAGAAACAGCCCTATTTTTACACTTTCCACACGCAGTATGCATAATTAAGAATACATTTGACTGTAAAAAGTCAGCAGGATGAGATTCTATGTCAGATGACCTAACCTGAGCATGTAGGGGAAAACATGAGCAAGGACTGCTTCATCCGCAAAGGACGCTAAAATTGAATCAAAAGTTCCTCTTAGGAGCTTTAAAAAATCTAAATGACAATGAGGGTTTGATTGTTTTTTATCACAGAATGCTTTCATTTAATTGGACAAAACCCAAGGGGTTGGAGACGGGGATAAGCTGTGCACTCTGTTCATCATATGAGTTTCAAACTCTGTATTTATAATTGCTGTCAAGATTAAATTTTTATATGGACAGCAAATGACAATAAAGCAGTGAATAATTTTATGCAGGAATGAAAAAAAAGAAAAGAAGAGGTAACGAAAGGTAGAAAAGTTCAAAATAATCTGTAGGGAAATCACAATTCATTCACATTATAATATTGTTTCCATTATTATCAACCAGGAAAGAAACCAAATGTCAGGAATACCATCCCAAATTCTTAACTTTAAGCTGACAGAAAACATCTATGTACAAAGTGGTTAAAGCTCCAGTGAGAAACTATTCATTTGTGTTAGATTAAGAGTCTCATGTGGACAAACTGTTATTCTTGTATATGTATATTCTTGTATATACTGTTAATCTTGTATATGAAATGGCTGAACCAAAAAAGCTGTGTCAGAAACGTGTAATCAAAAACTAGCATCTCTCCTCTGCCAGCTGTTTTAGACATTAGGAATAATGTTATAGAAAAAGCACATTTTTATGCTGGTGCTGTGGTTTCCTTTTGTAGCCCATATAGAGACATAAGCATTAATTTTATTGAATGTTTTCTACTTGGTAAAAATTCTTAACAGGAGCTTTAAGATAACAGAGAGGCATTCATATTGAGTTGTTTCAAGTACATAGATCTATCTGAAGACACATTTGTTTGAGTTTTAAAGGTACTGGATTACAATATTTGCTTCCTAGCTCGTCAAATCTCTGTTGCCAGTCTTTGTGCCCATTGTACTTCAGTGATGTTAGGTGACAGCTGTCAATCTATCGTCTAACTTTTTTGTCTTTTTTTATCTTTTACACTCTCGATCTCGAAAAAAACGCAGCGTTTGCCAAAATTGCAAGCTATTATTCAACAAGAATTCTACCCCATTATAGCTCAATGATCCATAAACAGCTACTTCATGGACAGCGAAAATTTCACACCAAGCAAATCTGATCATTTTTTCTTTCTACACATCATTTCTGCCTTAATTGGAACGCTTAAACTGAACTTAAAGAAATGACACATAATAATGTGTGTTGGATATGTATTTGTGAGCTGCTGCTGCTGCTGCTCCATCCCCTGTCTGCATATTTTACTCTGCAGGATACAACAGCTTTGGCTCACACCATTTATGTTATAAGTATACTTTTTGACAAGCTACATTTGCATAACAGTCCTGGAACTACTAAATTGTCCTTATTTGGACACAGCGTATGAGTCAATACAGTCATAGGGGCCTTAATAATGCAAAAGAAGAAGTAGAAAAAGAAGTAGAAGAAGAGGAGGATGAAGAGGAGGAGGCGATCTGGCTTCATAAACTGCTGCATTAGTGGTGCTGTCCATTGCCTACACATTGAAGTGCTCTAACATTAGCCTCTGTCTGAGCAGCATCACACTGTTGAGTCATAGCAGAGGGAGGATAGGTGGTTATAATAAATGCTTTATTGGGAGATATACTGTCATCTTCATTTTAAAGTTCCTCTCTGGAAAACTGACATCTTACAGAAGTACTAGACAAGAAAGGAGAAAAGGAAAGGCTTTAAAAATGTATGCTAGGTTTTTGAGGTTTCTTTTTTTGTGGAGACGTGGGCGTACAACAGATAGGTAAAGTCTTCTGTGGGTACAACTAAAACTTTCAGAAAATCTAGGTCATTCAGAGCAGTTCACATACAGGAAAACCCATGCAACTTATAAATAAGGGTAAGTAAAGATATGGAGTGACCTATTCTGGCTGTTTGACCTGTCACCACAATCCCACATGCACCGAGTTTAACTCCCCCCTGATCGTGCAGCCGGACAGCTTCATCTCTGTTGTCACTTTCTGCCCTGACCTCAGTCTTAATGGACGTAACCTTCCCATTTCTGCATTTATGAACACAATCTGTCCTGGCCTGGGGCAAGGTGTCAAATCAATACGATCTGATGCAACTTCACTTCGACCGCACACAAACGAGTAAGATGTAAAGAAAAAAAAATGGAAAGGGGAAGTTCTCTTTATCAGAATCAATATAATCAAGTTGACAAAACTGGAATTTGTTTGCTGGGACGGATCATTGGCTGTTCCCGTTGACTGTTTTGTTTGTTTCTCAACTTTGAGAGTTGCAGTGCAAGCACCAAACTGCAGATTCAGTGTCTGCGGCCAAGTGGAGTTGGAGAACAGCCATATATTAGTAAAGAGGGACTGAGATAGGGAAAATGAAAGCTTGGTGAGAATTGATTTTTCCATACTGGAGCACAAGCCAGAGCCACACACACTCACACACACTACTACTGGACTACAGCCTTCCACCTATTGATCCTCTCTGCCAATAACACAGTCATTTGCCATCAGGGATTTGTAACAATCATTATATACTGACCCAGCTGGAGGACAGTACTGTTGTCCAGCTTTAGTCCATTCATGATTTGCACAACAAATGCAACAAATGAGCTTTGAGCAGAAAGACATTACCCTTATTTCATACTCAATCGGGGTTTGTTTAGTGGAAAATCCCAAAAATCAATATTTTAAGTCTCAGTCTTCTTAACACTTTCTAATATTATCAAAACCAATGACTAGAGCTGTGGGGAAAGCACAGCAATGACTAACATGTAAGTCCTGCCAGAATAGAAATGTGTCAAATCATAATCATCACATTCATTTGCTACATCAACACCTGCCAGGCAAGCAGGGCATTATGCAACCCAGACTGCTAAAATAGGAATCGTGGAGTTTGGTGCATTTTCAAGCCTTAGTCACAAGCTGGCCTGAACGTTCGGTCTGCATAATGAGCTGCTCGCCGCTTCTTTTTTCAAAGCTTGCATCAGATTATCTCACTCACATTAATCCTCCTGATTATCTTGTTTTATTTTCTTCTCATCCTTCAGGAAGAAAAAGATCAGCCCGCTTTCAAAAACAATGGATTCAGGTTTACTCCGAGTGAATCCAACCAGAGTTTGAATATTTAATGTGCGCATGATGCAAAGATAAACAGTGATTGCTTTGTTTTCACTTTTAAACTCCACATGTCGCCAGGGACATATTTTAGCTCCATAACAACCTTGGGGTACAATAAGATGACGTTAATACAAAATCGTCACAAGTGAAGCATTAATTTGCAGAATTAATCCCTCATAACAAATGCTGAAATCCTATATTAGCAAATTATCTAAGTATGGCCGAAGGAAAACCCATAACTTTGAAATGACTGCAGGAAAACTGCTCAATAACACTCAAGAGAAAATCTCTTCACTTGATGACTAATTCTTTTTTACATAATGACTCCCTTTTTGACCTCATCCAAAAACCAAAAACAGGCTGAGTTAGGGGTGCCTTAACCCTGATGTAGACAAGCCAAGCGTGTAACATTTAACTCTTACACCGTCATGACTGCTGAAGTGCCCTAAAGCTAAGTGCTGACCCCACAAGCACTTTAGTCTAACCTCACGGAGCACCGCTGTGGTCTACTGAGCAGGGTCAAATAAGGTGTGAGTGTTCAAACCTGCAGCTTCCTAACTGCATCATCTAAATGTCATTTTGCACGTTTATTACAAATACATGATGTTCAATTCTGTTACATTTTTACTTTTTTTTAAAGTCTTTTCTCACCTCATTAGGTCACATAGCCATCTCTGCTGCAGCTGACAGAGCTGGGAGAGCTGCAGCTGATCTCAAAGCGTGAAGTGTGAAGTGCAGTCGGTGGGAAGACGGGTAACAAATTAATTCTCCAGACAGAACTTGGTGCCCTACATGGCAGAGGGGTGACTGGTGGACCAATTATAAAGCCATCTCACACTCCACGGGCCTTCTTATCAAATCTATCATGTTTGTGCAGATGACTACATGCATTACAGCATGTTATAGTTGATACAGCGGGTTATTTATGCATCAAAAGTGTAGGCAGGCAAATGTACACCATGCTGGTCTAACATGATGTGATGGTTTAGATTAGCATCTGACTGACAATCATGCGGCCTGATTTGAACCAAAAACCATGCAGAGATGACAGGTCTCTACTTTCCTGCTTTATGTTTGACTTCAAATATTCATCATGTGCCTAATCACTGTTTATAAAGTGAACATCACTTTAGAAACAGCTCTGCTTTGTTAAAGGGGGAAGGGGATGTAATCTGACACAATGATGTGCTTGATAAAACATCTGTGTGAGAGTACAGTCTCATTATGGGATGGCTGATGAGGAAAAATGTGGACAATTTTTGCATGAAATCAGTGAATCTAACAGCTTAGAAAACATTAAAAACTGCAACATCCAGAAACCAATGATGGCACAAGGTTCACAAGGTTCAGTTTTTTTATAGGCATGTAGTTTCCATGTAAACTGATAATGCTTACTACGATACCTTCACTGGTTATATTCATGGGGTCTCTTTGTTGACATTTTTGCATAAATTTAAAACAGACAAATAGGCCCCAGAAAATGAAAACTGTAGAAAAACACCATTCAAGCTAATGTTAGTGTTTTTAACATGTTTATGTTACACTAATAGCCGCTCCTGACTCCCTGTTTTTCCTGAGGTGTTTGGAGGTGACACTGATTGAAGACGTGAAACAGCTTTATTTAATATTTTCACTGCTTAAATTTCTGGGTCTGTTTTACTTTTATGCCAAAGAAACATATCCCAATAATATGGCTCTAATTTCTGACCCTGTAAACAATAAACACCAACAGAAAGCTAACATTAACAAGCATAACTCCTAGACAAGTGGAGCTAACCTTAGCAGCAGCTCAGATTTCAGCCCCTCAACATGCTTTTGATTCACTAGAGACCAACTATATTCTGTATTTTTAATTGCTTTTTATCATCTTGAACAAAACCTGATCATAAATACCTGATAAGCAACTGTAGCACATTAATAACCAATAATTCAAAGAAGAAAAAATGCACCCTTTGGTGTCTCGAACCTTTGTCACACACATGTTCCTCAAACTGGCAGCATTGTCAGTTCATACATTGTCATATTTTTTCTGTCCATATCACCCAGCCCTATAATTCAATCCCAGATGCTAATAACCAACCGCTGTAACATATGCTTCACATGCAACCATCATCCAAAGCCTCTATCAATTCTCCAAGCCAGGAAGGACCACCAGAGTGACACTGTTTATTTATTCCCCTGTCAAGTGTACAGTCATCTAAGTGCTGCGCATCAGCTTCACTGGAATTACTGAATTACTCAGTTTACTAAATCACAGTGCTCCGCCAATTACAGGCCATTGCGCTCCATCATCCAGCTGGAGAGTTTTGGATAGCAGGACTGAGGAGAGTGTGTTTGAGGCCAGACACTTAGCAGGTGTCTGTTTGATACCCAACCTTTTCATTCAAACACTATTTTCAGCTCCTAAACATCAGTGTCATATTTTTGTTTTCATTATCCGGCCAATTAATCAGAGCAAAACATGTCAAATACTGTAAGAGTCCAAATGTTGCAAACACACAGTACAGAAGGCCATGTGAATTATGATGTTTTCCTGCTGTTTCACGCAGACAAAAATCATATCAACTTTCTATTTAAGTACATACTCTTAGTAAGTGGGTACTCACAGGCATGTGTGACAGAGAAGCTGTTGGAGGACTCCAGGTTGTCAACATTATAATTGAGGTGAAAAGGTTTCTCCGTCACATTCTGGTTGGTATTGTACAGCTGGACAGCAAACCTGAAGGCGCTGTGCTCCTGCACTGTGGAGCGCATGAACAGTCCACCTACAGGACAGAAAATGTCACATAATAACACCTCACTGGTTGTTATTTTTCATTCATATAACACCATTTTCCATGCAGGCTGCAATCTTTCTAATAAAACGTCCCCTTATGTAAACTATAGTGATGGCATTGGCGCAAAACCACGCGTTACTGCATACACGATGGGCTCAGTTAAATTTAAGAGAGGAAGTAAAGGGATAAATGTCTTCCCACACAAAATAAAAGCACTGCAGACGATAAAACTCGCATTTGTTTTAACAATTTGGTTCAACTCTATTTCCACCACACCGCCTACAAGGACGAGCAGCATCCCACAATCCTTCTGCCTTTAGGAGAAGTGAACTTGGTAATGGATTATACTCAAAACGGGATCAAGTGCGACTTTTATACGTGTCCTAGATAGACTATGTGAACAATATAGAATGTCTATATACAGTCAAGAGTATCTAGTTCAACTTACCTATGTTGATTTGATTTGGAAACCCTGCCAGCGAGTCCTCCCAAAAATACAACAAAATAAGCGCTGTCGCTATTGTGCGATGCCACATTTTTCTCCGAGAAGTGAAATCAACTCCTGGCGTGGATGTGACAGAGGTAAAGCAGGGAGAACCATGTACACAGGCTTGTAGGCGCAAAGAAATCCACAGGATGCGGCGGGTCGCTCTCACTCACTGTGTGCACCCACGTTGAATGTGTGCCAACGCGACTGCAGCGCCAGACCTCTTCTGCTGCTGCTGCTGCTGCTGCTGGAAACCTAAAGGCAGAGCTTTATCTCAAAGATGGTGGTAGTGGAGGACAGGAGAAAGCGGATCTCCTTACTGTGGGTAAGGAGCACTGAAGAAAGGAGTGGAGAGGAGAGCAGGGAGAAAAAGAAAGAGAGAGAGAGAGAGAGAGAGCGGTGAGGGAGGGAAGGGGGGCGTTTATCAAACTTGGTCTGACGCTGAATTTAAATAAGAGCAGCCCCCAGTCCTCCTCCTCACGTCACTGCAGAGTTAGTGTGTTTGAGGCTGTTTAGCCTCTGCTGTGTGTGCGTGTGTGTGTGTGTGGTGCAAAGAAGAACAAGCACACCAGCCAGCATCCACTCAGTATGGGCCAATAGTGTTGTACTGCTGACATGTGAGTCCTTCCTATCTATCTATCTATCTATCTATCTATCTATCTATCTATCTATCTATCTATCTATCTATCTATCTATCTAACCTATCTATCTATCTATCTATCACTCTGTCTGTCTGTGTGTCTGTCTATGCAGCACTAGCACTCCTGCACCCAGCAGTATAATCTCAGACTGTCCCCTGCAGGTGTTCCAGTGCAGGCAGAGTAGATGTAGCTGTTAAGTTATCACTGTTTAATAATCATCTGCCAAGTGGCCTAACTAATGCTAAATATTAGTATCCTAATTGACTTACCGGTGTTAGTCATTCTGATTCACATTCATCTTTCTTACTCGTAACACTGATAAAGCTGTTGCAGGGAGTCCAGGAGCTGCAGCCACCACTGTAGTGGAAGTGTTTGGATGTGTTTGGGGATTGAGTTCGCAGTGGGAAGACACTGATTCAAAAACAAACAACACCGATATTCAGAATTAATTTTCTGCTGTCAACTTCCCAAATAAATCATGTTTTTAAGAATTTGCTGCTGTATTAGAATGGGTTGTTCTTTGTTACATAAGAAAAAAGTCACGTAAGTAAATGAGAGTGTGAGCATATCATAGACACATAAAGAAACTTCCTGTAAGATCTTGACATATGACTTTACTTCCTTTGCAACATGTGACAATAGGACTGGGCGATTTGGCCAAAAAAAAATGATCACAATATATTTTGTCATATCGTCCAATCTCGATTATTATCACCATTTCATCATCATTTTTTGTATATTTATAAACTGCCAGTTTTAAAGCATCTGCACTTAAACCAAAGAAACTAGAGATTAGTTCAACATTTTATTAACATAGAAAGTAAATAAAGAAAATATGCTCACAGCTGATCACCGTGATCGAAATGAAATTTATCACAATCATTAATCACGATCATATCATCGCCCAGTCCCATGTGACAATCTGTAGGGTTAAAAAGTAGACTTATGGGTCCAAAACAGCACATTATCATAACATACAATACTAAGTAGTAAAATCTAAACTCACGATATGCAATTTTTCACTTACACATGCTGTTTCCTTCTGTCTAGATCTTTGCTTTTATTGTACTTACTCTCAAATGTGCGTTGCTTTGGACAAAAGTGTCCACTAAATGACATTATAGCATTGAAGCCTTGGAACATGGCTTTTTATGTGACGCACTTTGTTGGATTGTAGGTATATAGGAGTCCACGCCATGCCAGCTTAGTCATCATAGCCTGAATCAGAAACATGTGATTGATGACGTCATTTGACCCAGAGAGGATTCTTCTTTCTATGCTGGCAACAGTCAAACCAGCATACATACTGACTAAGTATGGAGGAGTATGGAGTATGTAGGTATTTGGTTCTGGACAGCCTCAGCCAACATTCAATCCCAAAAAGAGCAGTTTTTCCAGTGACCACTAGAGGCCTGCTCCAAAACTAGCAAACCCTTGTAAGACCCTATGTGAGGAGCCCAATTTTACAGCAGAATTCAACATGTTTACAACTTTGAGTGAAAGAAATAAAAAAGGTTTGGCACCTTGAGATAATCTATCAATCCATGACAACTGGAAACATGGTAAAATTCAACATTAGCTTTTAATTGAAACCTCACAGATATTAGATTTTCAGATGATTAAAGGGATATTCCGGCATAAGTTAATTTAGGGTCAAACACACCGTAACACCAAGTTAGACACCCCTTCCAGAAATGAATGTTGCTAACTGCTCGCTTCTCTAGTTATACCATCTTAAGTAACGACCGCAGATAGCGGTCAGTTCCTCATGGAAATGCAATCAGACTAAGTCGCTAAGGCAGAAGAACTTCCGTATCTGTAGTGCAAAATGATTAATATGATGATTATTACCTTAAGGAGAGGATAAAGTAATGATCATAAATGTTCTTCCTTGAGCTGCGTCCCCCTGCTACAGTCGATGGACTCGCCTGGAAGTCTCTGTACAAACAAGCAGCTGCTGGAAGAGAGTAGGTGAGTTGTGTTTAGTGTCTTTGTTAAAGAAATTAAGCAAAGCTAAAAAGATGTTTGGTGGCTAGTACTATGGCTGGGACCCTATATGTACTGTTGATGAAGTTAGGTGCTGTTCTGAGCATTATGTGTGGCTATAGAGTGGCTTTTTGGCTGAGGTTTGTTTATGGTTCCTCAGACCGCTGTGTATTGCCATCTGCGTTCGTTACTTAAGTTGGTATAACTAGTGAAGCAAGTGGTCGGCAACGTTCATCTCTCAACGGGGTGTCTAACTCAGTGTTACGGTGTGTTTGACTCTAAATTAAATTTATACCGGAATATCCCTTTGAGGGTGAGGATGGTTTGACTAGCAAGTAGGTCTCTGAGATGTCACCACAACAAATTCCAGTCACTGAACTTAACATCTCAGCCATGTTAAGTTCAATTTGCTTTTCTTAAGTTTTTGACCATTAAAAGAATCTTGTTCTTTGGGAAAAGATTAGGTTATCTCTTGCTTATTTTTTAATCCAAAAATATTAGATAGTGACAGTCAAATTGCCAATTAAAAAAGCGTCCAAAGAGCTGCAGACAGATCAATAGGTGACATAACATTGGCTGCACCTAAATCTTGTATCTATGATCTATACACAGTATATACTGTATAATCAAACATCATGAAATGTTGTTTATGTTGTTGTGATCAGTGCAGACAGATCTGTGAGTTTATTATCTGTGAGCTGCTCATGGTTTAACATAGTCCATCCAATTATCAAACCATCAATGTGGGAAAGACGTCAGACTCTGCCTGGTGTTCAGACTCCCGTGAGAGGAACAGGAATCACTGACTCCATTACTGCACCAGCAGTGTGGCATGCAGTCATCAACAAGGTGATTGCAGTCTAATCTCAGGCCGTCAAACTTAACGATGTCAGCAAACCTACAGCTAATCTAAAACATGCTCCAGTAATTAAAGGCTGGATATAAGAGTACTAAAACAGTTCTGCTTAATTTGGTGCAAACGCCACAAACTTAATGTTATCACTTGTTTTTTCCCCATAGAGATTTGCAGCTCTATTTACTTCTATCCAAATCAATAGTCCGTAATCATGTCTGCAATGTGCGCTGAATGCTGCACGGACCCCTTAACAAAAGTGACAGTCACAGTGACTTCACAGGTAATTATCAGTCTTATAAAAGATTTTTATCATGCTGTAGTTTATAATTTAAAGCTCATTCTTTACTCTATGCAAGAATGTGATTAATTCTAATATAAAGTTATTGGACATAGCCTATCAAAGAAGAACACTCCTCTGCTTGAAGTCCATCCTCATCAATCATTTATCCATTAGAACATAAAAGAGAAATCATTTTACTTCAGCATTGCTCATTCATTGCAGGCAACCTTTAGAGTAACTGAACAATGTAATATCAATCAGCTTGCAGTGTTACTTGTTGAAACAGCAGTGAAAACAGACTTTAAATGCACACATACCACTCGGACATGTAGTATGTGCTGAAGTGGTAGAAATCATTATAGCTTCCAAGTTAGACTGCTGCACACCCAGTACAGCAGAGCACGCTACAGAGTCTCTGCTTATTGATCCGGATGTAATTTAATGCTTGGCACACAACTTTAATCGCTCACAGGACAAGGCAAGCAGAACAACTGCTCTATAATTAAGTTCAATTTCATGAACTAAAATGGTGTTATGACCTTTTCACATATATTTCAGAGTTAGTATGATGTTTCTTAATGTGGACCTGTACTCCATGACTGTATTTTCACTGTATTTAAACACTAACTCAAACTGGTTAAAATAACGCAAACACAAGATGTATCTTGTATCACAAATTATAAACTTCAGTGTTAGATGCAACTTGCAATGCAGCAGTCTAAATGTCTATGTTGTTGGACCTCATTGTGTACTGTATCCAAGCTGTTGTTGATATGCCTGTAACTAAATTATGTGTCTAACTATGTATAAAATATACCTTAAAGAATAACTTTGTGATTTATGTACATCAGAATAACAGCCTTGGAGCTTTCACGATGGTATGATGCAGAGCCCACCCAAGGCATAAGCGAACTAGGTGCCTGCTAAGGGCCCTGCGGCCAATAGGGGGGCCCCAAGAGCAATCAAAAAAAAAAAAAAAAAGATATTTTTTGCATGTATGAGTGATGCTTTATGTATGATTAAATATATATTATTGTAAAAATAAAAATAAAATACAATAAAGTAAAAATATTTTAGTGCTGCTGCTCATGTAGGCCTATGGTTTTTACTGCCGATATGTCAAAGCTCCGCTACCGTGACCTGCCCTCTGCTGTGCAATGTGCATTGAGCATCCAAAGTGCAGGTAGTTGTGGGGCAAAACAATGTGGCAAAAAAGGACATATCCTTAAGAAGCAGGGAAAAGAAAGAGGAAGAAAAAGGAAGGAGAAAAAAAACGCCAAGATAAAGTTATACTTGCATGTCATGGAATGTTAATCAAAAAGATTTGTGAAGGTGTGTGAATGATCAACAATCAATATTATTGGCAGAAATAGAGGGCCCCCAAATCAAAATTTGCTTAGGGCCCCATTGAGGCTTGGACCAGCTCTGGTATGATGACTAGTGAGAGGGAGAGCGGCACCTCTTATATTTCCACTCTACACTATCAAACCCCTATTTCTGCACCGTTATTTCAGTGGTGCAGGCACAAGTGCGGGTAACACTTCAAGATGAGGTATCCTGGTAGAGAACACTGGAGGACATACATCCAGTTACTGGTATTAATCCTGATGTTGCAGCAGGAAGTTGAGGGCAAATAAACATTGTGGAACTCTGACAACAAAGATGAGCCAAGCGAGAATAAATTCAGTACACGATATGTGTTATTATACTCCAATATGTGTCTACTAAAGTTTGCATTAACTGACATAAAATTCGCTTAACTTTCTAAATGGCATGCCTTAGTAGTTTATACCACTAAATGAAACCACCATCAAACTACAAATGAGTAAAACCTAGAAGCGGGCTTTTTCATGTAGCTATTGGCCATAAGAATGATCAAAAACTTAATAATTGCCCCCAAAAGTCTCAAAAAAGTCACAGCACCATACCTTCATCCAAGAGAACATGTGCGAGGCAGGATATGCAACCTGGTCCTGTGAAGTGAAGCAGAATAAAGACAACATGTTTTCTGATTTTATAAAATGTCATTCTCGTAAGTATTTAAACAGTACACATTATGATGATAGTAATGCACATCAGCTTTCCATGTTTCACTAGTTATTTAGGATATCGCAGTGTTTCTCAGAGCGAAGATTGGGGGACATTTTTTTGACAGCCCAAGCATTAGATGTCTTTAGGAAAGCATTCAGGTTAGCACAGCACTGTCTCCCCAGCACACCTCAGGCATGCTTCCCACTTCCCACTGTGGCAAATGAGATCTGCCTGGGGAGTCTGTCTGAAACACAACCTCTTTAGCAAGATTCAATTGAGTGGAAATGTCACGCAGGTCTTTCCAGAACCTTCTACGGAGTTGAAGAAAAAATGGCATTCATAGAGCAAAAACCACATAGTGGTTGTAATTAATATCATGATGTTGTTCTGGCCTTGCTCCAAGAAGCTAACATATGCATGTGATGACCGCAAAGCCCCTGCATGTAAGTGAGATACTCTAACACTGACACTGCTTTTAAAGAGGAATAATCTGTGTATAATGACACAGAAAAGCATCCATGTATAAATCACTGCGCTCAACCACTTGTCAATATAAATCTATGCATGTCTGTGAACCTAACCTTGATTTTTATTGTACTTGTTTTAACCCACAGAATTATGTACACAAGTTGTAAGCCTGAGGGAGTAGAGTGGCCTAAATACAGACACATCCAGTGTTAGATGTAGCAATGATAGCAGGGAGCACACAGTCACAGCCGTCTACAATGGAGTCATCAAAAAGGCTACTGATTTCCACTTAGTTGTGTCATTATTATAAATGTTTTGGGAATACTTGAGAATCAGATAACACAGATGCTAAAATGAAAATAATACCCATCAGGCTGTCAGGCTGGCGCTGTGAAAGTGTCATTTCATTTCATAATAACAGAGGCATCCTGGGGCCTGTTTCAAGAGGTTTCAAGAGATAATGTACGCATCTCCCCAGGAAAAGAAACACATTTTTTTAACACCATGTGGAAGTTGAGTTATGTATTATACATGAGTTATACAATCATAATAATTTGTTCTTGCAACGCATTATTGAATGAGTAATTTTTCATAAGAATTGTGTTGTTGTTATGATGTTAATTGAATAAAGACGATAAGAAGGAAATCGTTTTTAATGTAATCAAATTCTTAGATTGTATTTCAAGTTACAAAAAGGGGTGATGTTTAAATTATTGGTTTATATTAATGATAAACTTTGGGAGAACTAGGAGCCAACTCCTCAGGTACCAATTGAAGTAAAGAATTAAATTAAGAATTATTCATGATATCCTAGTCTTAAACATCCTGCAGATACTTGTCGATTGCGAACACTGTAGCAGCATGTTGCCATAGCGACGCAGTTGCTCTTCAGTATAGTCACCTTGAAGGAACCTCCGGTTGCCAACAGTAGAGACTTTTGTGCTCTAATGATGCAGCTTTTAACCAACATGACAAACATTATAGTTGTTTGACGCTTCAGATTTGACTGCCAACAACTACGTTATGGTTGTATCAGAGACACTTTGGTTGCCATCATCATGGTTGTTTGTTGCTTTAAGGACACCATTTGTTGCCAGTAAAACTGTCATTTGTTGAATCAATTACACACTTGCCAGCATTCTATCTGTTATAGTCGTTCATTGCAATAAGTAAGTAAGGGGTAGTGAATCAGAAGTAGGCCTCCAGTACAGACTGGGGCTTGTTTTCTCCCAAATGTTGCTTTCATTCAGTTGGTTGAGGGAAACTGTATTAAAGACAATCTGATCTGCCAAGCTCCCTCTCAGCAAAATCTCATTTTTTTTACCAAGTCTTTTAGAGAAATCTTAATAATTTGTTAGATGTCCAGTAACTTTCATTTGTGTTTTAAGGCAGGGCCAAGTATATATTTTTTAAGTTTTCTGCTCAATAGTTGATCAGTCTATACACTGACTGCTTTAGGGAACTTCTCTTGTTTATTTAATCAAAGTCCCTGTTTTGGTGTCATTACTCAGAGCAGGAACCTGTGAAATTAGATGTGGAGCTTCACAGCCATGTGCACAGCTCTGCTGTTCACATTTAAGATGACTTTAGGGGCCAAAGCCTGCTGGGAGAATTGAAAAGTACACAGCAGAAGTGCTTTGATGCAGACGCAGCCTCATTTTCCCTGGGCAGATAAAGTAAATGAGGGCTGGCACTGGATAATTAAAGATGAGAAATGGAGTTGTAAACAATGTCTTCAAAACCAAACAGGGAGCTGTGTACCTAGAGCCATTATTTATTTCTAGTCAGGGATCAAGAGGCAATAGATATTATCTGGAAAAGTGTGATTAAGTGCTGCCCTCCTTTTTTCTCTGTAGATCAGACTGTTACAGATCTTTTAAAATCACAACTTTCATTAAGTCGATGCAAAGAAAACACAGAAAAGACAGCACCTTCAATTAATAATGCATGGGCCAAAACAGACATTATAGATAGTGCAATACGGAATCAGCCTGTGCCCCCTGGTAAAGAGGCTCCAAAGAGATGCTTTCGAGTTACCAAATAATAAAGTAAAGCCTTTTAAGTTCTGCAAATGAAAAGATGATGTCGTCCTCTGTGTTACAGTCCCCAAGGTCAGGGTTGCAGTAAGTGTTCTGTAGCTCCTCAGAAAGGTCAGAGGATAAAAAGAGCTCACTGAGTGCTTAAAAACTCCACAATAAAACCTTTTATGTTTCAAGCTCCTCCAAGGCTTCCTGTAAAATGTCTGTATTTATTACACAACCCAGAGTTCTAGCTACAGCAAGAGCCCAGAGATTTTCAGCATGCCACATGCCAGATCACAGGCTGTCGTTTTAATGATTTTCACTGAGAGATCGTTTCATTACCATCCATCCATGTTATTTTCTTGCCTTATCTACTTTATCTCTATTTCAATCCATGAGATTTTCTGTTAACTGAGTGTGACTGTACAAGAAGTACCAGTTGGTGTTTTCAGTGAGTACGTCAAACATATTTCTCTCAAGCGGCTGACTGGACCAATGCAGGCAGCAGATGTGTCCTTCCATGACACTAGTTTAAGCAAACAACTCTGCATAATTACTTCATCGGAGCGCGGCCACAGCAGAGGATGTTTCTGTGTTTGACCTGCAGGCAAAATCTACCAAACCTTCTGGAAGATGGAATCTCGGAGAGTATAATTCATGTATGAATAATAAGGTCTTTTTGTTTTGTCCCTTTTAGAGGTCCCCTCTCGGTCATGGCTCACAACTTTGAATCTTGTAACAACGAAACTTCACTCCCTCAGTGTCAAACTGAAGAAGAGAAGTTTAGACACATGTCAAAAACTAAACTAAACATAAAGTTTAGTTTAGACACGTGTCAAAAAAACTGTTAACTGTTTACAAGTGTCAACTACTCTTCACCTGTTTTCATTTTTCTATATTTTATCAGCAATAACTTTTTTTGACAAAAGCAAAAAAGTCAGTGACTTAAACCCCTCATTTCTCTAATGTATTATAATAACATAAGTATAACCCCTAAACTTCTATATTAATAGCAGCTCTTTTGGCATTAGTGAAGGCAGAGCAGGGACTAGATGCTAGCATCAGAAGGCTGACCTACACAGTCTGAAGATGGGAAATGAGGACAATCCATCCTCAGGGGGACATGAACGTGTATCCAAAATAAATTCTCTAATTCTCTGCTTGGATGCCACTTTTTTGTGCTGTTTGACTTTAAGATTACACTGAAGATGAAAAGTGAAAATTTGAAGGTGCAGTCAGACACATTTTAAGATTGGCCTTTACCGATTATTGGGGCTAATATCTGGCATTTGGCCGATTATCTGTATCAGCCTTTATTGTACTGACAGTAGATAAAATAAATCTATTAAAAAGATGTGCTTCTTTGGCCCCACTGCCAGTGTGTGTGGTCAGTTTTTTTTTTTTTTTTTTTTTTTTTTTTGTATGCAGCACTTTGTTTACCTAATGTCTTGCCAACAACCATAGATACATATATAAACGCTGGATGGCTTACGCACGCTGTAAGCCAATGGAGACTGACGTCCGCGCATGGCGGCCATCTTGCGTCAGGTAGCTCGTCCACTCATAACATTACAGTCTGTCAGCCAAGCTGATAAACACAAGCACATCCACAAAGGCTGTCACTTAGACAAAAAAATATAGGCTGTCATACAAGATATTAAAATTGATGAGTGACTGTGATCTCAGCCTTGACAACTCCCGCAAAGGGACTCAAAGTTAGCCCTTGTGCGCAAATAGCCATGAAACAACTGTGCTGAATGATTGAGTCTTTTTTTTTTCTCAAAGAAAAGCTTCTATTTCAATATGTCCAAGCATCCCGAATCATAGCCACATTATTCAGGTATGTAAAAAACAAAACCATTTGTAAATCTGTCAGGATTTCAGCGCGTTAAGAGTATTTTTGATCATGCAGATTACTTAACTTCTGTCAGCTACCATAGAGCGTACCGGAATGGTATACCGTAGTAAGATAGCCGCCGTGTAGGGACATTGGTGACTCCGCCTCGAGTCATCTAGCCTTTCTTATAGATATCTATGCCAACAACACTATCTGATTGACTAGACATCACAGGACTGTGTGATGAAACTGTTGGCGTAACTGGTAAACCGTTTGCTTCTGTACGTGATGTTGAACATTTCAGTTTTGGATTAACATTTGCAGACAAAGTTACGTGCTAGAGTTTGTTACATTCAAAATATTTATAAGAAGATTCTCATTTTTGTCATAAACGGAAATTGGTTCCATAGATAATTATCAACCCTGGAAAACAATATTGGTCAATCTCTATTTAGCATTTCATTTACTGAAGCTGAAGTAAGCATGTAGCCACCTTCTAGCCAACAGAGTTTGATTGTTTTGTGAGAAAGATTCAGTAGGTTTTAATTTAAAGCTAAAGTTAACAAGTCCACATTGTGTATTATATTTCTAAATTGATTATTAATTTACTACACATCAAACAGTAATGGCCAGGAAGTGACTGAATGCCAATAATTAACCTAAAAATGTCAACAGATGTAGACTTTTACCATTTTCAAAGAGCACAAATCTACCGAGGTGTATTATATTCACTTAGGGAAAAAAGTTCCTGTTATTTTTATCTACATTAAAGAGACCGTTATTAATTCGGTAAACAGAGCAAAAATGTTTAAATTTACAAAAATTTGCCCTGTAATTTTGAGATGATTGTTTTGTTCATTTAGAAAAATAGAGCAGATTTTCTTTCTTAAATGAAAGCAATGTACTTTCAAAGAAAACTGCCAAAGATGAGAGACAACTAGCCAGCACATGTATGTGATAAACTGTGATTGAGACAAACACTCCGATGGTAAAACTAGAAGAAAAATAAGAGCTAAAACTTTGATCCTAAAGGCCAAACAGCAAAGCAAAATTGCTTCATCCATCTAATGAAACAACCCAGCACAGTTAGGTTTTGTCTCTGAGACATTGTGTTTGTTGTAGTGTGTTTAATCCTGCAGTAAACAGTTGATATAATGAATGGATGAACATTTTTTGGCTCATTCTTGAAGATTTTTGCACAGATAGCACAATTCACTAAATACTGGACACACAGCGTTGATCACAGAGTTTATGGGCCTAATGAAGACACTAAAGTGAGCATTTGCCACCTGTCAAATTTACTGCACAGATAATAATCAAGCTGTGAGCATTATTGCTCAGTGATTAAGTAGTGAGTTAAACTCAGTAAATGGTGTGTATATGCTTGCATAAAGACTTTAACTGACTTGGCTTTAAGTCAAATTGGGACTGTGTAAAAACAGGTTCTAGGTCTGCCATGAAAGGACTAGATGGGTTAAAAACCATGTGAAATGTAGTTTTAAATAATGTAAACAAGCTTTCACAGGACAAGTATGAGTAAGGAGACTTTGCTAGGAGCCACGCAGGCGAGTTTTTGACCAACTGAGGATGATTTAAGGATGACTGTGCTCTGCAAGTACAACAATAATGTAAACAAGATGTGACAAACGCATGAGCAGGAATAAAAAAAAATCCTTGAATAACACAGACTAAGTCCTTACATGCCTTTTACTGAAAACCCAGTATTACTAAAGAGAGACAGGAGCTGATCACAGTCAGTCTCCATCTTTCCTCACTGAGCCTAAGCTGATCTGAAACACATAACAGGGCAATATCTCAAGCTTGAAATGAACCAAGATGATACAGACTCAAAACTGAAATCACAGCTCCTGCTAAAGCGAAAAGAAAAAGACCCCAGAGTTGAACTTATATTGAAGGTTTACTGAGCCTTTATTCACTCACTCTGGTTCAGTACACATAACCACAATGATGGGGAGGACCGCTGACCTGATAGTTGTCCAGGAGATAATCACTGAGAAGGTCATTGCTGAAAAGGCTGGTTGATCACAGAGCACTGTATGGAAGCAGATACATGGAAAGTTGACTGGAAGGGAAAAGTGTGGAAGGAAAAGGTGACCAAGCAACAGTGATGATCACAACAATGGCCAATGATTACACACGCACATCAGATATAGTATGTGTACACTTTGCGACGTGTATCACTGCAAAACAAAGAACATAAAGCGTGGTCAACAAAAATTACAGCTACCTAGGCTCACCTCTCCACCCCAGTGCAGGTAAGACCGCCTCTTTAACGGTCAGCTACACTATTTAATGAGTCAATCTGTTATTTATCAGATTAAATGTCTGAAAAATGAGCCAGGGGATTGTATTTTTCTATTTAAACCATGTCAAACAAACTGAAGCATTTGCATGTGTTACAGGAATGGGAAGCTTGAGGCAAGGTAAAATATGGAGGGAGGAATCAGAGCGCTTTGTGATCATTAGACTCTTTTCTTAGAGTCAGAAACTGAAGGGTATTTATTGAATGCAGATGGAAGAATTGCTTAAGCATACCATTATTCTTTTCCTCTTGACATGACAGAAAACTGTGATCTAAAATAATTGAAAAGAGTTTATTCCACTGGGGGGATATGTCCACTTGTCCATTATTACCCTGAGAATGTAATTAAACTGTCAGACAGTGATCCTCTCAAACAAAGTGTTTCTGAAAGAAAAAGCAGCAACTGAATCTAAACTATTTTTTGTTGAACAGATTACTCACAAATTGAGAAAATGATGAAATTTAAGTTTAAAAAAATTTGGCAATTAGGAAGTGTTATTTCAACAGCATGATGGTAACCAGGGGGAGGGAAGGTGCAGCAACATGGATGAATATTAATGAAAATCTGATTAAACATTCCCACGTCTTTAACTGCGTATCCCACAGGCAAAGAGCTCTCGGAACAAAACAAATTAACCCGGCAGTTTTAATTATCGATGCTCTGTTTTCCTCCATTCCTCGTCTGTTTTCCTGCCCGATGAGACCTCAACAACAGATGTTTTTGAGGACAAAACTAACATCAGACTTCCTGCCCTTTGGCTGACTTTGCATTGGTATTCTCTATAGTTCAAATTACCTCTAAAAGAGTGGAACTGAAGGATATTTCATGTGCTAATTTAACATTTCAGTATAATGTCAAATATTCTATTACAGTTTTCTGAAAACAAACAGGGTGTAAGGCTCAAAGAGTGCTGCAGCTTTTGCCATCCTGCTTATACAAGAGCCATTAGAAGTCGAGCCCAGTCGAAATGGGGTGCAATCCAACAACAAAGCACTTTTTGAATGCAATGTTTACTGCCAACATTTCACAGCGATACGAACACAAAGGAGCAGGGGACCAGTGATGGTTTTTAAATGCATATTAGACGCCCAGCAAGGTTTGCAGTATAGGTAAAAGCGCACTAAATGAAAAAGCTCTGATGGTAAAAGGAAAGGCTTCCAGGAAAAGAGAGGAGATATTAGGATACTGGTGGCTGATGCATTAGAGGCGGATTATGATGCCGGTTACATCCTACACAGATACAAGTCACTTTTATATTTAGACAGAGAGGTTCACACTATTTTTCTTACGTAAGATAACCTGAGGTCTGTTAAAAAAAAAGGGTGGGTTGAAGGTTTGTGAGAAAAAGAAACAGGTAGCATGATTATGAAATCCAAAAAAAGAAGAGGGCCAGTGCTCTTATGTCTCTTTTAGAAAACTGTTTTTATTTGCCTCTACACAGATTCAGTCTGTGTTTTAGTATATCTACGCAGGCCTGGATCGAACCTGTTTCAGAGCAGTGTTTAAAATGAAGTTCAGATTAAAGCTCCTGGGCAGGTGTTACTCTTGACATACGCTGATTAGTTCAGTTTACCCCCACAAGGATATATACCACTACACCACAAACGAGGCACTAATCCCGTTTTTAATCAGGGATTCAAACTTTACCCAAGTTTCAGTTTTCACAACTTTCCTCAAGTAAATCCATCTCCTTTTCTTATTCTTATATTTTAGCTTTTAGGCTTTGATTTATCACATGTCTTATTTTCATGATCAAATGTGGCACACAACTTTTACAACATTCGTTCATTTAGTACTGCATCTTGTTAACTCTGCAAAACATACTTCAGCAGCTCCATCCCAAATTGCTCTGATCAGCCTGAAGGCAAACTGCAATTACAGCTCAAAACTAGGTGACTGATTGGCACAGGTGGAGACTTCAAGGACCTGTTCATGATCACTGTTTTAATAAAGAAACCATATGTTGGATACTACCTACAAACATTCTCAGTAAAGAGCTCTTGCTTCAAGTCATTACTTTTTTATCGATCAAAGCTGTCAAAATAAATTGAAAAGTATTTGAAAATTCAGAGTTGCTAACACAAGAATTTTTGTTTTGCTTGTGGTTGATTTGCCTCACTGTTCCCCTCAAAATAAAGACTAATACCACTCTTCGGATTAGGGGTGTGAGAAAAAATTGATACAGCATAGTATCGTGATATTTTGTCTAGAGATATATCGTATTGTCTCATTGACCAAGTATTGTTTTTTTCAAATTAATTGTCAATATGAAGTCAAATCTATGATAATGGAAAAATAAGCCAACTGTTTGTCCAGTGAGGTTGGCAGAGGTGATATGATAGAGTAGGAGAAAGTTAATGCAACAAACATAGCAGCACCTGGGGAAAGACATTAGAAATCCAGAAGGGCACAAATGAGATGGACCTGACACACAAGGTTTGAAAGATGTGCTACATGAAAATAAAATACTGTGTAAATAAGACAAACATAAAGGAAAGACAAATGCTAAATTAGCTAAACAGTTGAAAAAAATGTATCAATCGCAACAGATTGAATCACAATACTCACTGTATTGCAAGATGATTAAAATTGCAGTAATATTGTATCTGGTGATTCCCACCGCTACTTCGGATGAGTGTTAAACTTGGCGCGGTTCTGTGAACTTCTTGACTTACTTTTCTTCGTGATGCATCTCAAAATGTCGTGCTTGTGGTCATGTTATAAAATTTGCATCAATAACACCTTCTGGGACTTCTCATAAAGTGTCGCTGTAGTTTGAAGATTGGACAGTTCAGCTCACAGAACCCCCTCCAAACATGCTCCACATCGCCTGCATCTATAAATAGAGTAACTTGGCTCCCTCTCTCACACCACTCTCCGTGGCTGCTGCTGCTCTCTTCCCTGTAGCTTGGCCTGCCACAGCAGCACATATCCATCCAGCAAGCTGTAATACAGCATGCAGTGCTGGTGGTCGACAGCCCTGACTCTCTGGATCACATCAGCCTCTCGCTCTGCTTCAAGTTTGCTCTGACCTCCGGCCTGAGAGAACTTTGCAAAGATGTTAGCTGGTGGCATCACAAGCTAAAGCCCAGCGTCAGACATGTTTGTTTGAAGCAGTTATTAACTTAAATCAAATGTTATCTCCATCCCCTGACTGGGGAAGTGATGCTTGTTATGCAGCATGTAATCCTCTAATCCAAAAACACAGGAGTTAGTATTCCAGAGGACATTTTGTAAACAGAGTTATAAAATCAAACTCTGGGTTGGCAAATAAAACTGTATGTGACTGCAAAATGACACAGCGCTAATAAAGTCCATGATAGACTTTGCCAAATTCTGGGCTCTGACTTTTTACAAACTTAAAGGAGGACTACCCCCAAAAGGACAAGACTTGGAAGACATGTTTTAAAGTGTAAAACATCATTTTGCAGCAGAAAATTGTGCTTCACAACACTTACGATAAGTAGAGGTTTGACCACAAGTTTGATTAGAAACGCAGAAAATAAGATTTGCCAAGACAGTAAAGAGCAACAAGAAAGAGCCTGTAATCAGGAGCATTTTGTGCAAAGAGCATCTGTCCTCATGCAGGTGTCTCTTAAGGTAATAAAAAACACTTTCTTTTCTATCTCCTCGATTCTGTAAAAATCCCTTTGTTGAGTTATAAAAATCTGACTTGGTATTTTAAGGCCATTGATGATCTCTTAAATATGCACTCAAACCTATTAGTGAAACTCTCTCCACAACATACAGACAGTGGAAAAAACTTGTAGGTTGGGAGATTTAGTTTGTAACAGGTTTGGAACTTAGCCTCCATGCAAACAGCTGATGATAGGCGGGGCCCATGACCACAGATGTTTGGATCTGACGCGCTGCGCTCTGACAGCACATCAGCATCAGAACCAGAGGGTGGAGAAAAAGTGCACAGGCTAATAAGAAGACAATGAAATCTATCAATAAGAAATAGTGGTCAGTAAAGGCAACATCACAGAACTGGCTAAAGGACAGGGATGGTACTAAAGCAAACATGAAATCTCAAATAGATGTGAAATTGTGCACAAAAATATTGCTTAGAAACATGTTGTTGGGACTATATTTTATATTTTAGGAGCAGAGCCGCCTCTTGCCTGAGAAGACTCCGATCAATAGACAACTGTAGTAAGATGCTGCAGATGTTTTATCAGTCTGTGGTGGCAAGTGTGCTGTTTTACGCTGCAATCTGCTGGGGAGGAAGCATCAAACACAAAGATGGAAGAAGTCTGAACAAACTGGTAAAAAAGGCTGGCTCTGTGGTTGGATTCAAGCTGGACTCAGTGGAGGATGTGGTGGAGAGATCTACACTGAGGAGGGTGGAGACTATTCTAAAAAACATGGATCACCCACTTCACAACACCTTGATGGACCAAAGGGCCAATGGTGGTGGATGTTAGGAGTGTCCCCATACGATGCTGATATCGGATATTGGTCTGATATCAGCCAAGAAATTAATGTCGGATTATATCAGCCTGCAAGTAAAATCTCCGATATCAGCACTCCGATACAAGTGGTCCATTCCAGACTCTGCTCCAGCACCTCTAACTAGCAGCAACCGGATCAAGCAGGCGGAGCCCACAAAATCACAACAACAGTGTGTACTAAGGTGCTAACAAAGAAGCAGGGAGTAGGAGTGATGATGGCTGTGTGGCAGTATTTTTTGTTTAAGTCCAAAAAAGACGTTGCAGCTGAGTGCAAAACTTGTCATGCACAAGTTTGTGCCAATATCAGATCAATATCGGTAACAGCCATACTGAAGGCTACAATATCAGTACTGTATCAGAAGTAAAAAAAGTTGTATAGTGACACCCTTAGTGGACGGCTCGTCTGTCTTCGCTGCAGGACAGAAAGGTTCAGAAGATCTTTTGTACCCACAGTCATCAGACTTAACAACTCTTCTGTGAATAGTAGATAACTATTTTGAGACATGACAAATGAGACGACAGACAATTAAATTTTCCCTTTGGGGATAAATAAAATTCTTCTTATCTTATGTCACTCTGCATTTAGTAAGATTATTTTATATTTGTATGGTTATAGCTTCTGAGAGACAGCTAGACAGAGTCAAAAAATAATAATTCCTTTTTAGTATGCTATCGAACAGTTACTGCATTTTTACTTATTTTCTACCTTCGAAAACTGAAATTTTAAGCTAATTTAAACACAAGCAGCAACTCCAGAGCCAGAGTCAGTACCCAGCCCTACAGCTACTGGGAGTCAGACAAGTAAAAACACAGATGGTGTGCACTTCCTGGTTTGAATCAAGTTTCCATTCTGAATTGTTAATAAAAATCTACTGGCAGGTTATTGACTGTTTTTTATTGCCTAATTTATTTCATGTCATGTTTGGATTGCAATGTTACACAAAATTATTCATCAGTCTACCACAGCAATGTCTGGTTGAAACACAATAATCTTCTCACTGCAGTCAATAAGGACATGGAAATAGTTAAAATCAAGCTGTATGTTGAAAAATCCCTTTTTTCCTCACTCACAACAAAGTATAAACATTTAACGTCATACAGAGAGTTTTTGACCAGAATTATGAAAGCCTGTTGTTCCCAGTCTGTAGAGAAACAGGGTAAGCGCTAATATTTCTTTCAGAGTTTCTCATTTAGAATGATTTATAAATCATCTTGGAGCTGTAAGCAGAGTCCAAACCACACCTTCACACACTACTATGCTTATTTTCTGAGGTTTTTTAGCCACATCCACTGCAAACAAGTGCATCAAATCTAATGCATAAATATTAAATCCTCAAAACACTAATAAGACGACTTCAGAATGGGTCACGAACAGTTTGGTGACTTTAAATGTACCATATTCATAGGATGTTGTCCTTGCTGCAAGTTTGCCCTTCTGAACCTGCCTCAACTGTATGTTATTTTTGTGAAGTGCAAGCACCTGGAAGCATCAACAGTTCAGATGCACATCTAGAGTCCATGCAAAAATACCCTACCAACTGTTGCATCACTTACAGAAGCCTAAACTTCCTCTGTCTAACAATCCTCACTCTGAGATGTGCAACGCCAAGTATCAGCCAGTGTGATGTAGAGCAACCCACACTGGACTCTGTAAGCTTGTCCTGTGGAGAGGAGAGTCACTCTTTACTAGCAGTTTGATGAATGATTCTGGATTAATCTGGTGCTAAAAGAATATTTGCCTAAAGCAGTTTCAGGGTTGGGTTGAATAGCCACCGTGAAAACACTAAATAATGCTACAGGATGAAAAACTATTTTAAATAACTCATGTTTTGTTGCTTTGACATCTGTGGCAGGAGTTGCAATTTTTGCCCAACGACTAGAATGTGAAGTTCATACAGGCTCAAAAGGTGGTCATACATTATATTCACCCCATCCTGGCCTGGTTAAGGTTGCAGGTAAGAACATAAAGTAACATATAGAGGCTATTTTGTCAGGATTGTCCTCAGTAATATTCTAACAAAAAATATCAAAAGAATCCCCAACAGAATTCTGGAAATTGCTGCAATTTATGAGCTGCTCTCACCTTTGACAATATCGCCCTCTGGTGGTTTTTGACTGCACTTGAGAATGAAGAAACTATCTTTAAATGCGTCTCTTCTCCAGCAAACATGAACATTGTCTTCTACTGCTAAATAACTAATAGCCCAGTGTTATTAATGTTTGCTTGCTTCTTACACAGGTTTGTTGGACCAATGTCAGAGCATTAAAATTGGTGGCACATTCCTTTAAGAGGTGCATTCAGGTTTAGACGCTGATTCCATCCCTGTCTTTCACTGTTTATCACAGACTTTGTATGAAACATAATACACATCACAATGCTCTCATGTCTCTCATGCTGTTTTGCAAACTCTGGAGCGCTCAGTAGATGCAAGAGTGCTCCGCTGAAATCAAGTAATACTCTTTCATAAAATGTATTTGATGTTTTCATCTTCTGCTCGCTGTGATGAATTACCTCTCCAGCAGTGAGTGTCTGCAAAATATTTGTGATGCTCTTATTAAAAAAAAAAGGAGAGTAGAGATGTCTAGACTTTATTAGTAATTTTGCTGAGCTCTCTATAAGATGGTTTTACCTAGAGGCTTGAAACTCTAAACTACCGTAAAATTTATTAGCACTCGTGACAACATGACAAATAGCACAATTATCTAGTTCATCATGATGTTTATCATCATCCATCCTATGACTGCACAGTCACTTTCAGATTCACCTCTATAGAGAAACTTATAATAAGAAATATTGATTTCTTTCCATTTGAAATCATACAGGTCCTCCCTATTGTGCCTCTTTGATGGAGAAACCAATGACATTTACACCTGCTTCAGCAAACAACCGCAGATTTCTTCACTAAACCTGAGAAACTCTATTGTATTTTTTCATTTCTTATGCAGCTAGCTTATCATATTTGTATCTGCGCTTCTGTATATCTGATGTATTATGAACGGCTTCCTAGGTATATCCTCTAAACTGCTTAAACACAACAGATCTGCAATATCAATATTATTTCTCTAGGCTGCACTGAAAATTGAGACAAATCTCTGCACATAACAGATATTTTTGAATCATCACAGAAACTACTAGGGTCAGTGCCTGCAGAGCTGACGTCTGTGCACACTAGACAGCAACTCGTCAGCTACTGTGGCACATTTCTAACTGCCATTAGATAAAGATGGCTTTGAAAAAAAAAAAGTCACTTATCTGTATTTATTGAAGTTGATGCAGTTTAAAAAACAATGTTCTGCGACATGAAATGTATAAAGATCACACAAATGTTCATATTAGATTTTTGGGTTTGTGTGGCTCTAGACTGTGAAAAAGGAACAACTAAAACAGGTTTCAGCAGAAAATATCCTTTAGAATAAGTGAAAGATATGAAAGTGTTTTAACCGTTAAGCAATTTGAGACCCTGCGAGAAATAAAAATGCAAATTATTCTGCAAAAAAGGTTTTTTTTTTACCGCAGATTACTTAATAATCAGAGTTTTTCATTGCACTTGTGTTGAGATTTACTCATTAGAATTCAGGAGCGGTGATACAGCCGTAAGTCTTTGTTGAGTCTAATACTGTGTCCATCAGTGTTTCCCAGAATTCTCAGTGAATGAAATTCATCTTTGGTCGGACACAGAAGATGTAACAAAAGATTTCCTGTTTGTTTTCAATCCAAGTACACTGAATCTGCACTGAAAGCCATTATTTTCCCTCGGCTGTGTTTTTCTGGCTCCTCAAGCATCATCACTGCCCACCTTTTAAACAAATTAAAGGTATGTTGGCTGGCTCGAGTGACTCATCATTAGGTATCAGCTGTCAGACTGCCTGTGGACGGTCCCACGCTGTCACTCTGTCCCACTCCCTCCTCCGCAGAATCCTCAGAGCTGTTAACCACCGCAGCACTGAGGCAGTGGAGCTCCTCCAAAACAGACAGGAGCCCTGCTGCCAGGAAGCAGACAAACAATTGGTCAGACCAGATATGTTGGGAATTTTGGAAGCTGAAAAATAATTGTCCCAAGTTTAAAGAATTAAGACGCTTCTCACCATCTGCATGTCTGTCTGAAGATTTTTCTGGATGTTCCCAGGGTGCTGGAGGGTTTTGTCCAGCTGTTGTTTGAGCCTTAGTATGCTTACATTTGAAAGAGACCTTGAGTTATATAGAGCAATCAACAGAGTGAAGACAGAAAGAAAAGTTCTCACAACTTCCAGTGGCTTTGCAAATTCTCACCAGGAGCAGATTTTTATCTTTCACCACATCCTTTTGTTGTTCATTCTGGACTTTTCTTTTTGTGTGTTCACTCCTATAGTGTGGCGTTTTTCTCATCTCATCATGCTTCTTCGCTGCCTCTTTCTGAAACTGCCGCAAAGTCATAACTGCAAGAGATAGCACAGACTGATCCAAAACCACAGGGAAATCGCTGCTATATGCTGCGTAAACAATCACAACCATATTAGATCACAGTGATGACTTCAGCCCCCTGCTTTAAGCTTCCGTGGGCTGAGGCAGCATGGTGCTAATCCTGCTACCTGCTTTGGTGTGCTCCCTCCTGGCAGTATTGACCTGATCCTCCATCTCTCTCAGCTTCTCAGCACAGTGGTCCTTGATCTCAGACACTCTCTCCTGCAGGGCTGAAGGGGCGAGATGGACAAATGTAGGCTTCTTCAGTACAGTAGCTCACACAATGAGGAGCGCATGCTAATGCTGCATTTGTACATCAGGGGATAAACGGGATTTTATTGCATCTGTTAACAAATGTTCATAACAGCAAGAAAGCAAACAAAAAAAGAGAGTGAATCATTTTGAAGTCTCCTTTTTTACCTGAAACCAGCATGAAGAAGACTGTAAAACAGCAGCCTGATGCTCATCTGGTTTTAAATGATAGTTAGGGATTAAAGCTTGTGCATTTCTTTGCAGCTGGAGGAGCATATGACACATTTTTTCGATGTGTGCACTATTAAGGCAGGTATAACTGACCTTCAAAGCACAGAAACTCTTTAAAGTATAATCAGGCAGCAGTTCCCTTGTGGTAAAAAAAATTTAATAATAAAAAAACTTCAAAAACCCCCTCTGTATGCGGCATGTCCAGCAACAAAAGGCGCATACACAATTAATGACTCACTGGTGAAAACAGTAAAACAATCAGCACCTAAAGAGGCAGATATTTCCCTTTGGAAAGAGTGGAAAGTCAAACAATGCAGAGAGTAGTGCGAGTACTGCACAGAGAAACAGATGAATACTGCATGTGTGGATGTTAAGGTCTGACTAATCAACTCGTAGAGGGTACAGAAAGTCAATGTTGTGTTTTTAACTTGTTTCTGCCCTCAAGCAGCTACACAATCAGTTAAATTAGGATGTGCATTTGTGTCCTGATAATTGTTTTAAAACTGACATGGAAAAAATGTACACAGGTCCAAAGATAAGAAGTTTTAAAGTGGCCCTGTGTAATCAAACGGTGAATGGTATTGGTATCAGTAACTCCCCCTTAAACATCTACTCTCAAGGTGCTCTTGAGTGTGTCACATAATCCCCAAATGCTCCAGCAAAGCTACGGAGCAGACAAGAGGTGGCCAGGTGTGAAAATGTGGAGGACATTTCTGGGGAAAAGAGGAGGCACTCAGTCGGCTTTCCCTGGATAAGTCAAGGTTGAAAAACAGGCATGTCTTAGCCACTGCCTCACCACGGTCGCTGTGCTCCTGCTGGCTGAGCAGCTCAGAGCGGAGTTTCTCCAGGTTGAATTCACTCTCCTTCAGCTGGGCTCGGAGCTCCTGCAGGTTCTGTTCAGCCTCCTCCCTTGCTGCCAGTGCCTGACCGATCTCCATCCAGCTCTTCTCAAGCTCTTTCTGCTGCTGCTGCACTTTGATCTCATCTGAGAAAGATATTCAAAAGTCAAAAAAAGACAGCAGAAAACACTACCATGACCTCTGACAAAAGGTGTTGCAGGGTGTGAAGGTGCTCACGCTGTTCTTTTAGGTCAGTCAGAGCTTTCTCAATGAGCTCTGGGGTTCTTTTGAGCTCCTGTGTGAGTTTGTCTCTCTCTTCACGCACTAAACTCAGCTCAGTCTGAAGGTTTGTGATGCTGCAGGGAAACACAGATGAGTGTTAGAGAAAATTAAGGGGCTGGTAGTCAAACAGAGAGCAAGAGAGGGTGAGAGAAGCAGCTGTGTGGTGCATTACAGAGGAAGCTAAACTCTCAACAGCCAAAAGCAACTCTTTTCTCCAAACAGCAGATTAAAAACTCTCACATGCAGATAAATCACAGATTTCTTTATCTATGCAACATAAATGTTCATGCAAATAACCACCATTCCATGATAGAGCAGTGAAATAGTTTCAGTGTAAAATGAGCATTAAAATTTTACAAGCTACACAACCTGAAAAATTAGAACAGCATCTGCTGTTTACAGCAACGAAATGCAAATAGACGCGTCTTCACTACATATCAAAAATTAAACTTTTTGGACTTGAACAGAACAAATTAGCATATTGAAGACCTGGCTTTGGCTTCAAAGCAACATAACACGCCTTTAGCAATACTGATGCAATTAGGGGGTTAATCATTGTGATCAATTAATTAAAATGGGTAATGGAGGTTAGCTACAGGCAGTATGTGACACTTGATTCCAAAACTTAAAAAATAGGCTTATTAACAAATTTAACAAAGTTCAACTCGTGGATAATGAGACAAAGAGAAGAAGACTGAGTACAGATCTTTCAGGTGTAAAAATGAGCACATACCTCTCTGTAGCATACTCTGTCTGTTTACAAGCCAGCTGAGCTTTCTGAAGAGCGACCCTCCTCAAGATCAAACCTGTTCAACATGAAACATCATGATGTATTTTCTGTATCTGAACTGTACTCAGCACATTAATGTCCATTGACATCCCACCTTGAATAGTCTCCACTCGTCCTTTAGCAAAAGTTAGCCTCTGAGTTAAAGTATTGAGTCTTGTTTGAGCTGCTTCCATCTCTGCCACTTTGCTTTCAAATGCTGAAGTAAACCTGTGAGGCAAAAGTCAAAATCTATAAGAGTGCAACATTAATTGTATAGAGTCTCAGCACTGGCATGATTTTTCCCTTTCATTTTCTCAAACTTTTGATTAACTCTCAAATTTTGAATCCAGAGTAATGTAGTTTACCTCTTCACTGCTTCTGAAGCAATGTTCAGACCAGCTTTTGCATCTTCACCCTGTGACTTTAGCTGGAAGTTTTCCTTGTGAGCCTGGACCAAGTCCATCTTCAGTGTCTGGAATAAGAAAACACAGATACAAACTGAGTGCCTCCCTCAGATCCACAGTGAGGCTCAGTTTTAAAAACACTTCACCCCCAGTAGCTGTCAATAACCTCCTATTCTACTGAAACCTAGCAAAGTTTTTGTAGAGTCAGCTTGTGTGCAGTGGTACAAATTTACAGGCATTCATCACTTTCCTATGCAGCCTCAAATTTATCATGCATCATCAAATTTTTTGACACCCACGTAAATCACATCACTTGATACTAACCTCCTTTTCTACTCTCTCCAGGTCCAACTCAGCTCTTCTGTTATCCAGACTGTGTTGGAGCACACTGGCCTGACGCTGTTCCTGCTTGAGCTGCTGCTCTGTAGATCTGACCTAAAACACACACCAATAAGGTGCCATTCTGTATCATAGTTTTAAACACATTAGGCATGAATGTGTCAGAGCACACCAACTGATGACTGATTTCCTACTTTTGAAAGAAGTTCATCCTTTTCTCCTTTCAGTTCAATGTCTTTTGAGCGGAGCTGGACACATAACTTGAATACTTTTTCTCTCCAGAGCCGAAGCACTTGAAGGCCTTCAGATTCATTCTTCACAAGAGGGTCTGTCGAGGTCTATTGAAACACACACACGCACACAGAAAACAGAATTTCAAACTAAGTGTAACATATGAGTGATTATTGATCGCAAGTGAACCTTGGTGTTTTCTAAAGCATAGTTGAGATAATAAGTTTCTTTTCTCTTTTTCAAATCTAGTATCCACCGAAAGTTTTCAAAATGGTTTCTGCTTCACCAACAACAATGCAATGTCTGATAAAAACTGAAATAATCCAAGCTGTCAACGATGACAGCTAAAGCTATTTCCAAGTTTATGTAGGTTGGCATTTACTGCGACAAACCTAAACGCTTTTACGAAATGAAGAGAAAAGCATTTAGAAGTGGAAAAATGTTTCATATGTCACCTGCAGGGTCAGACTGGATATATACACAACATTTGGAAAAGTGCCTCGGGTAAAGTGTTCAGCCACTAAATCAGTCCTGCAGGGTTTTGCTGTTTTATCATCAATCTAAAACCCGAGAGTCTGCTTTGGAGAAAGATCGGTGTGAGCGTCTTCCATGAAGTGCATTCACACTTCAGACTTCTAAAACTTTCGAGTTAAGACTAAGTTTGATAACCTAACAGCCAGAAGCTCCAGACACACAATGATAGACATATGTTTGGCACAATACAGAGATACCAGAGAGCTTAGGTGTTGGATTAAACTGACATTCATTTCGAAGGTTTACACCATTCTGTTCAGAAAATTGACACATATTCTCAACATGCAGCCATGTGAATATTCTTAGAGAAATACATCACACAGTTAACAGTCATGATAATAATTGTTGATAAAGAATACCCTCTATGTTCAGATCCTGGGTAACAGCACAATGACTGAAGGTGTGGCATAGGGCTGGGCGATAAACCGAAAATTTACAGATACTGAAATTTACCATGTCGATATATTCAGTGTCAAAAGATAAAATTTTAAAAAGTTGGTTTTGGATGTGTGTAGGTAGGCTAGGGTCTCATGACCCTGTAAGATGCTGTCCTACATCAAAGATGTGACTCCACCTCATCCAGTCCGTAACAAAAGGGAAAGACAGGTGAGGAGATGGAGGACAGTTCAGAAGTTGTCGCAGCTGGAGCAGCAGCTAAAGTAGACAAAGGTAATGTGAGAGGGGGTGAGCAGCTTGTGGAGTAATTATCATCCTTATCGTTATCGAGGTGAACTCCTTAATATATTGGGATTATGATTTAAGACCACATCGCCAAGCACTAGTGTAGTATCAGGATAGACTGTTGCTGAAAAAATTTCTTTAGCCTGGTGGGTGAAAATTAAGAATCTAAAAAGTATTCTGTAAGAGTGGAGCCCCTTAAAACATGTAGAAACGTACAACAAAATGTCAGCCAGTCTGTCCTCTAATCAGAGGTCATTTGAAAACATACAGGTATGATTATAAAAAGTTCAGACCTTATTTTGCAGAGGGATGAGCTTGTCAGTACAGAGGTATGACGTGACTTTTTGAGCTAAGAGCGCTGCCAGTGGTTCTGGATTGCATCATCCATTGCTATCACCAGAAAAAAAGACTGACCTTCACCATTTTCTCTTCTTGGAGGGCCAGTATTTCATTCACGGAGTTAAGTCTGACAGTCAAAAGCTCTGTGGTCATCTGAAGAGCCGCTTTCTCTTTGTTCAGCTTCTACAGAATGGAGAGCTTAAGAATTAATGCGCGTTATCATAATTAAATGTGCATGTCAATTCATAAATCTGAGTGTCATTTGTTCTATGGTTCTGTCTTAAACCTGCTGAAAGGAAGATTTTAAGTTTCTTCCCCCAAAGCTATAACTTTACAGTAGGCTGATTGCAATCAATACTGTTTATGTGGTCTTCACCTCCACAGCATCACTTAATCGGTCCTTTTCTCCTTTCTCCGGGGCAAGTTGGCCGATGTAATTTCTGAGGCTGTGCAGTGTTGCTGATTGTGTTTCAAAGGCTACTCCCATTTGGCTGAGAAACAAACAACGTATCCAACAACAAAATTAGTGAATCTGACTGCAGAGTGCTATAGATGTCCAGCTCTTGGTTCGCTTTTAGACTCAATATTACCCACCTTAAATGTTCTTTCTGTCTGTCTCTCTCAGTAGACACCTCCACCAGAGTGCTTTTAAGTTGCAGCAATTCTGAGGACATTGATTGAAGTTTGTCGTGTAGTTCCCTGTTGGTTTTAACTGCTGCATCCAGCTCTGCACAGTGGGAAGCTTCTATCTGTTGAAGCTACAAGTAAGTTAAGAGAGAGACGTTTAAAAAAAAATAAGAACAGATAATATGCGTTACATTGATCTCTGATTAAAATCTCTCTTTTAACTAGTTAGCCTCCTGAGGAAAGTTTATCAGTAAAAGATCAGTTTCAAAAAAGCACTGCTGCTTGATCCTTGTCCTGCTAGACAACACAACAATGAAGCAGAGTTGAGTCTGTCAAATTGGTTTGTACAAGGCTAACGATGGTTTAATATTCCATGCAGAGATTGTGCCACACACCTCAACCTTTTGCTTCTTGCGCATTTCCCCCAGTTGCTCTGATAAATTAAAAGTCTGTTGTTTGGCTTCCTCCTCAGCTTGTAACCTGCCCATTTCAGCTTTCAGGACAAGCTCCCGGGAGTCCACCTCACTCTTTTCTAAAGCTTTCCGCAGCTTTGTAATCTCTTCGCTAGATTCTCCCTTCAGTCTTTCAAGCTGCAAGACAGAGAAATGTTAAACATAGAAGAATCCTCCTATATAAAACTGTTCACTGTGAAGCTTGCTAAATTAAAATTATAGGATGAATATAAGCTTTTATACAGACGAAAAGATGGTCCAAACAAGCCTGACTACAAACTGCTGGAATGAGATACAGATGTCAGCAATTCTCAGGTGATTTTTGTCAACAACAGTGTCAAAATGAAATGTTTAGTCAGTAAACAGCATTACCTGCGAGCTTATTTTCTCCTTCTGTGAACTGCTTTCACTGAGCTCCTCTCTGATTTTGCACAATTCAACCTTAGCCTGAAGTATTTCTTTGCGCATTGCTTCCAACTCATGGCTCTGTCTGTCAAACAAAGGTGTTTGACATGTTTGGCTTGCTCAAATGATTCATCGCTTGTCCCTGAAGTGTTATGTAAAGAATGTCTGGCAAACAGAAAAATGTCTTGATTGCATAACAACATAAGCATTTCTCCTACCTATTTAGTGTGCCGTCTCTGACCCGTGTCTCTTCTCTGTGTCTCTCTGCAGTCTCCTTTAATGCCTCCACCTGCCCTTTCAACCTCTCAGCTTCAGCCTTGTGCTTCTCTGCCTCCAGGCGCCACTCTGATTCCCATCTGAACCACTGCTCATCTCTTTCTGCACACCTGTATTTTAGGAAGAGGAGCAAGTCATGCACTCAAAATAGTATCCAGCTGACAAACAATAACTTTATTTTTAACCATGCAAAAGAAAAATTGCAAGACACCTTGCGCCAGGAGCTGATGGGTGAGCCAGAGCAATCCCTCCGCCTCTGTTTCCTCTCTCTGACATCATGATCCTCTGATTTTCCCTCTTCAGTTCCAAGATTTCCTGTTGGGCCTGAGATATAGCGAGCCATGGGTTGGCAGGAATGGGATTCTCTGGTATTGATGGTGTACCTGCGTTTAACCAAGAAACAGCCGGCGATGGGCCCTGAAGTTCGGTGTTTCTGTGTGCTCCGGCAGGCTGGATCTTCGACGTGAAATGCGATGGGGGTATCAGCTCTTTCTGGATATTTCCTAAATAGTATAAAATAATGTTTATTAGTGCGCATGCGTTCGATGGTCTGCTTTGAGTTGCCCTCTGCCAACTGTGTTATGTTTGATTTCCTGAAAGACTTTTCAAATGGAGCTTTTGAGAAAGTTGCTGTGATAAACTTGACGAGTTCTCTTCTCTGAGTAGTCTATTACCTGTTATCTTTGTAATGGTATAAGTTGATGACAAAGTCGGCATGTGGAAAAATTATAAGGAGGAATATAGTGGAGAGTGGGGTAAGATGAGCCACTTTTCATATTTCGGATCACTACATCAAGTCAATCATAGTTTTGTCTCTAACTAGTGTATCTGCATATATTTCAAGATGTCGTGCATCCCTGAAAACCAACAGAATGAGTGAAAACATAACTGTCTATATAATCTAGCATGCCAAAAAAAGGGGTCTCCTATGGTCAACTTACCCCGTGTATTGGGTAAGTTGACCATAGGAGCGGGGTACACTTCTTCACATTCATGTGTATTTTTATCTATTATATGCCTTTCAACTGGTACAATAATTCTTTTAATTGTTATTGCATATAACTGCTAAAAAGCTGTTTTGTAAAAAGTCATTTTAACATGAGAATGTCTTTAAGTGATTCAGAACATTCACAGCTGTATTTTTGAAAAGAAAAAGTAACACATTTCAACAATCTGAACTGAAACTGTGATCCTCTCATCAGACTCCTTTACTTACTCAGTTGAACCACTGACTCAACTTACCCCAGAACTACTACTTGGTTCGAACACAATTCTAATAAAACTTGTAACAGACTAAATTCACTTTCAAGAGTGAAAAATGTTTTTTTTTTTTTTTTTTTTTTGTAAATATATGTCTAACCCCTTCGCTCACGTGCTTCTAACCTTCACAGACTCCATGAATTGTCCCCATCTCCTAAATATTTGGTCACATGATCAATTTCTTTGACCATTTACAAGCAGCAAGGGGGTGGAATCAACTTACCCCAGTCTCCCCTGCAGTAGGCTGGCAAACATCATGGAGCTCACTGTTTGGAGCTTATGGACACTTTTCAACTTAATTTCCGGCTTGAAAAGTCAACTCACCTGACAGTGCCGCTGAGGTAAAGTCATCAGGTACTATAAGCCTTTCCTTTCCCAAGTTACTTCTCTCCATGATCAACAGCAGTCAAAGGAGTCCTTCAAATGCAGATGTTTGTTTCAGCGTCCTCCAATTCTCCCGCGACTATCGTCAAAAGTCGTTGCCTTAGTTACCGATGTCAAACTAAGCTCCAGGCTTTAACTAATTGTGCAAATCCAATGATTACGCCCAACAATACGTCGATTACAAACAAATGCCGATAGTCAATGCGAATATATGTTAATTTTTTTATCAACTTTTCAGAAACTAACTTCATAATCGAGCACAAAAACATATGTACCAATGCCGCGACGCATCACGGGAAAGGGGAAGGAAGCTTTCTGTCCATGTGTTCTTGTAACCTGAGTTTTGTCTAGCAGGTAATTTCTTATCCTGTTCTTGCGCTGTCTTCAGATTACGCGTCAAACTCAAGATTCATGCAGTGGTTCCAAAAAATACTTTGAATGCTTTGGTGTTGAAGAGGGAGTGGTAAATTGTGCACAACTTGGATTTAAATAGTCCTGGTAGACTTTACTCAGGACATAAAATCTCTATAAATAGAACCGTATTGCACAGGGGCGGAGCGTATGGATTAGATTGATGTGTGGTGTATTTCATGAAAGGAGGCTCGTGATTGGGCGAACGGGTGTAGAGTAAGATTCAATGCTTATTACACTACAGGCCTATTCAATTAAATATATCTGCAACAAGTGCACATAATGATTAAAATTATTATGATGTGGCCCACTATGAACATTTTATAACCTGTGTCTCACTGTACAGTTTCCCCAACAAGAGCACACACAGGAACCGTCCAAATGTGAACTAGATAAGGAGGTATACAACTTCATGTTTTTGTAGTGAGGCATTTTATGCAATACTTAAAGAGAAGGTACATTATTGTGATAGCCATGAAAATGGGTGCTTTGGTGTAAATCTGCCAAAGTATCTAACCTCTGTCTGGTAATCACCAAAAGTCTGTTGTAGATAGCCTACATGAATTATCAATACACTGTATATATATCAATAATTGACAAAACGCATTTGCATCGTTTGACAGACTTCTCTGTACATGCTTTCCACCATCTGCAATCATGAAAATCTGCATGCAACAACTGTCCTTTTAAATCTACAAATTGCGGACATGCAGTCCTGCTCAAATGCATAGGCTTCTTTTATTGATTGTCACAGAGCTCACAATTCAGGAGGCTAAATCCCCCAGACTTTCATTTCCCTGTTTTATTTTCCTTGGGTATCTCTATTTGCTGCTGCTCTCACCTACAGTGTTTCATCTTCTCCACATCTGCCATGACCTACTTTTCCCCGGGGTTTCATTAAAGTTTTATTTTATCTAATTAAATCTGTATTCTAGGAAATGAGAGAGATTTTAGTTTGAGTCATTTACATATATTTTCTTGTTTGTTGATACAGCTTGACACTATGATAACATAAATTCACTGCTTGGGCAGGATACCACTACAATTCTATAGCAACCAAGAGAGGTACCATGCCACAAAAGACAAAGACTAACAGGAGGTAAAACATACTACAGACTTTTCAAATTAACCAAGTGCAGTACAATTGTCGATTGAGGAGAGCAGTTGGAGTGCTGTGCTTATTTTGGTAAAGTCTCCTTTCAGCACTCAGCATACTGCAGCAGGTCCTGAAGAACAAAGCACAGGAAGAGAGGGATCGGAAGGGGCCACCGGGAATAGAAAACAGAGATAAAATAGAGACAATACTGACCCTTATTAGAAAGAGGGCAGAATTAAGATGCAGCTCTGTTTCTTTGAAGAATACTTAAGAGCTAATCAAGGTGGAAGTTCATTGCCTGTAGTGATTGAAATATTTGCCAAAAAGGAGCATTTCGGATAAAGACAGATGGGAAACAGAGACAGGATTGAGAATTGTCATAAAAAACTACATTAGGCCCCTCCTGAGGGATCCCATGGAGGTCCCAGGTCTCATGTGATATGTAACCCCTTTCTTGTGGTCTCATCTGCCCCAGGGTCTCATCCCAGTTGGATGTGTCTGGGAGGAATACATATTAGGTGCCAAACAGAAGTAGAAATAATCAGTAGAAGAAGACAAGAGCCCTACAGATCCCTGACTGCACGCATTAGCTACATAGATTTTTGTTCATGGGGAAAACATGCAGAAATAAGATATATGGTGCCCTGCTTGCTATTTCGATGTCCATGGCACCATGGCAACAGCCCTCTTAAGTGCAACAGCTCATCCAAAGATGTGAATCTTTTAGTAATGGAAAAGAATAAAGATATTTTCCCTGCATCCTTAAAGGACACTGGATGTCTTGGCACACCGGCAGCGGAAGCTACTTTGTCTTACTCTGCCCCAATCAAGCTGATTCAGCTCAGAGTTCATGTGGAGAATTTGTCCATGACTGCAGATATCTTGACTCTAAATTAAAGTTTCCTTTGAAAATGTGTTTGTTGAACTCTTCACATGCCCCGAGGAAAATACTGATGAGTTTAGCATGCACAGAAATTAATCTCCCAAAAATGTCACAGGCTCAGCTTAAACCAAAGGTGACCTGTGTTGCTTTATCCTTATATTTGCTTACAGGGCAGTTTACAAGATTATAATCCCAGTGTATTTACATATCTATATTATCATTATTATTCACTGGATTGAATTTGTCTGATTTGTGCAACTCATTTTAAAACAGCCATCACAGGCAACAGCCAGCTTTTCTCCCAGGACCATCCTTCAGCTCTACACATGCACAAATCACAGCCCCGCAGCTATAGGCATGATATAAAAAGCACATATGGGGGAGAAATGTTTGCTGTGTCAGCAACTCTCTGGACTTTGGCTGTTGTTTTACACTGTATATATAAGAAGACTTTTCTCAGTCTATATTTTGTGCAGATTTTAGTGACAAATATCGTTTCATTGTAAAGGCTAACTGTTTTATGACAGAAACAGGTGCTGAATTTCATATAAAGAAAAAGCACAAGAAAATCGATTACATAAGAGCCCATTTAGTTACAGACAGGAGGTGAGCAGCACCACAATAATTCCAGTTTCACTGATGGGAAGATATCTTTTATTCTAGTGTGTACTATTTTTACTCTGGCTATTTTAACTAAGTCCACCACTGCAGGCCTTTTCTATTGATTATAGTCTGCTTGATTAACAAGTGCAAGCTTGATGCTGCAGATCAGTCTTTTTGCAATAATTCCCAGGGATATGTCCAGGCAGGCATGGACCCCATTAAAAGATACCTCCTCAAAACCTTTAAAATCTATAAGCAGCTAGCTATTTCTCCATCAGATGTGAGATGAACATTCAAACCAAACTTTTGGTGCAGGCAGCCAACAACTTTTGGGACCGTTACATCTATTTTGTTGGTGCCTCAAACTGTTACTTTGGATAAATACCATCTTTTGAAATGCCTGGGGAGTTTAGAATGCAAGTATTGAATGTTGTCTCTCCATTGTGTGTATTTTCTTCATCACAAGAAGCCTAAGGACTGAATCCTTCCCACCCACTCTGGAGTTATGAGCTCATGGCTTATGCTTATTAGGGGCTCTTCCTTACTCTCACTGACAGCAAACTGGTCGAGAAGTTACCGCTACTGTTGCTGATGGGCTACAGGTCAGTGTTACACATTTAGGTTTTGTTGCAATAAGGACTTAGCTGTATCAGTAACAAAGATAATATATCAATATACAGTACAATATCATACAATTTATTGGCTTGAGTCATAAACTTGAACAGTGGTTTGCCGATCATGTTGGTGTTGGTTTTTTCTTTTGTTTATTTTTTATGTTTTGTTGCACTCAGTTAGAGTTAGGGTTAGGATTAGGATGAGGGTTAGGGTAAAGGTCCTTACACACTGGAAGCGTGTTTTTTTTCATGCAATCATTTGGATTTTTTTTCAAACCCGTATCCTGTCAATACAAGCGTTCAATTCAGCTACGTTTTCCCAGCCTGTGATACTGCGGCATTTATTTTTTCGTATCATGGTTGAATTTTCTAAAGTTTCGCATACTGTGTGTCCATTTCTGACCAATCAGACTTCATGTTGTTGCAACGTCATATTCACTGGTATATCCAACATGACCAGCTGATTGTTTGCGTGGTTTTTTTTGTTTGTCAAAAAAATGCAACTTACACTGCAAGCAAGAAGAAGCGGCAGTGCCACACAACTCCAGTTTTAGGAAGTTAAGCACCGAAGCCAATTGTCACACCGGAGTAAACATTCATGTTAGGGGAGGGAGCATGTACCTCCTCCCCTAGCATGAATGTTTACTACGGTATGACTGTTGGCTCGGTGCTTAGGTTCCTAGAAGTGAAGCTGTGTGGCCCTGCTCTCTGAATGGCCCTGGCCTCTGTTTTATTGATAAAAAATGAACACAGCACTCCAGTCACTACTGTATTTTGTTTGTTTTATTTCTGTATATTTAAAGATGAAATGCCTCTTGTTACTGAGAGAAAATAACATTTCAATACTGTAGGAGTGGCCACGGAGCTGCCGTTAAACCTGAAGCAGGTAAAATAATTGTGCCCCCCTGAAAAAATTTAATGTTTCTGTAGCTGGGTCTGACTTGTTGCAGTCAAATTAGTGTTGTGTCGTTCACAAACAACTAATTCCAGAGAACTGAATCTTTTAGTGAACGTACTGAACCGAATCACTTCCTCAAGTGATTTGTTCCTTTCTCACTTCAGTTGAGCTGAAGTGAGAAACAGCATTGCCAGGCCAGCAGCCGGCGAATGAGGGACCACATGCACGGACGTCTTAATTGCTTGGTGAACGAATCATGCATTGAACTACACTGTCTGGAATCATTTTTGTCGGAAAAAAACTACCTTTTTTTCACTGCTCAACTGCCACCACAACAACTTGCATACAATAGGACACAGCATGTGACAAGTAGTGCATTAAACCCACAGCATCCTATCATTGTGGCGGTTTGTGGGGGAACGGTGCATGTTCAGTATGAATTCTTCTAAACGTTCAGTGAACGAATAAATAGCATACCATAGGACAGTACACTTTAAACATATTAATTTTTACAAACCTGTTTGCCAAAGCAACAGAGCCAAACACTCTCGTCTCCCAGTCCCAAAAGCTATGTATTGAACTGAATCCTGAGAGTATCAGTTCAGGAGGTCGGAGTCACAGGCTTCTCCCTAAATGATTTGGTGATTTGGTGATCGAATCTTTTGAACGAATCATTTTTGTTAACTGATCCTAGTGATTCAGTACATCTAAAAGAGCTGTCCATCACTAAGTCAACACTGGCTCATTCCCATCCATGGCAAATGTAACCTATATGATGTATTTGCTGTTACTGTTCACTGGCCCTTCCTGCCCAGCCAGTGAAAAATTCTGGACCCGCCCCTGACAAGTCCCAAAAGGACGTTATGTTTGATTCGTAAATTGATATTAGTGCGGCTTAAACTAGATCCGACAGAAAACATTCAGGAGAGTGATGTGAAATGGTGCTGCGGCTTTATTATCTAACCCCATTGTACCAGAGTTGCTAAAGGACCCATGCCAATTAGATGTAATATATTCCAACAGCGCATCTTCTCCCCTTGCAGGCCAGCTCTCCTCTTTAAGAGCCTCACTTGTTTTAGTGGTCAAAGGTAGATGGGTTTCGTGGCCGAGCACAAAGCATAGTGAGTGCTGTCCGAGGTTAAGGTGGTTACTTAATGGTTTCTAAATTGGGATTTTGTCGGTTGTTGGAGGGTGAATTTAATGCACTGGCGTATCCCGGTGGTTGCCTAGTAACGCGCTGGCAGTGGGCGCCGTACAGAGATCTCTATGGTGGGCGCTCCATTAAAACCGTTGGCGCTCCTGACCTTGGCGTCGTGAATGCGCAAAGCACACAGACTGTGTGTGCAAAGCAGGAGAGATAAGAGTACAGATCTGTGTGTTTGATACTGGAACGGGGGGGAATATTTCACACACACACAGCCACATTGTCTCACAGGCAGCAAGTGACGGGCATGGTATGGAGGAAATCTCGAGATGGAGCGCGTATCATCAGCTTCAGTAAAAGCAGGTGAGTTAACCTAATGATGTTGTATGCTTTTTTTCTGTGGGACGATCTTTGTTCTGATTGATCACTGACAAACCTGCACGATTATTTCACCCATAGCGACTTCTCAACGATAAATCACGCTGCACCATATGTTAGATCGCTATTTTCCCCAAAATTTCCACGTATTTCACACCGTCCTAGACCTAGATTAAACAAGCTGCTCAGTGCACATACACTACAGCAGTTTGTCGATGCTATCTGGGCGATGGCTTGCTTTTCACTGTAGGTCTGCATGCATTCATTTATAGAGCAGCGATCATTATGTTGAGTGCTACCTGCATGTTCTCTATAAGGTATTCTTCCTGCATCAAACCCTGCTCCTGTTTATTGCTCGGCAAAATTAGGGGGGATTTGGGGAATCCGGTAAAACGGTTTTGATATGCACAACAGTCGAATTACAAGGGCATCGGGAGCCCAGCTCTGTTGTCTGACATGCCAGGCTCCTTCTCAAAATGCTTTCATGTAAAGGGCCCCCAGGCTACTAGAAAATAATCGATATGATGTTGTCCCAGAGATTTTTATTAGTGCTGAATTAGTGTTGAGTTGTGTGCCTGTCAATGATGGAGGTGTAGAGATTGTAATGGTGGGAGAGGAACATGATTATAGCAATCATTCTAATAGGGCTGCAATTAGGATCAAGTCAGTCAAATGGGAATTAAAGTATTCGATTCCTAGGAAATGCACATTTTTGCAACCCACACTCAGATGCCCAAACACCTGGCAGCAGCAAAATAGTCTGTTCTTGTAGATGTAATAGTTGAAGTATTTTTGTGTTTTTGAACTCTGTAACTGGTGTTATATGTGTGTTAAAAAAGCAAGTAATATTTATTTCCTATATGTCCTATATTTATTTGCTTGTTGCAGGCTGAATTGCCCCAAAACTTGAAGTGAATCAAACTTGCCTTACATTTATTGCATGGCCCATTTGTTGTAAGCTATAAAGGTTTTATCCACATCTGTCCCTTTGCAGAGCAGTAGCCGAACAAAAAAAAAAAAGATGCAGTAAAGCCTGGTGTCAAACACTGGTAATCTGCAGTTAAATCTGTGTAACAAAAAGAGAGTACTATATATCATGCATTACCTTAAAACGTAGCATTACTACAGTGATTCAAATTAGGGATTCGATTTTGTGTCAAAAATGAAAAGAATGCAAATCCATTCAAACTAATTCGATGAACCCATGTGTAATTTAAAAGGAAATGCCGCTCATTTTAAGAATTCATATCATCCCTTTGATCTACAGCAGCCTCGGCAGTGTCTAATGTTTTTTCTTGCAGGGCTGCTTTAAAGGCTTGAGACAGCTAACCTAGTCTGATTGCTAATACTACGGCCCTTTATGGCTAATTTGATAATTGATAATGATTTCACTGTAGGTTTTGTATGAATAGATTTCTACCTCTGGATGATTTATTATCAGTGTCAGTGCCGAACCAGAAGATGTGCCCCAATCTACACTGTTAAAAGAAGAAGAAAAAAACGATTCTTTATCTTTTCCATTTTAATGTCTTGGGAGCCGTTCATCATTGTCACGTAACAGATATGAGATGGTGCAAGTCCTGTCCTCTTCTGGCTGTGGGGAGCTTTTAGAAGTGTTAATTAATGCAGACAAAGCTGGCCCAGGGCAGAGATGTACAATATGTCTCAAATGAACTTGTGTGATATGACTCTGATTTGTCCTTTTTCACATAAAAAAAAGCCAAACTGTGATGATGTTCAAATAAGCTAATGTGCTAATGCACACCTGTGAAAGGGGACAGGAACTGCCTTTAGATTTGGTGTTTATTCCTCCACCAGTGTAAACAGTCTACTGCAGGGAATAAGTAAAGCCAATGCATCACATCTATGGCTAATTAGCTTCGTATATGAGGGGGGAAGAAATTGTCCCTCGACTTAATAGCTACTGTAGCTTCATCAGGCTGATAGAAAGCTATTTAGCTGCAGTCTTTCACAATGCTGGAGGCGGTACTCGTCAATAAGTTTGATTAGGTTAACAAGCTTGTTTTTGCTTTGTTCATTGACAAGCCGGTGAAGATCCTGATGTCGAGTTTAATATTCTAACCGCTACCCTAGCCTATAAGGATGAAGGGGGAGTGCATTTTGGATTACAAAGTAGTTAATTGGAGGCAGCACAACACAGTTAGCTCTTTGTAGTTCACCACGGGTGAGCACATAGTTGTTTACTTATTTTACATACAGTGTGCACATTGGGGGTGGTTGGCTATCAAACTGTTTCCCAGAACATACTCACATGTGAACTTAGTTACCACTTGTCATTATAGACAACCTTTTTATTTAAGGAAAGTGATTGTGTGTGCTGGAAGCAAAAGTTTGAGTCTTTGCAACATGATCACAAGAATGATTTAAACACCCAAGGTCAACGAGGATCAGAAAATATGAATTTGATAGTGTTTTAATATTTTACGCAGAAGTTAGATAAAAAGACCTTCCCTTTATTAGAGGGACAAATGTTAAGTTCTGTTGAAAGAAGTAAGAAATGTCTTTCAACAGTTGAGACTACGACAAATCTTGTTCCTAAAGCGAAATGAAGATTCCTTTTTGTCTGATATTGAATTCTCCAGCTGCGGAGAAGCCATCCTCGAGTCTTTCAATTAACCTGCAATTACTGGGCTTCCTAAGGAGGGGGGTTTGTGCCTGTGTGGTCCCATCAGACATGTTTGTTCAAAGACACTTCCATTTTGCATCTTCATCTCAGTAGCTGGCAGTGCTGCTGAGATGAAAGACACAATAAAGAAGAAAACATTCCCTGTTCACGATGTGAGATATTTGGTGTTTTTCGCAATATAATGAACACTGACACACCACAATCACATCACATATTTCTCTCTCAGTGTGGTCCTTCTAATCTCTTGTCGATGCATATTAAAGATGTGTCAGTCTGCACTCTCTCCACTTTGTTGCTTTTATATAAGAAAAGAGGTGCTTAACACCTTTTATCTTGAGATGCTTTCGCAGCATCACTCCAACATCACGGCAGATGGATTTTTCCAATTTCGTCCATCGCCTCCTCCACAGATGCATGGAGATCAGTATTCAGTGATTTATACATTTCAAAGCATAGATTTGCTCTTTTAAGAAAGCAATTTGTCCCAAAAGGTTATTTCATTACAGGATGAGGAGTACTGATTTCAACGTGTTTTAAAAAAGCTAAAAGACACAGAAAGAAGATAATACTGAAGATGATACAGTGCAGCATGATACAGAAGAGATTTGATGCAATCATATTCAATACAATGAGATTAGAAAAGATTCAGATCAGGTCAGTAAAGCCATCAAGAGTTGTTAAGTTACTCATGTTTGCTGAAGTTAATGGTATCTGTCGTCTTCTTTCTGCTTGTTTCAGATTTATGTGCTCTGGGATGAAAAGTGGCAGTTCGGGCGGTCCATACCTGGCTGAGGTGAACTTGGATTTGGGAAGCGTTGGAGCCAAAGGCCCAGTGAGTGATGCCTGTTTAACGGGGTCAGTGCAGACGGACTAAGTGGACACTACAGTGTGCTTTTGAGCTGTGAAGGGCACTGTCTGGCCCAGACCATGTGGCTGGCTACATTTAGAGACCATCTGTTGCCTGCACACCTGCTCCATCAGCAAGGGACTGTTACCATCACCCACTGTGCTCTCCTCTGGTGGATACTATGTTCTTGCTGGTCACTCACAAAGGCAACAAGCCAAAAGTTCTACCCAACCGTGACAACCCAGTTTGGGAAACTGCGAGGCCTCAGGGTTCCTGTGCCAAGTGAGGTGCTCAGGCCTGTTGATCAATATCTGGGGGTCCCCTATGCTGCTCCACCTGTGGGTGAAAAGCGCTTCATGCCTCCCGAGCAGCCGTCCTCCTGGTCAGGTATCAGGAACGCAACCCATTTTATGCCTGTGTGCCCTCAGAACATCCACAACACCGTGCCAGAGATTATGATGCCCATATGGTTCACCTATAACCTGGACACAGTGGCCACATACATTCAGGACCAGAGCGAAGACTGTTTGTATCTCAACATCTACGCTCCAACAGATGAGGGTGAGTTGGTAAAAAGAAAGCGGTGATTCTCCAAGTCCATTAGTCACTGTTATCCTGGCCCTTGTGTTATCATCATAAAGCATGTATGTAATTGATCATCATTCATGTCATTGCTGCAAAAGCTGATTTACCATCCAAGCTATGTCATCCCTGTTCCACCTGTTGTAATACCCTTTCAAGAGTAATAGTAATCATGTGCTCCATTACTGTGCATTTACAAGAATCTGATGATATGATGTTGTAAAATACACAACAGGGACAAACCAAACAAACAAAATAAGATATAACAGGACATGATACGATACAATACAATTTCATACAGTATGATGTGGTATGATACACTTTACAATATTAAGGTTACAGTCCGCAATCTTTTTTTCTAATTTCAACGTAAACCACAGCATGAAACACACAACTATATTCATGTAAACTGGTGGATAATCTTGATATTTCATTTACAGAGAACAGTGAGATCTACATAACCATCTCAGAACCTGCAATATCCAGCATCCCAAACCTACTCTAATACAGTCTGAGCAAAAGAATTTACACGCCTTATAGAATAGTCGAATAGAAAAAGAAACTGTAGATTTATAATGAAATATATATAGCGTTCTTCGAAAATAATCCCGTCTTTTAGATATACAACTTTGATAAATATGTGTATGGATATCAACTCGCAGAAATAGACTCATTCTTTATCAGTTATGGCAACCCTAAGTGCTGCTTGGATGCCATTGGCTGTGTATTGATACACAGGGAGGCATAACTCAACATTTATGTGGGGGAAGGGTTTTTTTCTCATAATATCATCCTATAAAATATTGCTGAGGTAAGGTGTTGTTCAAAAATTGGTCCACCTAAACTAAGTTTCAGTTTAAAAATGATGAGCCAAGCATATTTGGCTGTCATCACTGAGCTTCAAAGGTAATCATGAAAGATTACAAAGGAGAAGCTTGCACCCCCAGATGCCATGTTTGGGGAAGAAATTACAAATTCCTTATATTCTACTGGATCTCTGCGTAGTGCAGACACTAAGTCTGTTGGGGGCCAATTAGTGAGATACAAGAGTCAACTCCCATCTTTCGCTTACTGAATCCCTCCTATTTTTGTATAACAGAACTGCAGAAGAACCAACAAGGGAGCATTTGGTTTGTGAGCTGTGAATCTGTAGATTACCAGAGCAAGGTTATCCCATAGCACTGCTATATCTCCTCTAAATGTCTTGTTGACAAACTTGGATTCAGGTTCGCTCAATGCTCCAATTAAACATGTTTTTTTCTGTCTCCACCTTCACCGGCACTCAGCATAATAAAAAACATTCAGCATTCAGAGTTGAACCGTGTTCAGCTTTTGTATGTAACACGGCACTCTTTGACTGACTTTTCTATGGTCGCGTAGCAACAACACATAAACAGCCTGCTGGAGAGGGAGCTGTCCAAAATGGTGCAGCAGCCCACGCTTTATAAAGCTCCTGGTCTGAGTGCTGCCTCCTCACCCCACACATAAGCCGGTTAATTAAATTGTACATTTGCATTCACAGGAAGCAACATAACAAATTGGTTTTATACATTTTTAATTCTTAAGAGTTGCACAATGTTTCCAATTTGCTGTATCTTGATTGTATTTTTACCGATGTGAAATCTTTGTTGTTTTCAATTTTGCAACAGTATTAATTAGAGAGTGCATTTCTGAAATTATTTAATATTCATTTGTGTTCCCTGATGCCCCAATCAAGTGATAGTTCATTAATAATTCATCAATAAACCATACACTGTACCTCATATATCCTCGGGATAACTATGCTGCAGTGGAGGAATCAACATGAGAGTTTGTGTTCAAATATAATTGCACAGAAAGATAAAATGAACCAAGAAAGATGTATTCCTACTGTCAAACAGAGGCAGCTGGGTCAATATAATGATGCAGATAATAAAGCATTCAAAGGTAACTGTGTGTTTGTTTGCACAGACACACAATGTCCCATTTCCTACAAACTTCTAACACAGAACAGGACTTTGTTCACTTGATAAAAACAGATTCTGACACTTATTAATTTGCAACGCTACCTCATAATGTAATAGTGTCATGCATCTCTCCAGATTGAACATACTGTAGTGTCATCTGCATTTTGTCAGAAAGCAATTACAAAGAGAGAAAGTGCAACGTGCTGTATGTAAATGGGCTAATCTTCTTTTTGCCTCTAATTTATGGATCCTTTTCCCTGATTCTGTCAGCTTGATTGGACCGTACATATTAGGGAGGCACATTGAACCATGCTATTTTGAATTCCCTTCTTCTTTTTTTCTTCATGTGAATCCCAGGGAGCCAACACAAGAAAAAGGGGGCGGCTTTCTCACATGCTGAGGTTCATATATCTGAAGGTATTATTCGTAAGAGCTCACAGTCTTGATGCATGGATTCTTTTTGCTTGATTTTCTTTTTTCTCATTTTTTATGAATGAAGATCTTTTGCTTTTTACTTTATTGAGGAACTGCAGGGGTCCTTTCATTTTAAGAGTAAGAATAAAGTTGTTATCTGATTTATGATTACATAAGTTTGCTGCTCCTGCATCTCATGTCTTAAGCACAGCTGCAATCCTCCCAGTAAGTGTTTCACATTTGCTGCTGTTCACATCGATCCAGGAATGCATTATCTATTTATCCATCTCACGGTGCCTTTTAAAGACAGTTAGTGATCAATAAAACAAATTTGGCTTCAAAAATATACCATAGATTTTTTATTTTAATGAAAATACAACTTCTGCCTCTGAGATAAAAGGAGCTGAGTTCAATGATGTACTTCAAAGATTAGGTCTACACATGTAAAACATAGTTTCTAAGTTTGTGCCTGTATACTTTATTAACTGCAAATTTCCATCATTAGTGATTTTTCTATTCAACGGAGACCTAACCTCGAGTCAAATCAATAATTTGTCTTGCTTTGTTGATCTGTTATGTAGAGCATTTCTGAGCAAAAGAATGCTAGGTTGAGCATGCAGTGTAAAAATTGTTAATTACTCCTGCTCCTGTTACTCATACACACCTTGTCGGAGTCTATTTACCATGCATTTTCTGAATGTCATTACAGCTTCCAAACTGCAGGCTTACCACTGCTTCTAAGCACCTTTTTTAAGCAGCCGTTCCCCCATACCTCATACTGATCTCTCTCTCTGACTCATGCTGTTTATATCAAGTTTTATTAACAGTGCTCCATTAACTCTCTGTTTCATTACTGTAGCCTCTGCAGTTGTTTGCTCAGCATCTGTGCGTGTGCGTGTGCGTGTGTGTGTGTGTGTGTGTGTGTGTGTGTGTGTGTTAATGTTTCAGATATAAGGGACTCTGAAGCTCGACCTGTAATGGTCTACATCCACGGAGGCTCATACATGGAGGGCACAGGGAACATGATGGACGGCAGCGTGTTGGCCAGTTATGGGAATGTTGTTGTCGTCACGCTCAACTACAGAATCGGAATATTAGGTGAAGACAACTTCTCTGTGTGGTAACATTTTCATGGTATTCTTGAGAGAGTATTCAGATCCTTATAGATTGAAATTAAAGTAATTTTTACTTGTGTTGTTCTTATAAACTGAAAGGAAGGGGTTGGAGCCCATCTGGGTTACTTAGGGTCAATACTAACACTGATGCAGGAGGTAAAAACATAGACTGTATATAGAATGGACGCCGTCTGCCTCCTCGCTGGGTGAAGCCACTCCGAGAACAGCACCCTCTGGTGACAGGCTGCAGTATAGGTCATAAATCCCGCCTCCGCCAGCAAAGCTTATAGAGTTGTGGACAAACTTTAGAAAATTATTACACAAAATATAAATTTTTCTCCCCTCTGCTTGCGATGTTGACATGTAGTTATTGTGAGACTAGTTTGTGTTCAAGTCCTCTTTTTTCTGTACAGCTCCATTTTTAAAAGTTATTAGGGGGTTCATGTTTTCTATGATTGACACTTGATACAGCCTATGGACGTACGAAGATCGCATAGCTCACCCAGGGGATACGCTGTTTGAGCCGAGCGTCATCACAGGGACTCTCGGCGACTCTCCTGCCAAATGCGTACAATGCTACTGCGCAATGTTGGTTTCAGGAAGTGGAGAAAAAACACAGAATTACTGAGCGCTTTTTGGCTTCAAATCTGTATACTGGCGGAGGGCGAAACCAAGTTGTCCATAGTATATACAGTCTGTTGGTAAAAATACATTGCTTTGTCATATTAACCCCTTTCACATATAGTATACATTCTTAAGGTGTTAATATTGGCACAAGTGATTTAAACGTACGGTGAGTAAAATATCTAGCAATTTCTAGCGATCCGGTTTAAGATTGAAACACTGCCTTATTCACCCCTCCTGTCATTGAAGCAGCAGTGACCTCTAACGACAAGAAGCTCCTGTGATGCATGATTAGAATCATCCTCCATTTGTCAAATTTTTATCATCAGAAACGTCTATCAATACAAAATATTATGAGCACAAACATTACTTTCTTCTTTTTCTTCCTCGCCTCCCAACTAATGCATTTCTAAATACAAAAACACATTCGTGACAAGTTTGACAATTCTGGCAGTGCAAGATGACAGCCACCATAGAGGGGGACCTGCTACTTATGTAGATATCGACATAGAAGTCTATAGTTTAGTTTACACAAACAAAATGATTCTGTATTCAGGTGATAACTCACAAGTTCAAACACTCTTGTAAATGTTTTATTACATTTCTACCTAGTGTGTCAACCAAATGCAGCTAGATACTAAACACTGTACCTTCAAGATTATAGTCTTGGTCTCTGGACAAAAACTCTAGTTTATTTTAGACAAATTTTCTGCCCTTTATAATTTTAGGCCAGTGTTGGCCAACGGCATCTCCAAACATTTTAACTCCGTTGATAGAAAGTTAAAACTTTTAGCCAGAATATTTCTCCAAATGGTTTCATATTGCCTTTAGAAATATACAGCTCATTACCAGGGTTTAAACCTATAAACACTTGAGTGTGATCTTAATGAAAAGGGCTGTATTGCACTTTTGCAATGGTCCCTAACTGTGCCTTTGGTGACAGGTGGGTTGTCACCACAGACATTAATTTCATAACACTGTTAACTGCATTGTCATCATGAAGTTAATGATTTGAGTTGATCAAAACTGTAAAACAACTCAATAAAATGCTCTCTAGCATATCCCCAAACTCGGCTAAACTGAGGCTTTGACACAAAACTATTAGAATTTACAGTGAAGAAAAAAACAAAACAAAACAAGACAAAACAAAACAAAACAAAAAAAAGTAAGAATATCAAACTGATGCCACTCAAGTAACTGTCTTGGGCTTTGTCACTGACATGCATTAAGTCAAAATCATCAATGACAATAGAAAAGATGCTTGAACAAAGAGAAAACTTGTACCCCAGGTAAAAAAAGAAAATAAACACTGTGCCCCTAATGCAATTTGACAGTTACAGGAATACATTACTCATACTTATGTGACAAATTTGATGCACTGTGGGGAACATTTCATGGATTTTGAATGTACAGCTACGCACCAATTACACTTTAATCTCTTGTTTCATTGATGGAAACAAAAACAAATCTTCATTTGAGGTTTGTCAGTGCTGCATTTACAGCTTGTCAGTGGTCGGAAAGAAAAAGGTTGCTGTGAAGAGTTTTATGAAACGGAAGTTAGTATTAAAGCATTTTAATCATATGACAGAAGCAAACAAGTCCACCAGTGACAAGACTGATTAGATCAGTGTTGAAATGATCAATATCTGAAACCAGTGCTAAGGAGTAAGCGTTAGTCAGGTAGCTGAAGAAAAGTCCTTTTTTACATTTCCATGTTTAATGTTCTCGATGAATTATATATTTGATTTTCAAAAGTCAGCGGGATGCAAACAAGTCGGGTGAAATAAGCAAAGACTGTTTTGTTCAGGGCACACAAACTGAGAGGTCCTCATAGAAGCTTTAACTAAATCAATGCTGCAAAATTTCAATAATTTTCAGAAGTTTTGCCACAAAAATTGTTTGTTCACACTAGCTTGTCAGACAAGAGGAGAGAGAAGCAGTTTCGTAAACAGGACATCAGTGTTTACAACATCACAGTGGATGAAGCAACAAAACCCACACTATGATAACATTTTTTTCAATAGATATGCAAAATTCTGTAACAATAACTTCTTGAAAATAATTCTCTGTCTTCAGGCTTGGTTTTTTTTATTCATCTTATTACTTGATGCTTTTTCAAAATCGGCACTGCTCATTTGAAGGGAATTAAGTTCGGCTTTGACAGGACAAGACTTACAGCGACTTACTCTGATGCAGTGATCATAAAGTGGTGGGGCCTGGTGTGCTATTTTGCAGTGGGTCCCAAAATCCCTATTGACACGACTGCACACGATATAAACATCATTCCCCTGCCTGCTCTCTCACTCAGTTGCAGTAAATTTGTTCCAGATACTCAAAGCTGTGTCATCAAATCAGCTGAACTCAACTTCTGACTAAAATTTAACAGGAGCTCACAGAAAAAAGTTTGAGAGAATTTTTTGGCTGTTTGTGTTAACACATGCAGCCCATCCAAAAAAATCTTGGGAAATTTTCTGAAATTTTGTGAATGTGTGAATACAGCTTTAATGAATATCATAACCAAAACAGTAGATAAATGAGCATATTTTGAATAACTATGCAAATTTTTAGACTTTATCTATCACTGCATCATAATATCATACCTAAAACATTGTTCAAACCGCAAGTTCGCATACTGTGAAACCTGGAAACAAGCCTTAATACCAGTAAATCAGATAGTCCCACACTGACAGTGGGATTATCTGCCAAATGATGTAGCTGTCTGGCTTCGAAGGAGACATATGAAACATGTAATACAGCATATGAATAAATAAGCAGCTGAGATCCTGGTATGGTGAAACTTGATTTACATGGAAATGTTGACCTCAGAGGAAAAGCAATGCAAATACATGCCCTGTCCTTGTTGCAAACAAGCAGTTGTTAGACTCCTTCTGAAAACACTATTTATCTTCTGTCAGATGGATTTATCTAATCTGTACAAGATAATCAGCTCCTGCTGTTCTTGAAGAAAAATGAGTTGAATACTGTATGGAGGGATGCAGTATTCACAAGCACTTACAAGGTCAAGAGTTTTTTTTTTATTTCACGGTGTTTAACATTCAAAAGAGTGCAGTGTTTAGATGAGACAAGGCAGGGGAATAAGTAATGGGACCAATTGTAAGAGAACCTGTGACCTCTGAGTGGTTCTCTGAAATTTGAAAAAAAAGAAAAGGGACAAGCGAAGATTTATTTTTTAATGCATACTGAATCTTATAAAGTCACATGGAAGGAGAGCATGATTTGAAGAGCAAAGCCCGTATCACCTCCTGAGGGGCCTGGCTGCATGGAGACTATTACAAGGAGTTGACTAAAGTAGTGGAGACACTGTGGGAGAGAGCAGAGGCTTATTTGCACCTGAGGGAAAACGGTGTCAGTTCATTCTGATGCCCTGCTGGGCTACAACTTTAGATCAAAGCTGTGACAGATACTGCGGATCTCCTCTTCAGCACTGTTGTCTCTTCATATACCTTAGGCTTCCTCAGTACCGGGGACCAGGCAGCAAAGGGAAACTATGGGCTCCTGGATCAGATCCAAGCGCTCCGTTGGATCAGTAAGAACATCGGTTACTTTGGAGGAGACCCAGGTCGCATCACAGTCTTTGGATCGGGAATCGGTGCCTCCTGTGTCAGTCTGCTTACTCTGTCCCACCACTCTGAGGGTAAGAATCTACCAGTCACAACCTTTATTATATTAATTGAGATCTGTTTGAGTTAAGTTGAAGGCCCCTTTCGTTCCATGAGAAGTGTCAGAATCCATAAAAACTTAATATGTAAGATTTCATTTTCTCACAATTACATTAATTTCCTATCTTCAAGATGACACTTTTTAAACAATAATTTTTAATCATTTTGAAGTTTTCTTCTTAGTGTCAAGCACGGCATTAAATGTTCTGTCAGAGAGATGAAGTGTTATGATATGAGAGTAGGATAAAGGGGTATTTGTTAAGTAAGTGATTGCTTTTGTTCCCCTCTACTCAGTCTAATCAGCCTAAAAGCTTTTCCTCTTCAATGTGGAGCTCTTAAAGAAGCCTACAGGCATTATAAAGTTTGCACCATGTCATCACACTCACCTGCATCTCTCAGTTTTTTAAACCTCCAAATGATTCACATTTCTGTCTCCTTGCTTCAGATTTTTGTCTTACTCTTTTATTCACCTGGAGGCAATAAAGAAAACTTTTACAAATTGTACCATCGACATTTTGAGTTGAGTTATCTGTTATTGGAATCAAAATATAATTTAGTACCAAGACTAAATGATTTTATTTTTAAGGATGTCCTCTAATGTTATTTTTATCACTATATTGTATTTCAAGGTGTCTTAAACTTCATATCTCTGTGTAAATATCAAAGTTAATAATATCTATAAATGACCTTTGTACATTTAATTGCTAGATTGGATTTGTGTTGCTACATAAACATTTTAGATACTAACAATAGCATCATTAATGAGCTTCCTGTGTACCTTTGATGGAATTCCACCAGGAAATAAACCCAGTACAGATATCTAGAACCTGGCTTTGGCAAACTATAATCTGTAGATATCCACAACACCTTCATAGATGTCTGCAACTGAGTTGTTTCTAATTATAACTGTAGTTGTAGATATCTACCGACTGCTTTTAATAAGTCTCGTGGGTATGCCTAATAGATTTTTACCACAGTCACCACAGCAGTAATGATAAGTAACACCCGAGGAAGAATGGTGTGGATATCTGAAATTGAAGGCCCAATACACATGAGTGGCAAAAGGGACTCATTTTTTTCCAGATGCCTTAATGATAATCATTACTAAGGATGTTACTGTGGATACCTAAAATACAGATTTTAAATCACATATTGTATATCCTCTATTAAATATCCAGTCTAGCTATTAGAACTAAAACAGCTTGCTATTGTTAAAAATGGAAAGAACAGTACTTCAGTATATTTTCTTTCCCAGCAGCGACTGCAATCGTTCCTATATCCATGTTTGTTGATCGGAGTTTGTTTAAGGATAATGACGGATCAGGAAAAACAGTGAAAAGCTTAAGGTGTAAACACTGACAATATGATATGTTGGCATTTCTTCTTCAAAATAGTCGAAATCTGGTTCATCTCTCACTGCAAATAAATGAAATTATCAGAATTAGTATCATAAATTTTGATCAAGTTTTATTCACTTCACTGGAAACTGGTTTCTAATGTCCACTGATAAGGAAAAAAAAGGAAATTACCAGTTTTTCAGTTAAGCCAATATCGTATCTTTTGGTCAGCACTTTCCCTAAGCTTCTTGCTACGGTCCAGGGTGCATATTTCACGACAGGTGACCCCCCATGGGATTAAACCTCTTATCTGTGCTGTATTATTGCCTCCGTTGTCCCATTGAAGCTGGACAGAATCACAAGAAGGGCAGAAATTGTGTTTTTTCATCAATGCTGGGGAGGCTGCGGCAACTCGTCTTTGTGAGGTTCCTATTTGATGCCCGAGCTCGGCTGCAGCAAATTCACAAAGACCTCCGGCTGTCTTTGAAGTAGACTAGCTAGCTGCTGCTGCACCCTCTCCAAAAAAAAAATGAAATAAATGACAGCAAAGGAGGTTGAAAGTGACACAGCTCCTGCACCCTTTTTCCAATGACTGCTATGCTGTAACCTCAGCACAGTGTTTGTGAGTTGATACATATCACTTGTCAGTTTAGGTGGTAGATACAAAATCCCCTGAGACAGAGGTGACTCACTGCATATAAACAATTCAACGGAGTGATGTTTACTGTATCAACATTGAAGGATCAGGGTTACTGCATATTCAGCTCCCTGCACAGACCCTCTACCGCACACTTGGCATCAGCAGCCTATACGTAAACCTAGCAGCTTGTTAGACACACAGCATTAACGATCCCACAATTACAGCGCGCCTGTGAATAACTGGAGTACAGAAGAGTAGACTCCTTCACACTGAAACAATGCTATGTAATTATTGATCTGACTTCTGTACTGTGCAACCTGCTCGACATTACTTAAAATTAAAAAACGAATCAAATAAGAAAAGCTGTTTTTTTTTCTTTTACATAAAAATAACAAGAGAATGAGCAACCATCCCAAAAACAGTTTATTTTGTCCACCACCTAATAAACTCAGCATCTGCTCAACAGTAATGCTTAACGATCTGACCTTGCAGTTTTACTCCATCTACTATTTAAACTACACTTTTTAGCAACTACAGACCTGTGACCTTATTCTGATTAATTATTAGTCCAAAGGTGATTAGGCAAATGACGTAAATGTTTGTACTGACAAAATACATATATAATTATCTGACTGGATTTCTGAAACCAGTACTGGGACAAATTTAGAAGGCCAGTTTACTGATATGGGTGATATAGTCAATGTCTGAGGTGCTGCCATTATGCCTCTCCAAATTGGCTCAAGAGCTTGCTATCTCAAAAAGATATAATTCACTACTCTTTCATATTGTAATCCTTCATAATCCAAGCCTTGCAGACCAGCTGTCAGGTCAACTTCAATGCTGAGAGTATTTTTAACTATGAAGAAGAGAAAGTGCAATATGTCATTGTTTTGAAAGCACCTCATATGTTGTTTTCTGATGTAATGTTCTGAAAAAAAAAAAAGGTATTTATATAGACACAAAAATATATGTCCATACCAATGTACCTCAAATAGACCTGACAATATCAGCCTCTACCAACCAGAACTTGAAATACTAATCACTGTTTTCTGGACTTTTTTTGTGTCCTGTGTCTTTCTGTTCTGAATCTTGTGTTTCAAGGTTTGTTCCACAGAGCCATCATCCAAAGTGGGTCGGCTCTGTCCAGCTGGGCTGTCAACTACCAGCCGGTGAAGTACACCCGCATGCTGGCTGAGAGGGTGGGCTGCAACGTGCTGGACACAGTGGACATGGTCTCCTGCCTACAGAAGAAAAGTGCGAAAGAGCTGGTGGAGCAAGACATCCAAGCTGCCCGATACCGAGTGGCTTTCGGTCCTGTCATCGATGGAGACGTCATCCCTGATGACCCGGAGATCCTGATGGAGCAGGGAGAGTTCCTGAACTATGACATTATGCTGGGTGTCAATCAGGGAGAGGGGCTGCGCTTTGTGGAGAACGTGATGGACCTCGAGGACGGCGTGTCTGGCAGTGACTTTGACTTTGCTGTGTCAGACTTTGTGGACAGTTTGTATGGCTATCCAGAAGGAAAAGACACACTGAGAGAGACTATTAAATTCATGTACACAGACTGGGCGGACAAAGACAACCCAGAGACTAGAAGGAAGACCTTGGTGGCTCTCTTCACTGACCACCAATGGGTAGAGCCCTCAGTGGTGACAGCCGACCTCCACGCCCGTTACGGGTCACCCACATACTTCTACGCCTTCTACCACCACTGCCAGAGCCTGATGAAGCCGGTATGGTCGGACTCCGCACATGGAGATGAGGTTCCTTATGTTTTTGGGATCCCCATGGTGGGTCCCACTGACCTGTTCCCCTGTAACTTCTCCAGGAATGACATTATGCTCAGCGCTGTGGTTATGACTTACTGGACCAACTTCGCCAAGAGCGGGTGAGTAACCACAAACTCAAGAGAAATCCATAACTGATATTTCAAGTTGCATATTGCAGTACCCTAATTTTTCACTCATTTCTGCTTTAAACAGTGCACACTTACTCTTACTTATTCAATCATTTATCAGTTGGCCAATGTTTGCATTAAATCCCAACATAAATAAAAGATTGTACTCTTTGCCTAATATGAATAAAAAGACAAAAACAATCCACCATAGGTATGCACTTGGCAACAGGGGCAGGGAAATAGATTAACAGAAAGGGCCCTCAAGCCAAACCAAACTCGTTGGTAAACAGCCATCTACTGCAACCAGATAAGCCAGGAAGGTTGGCCAAAGAGAGAGAGGGCAAGAAGGGCCAAGACAGAAAAAACAGACCTTAAAAAGTTAGACTGATGTAAACTGTAGAAGACAGCTTTATTTTATTCTCAACTCAGCTGCATATCCACATAAAGTGATGAAACTGTAGAATATTAATAGCGCACGCAATCTGAGGAAAGCTGTGTCTTTTTAAATACCATGTTGTCTCTTCTCTAAAGAGCCGGTTTAGCCTTGGGGAGAAACTCTTTTTTACACACACAACAAAGTTTCATCACACTGGGCAGACTTCCTAAAGGTGATGGAATCTTTAAAATTTACAGCTTGACTCACATAAATGTTTAAAACCCTGTTGGATGAAATGGTGGTGTTGCAGAGAAAATTTGAAGAGGCCTTTACGGTGTTCTTCATAAACCTCAGAGAGTAGTTAGTTTAAGAGGTGGTGGCGCAAATAATCAATGCCAAAAGGCATTTGCATATTGTATTTACATTTGTTTGTAGTACAAAACAATTCTGCTTAATATAGCTGTCTTTGTGGAAGGAACCAGTCTTGATACCTTCATTTACTGGACACTTCTGAATTACCTTTGGTTTCACAGAGAGAAATAACAGTTTCACATATGTAGTGTTGCGTACATTTATTGGTTCCCTCTATATTTGTATGTGCTGTTGAATAATAATTGAAAAGGGGACCTTTTGAAGTATTTTTGGAAAAGCGGGACAGTTTTCCAGCTTGATGAAGTTTTCAACCCTCAGAGTTTATCACCCAAGTCAGGCTATGATCCAGTGTTGACGGCGTTTACACTCACACTGACTCAGCACTGGAGTATCATGCTGTTGAAAGTGCACCAAAGTAAAACCTTGCAGCTCTTCTTCTGACAGCTTGTTATATCATTTGTCATACAGAGGTTAAGATTTCCCATGTGTTTTTGAAGATAAGAGACACCTTATTGAGTCACGCTGTAGTGGAGGACTCCTCCGATGCCCTTGCTGCATTCTAAATGCACAGCTGCATTGAGTGTGAAGGGAGGAGGACCCTCAGCAGCAGGAGGAGGCACAGCTCAGGTCACTGTGGGCTGCTGTTTTAGTGTGACGACATGAGGTAATGCTGAGCCCTTGAGGACAGACGGTGATATTACATTGTGTTGACCTCCTTATTTTGCCCTTCCAGTCTTTTTCCCCTCTTTTACTTTTAACACACAGGCCATCTGTTTCCATTTGTGTTCAGAAATCAGCATTGTACTGATCCAGCTAGGGCTTAGCGGTGGTTAAAGACATTAGCACAACATGAACCAGTCTGTTTTCTGTGACAGAACAAATCATGGTATGGCAAATACAATCAGTATTACAGTTAAAATTAGCAAGAAAAAATGTTCAGAGGGATTTGTTACACTTCACATAATACAAAGAAATCTACTTGAAAAGATCTCCAGGAAATTTTAATTACATCTCGCTCTTAATCCTAATGAACCACTGGAAACCCACCATAGCCTTCTAACCAGCCCATTTAGGGTCATCAACCCTTCAGCAAACCTATAAAAAATAGAAATTAGTGACAAATTTCATCACATCTCAAAGATATCCAAGGTTAGGGTTAAAACCGGATGAGATTTACTGAGAAGTTTATTGCAAAATCGTGTATTTAATTAGGCAAAGCAGTTATGAAAACAGTCATACCTAGCTATTTGGCAAACAACATCAACCATGAGTGATATTTGTAAAATGTTAACATGCCTGGGTTGGCTGTTGGTTGATAAGAGGTGTTTTTCAGCTGTAAATGATCCATATTTTGTGATTGCTGAGGGTGTTGAGACCACCAATGACATTTGCTAACACCTTCAGAAATAGCATCTAGCACAGGGGATAGGGGTCTTAGCTCTTGGATGTGTGACGTTTTTATTCACTGTTATTTTTGTATCACTCATGTTCTCTCTCTCTTTAACTCATCTACAGGGATCCAAACAAGCCGGTTCCACAGGACACAAAGTTCATCCACACCAAGGCAAACCGCTTTGAGGAGGTGGCCTGGTCCAAGTATGATCCATACGACCAGCTGTACCTTCACATTGGCCTCAAGCCTCGTATCCGTGACCACTACCGTGCCACCAAGGTGGCCTTCTGGAAACACCTGGTACCTCATCTTTACAACCTCCATGACATGTTCCATTACTCCTCCACCACCACGAAGGTCACCCCTCTGGATCCCACCCAGTCCAACGGGAAGAGATCCGGCAGCACTGGTCGACCTCCGGTATCCTCTGGCCACAGTGAGGGTGAGGGTGGGAGAGAGATGGGACCACTGATCATGCCGAACCCGAGAGATTACTCAACAGAGCTCAGCGTCACCATAGCTGTAGGGGCATCATTGCTCTTCCTGAATGTCCTGGCTTTTGCCGCACTCTACTACCGAAAGGACAAGCGCAGTCGTCAGGACACATCCCAGCAGCCCAGTCCCCAGCGTGACAGCAAGGGCAACAACGTGAGCCACACCAACACCATAGACGAGACCTTGTCATCCCAGCAGCGGAACCAGTGCGAGGCCCTCCACAATCCTCTACATGTCTCACCCAGCTTGGACTACTCAGCTCTCAGCCAGCGTCGCTCCCCTGACGACATCCCTCTGATGACCCCCAACAACATCACCATGATCCCCAACTCCCTGATGGGCCTGTCCAACATGAGTCCGTACAGCACCTTCCCCGCTGGTTACAGCTCTGCAGGCCTGCCCAGCACCCACTCTACCACACGGGTATAGCTTGACAAAAGACAAAAGGAGCAGGAGACAAAACTGTCATATGTAAAACATGGAAATGTAAAGCTGTATTTAGGCTGTGTAGGTAAAATAGGATTGAATATGTTTGTTCTGTCTTTTCCAAAGGTGTCCTACCGCCAACATCCTGCCTTTGCTCTCTCATAATAGAAAGTGTAACTGCAGAGTCATTTTATAATAATCATTTTCAAAGGCAGACTAAAAGAAAAAGTGCATTTCATTTTCCACTTTGGCTTTTTTGGAACTTTACCTAGCAAGAACTTAGTATAATGTTTATACAGTTGGATTTGTATGGGAAGCTTTTTCTTACTCTGTGATATCTATTTTGATCTCGTGGAACAAAGTGACACTACAACCAATGTTGGACGGAGATGAGATCTGGGAAAAGCTGAAAAGCAGTATTATTATGATTATTATTATTATTATTATTATCAAGCTATTTTATACATATTTCTCATGGTACATTGCTTATTATGAAAATGTATTTTTACTGTAATTACTTTCAAATGCCTTGTAACTCACTCACATAAGGAATTACTGTGGAATCATAACAGCAATGGACTAAAGTTTCCTCAAATACTGATCACACATGTGGTGAAAATCTCTCTCTGGTAGTGCAAAATATAGCACCCATGTGTGTGAGTGGGTGCGTGTGTGGGTGAGTGGATGCGTGTGTGGGTGAGTGGATGCATGTGTGGGCGTGTGTGTATACCTGTGCTGAAAAGTGCGCAAGAAAACTGTAAATTAGGCATCGTTTGAATTTAACACTTAAGTTTGGCATATGTAGTGTTGTGTAATCTATTGTAGTCTATTTGAGTATCCTTGCTATATTTTCTGCTTCATGTGTCTATGATTTTGCTCAACACATTGTACAAATATAACTTCTGCTTTACTATAAAAAGAGAATTGCTTCAAATGTGTTTCCTACTCTGACCAGCTCATGGTTCTTTTGGCTTGGCTTCTTTGTACAGAATAAACTTAGACCTGCATTTTATTTGTCCTTTGTTTATGATACTGTAAGGTCCTCAGAAGGATAACTGTTAAATACATTATAAATGTGTGTATACCAACTCAAGTATTCAAAGTCTGGAAGGAGTTTCATGAAACTTAATGATTATTACTCCTTCCATAAGTGGTTGGGACCCAAGATATAACCAGGGGTCAGTCTTTACTGGATGGACATGATGGACGTCAAGCTTTGAGATTTGATTTCTTTGAACCTATCATAATGTTGTTTAATCTACATGAGACAACTATTAAAGACTTTTGGAACTACAGAAGAGTCTTGTCACAAATTGAGATTGTTTAAACTCTACATGGGTAATCTATGTATCATTGTCGCTGTGTTTTTGAGTCCACAGAGTTTCAAGAGATATTCATTTTTGTATCAAACCATGTGCCAGGTTTAGTTGGGGGTCAAGTTAGCCAATCATTGTGCCTTTGGGTTATGGTAATATATGAGATATATATGAAAGATCATTGATAATGATCCAAATCATAGTGAATTTATGTATTTCTTAATACCATATAGTTGATTATAGAAGAATAGGCTCATCAAGTCATCAAACATGGATGTTGCCATAAAGACGCTACAGTTTCTGGAAACGATTATACAGTTATTCACAGTTAAACACAAGAGAATGTTAAAATCACAACAGCTAAAAAGGAGAAGGCCAAAAACCAGGAGATTGATAATGTGTCTGACTTGATTTTAAATAAAGTCATAATCTTACATTTAGTTAATGAGCTATGGTGATAAATAACTGCCAAAAGTTTTAATCCTGTTTATCTCTATATATAAAAGCTAGCTTAGATTTTAAGATGAGGTGGCATAAATTTTCAGAGCATGTCACACTAAAGTTGATTTATGGACTTTACAGAAAAAAAATAACATGCTGATTTCCAAATTTTCTGTAACATTCATGTGGGAATTGTATGAAAAAAAGCATGTCTAGTGAAGTAAGTGGCAATCAGTCCAATTACATGTTAGAACAAGATGTGAAGAAAATTATAGACGTCTTGTTGCCCAAATTGAAGGAATTTTGTGTACAACAATAAGAATGTCTGAAAGCTGTCCATCATTTTAACAGACAATCACAAATTTGATTCAATGTTTATCATGACCCTGGAGAGACGCCCAGAGAGGCCACTTGCATAGTTCTGTAAATAGAAGAAGCAGACCACTTTTCACTTTTGACTTATTCCCATTCTATCTTCTATTTTTTCCCCTCACAAATAAACTTTATGCAGCATTTATGTTCAATCCAAACAACAGCAAGACACTGCATAACAGCTCACTGAGGGTTTCAGTATGTCTAGACCTAACATAAATGTGTTGTCTTTAAATCTGAGTGCGTGAGAACACCACTAGCCTACCTGCCTTCAACTTTTCTGTCTCAGATGCTTTGCAACCTAGCTGCAGTTGTGAAACTCTAATATCGAGTCTTTTGTGCTTCAAGCTAACATAAGTGCACCTCTGTGACAAAATAGTGTGGCTGACATTAGCTCGTGGTTTCTTTCCTGCACATCATTCCAGCTCTCTCTCCCTATTTCTTACTCTGAACACCATCCTGTCCTCAACCAAATACAGGAAAAAACCCCAAAATAAATCTTATAAAGAAAGAAAAAGTAAAGATCTGTGGGGATTTGTCAGGCAATCATTTTGTTTCAAGGTGTGTGGTTTTATTCTGACAACCCTGACAAGGTTAAACAAGAACTGAAGCATCATTGTTTCTTGAGAGACTGATCCAGTGATGAAACAGAAAATAAAATGTCAAGTAATAATACACAAAGAATTTCCCAACCCCAACTGTCAACATGACAGACATCCAGAAAGTCATGACAACCTCTGAATTTACTGCAAGAAGAAAAAAAATCTGTTTAAGCCAAATGCTGATCTTTGGGACTAAAATGACAATAATCTAGGACTGATAAAGGCTATTGATAAATAAGGTAACATTAGCTTATTTTAGTCGGTAAAATTGTTTGGCCAACATTACTTAGTCAGTTTAGTAACTTCATGACAACAGTACTGTACAATTCAAAGTACATCTCTATTTCTGTGGGTAAAGTCCCTTGTATTCTTTAAGCAAAAGTCACATACTCTGGTTTTAAGGCTTTTAGAGAAGGATTTGAATATCAAAATGTCATTGTGTTTTTCAACCACTCCAACTCTATGTTAAGGAATCTCTCACAACACCATATCCCCTCTTCTTAATCACTGCATCAATTTGCCTCTCACTGCCCTGTGTGCTCTGGTCCTGTCGCAGTTTTTGGAGTTAATTCTATTTGAGCCTGTGGCTGTTTCCCCAGGCCTCAGACACACAGCCAACAGAGTCTCACATTATCATGAAAGAAAATCAAGCACAAAGATGAGTAAACACCCTGATGGAGAACAGATCACTCCCCTCTTTACTTCATCATGCGTTAAAACAAATAATTCAAACCCTCACCAGAGGAGGTCACAGCCACAAAACTCACTTCTGACTGAACCTGATGTGTCTGTGTCCTCCAAGTGCTTGTTTATTTGTTAGTTTGTTTGCTGTGTGTTTGTTCATTTTGTCACATGATAACACATTACCATAACGGGGATAGAAGGTGGTGGCAAATATTTTTGCACCCCTCCCCCACTCCTACCCTGTTTAAACACATGCATATTAGCACTTTCAGTGTGTAAATATTGGGGTGTGTGTTTACCACATGGCAAACAATTATAGAAATGATTCAAAGACAGATCACTGTGCAATATTGCACACTTATACTGTACACTACATTGACAAATAGGACACTTACACTCCAGTGAGTGCTGTCCATGGTGCTGGTTATGATATAGGTGCAGTTTTCAATCTGATTATGCACATATATAAAGATATATGAATGCTAATAGCATCTGTAGCTCACTTGAAAGCTTGGAGAGTAATATGTTGGTTCAAAATCAGTTCATGCATTTACTAATGACTTTTAGACGGCTGTATTAAGTGTTACCCAATAATTCATCATCCGAGCTGCTTACATCCCCGACCTCCATCTGCTTCAGCTTTTGTGGAATATGCTTTATTCATAACTGAATGAATCGCTCTCTTCATGTCACCCCAGCTAAAGCCAGCCTCTAAAACATGTCCTCCTACCTAATCCCTCCCTTTGATTGTCAACATTATTGCTAATTTACATCTCTCAAGTAAAGCTGACAGCCATTCTGAGCCCTCACACATAGTACAGAGGTTAATTAATGCTTCCCCTCTCTTTCTCCCTCTTTTTCTGTCTCTCTCTCTCACATGGTTTTCTCTGTGATTTCAAGGGGCATCGCTCCTCTTTGCTCTTCACTCTCTGCTTGACAAAGCCGATGCCATTAATCCTTTCTACATACTAATTACTTGATCTGTTATTGCTTTGTTTTTCCAGGAGACGAAAGGCAACAGACTGTAAACTCAAGCCAAACAATTTACCAATCCACTAGACTTTAATCTTTCAGACACATCTCTGAAAAGGAGTGTTTTTAAAATTCAGTGGCAGAGCAGTCCCTCAGATGTTCTTGTTTTTAAGGAAAGTAAAAAAGAGTATCCCAGGTGGTAGAATAGTAACGTGTTTTATCTTGCAAAGTGTTGAAAGTGTTTTTAAACCAATACAATGCACTCTAATATGCTGAGGTGGTTTTTAATATCCTTTCTTAATATTCCCAGTTTGGCATAGGAGGCAAAAATAGGATGAGGATCTTCTCCCAAAAAAATAAAAATGGTGTTTTCTCCTCTTGCCCCACACTGGCGTCTTTGTACTGATCCCAGCTTTGACATCAACTGGGTCAAACATGCGAGAGGGAGGGAAGGAGGGCAGCAGCTGGACCAGACTGTCAATGTCACCCTTGTTAGTCAACTTCATCCATGTCAGTCACTGACGGTTCGATTTATTTCACTCTTTTGTCTGTGCCGTCCTCTTATCTCTGACTGGTCTCTGAGGATACCGCTGTAGACGTGTTTGCTGTATCTTGTGATGTTTAGCATGTGTGTGTAGAGCAGGCAGATGACAAATGCAAGATAACAGCAAGTAAACACAATCTATCCTACAAATAAATGTGCACAAAGATTCAATAACTGAGTTGGAAACATATCAGATCTTTTGTAAAAAGTTTAACTCCATCATTTAGAGAAGGAAACAACATAAAAAAACTTTGACTTATCTAATGTGTTATTTGAATCTTTATTTCTTATTATTTTCTTATTTCTTAAAATGTGTGTATGCCAATTCATGCTTGTTTAACACAAGCATATTTATATTTAAACCACAAAAGGAATTAAAATGTACTCAGAGTAAGTCAAAAGTATTTGTGAAAACATGTAAAATATGTCAAATATCCCCAATGACTGTGAAAAAATGTTCATATTGGAGTTAGTGAGCTGCTCTGTGTCCCCCATCCTGCACCCATGGCTCTATAAATAATGACTGGCAGCTGAAATGGGACTTTGTGACTTTAAGATGTGACTCGGGGAGATGTGCTCTATCTATTGTTGATGAGACAAAAGCGCGAGTCAGATTCATATAGGGGTGGCGGGGAATAACTTCTCATATCCTCATATCAGAGTCACAAAGCCAAGCAGCAAAACTTCAATAACCCCCAAACACTTCTCTCTGGACATGGGTGAGTGCATTGAATTTTTAATAACTCTTATCATCTATTATTAATGTGATTTGAATATGTGGATTTCAATAACTTACTAATGTTGTCTTTAATATTTCCTTGCTGCCTTCAGACATCATGTTGCCCTAGTGCACTGTGGGAGAGATTTGCTGCTTTAACACTGTTTAAGTGTTTTGAATTTCATACATGGGTTATTTATAGACTTACACTTTGCTCTCATTCCTAATATGTGACATACTTTAACATAAAAGATGATTTCAGAGGAGGGAGAAGCTTGGATTTAGCACCAGGATTTCGACAGGATTGATTACTTTTTGATAGAGAAGGCAGTCCTCTTTACCTCCTCTAACCCCGAACACCCATAAAGCAAAGTGGACTCGGAGCCGCAGACAGAGACGGACAGTCTCATCATGCTAAGGCCGTGCCAGGTCACTCATGTGAAAGAGGTCAAATACTCCCACATGTGCTGCAGGCATAAATTAACAAATCTCCATGAGAACTGTGGGCTCAAACAACTCCTGCCAACTTCTTTTTCTCACGTACAGAGAAGTTGTGGGCTTTCTCTTCACACATTTTTTAACAGATTTCAAGTCTTGATTGATGATCTGGCATCTACTGTTCGTGCGATGTTTCTTTTTGCACTGAATTCAAAAGAGGGCTATGGTGGCCTGTGTGGCTTTGTCACTGTAACATCACAGCTGCGGTGTGGGCGTCCACAGGAGATATCATTTCTGGGGTCTGAGGGTCATCCTGCCATTACTATTTATACTTTAGATGCTGTTTGTTGAACTTGCAGTCTGACTCTTCCCACTTGAGTTATGTAAATTCTGTGATTATCTGTATTTTCTACATCTTAATGGGTCAGATTTCTTGATTGGAGCAGTATAACTCTGATATGGAGTGTGCTTGATGTTGTTGTTGTTGTTGTTGTGAATCTATTCAAATTACTCCCCCCCGCCACCTTCATTCATTATACCTCTGCCCACTCTTTGAACACTTGAGCCCACCCTCTGCTGGCATCAACTCTCAGTGGTACCAGTCACAGCCAGCTGTGGGTGGAGGATGGCCTGAGTAGTGACATTGCCATTGGTGTAGACGGGGTCCTGGTGACCCCACTGCAACAGCTTGCTACAGTGCGTGTGTGTGTGTGTGTGTGTGTGTGTGTGTGTGTGTGTGTGTGTGTGTGTGTGTGTGTGTGTGTGTGTGTGTATTCTGGTACTATAGTCTTTGTTTGTTTGACATCGCTGCCCTTTGTTCCCCCCTGACGGTGGCTCAAAAAACAATGGATATTGTATCAGCATTCACAAAGAGAAGCTCTTTCTTGGGGTCACCATCTCTCATTTTCGCCTGGTGACGCCTGTGACCGCTGGAGACGAGGGGAAGGAGCAGATTTGTGCTGTGAGGTGTTGGTACCGGCAGAGGAGTTTTCACATGTGGATGAAATCAGCGCTTCAGAGAGGCTTATTTTACTCCAGGAATAGCTTTTAGGCAGTTTTGTACATCCCTGGTTGGCTTTGGGATCTTTCTCTGTTGAGGAGCACAGGATCAGAAGCAGCAGATGTTTCCGGTCAGGCAGCCTTGGCTATGCAAAGCCTTAGGTGCTTTCCTCTATCCCGTTTCTGCCAATGCATTTATTAACACTGTGGATGTTTGCTACCTGCTCCAACAGCACTGCTTACACTGGACAGAGCGTATGAGATTGTGGTGAAGTCGCTTTGTTTGGACGCTTTTATTGGGAAGTGTTGCTTGAACTTTGACCCTGCTGTCTAATTTTTTGTTTTCTGTTGCTTTCTCACCTGTGCTCGGGATTTTGGGGTTGGGGTTTGAGTTCAGGGTTTGGGGTGTGTGTTCATGGATTTGCAGACAGAGCGAGGCCACTTTCACAGCACCACCACCGTGGCGTAGATGTGCTGTGTGGTAATATGTGCGGTGTGTGCCGCCTGTATGCTGATTTATTATGCCCCCTCAGGTTGTTATGATTGCTGTATCCGTTGCCTCGGGGCAGTGCCCTACCCGTCCTTGGTGGCCACCTTGCTGTGCTATGCCGGCATGGCATTGTTTTGTGGCTGTGGGCACGAGGCGTTGACCAACACTGAAGTCCTGGTGGAGACTTACTTCGCTCGCAATGTTCAGGACTTTGCTGTCATGGCCTCTTTGTGAGTGATTCTTGACTGAACCATCTAAAAAGCAATTTTGATGTCTTCAGATTTTATAAATCATGCTTTTTGACCTGACTTTGTCTCTGTGCAAACTTTCCCAGTATCAAATACTTCCAGTACGTGATCTACGGCCTGGCATCGTTTTTCTTCCTCTACGGTATCCTGCTGCTGGCTGAGGGATTCTACACCACGAGTGCAGTCAAGCAGACGTTTGGTGAATTCAGGAGCACTCACTGCGGCCGATGCCTCAGTCTGACGGTGAGGACAGGAAGGAGGGAGGGTGGGGGGTATGACGGGAGTGTGACATCAGGTCATTGTGAAGATGCTGAATGCTATTTTGTTTTACCTCTGAAGTTCACTGAAACTGCACTGTGAAATTTTGAGATGAGCATCCTTGAAGTTTTTTGATATGCCTGTTACTTGCTGCCATAATGTGGGAGATTAACAATTTTTGATGTATATGAAATAGATTGAAACTCATATTGATGTTTTTTTATGAGTTATAAAAGCAAACAAGACCATCACCAACAGGATTTAACAGGATTATTATATTGTAATTTTTATGCCTCAAACTGGTGCAAGGGGGTAGGTGTCAGCCAAGCAGATAAAGACATATCCCTGTTTTTACAATTAAGTATACATGTGACTGTCAAAGGTCAGCAGGATTAATCTTTTGTCAGAAATTGTTATCCAAGCATGTAAAAAGGCAAGAGAAGTACAGGCTGCTTTGGCCTCAAGGGGGCGCCAAAATTGACACAAGGTGAAAGTCCCTCACAGGCACTTTAAGAAATTGCACAAATGTTTAAGTTTGAAGAAGCTTATGTGTTCGAACAAGACTAAACACAACATCTTTAAGACTAATAAACATTACACACACAAACACAGGCGCAAAAATACGGGATCATATTAAGAAACAATACAGATTTTAAATGGGCCACTGCAAGAAATGAAAAATCATGAAGCATTAAATCTGACACCTACAACCTCACAATCGTGTCAACAACGAATTGTCAGTCTCGTTGCTGATGGCCTCTTTTGCTTTTAGATGTCATGAAAGGGCATCGATTTAAATTTCAGTCCCTTTCATGAACATCAGAAAACTTCTCATAGGAGCTTTAAGGTGAAGAATTTTGATTGGATTTGTGAAATTAGAGGTGGGACTGGTTTGACTGATAGGTGGGTATGATGTGATGAAGAAATAAAAAATTAAATGATCCAATGGCAGAGTAGATCTTCACTGATGCATCACTTCAGCTTGCAGTACATTATATTTTCAGGCCACAGTGAGGAAACTTTCCTGTGACTGGAAACTCAAGCTTTTCTGAGAGGAGAGTGAGGAGAAAATGCTCTGAGATTTTTGGTTGCCGCTGTGGATCAATATTGCATGGCAAATACTAAGTTCAATGTCATCTATCTCTTGATTATTATTTATTTTGTACCTCAGCCATCATCCAGATGAATGTTTTTGGCTTCAAACCTACACAACAGACTTTGAATTATACCTCTGATGTCCAATCCATCAACAAGAATACCAACATGATGGTATAAATTTTGGCGAGAAGGTGGCATTTTTGATGTCAACAAAGGCTGGGGTGATGCATTATGCCATTCATTTTAAATTTACTCTCATATGCAATCTTATAGAAATGTATAGCCTGGGGATAAAAGTTTGAATTCTGTTTGTGTTTCTGCGGTTTCTCCACAGAGTTATAGTTTGGTTGCTGATTTAATGACGCTGTATTTTTGACACTGAAGCCTGAGATTTTGTGTTACCTCCTGTGACCTAACATACTAAACTCTTATTTTCACCAGTTCATCGTAGTGACGTACATCTTGGCCTTCATCTGGCTCATCGTCTTTGCCTTCACTGCTATCCCCGTCTACTTCTTGTTCAACATGGAGCAGACCTGCCACACCGTTAACATCCTGGCTGAAACCACCCCCAGCATCAATCAGCACGGCTGGATCTGCATGGACGCCAGGCAGTACGGTGAGTTGTTCTTCTATTGACTGACTATGTTTCTACATGAGGAGAATGTTAATGCATTAGTGAAGTGGTCACAGGGGGAGTGGATGCAGAAATGTGGTGAATTAGTTACAAAACGACGGAGATAACTCCACCTTTATCTTTATTCACTGCTGTTTCTCTGATGTGCTGTGTGAGCAAACAGGGACAGAAATGCATCATAAGTCATCGTGATTCAGCGACAGTCAGAGGTACTTACGTCATGTCTTCATTTAAGGTCTGCTCCCGTGGAACGCCATGCCAGGAAAGGCTTGTGGGATGACCTTGGCATCTATTTGCAAAACCAGCGAAGTGAGTAGATGAATCCAATCTGGCTGTTTAGTATTTCATGTCAGCGTCCTCACATTCAGATCAGTGTGCAGAATCAATCTCGGATATCCTCTGAATGATTAATAGATGGTTGTGTGTCTAATGAAATAACATAAACATACAAATGGTGGGTTTAAGTCTCTGAATATTTATTAACCAGGATCTCTTCTGCATTTCTTGTAGTTCTACGTCACCTATGACCTTTACATTGCCACATTTGCTGGAGCCGGAGTCACTCTCTTAGCACTGGTGAGCTGTTGTTTTTTGACATTTTGTGTGCTTTTTTGGTCATAACAGATGTGTGATTTTAGCATGGTAACTCTGGAAAGCTTATTTCACCAAATAGCCAAAAGATATGATTTACTTAACAAGTGGCTGAAAAACTAAGCTGTTTGGAAAGTGCAGAGAACTGCAGATTCTCACATGTCTACTAAGAGCCCAAGGGGTCTCATTGACACCCGTGTTTGAGTGCCTATGAGGGGGGATGGACAGACAAAATCTGATGCCTGTACCACTTAAAACAAAAACAAAAAAACAAGGCAGTCAGCTAGCAGAGGGTAGTCGTCACACTAAAGGTTTAACGACATGCTGCTGATCCAGATTTTCTTACACATTCTGCTGCGAAGAATCTCCGATGAGTGACACATTTGACTTGTAAAAGAGTAGGTTGAGAAGTTTACATGTTACATGAAGTTTACATTTACTCTACACGCTTAGGAAGTGTATATTGACAAAAATAGCTGTATGCCAGGAGGCCAAAAGCCTACCTCAGCTTGACTTCTTTACCTGATTGGTTGATCCAGAGTTGGGCTGGGTCAGCATTACCAGTTTGGGTCCAGTCAATGTTGGGTTTAAATAGTCTGAGAAATCAGTGAGTGTCAACAGAAGGATTGTGTCCATATTTTTAAGTTGTCTTTAAATTGAACCAACACAAAAATGATTATTCTTATGGCAGAATCAAACATGTAAACAAATTTGTTGTGATCTGGAGAGCAATTTTCTTTATTTTTAAACTTTTTGTTAAAAATGTCCAATTCATCTGTTTTGAAAGTTTAAAAGCTACAATTTTTGCATAATCAGGGGTGTGGCTGATTTAAAGAAGAGGTTGGTTTGTTGTAGCTAACCGCCGTTAACCATTGTCCTAACTACACCTGTGGCTAGGGGATAGATGGAGTCAGCCTTTGCAATATTCATTGTTTTATTAGGCCCTGTCTGAAGACAAAAGGTCAAGTCTTGGAGATCGTATCTATGCTTTAGTCAGAGATATTTAGCTGTGTGGGATGTGTACACTGTTCTGTTTTTTTGTGGGGGTTGATAGGTCAGAGGCACCACCAGGAAATTTGAGCCCATTTGTAAAATATTGCACCACTTTATCATCATGAATCTTTTAATATTTTAAGGACTTCTGTAAGAATCATCCTAACTTTCTACCCCCTCATAGCTGGCTTGTGGTCTGGTTTGGAGATGTCTGTTCCTGAGACTGTTGTGAATGTAGATGGTTATAATAGACTAAATATAATAATAAATAAAATATAAAAAATAAAAATATATACCCACACTATTTGTAACAAATCTGAATTATGTGGAGTAACAGGGACACTGTTAAGACGTCACAGTCAGCTTTAAAGGTTGTACACACAAGAGAAAAAATGTCAGCCATGTGCTTTGATGTACTGAAGCTTGAAGTATTGCATAATTGAGCATAATTGGGGGCAAAAAATGTAAGCAATGTTGACATGTGACATTTCCTCAGGTTTGTTTTATTTCCTTTGTGTAATCTTGTGTTTGATCTGGGGATTAAAAGTATTTTTGGTTATTGATCATTTGGAAAATGTACATTGATTATATAATTTGTTTCATACAACATGGCAAAACTACTTGCAAGGAAATGTAGCTGTGTTTCATACTTAACATTTTTCTCAATTCTGTCTCAACGCCTCCCTCTATAGTTCCTGTACATGATTGCCACCACCTACAACTACGCCGTGTTGAGGTTCCTGGGCAGGAAAGGGATTCGTTAAACCACAACACCTCCCCCAGAGTCAATCCCTTCCTCTGGTTATGACATGGACAGTCGACATGTGCAGCACTAAATTTCCAGTCGTTCACTGAGAAACTTCCAAACTTGGCTCACCCACTCTGGTATTTCTTTATAGACGTGTCCTATAACAGACATCTTTTTTTGTATGAACAACAGACAGAGAGATGAAGATTAATCTCACCCGGCAGATCCAGCAGCGAATCCTCTCCTCAGATGATTCTCTTGGTTTTGTTGTTCATTCTCCTTCTTGCAGGACGTATCTCTTATTTGATTCTTTTTGTGAAGCTTCATTGGTGCTGATGCTGTTGTCAGATTGTGATGTACGACGTTTCATAAATAATTAAGAGCAATGATAGCTCGCCTCGCAAATCATAACTGCGTATCCTCCACCCAGAGTTTACTGATGCATATATTTGATTTTCTGCCGCCTTATTTTCAGCTACAGCCAGTGAAGCTGAATGTACCAAAGTTCTGTTTGAGGTTCAGGTGAATCTTCTCATTTCTCTTTGTGCTTTTACTCACAATACATGTACTCACTTGTATTGCATGTCTGCTTTGCTTGAATAGCACAGTGTAAGAGGGGAACAAAGATGTGCACCAATTCTCCTGGAGTCTTTTTTTCTGTTACTGCTTTAAAGAAGCTGTTTTTTTATATTACTGAGGTGTTGATGCTTCAATAATGTGCCTCCAGGTGATTCCTGTGTGTGTGTGTGCTTATCTGAAATTAAGGCTGATTAAACCTTTTAAATCTGAAGCAGTAATCTGTGATTTTATTTTAGACATACACATGATATTATAACAAAACATTTTCATGTCAAAGTATTCAAAGCAAATCTTTAATCAAAGAACCCTCTCCCCTGATAATGCAGCAAATCCTAAAAAAAGAAAACCTCTCAGAGAGGAAACAGAGTAAAGGCAGCAGGGGTGAGTTTCTCAGTCCAAACAACACATTAATCACAGAACGCTTTGGGTCTTCACTGATGACATATTTGTCCCAGTTAGGCTTTAGGTCTTGATAGTTTTTGCAAAGCAGCCATCACATTGGATCACTTGGTTATGCAAAAACATGGGGGTCAACAAATCTCCCAGGGCCTTCGCACACACGCCACACTGCAGAAAGAAGAAAATAAACAGGCTCAGTGTTAACATTATGCAATGACATGAGCCTGTCAGATTCAGCACACGGTCACAGATATATACGGTGAAAAAGAAGAACAAACCTTCAGACAGTCAGGGTGGCACCTCACCAGAGGTTCACTGAATGAAATCTTCACATTTCCATCGATCAGTTGGTCGCAGAATGAACAGAATGGTATGCCATCACTGCAGGAGAGAGTGTTACAAAGAATATCACCTTTGTGCATAGACTTTCCACCTATGTCAAAAAGAGCATTTTTGACTTACAGACTCTACTTTGCACAGTCTCCACTATGCTCTCATAGCAGAGATTTTTATTGCATTTAAAGGCACTGAAAAGAAATTTAATGTTGTATTGATTCTGGTGACCTCTGCTGATGGAAAAGGAATAGACCTTCTATGAGCACCATCGTCTACTGTCGTAAAGTTGTGGCTCTTGTTGTGGGAACAAATAACTGGAATAAAGATCTTCTTTATATGATTTTTTTTCTTGTTCAAGACAACATTTTCAGGATCCGGAGTGATGAGATAATAAATTGAAATGAAAGTGAAAGACAATTATTAAAAGAAATAATTTAAGCTTCCTATGTTAATTCTCGCCACCAAACTCTACCAGCTAAGTTCCAGACATAGATATGTCTAGGTGAGTATTAAACATCGACCAGGCTTTACTCCCCCGGACAATAAAACTTGAACATTATATTGAAAATATTCTCATTTTCTGTGAAGGGGGAGGGAAGCAATGGTTATTTGTTATTTGTTACATAAATAAATGAATACATCATAGTTAAATACCAAATAAAAATGAAGCCCCTCCTTACTGTAAAAAGAGATAATTTGACAAAAAAGAATACAGAGACTATATATAAAACACAGACTATATACATAAAGTCTGGTCTTTTATATGTGGTAGTCTTTCATTATAATCCTTTATATATAGTCCATATAGACTATATATATAAAAAAACATGCATAAACTTGTCCTGTGAATTATTGCAAACGAAAAATTTCCTATTTCATATTTGTTAATGCATTTGTTATTGCACCATGATTTAGAATTATGAATTCTAACAGTGTTTTCTTAAAAATGAGAAATTACCTGGTTTCTTTCAGTATGTACCGCTGCTCCACCACAGACTGTTGTGATATTTCAGGGCTACAAAATAAAAGACACAAGCAAGAAATTATTGATAGCATATGAACAGTTTAGAGGTTCTGGTTTTTAGTTCTTGTGTACTCACTCTTTGGTCTCCTTGGACTCTTGGATCAGCTTTGTCTCTTCTGTGTGGGTTTCCTTTGGATCAGGCAGAGATTCAGGAGCAGCTTCTTCAGTAGGTGTCTCCTCATCTAACGCATCTGTTATTTCAATCACTCTGTAGGTGATCTTATCTTGGTCGTCTTCAGCATCTGGAGCTGATATGGGTTCGACAGTCTCCACCACAGGTTCAGCAGCACTCTCGGGTGTTGACTCGACAACAGGCTGGACTTCACTCGCTACTGCTTCTACAACAGTGGTCTTTAAAACTGGCTCTACTGAGGCAGCAGACTCGACCTCACTCTCCACAGACTTGGTTTCAGTTTCAGGAGCTGCTTGACTTGACAAAACAGACACAGTATCTGCAACTATGTCGGGCACCGGTTCAACATGACTCTGAGGAGCAACTTCTCCTGCAGTTTCAGTCACATCAGGAGTTTCAGGCACTGACTCCACTGCAACTTCAGCCACAGCCTCAACAGCTTTCACAGTTTCCTCTGCAGCCTCTTTGACACCTTCCTCAGAGCTCACCTCAGTAGCAGCTTCTACAGCTGCCTGAGTCGGCACCTCAGAGGCAGATTGTGCCGATAACTCAGCAACTGTTTCAACACTCTTTTGGGCAGCAGCCTCCTCCCCTGTTGTTGCATCAGTCACTTTAGTCTGGTCAGGTGTTTGCTCTACTGCAACCTCAGTGACAGTTTTGATGATTTCTTCTGCAGCTTGCTCTGGAGGACTGTTCTCCTCTGTAGACGCAGCAGTGGGTTCTACTCCTGCATCCTCTACAGTTGTCGTTTTAGCTGGCTCAGGTTCTCTTGGAGGTTCCTCTTGAGGTTTTGATTCAACCACCAGAGGAGCAACAGCGGCTTCAACTGCATCTTTGACTTCCTCTACAGCAGAAGTTTCTGAGACAGGAGCTTCTGCACTAACATCTGAGGAGATCTTAGCATCATCAGCAGTTGTATTTGCAATTTCTCCCTTGATTTCTGCAATTGTGTCCACAGTCTGTGGCACAGGTGGATCTTCTGTAGAAGGTACTGGTTGTACTTCACAATTTTGGATGCTTTTTTCTTCTGCAAGACCTTCTGTGACCACCTCCACAGCTGCCTCAATGTGCTCTCCATTTATCTGCTCAACTGCTGCCTCTGCCACCTTAATTTCTGTAGTAGTGACTGATACTTCTGGCTGTGCTTCACCATTTTGGATGCTTTCTTCTGCATGAACTTCTGTGGCTACTTCAGCGGCAGCAGCTACAATCTGCTCGCCATTTATCTGCTCAGCTGCTGCATCTGCCTCCTTAATTTCTGTGTTAGTGACGGACACCTCTGGTTGTGCCTCACCATTCTTGATGCTTTCTTCTGCAAGACCATCTGTAGCTACTTCAGCAGCAGCTTCAATCTGTTCAACTGCTGCATCTACGTTGACCCCTTTAATTTCTGTGTTGCTGACAGATGTTTCTTGTGGGGCCTCTTCTTTCTGGGTAGGCTGTTCAGTTGCTGCTGTGGGCCTGAAACACAGAAGAGTTACTCATTTTGAGTTCTGGGGGGGGGGGGGGAGACATGAAGAATAACCTGTGCACTCAGGATCTTCATGTTATTTGTAGTTTCATCCAAGAGTGAGAGAAGTAAAATCATAAAAACTTACTTTGTATCATCTTTGCTCTCTACTGTTGATCCCTCAGGCTGAGCATCTTTTTGGGGTTGAATAACTTCACTGTTTGCCTGATTAGCTGATCCACTGCAATGAAGAACAGAAAATATTGAATTTGCAAAATACGTACGTATGGCAAACATTCAATATTTGGTTTAGATGATCAACCTTGAAACAAGTGGATTTTCAGAGGCCTGATGATAAGTTGCTGAGAGTTTGCACCGTTTGTGTGTCATTAAAATTCAAAACATATACAGACTTTTAGATCGAACAAACCCTGTCTTTGGCGAGGAGTCGGATTGTAGCAGCGTAAGAATAGAGAGTCAACCTTGGAAAGAACCTTGGCATGAACAACCCCAGAGAAGACTACAAAACAGAGGAGATTTGTGTCTTTCTAATTAAAATTTTCACAAGCACTGAAGAATTTCATCACCTCAGGTATAAACTTCCCATCAAAGCCAAATTCTCCACGACACTACATTTGAAGGAGTGTCATCTTTTTGGGAGAATGACAGGCTCTAATAGAAAGTGAGTCATGCATTAGACTAGGATGAGCACAGCAAATGAAGCATATAGGGCACAAGCATATAAGCTGAGTGGTAAAAAAAAAGTTGAGAAATAGAGCCAAAAATGTCGACAAATACTGTATAACAAATGCTGACAATGACAGTGCAACACTGAAGTAAGGCGGAGCTTGAAAATAAAATGACCCTGTTTTGCATGGGTCAGTATGATCCCAGTTTGTGACTCGCATTCGTTATGAAAGCAAGACATTAGTAAAAGTGTATATGGGTGAAGAGTCAATTATGTCTGCAGTGATCTATCTATCTATCTATCTATCTATCTATCTATCTATCTATCTATCTATCTATCTATCTATCTATCTATCTATCTATCTATCTATCTATCTATCTATCTAAGAATAGAACATGTGAGGGTTTCAGTTTTTGAGTGACTGGTAATCAAATTTGCCTGTCAGTAGGTGAAATGATTTTATTGGGTTATATTTGACACCAAATATACCCAGAACCACCCAAAAAGGGTAAATGAGTGCAGTTTCATGTAAGGTGATAGTTTTAGGGAAGTGAAACCATTAATACAGAGCCCTTCTAGTGATATTTAATGCCTTAAAATTGGAAACTTATTGTCAACAGGAACTTCAAGACTTTTACTTTGACGAGAGCGTCGCTTGATTTCCGGTTCACTTCCTCCTTTTTCTTGCGTTGTGAGGCTGCGTTAGCAAGTTGCTGAGAAACAGGTCCATGTGCAGCGGTAGGAAAATGTAATTACACGATTCTGCCTGTCTCATTTGACATACATTAACAAGGGGACCCAGGTTTAAAATCTACGCTTTATTTGCGCTTGAATGCTGATTTATTCCCTGAAATCATCCGGCTTCACATTATCCTTGTGCGCAAACTAACGTGAGGTGCGCAGGGTCACAGGCAGCACATCTATCTTTTGTCCCCCACTTCATTCATGTGCGAGGACTTCTTGAGACAACAAACCTGGTTCGTATCTTAACATGTTTCTATACTCTATAGGGGATCTATGATAGAGACGATAGACAGTGTCATGTTTGATTTGTAAGTGTGAGATTGCCATGATCAGCACATCCAAGTACAGAAAACTTCACTGAATCAAGTGACTTTTCATGGGAACATCTAGAAATGTCCAGAGATTGCTGCTGGCTTTTTAGAGCATGCCTCTTGAGTCTGTCAGTCAGCTACAAGATAACATTTTGAGAGCAGACACCACCAGGCGTATAACATACTCCCATCAAGCAGGGGCACAGCTTAGGAGTCTGTTTTTAGCAGGAAAAATGGTAGAAATGTAATATGACAGTGGAATAAAGATGATAATATTGCTATCTTTGAAACCATATGATGTGATTTAAGACTAGACATTGTAAGTTTGTATTTATCATGCAGTAAAGTGCCAGATTTTTTAACCACTAAGTACTTCATACAAAACTACAGTTCGCAAAAAAAACTTTCATATTCCATCCCAGCTTGATATAAGGAGAGGTGAGAGTCTCACATCACTGTGCTGATCATGACAGTCTCTCTGGTCAGGGTTACAGCTTAACTTTTCATGCAATGCAGGTTTTGTTTTGGGAAATTTGAGTGGCTTGGTGCTTCATGTTGGCTCTACAGTTCAGGATAATTTCACAGGAACCAGGATTTTAGGCACAATGTAAAGTCGCACATCTTTACAGATGAATTTGGATGGATGATGTGATAGCTTAGTGACTTTTGGCCATATGTATTCACAGATATTTGCCATACCTGAGACTCTTTCTGGGGCAGCTGTCCCTGCTGTTGCTGTGGGAACAGAGCCTGGGGCTTGGTGCTTAGTGCCAGGCTACCTTGATCGGTGAACAGAAATTTTGGCCATGTAGCCAGCGTGTTAAAATTCAGGTTTTCTGTTTGCTTACTGCAAACAGCTGCTGCTTTACCAAGGACATCTGCCTCTTTCCAAACTCTTCAGTCTGATATTTGTTCAGTTTCGGCCACCCCAGTCCAAAAAGTCTGGAGATGCTTCTGCATTCAAGTAACTCTTGCTTAGTTAAAAAGGCCAACAATAAGAAGGTTTTTTAAACTTGCTTATGGATGGAGGTAAAAAGCATTATGAAATAAATTAGAAGTTGCACATGTATAAACCGGTTTAAATTCACTGCATGTCTATTAAACTTCAGCTGGGTTATCCCGCATTTATTTGTAGGATAATGTAGATTTTGTGTTCCTGATGTAGAAACTGCATTATTCTTTTTCTGTTTAACTAATACAATAAGTGTGACCTGATGTGAAACAAGGTTGATAACCACACTGTGCATAAACTAGTTTTTGTTTTCTAACTGGAGGAAGACACCAGAATCCCCTTTTACTTCTCATTACCCTGCGAGAGGTCAATTATGAGACCCTATGAGAGGGTCTGATGGATGTTTATTAAAATGTTATAATTCTGAGAGTCTCCTGTGTGGTGGTTTGTTCTGCAGTTTTTGAAGATTGTACTTATACATCAAGAAAATGATGTAATGATCTTACCATTGAGGAAAAAGGCCTGCCAAACTAAAAGCAAACTACCAAAGAAAGCATAAAGCACTGAATATGTTTGGTTTTGAATTTGGTGTATCCTCATGAGGAGTGTTGCTTTTGTGTATCATGCCATTCAAGCCAGTATTTTCTTTACCATTCTAGAGAAAAATGCCATCAAGAAACCGTCTCGACAAAATTGGGAGGAAGACGAAGAAGAAATGGACAGAGGAGGCCATGGAGCGAGCTCTGATTGAAGTTAAATCGGGGAGATGCACGGTGAGACAGGCAGCCAAGCAGTTTGGAGTCCCTAAATCTTCTCTTGGGGACAGAGTCAGCGGACGGGTGACGCCGGGGTGTCGCAGCGGGCCGGCTCAGCTAATAACTTCTGCAGATGAGGAGCTGCTGGTGGAGTTCTCTTTATACATGTCCAGACATGGATTTCCAATGACAAAGCAGCAGCTGGTGTCTTTTGCCTCATCCATTTATAAGCGGCAGCACCGCAAGGTGGCATTCTCCAAACTAGGCCAGACCTGGTGGCTGAATTTCAGAAAACGTCAAGAAAAGAATATAACGATACAGCCGGCAGACAACGTTGTCCGAGGAAGAACAGTTTGTGTGAGGAAGGAAGCAGTGGATCAGTTTTTTCACTTACTGAGCACAGTCATGGACGCCCGAGGGCTCAGAGACAAACCTCAACAAATCTTTAACTGCAATGAGACAGGTTTTCAGCTTGGCAGGAAGAGGGTGATTCTCCCTAAATATGCCAGTCAGGGCCTCAAACCAGCTTTAGGACTGAGGGACCACATCTCTGTCCTGGCTTGCTTTAGTGCAGCCGGAGAGGACATCCCCCCGTTTATCATCTACTCCAAGGCCTACCCTGGAGGAGTGTGTTACAAAACACAAGGACCTCCTGATGCCCTCTATGGCTGGTCGGACACAGGGTGTATCAACTCTGAGCTTTTCAAGAAATGGTTCCTCAAACACTTCCTCCCCTGCGCGCCAAAGGAGCGTCCCCTGCTGCTGATCTTTGATGGCCACAAGTCTCCTGTGAACCTGGAGGTGGTGGAAGCAGCTCGCAAAGAGGATGTCATCCTTCTCTGCTTGCCGCCTCACTGCTCCCACATCCTACAGCCGCTCGACGCAGGTCTCTTTGTCCTCCTGAAGCAGCGTTTCGCAGCACTCATAGGCGATGGATGTGCCACAGACACTCACTTTGCAGTCAGCAAGAAAGAGTTCTCTGGTGTATTCAAAGGAGCCTATCAGATAGTGGAGGAGGAGGATGGAGTGAGGACTGTGAAGGAAGGCTTTAGGAAATGTGGCATTTACCCACTGAGCCACTTTCCTATAAATGATGGACATCTGATGCCATCACATGGTATTGACTCAGCAGCTGAAGGCTCTCTGTCTGTCTCAGCACAGGGCCTGCACAGTATAGGAGACATTACAGCTGCTGGACCCTCCTCTTAACTCTTTCCTGCCCATGAATCATCAGACAGCTGTCAAGGAAAAAGACTGGCATATTTAACTGAATAGAAATGAATGCAGATTAATTCAGTTGTTTGAAACTCTGAATAGCTGTCAGTCATACTTGAGTACTGTGCAGCGACTCCTCATCCTCCATGTAGAGGAGGAGCCTGTTTGTTTGTCGCCTCATCAAGAAAACAGGTTGTGATAATAATGCCACTGATTCTCAAGGCTGAGCTAAGATTCAGCTGCTCGCTTTTTTTAAAGTTTGGAACAAATATATAGATTTTAGGTGCAGAAATCTAGAAAAAAATGTTTTTTTTTCTTTTGAACCTTGTAAAGCCTGTGAGGAGGCACAAGATGCTTGATTTTCAGGCATCATCACACGCCTCAAAGCTTTGAAATCACTACTGTAAAGCATATTAACTTATTCAAAAGCTATCTTTAAACAGCAACAGCCAGCTAGATGAGCTAAGTCACATGTAGCAGAATAACTGCAGACTAAGATGTGTTTGTGCTCTGATAGATTCTCAATAGAAAGCAGTGAGCGTGTCTATATGTTGCATGATGTTTTCTATATAAAGTTTGAACTCATCCGGCTAACATGACAACATGATATCAAACCACCTGATTCATCAAAGGCAAGAATCCAAGAAGTAGGTTTTTAGGAAGATTTACACAGACCCTTTAACTTGCTAGAGATCTTTCCTTTGCGTTGTTCAGTCATGCTGTGAAACACGGAGCGATCAGAGGGGTGAGCAGTGTTTTCTCTGATACTGACACAAGAGAAAATGATGCCATGTCTTTGAAACCACGCAGGAGAGAATCTGTTGTAACTTCTCTAAAATATCCTGGATATACTCGGGCCATTAAGTTGTCACGAGAAGAGTGGTCTGTTTAAAAAATGCTACTGAGGACAACAGGAGTTTTTTATTTTTTAATTTTGGTGTCTTTGTTATGAATGTGTGTACTTGTGTCACGTGGAAAAATGGATCCTACATGGATTTTCTCAGGGACAGAGGCCTGAATAAAGGTATTTTGTTACTGTTGTTGCCGCACAAATGTGTCCATAAGCTTAATAATTTAGTGAAGAGGGCTGGACTCTGTGATGTAATATCGATGCAATAGGGAGAGCTGCAACAATACGTAGGGAGGAAATACTACTGCATGCATAAATACTTATGTGTAGAGAGCATCTGTTTGTTTACAAGTTTGCAGAGAGGACCCTGGTTATGTTTTTGGTAGAGATTAATGACTTTTTTTTGCATAAAATGATTTTTGTGCATAAAAATGAGACTAACCCTAACACATGACTCAAAATCAGTGGTTTAATTCTATAACACTCAGATCTGGTGCAGTACTGATATTAATCATAATGTTCTTAAGCTGGCTGAGAGGGCCCCAAAGGTGTTGAGGAGCAAAAATGCAGGTGCTAGAGCAGCTGTATGTTCCTTTGAGCCTTCAGGGGAAAACCTCCCACAGGAACACGTCTTTAAAGCACAGGTCAGCGTGCATCACACCTCAACTCTTTATGGAAGAAACAAAGCAGCCCGGAGCTGACTTCATGTTTATGTATGTTAATATCACATATGGTGATTTGTGTGCCTGAAGCTCTTTTAAGGTTTTTCGTTTTGTTCTGACACAAAGTCTAAAAAGACTTTCTATTTGATTCTAAAAATCATGGTCCCAGTTTTTGGTTCTCAGACATGCATTTTTGAACACTCACTAGCTGACTTGACTTTTAAAACCTTATGAACTGAATATTTTTACCACTTACTTGTGATGCTTAAAAAAATACCCCTGAATCATTAAATACCTAAAAAAAAATGGGTTGAAAATTGTGCAGGACTCTAAGCTCTTGTTATAGTCAAAATGGCGACATCTGCTGGTCGAACTTTGTTACTTCAGCTGTAGGGATGGATTCAATCTGAGGCCAAGATTCAACAGTTTCAACACAGGAGGTCTTTCTCTTGCGTGCAGACATTTGTTTCAAGAAGATTGTGGTTATGAGATTTTTAATAAGTGAAGTGGGGCTTTAAAATATCTCACTGCCCCATTTCTGCATCAATGAGTCAAAACCTAGCAAGCCAACCAGTCTGCTTCTCACTAATCTGAGCGATATTATGTCGAGACTTTGACGTGTTTTTACTCCACTGAGCCTCATTTCCAGTTTCCCGGAGAGAAACCCATATTTTTAGTGACACTTTGATCCTTTTAAAAGAACATTACTCACATCTCTGAATATTCAATCAGTGACACTCACTCAAATTTCTTCAATGCAGAGAGGACATATGACGACTGCCTGACTGCTTTGGGTTTGGGTTTGGTCTCCACCACAGCTTCATCCACCCTGTGAGACAAAACCGGTCATGATGATTCTGCAGTGCCATTTTAAAAAAAAGAAAAAGACTTTGTGATGTGTGAGTGGAAAAGTGAAGAAAAAAAGTTATTTTTTCATAATTAGAGTAAAATGTAGGAAACCCATCAAACAACAGACTTATACTCATACATGATATTGATATTGCTTTAAAAGCCCTCTTCTTTCATTTGCAATGGTGCATTACCACACATGAGTATACCTGGCTTTCTCTTGCTCTCCCTGTTTTGATCTGTGGATCCAGCTGAGGTCGTTCTTCAGTGCTGTCCGCACCCTGGTGGTTTGAAATACCTTGCTTCTGTCAATATCTACAACACACGTATGTTCAGTTAATGATTTTAGAGTGCCAAGAATGTCTGCACAAAATATTTCTTTGTTAAAATGATCAAAATTGGATCAAAGTGTGTCTTACCTTTTGACATGGTGTTGATATTTCCTCGGATGTTTAACCTGATGAAATGATGTAGAGATGAAAAATGTATCCCAAGTTTCAGTTACGTATTTCTGTACTTTAAAGACACACAGTACGAGTGTTGCTCTCCCACACTGGTCCAATAAATGACTCAAGACCTGTTTACTGATTCCCCAGAATCTCATACACAACCTGTTGTGCTGCATTCTGGAGGGAATCAACTCCCCCAGACTGTAAATGTGACATTTTAGTATTTATTGGCTGTAAACTGATCCCTCTAGACAGCTCGTTCTTTTGTACATGGATAATAAAATGTATGTCTATTTAGTGGTTAAAACATTTAATTTTCAAAATAACCATAAGCCTGACACACTATTGCAATAATGCATTTGCAGATGAATTCTGTATTCACTGCTGCCAGAGTTCACAGTGTCCTGTCCACCTGACTGTGTCTGCTGTATCCTCTTTGAGCTGGTGTTAACATTTTGACCTGCACTTTAAATCTCATATTGTGACCCTCAGAGGAGATTTAGCTCCAATTATCCAGGTCAAATTCATTATGCATAGAAAATGAAAGCAAATCTGACTTTGTAATGAGTCCATCTGCAGAATCAGTGAGTATGAGGTCAGAAATCATGTCAAGTTCTATCCCTGCACAATGTGGTGATCTTACCTGAGTGTTGGTCAGCTGTGTGAGCGCCGTCGGACTACAGTGCTGTCAAGCCTCCTTTTGGTCTCTGTCACACTGACAGGCAGGTAAAGACACTTTAAGTTGAGCCCCCACCCCCTGCTGTGTTAGATTCCTCCCACTGTTTGGCGAGGAGTGCCACACCTGGATGCTGCAGTGCAGGTTGATCGGGTGGGCTGCTTTTCATAACAATCACAGAGTGGGCAGACTGACAGTGATGTGTGAAATGTTTCATTTGAGAGTTTTTAAACAGTTTTTCACTTTTGTTTGTTATGTTATTCCTGCTGGCACTTGTGTGTTGAAATATTTAAACCAGCCTGTCAATGAAGTTCTCTACGGTCTGTTAACATTTCTACTAATTTTAGCCTTGTGGGCTCAACATGCTGTGTGGCCAGAAATGTAACCCCACAGATCATCAAGATACATCATATGTTTTATTTAACTGTTTCCTTTGACTCTTCAAAGGAAGAACGCGCGCCATGATAAGAGTAAATACTAAACTTAGGTTTACCTCCTTGGAATTTAATCTCACACCTTATCAGGCACTTTGAATGCATTGAAATGCATCCAAGTGAAACATGCTCTCCTACAAATCTGGGACAGGTGCACAAACAAACTAAACCACAGTTTGTTTTTAGTAGTTTTCCAAATAAAATAATAGGCCGAAATGTCTCCTGAGTGGATTGTTTGGAGTATCTGGGACACATGCGACTGAATTTTGAGGTTACATGTTTAATTCCATAAGCACCACAGCCCTTTTATGTGATTACTTTTTATCAGGGTAGTGGCAGTAATCCCAGAGACAGCTATCTCAGTTCATGAGCTCGAGCTATCTTCATATTGTTTAATATTTATATCAATCTCATTAGCTGTGCAAAGCAACAGTACCTTGTCTTGTCTGATTTCACACATTCAAAGTCTAATGCAAGGATGCCTGGTAAGTAGTTAACTGATGAAACATGTCTGAGTCATCTCTGTGAGCTTATCCTTCAGATACAGCCTGAAAAGGAATATTTAAAAGGCAATAGCCCACAACATTACTAACTGTCACACACAGCAGTTTACATAATGAATGAGATCACTCTGAACAACACTAGCTTGCAGTAAATAACAGTTACTGTCTAAATTCTGTGTCACGTTGTAGCTTCATTTTTTAGGTTTTTTGTCTCCCCTGGAAACATCTGAAGTTGACCAAGTAACAAAAGACTTCAGACAGATAGCATTTTAAAAGTTTGTGTGGAATCCAGCAAAACCTCTTCTGTCAGTTTTCCCTCTTGAACCTCTGCCAGTGTGTTCAGTAAAAATTCCTCATGTTCTAGCGGCATGGAATCAAAACAAAACGGAGGTCGTGGAAGTCATGTATCACATACAGGACTGACGTGCTTGAACAGGTACAAATGACACAACCTCATTGTTACAAAGACACAGACGGGAACATTATGAACTCAAATGTGTTTTTGTGTTATTACAATGCTATTTAAAACTAATTTGTCAAACAAAATGTATATTTCCTTTCAAATTGACATTATTCTTTAAGTACCCTGACAAAGGAGCAGAATACAATATGAATATTTTTCTTATTCACATTTTTTACATCTCTTTTGTATCTCATGGGCAGGAACATTCAAAATTTTCAATAAGAAGGTTTAAGTTTGTCTCTACTAAATAAGAATAACTTTATTCATCGCCGAGGAGAAATTCAATTGTCTGTCGTCTCATTGTCTCTTAAAGTCATCTACTATTTACAGAACAGTTGTAAAGTAAAATTGCTGTTGGTACAAAAGATCTTCTGAATCTTTCTGTCCTGCAGCGAAGACAGAGGAGCCGTCCACCACCATTGGCCCTTTGGTCCATGAGGGTGTTGAGAAATTGGGTGATCCATGTTCTTTAGAATAGTCTCCACCTTCCTCAGTGTAGATCTCTCCACCACATCCTCCACTGAGTCCAGCTTGAGCCCAACCAAAGAGCCAGCCTTTTTTTTTACCAGTTTGTTCAGACGTCTTGCATCTTTGTGTTTGATACTTCCTCCCCTGCAGACTGCAGTGTAGAACAGCACACTGTAGACACCACAGACTGATAAAACATCTGCAGCATCTTACTACAGATGTCTCTTGAAATGTAAATGTAATGAGATCTAATTTTGACATGGAATATGAAAGTTAAATCAGTAGAAAAAGGTTTAAAAAAAAAAAAAAGGAATGTGACACTAAATACATATAATCTTTACATTTTTGTTTGCTTTTCACCTCTCTGCAGAACTAGTTTGTTTGCTTCATGTATTTGCACTCAGTGTTTTAAATGTATGAACAGTACATATTTAAAGTACTTACAATCATAACAATGCTGTAAAAACAATGTACAGCTGAAGATGGCAGACTCTTTGTGAGAGCAAACTAGTTCTGATATAGAGTTACTATTTCTGGACATACAAGGACATTATCTTCCTGAAGGAACATGTACAGATGTCTATGATGTTAGTGACACACACAAACACACACTCATATAGATATAGATATAGATATAGATATAGGTATAGAGATTAATAGATATAGATAGTTAGATAGGTGGATAGATAGAGAGAGAGAGATTTTTTTACATTATATATTTTATTATCCTGTCCTGATAATGTCCTGATATAAGGATATCCAAATTTACTCACATTCATTCACCGTCACATTGTATTTAAGATGTCTTATTTTCTGTTGGTTTTAAACGCATCTCTTCCACGACGAAGACTTCCGCGGGAAGTGACGTCAGGTCGTCTACCAGGTCCTGTATTTCTTCGTGTGGTGGCAGCTTAGTAAGTATTATTGCTCTGTTACTAATTTCTAGTCTTGAGTCGTTAGAAATTGTGTTTGGATTAACCAGTTAAAGCGCTAAGATATTAATAGACGGTTTCGTGTGGTCAGAAGAAGCGGTGAATCTAATTTTTCCTCTTCAGCTGCGTTTTTTGAGCAGGGTAGCATGCTAGCAACTTTGAACCGTGGAGGCTAACTTGTGTAGCTGTGTTGTGTAGTTCATAAACTGCAAATGAGAAAACACAGTTAGCGAATAATTGAGGAAAAATGCCCACTCTGCTATTTTTGCTATGGTTATCTTTAGTCGTCGATTGTTTGGTTAATAATTAATCAATCTGAGTTATTTCATATGTTGTAAAATTAGATGTTTATCTTGTTGTCCATCTGATCTGTAACAATAGTCTCATAGACTTAGCACTTAACCTGAATCTTAAGGAGATGTTTCACCCCTACCTTGCTGTCAAATGGTGCTCAGTTGTTTCCTACTTGCTTAGAGACCAGGGTCTGCTGAGGTTTTACTCCCACTTTAGGTGTTATAACATGTAGGCTCATCCATACAGGTTATTTCATTATCAGCAGGCTGGCTCCTGGTTGTGTAAAGAGTTGTTTACTGCTAACCTTCCCCTCCTGATAAGTCTTCTTTGTGTCTCTTAATTATAGATTTTATTTCATTTCATCATCGTCTCTTGTGCATTTTCACAACAGAGCCATCAAAGATGACGACAGCTGCAAGGCCTACGTTTGAGCCAGCCAGAGGAGGGAGGGGGAAAGGAGAGGGTGATTTAAGCGCGCTGTCCAAGCAGTACTCCAGCAGAGATCTTCCGGGGCACACTAAGATCAAGTACAGGTGAGTAAATCAAACATGAGTTAAGGTGATACCTAAAGTGTGTTGGTTTATTTATTGCTTGCTTTATAGCCAGGCACTGAAAAACACCCAATGTCATATTTTCTGGACTGTTACCACTGGATGAGTTCATTTGAAGCTGTTAGCATATTTCAGTTTAATTTTATTTACTCAACGTTTTTAGGCAACCGACCCAGGATGCTCCCGAGGAGGTCCGCGCCCGTGACTTCCGCAGAGAGCTGGAGGAGAGGGAGCGTGTAGCTGCACGTGACAAGACCAGAGAAAGAGGGCCAAGAGGTTGATTATTTCATTAACCATTAGATTGATAATTCATTGAATATTTATGACTAAGTTTAAACCCATGACATCTATATTTTTGACACCTCAATTACCTTTATTTTTCAGAACACACCACATCATCATCATCTTCATCATCATCATCCTCAAAGAGGCCCAGGCTGGATCAGATCCCAGCAGCTAACCTTGATGCCGATGACCCTCTAACTGATGTGAGTGCTTACACTGCACAGCTCCTGCTCAGGGATGATTAATTTTGATTAATATCCCTGACTAATTGCACTCTCCTGTTTACAGGACGATGAGGATGAGGACTCTGATGAGGACAGTGATGACGACAATACTGCAGCACTTCTTGCAGAGCTGGAGAAGATCCGGAAGGAGCGGGCTGAAGAACAAGAACGCAAAGTAAGCTTTTGTTTAGGACTCTAGTGCTTGTACTTGCACTCTGGAAATCACGGCATGGGGTTATGGATGAAAGGGGTAAATTTCAACCTCTTTGTGTTGTGTGATTTTGCTTCTTTCCCTGTCTTAGGAGCGGGAGCAGAAGGCAGAGGAGGAGAGGATTCGCATGGAGAACATCTTGAGTGGCAATCCACTGATTAATTTGGCAGGACAGCAGCAACAAATGACCCAGACTCAGAATACATTCAGGGTCAAGAGAAGGTATCCCACCTGAGTACAAACACACACACAAACACAATGATTGCTGTATTTTGAAAAAAAAAAATACTGTTCTCATAATATTACACTTTAAAAATTAATGTGTGAAAATCTTTCCAGGTGGGATGACGATGTTGTCTTCAAGAATTGTGCCAAAGGAGTGGATGAAGCACGGAAAGAGAAACGTTTTGTGAATGACACACTGCGCTCTGAATTTCACAAGAAATTTATGGAAAAATATGTAAAATAGAGGACTGAATGTGTCTTGATTTTATTTTATTTTTAGAATTTTTTTTCTTCCTTTCTGTTTTCCTCTTTGCTAACAATAGTAAACGGCATTCACATACTTTCTGTATTAAAATGCATTTTGTGTTTAAACAGAAAACCCCCCAAAATGTTGTACATAAATAAGTTACATACTTTAAAGTTTATTGAAACTTGGATGGCATTGTTTAATGTGATTCAACATTTGAGTCTTTCTGTATTTTTTTTATTTCAATAAACATAAGCTTGTGTCGTAAATGGCTTGTGTGGTTTTTGAATAAAGTGACATTATTTTAAAGCAATCCATTCAAACCTTTGATTTAAAAAACAATTTTTATCATAAGATTGTTCAAAAATTAATTCTATTACATATTTTAAGTAAACTACTGAAGTTTAAAGATGCAGTGTTGTACAATGAGTTTATAAGTACAGTTAAATATAAAAACTAAGGAGTGAAATGTTAATCCTGCGTCCGATGCTTTTATGAACTGAACTTTTGATCCAAATATATGTGGTATCAAAGGATCCTTAAACTTGGACAAGATAAACAGAACCGAAACTACAGTGGCCGAGAACTGCCACGGCTGCAAATATAAAAGAATGCAGAAAAGAGAAGTCACGACGGAAGTTACCGATGTAAAAAAAAAAGGAACTGAAGCCCGCTGCAAATAAAAAAAGAAACGGTGCGGATAAAAAGAAAAAAAAGCCACAATAGAAGTTAATGACACAAAAAAAAAAAAAATGGGGATGGAAAAAAATAATTACTTACCTTGAAAATAAAAGGATGCAAAAAAAAAAAAAAAAACACAACAGAAGTTTAGGATGCAAAAAAAAAGTTACCTACAGAAGTAAGTTGTCGGGGACCAATAATGATCTCTTTTGTCATTAACTTCCGTTGTGGCTTTTTTTTTTTTCTTTTTTTTACCTGCACCGTTTCTTATTTTATTTGCAGCAAGCTTCAGTGTCTTTTTTTTTTTTTAATATATATATCGGTAACTTTCGTTGTGGCTTTTTTTTGCATTCTGTTTTTTATTTGCAGCAGTGGCGGTTCTCGGTCACCGTACAAAACCACATTGATAGTCACATTGATATAACTCTATGAGATTAACTATCTGAAGGTATGATTTTAAAACATCCTGTGGGGAAAAATATCGTCCCCCATTGATTGTGATACATGATGAATCTGCGACTCAAAGTCTGCAGGCTGAATTATATATACAGTATATATACAGTGTTTCAACTTCACTGAGGGAGGAGTGCGACACCATGCACGGCCCGCAGGGGGCATCATCTCGAACAATAGCGTTCTTGTGACAGGATTGGGAGGCTGCTGGGAAAAGATGGCAGCTTCCTTTTGTAGGTTGGGATTTACGCTTCTCCGACGAGCTACTTGAACACTTTCTGTAGCGAACACACGGACCTCTAGCACACAGTTGGGGTTCAAACAATCACTGTGAGTTGGAAAAGATGGAGAAAAGTGGGAGTGTCGACAGTTTGGGCTCGAAACGCTCCTCTTCACGTCAGCCAAGTGTTGATTCATTGTCCAGGTAGGATCAAACACCCACAAAAACACCGCGTTTTAAGCTATGTATAAGTTTCTAAACTTACAAATGGCGGTATACTAATGTAGTTTGGTTGTAAAGTCACACGTCTTGTCCTCGTAGCTTTCATAACTCTGTCCAGAAGTGAGTGTTTAACCTCGATAGATGATGTTGTGTACTGACTGCCATTATGAAGAAGACCACCGACGCTGACAGTAAATGAGGGCATCATTTAATGGCTGCTGTCATTGTGAGCCAAACCCGAGGTCTGGAAGACAAAGATAAATGCTTAGTTAAAGTTACCAGAGTCAAATATACTGCTGTATAGACACTCATCTACCTCAACATTAGGTACTTACAGGCAGTGTAATGCAGCTCAATACAACAGCAATACATGTCTACTGCCTGGAGGTGTTTAAAGGTCTAATCGTCGACATGATCAGGCAGGTGATTATTGTACTTCATATTTGTTACTAAAGACCTAGTGAGTGCTGGTGGTGTGCTGATGAGTATCATATTTCAGGTGCTCTTTCCTATATTTATATATTTTGTCCACTTCATTTACAAACATGAGGGGTGTTCTCCAGTGCACCATCAGCACGTTGGACAACTTTAACAGTCAATTTAGATAAGTAATAATAATAATACATTTTATTTATATTGCGCTTTACATTTGAGAAAACAAATCTCAAAGTTCATACAGTAAAAGGCAATTGTAAAAAACAACAAATAAAAATAACAACAGTCAGAAAATAAAACCAGCCCAGAAAGGCTTTTCTGTGGAGCTCTGAGGTAGTCAGGAAGAGTGTTCCGCAGACAGGTAAAAGTAGCCTCAAAGGCCCTGTCACCCATGGTCTTGAGCCAAGTCTTGGGCGGGTGCAGACGTGTGTGGGGTGAGGAGTTCAGTGAGGTAGGTGGGGGCTGCACCGTGAAGACAGTGATGGGTGTGGAGGAGGATTTTGAATTTGATGTGGAGGTGGACGGGGAGCCAGTGCAGAGTGGGAAGGATGGGGGTGATGTGCTCATGTTTGCGCACCCTCATCAGGACCCTGAGAGCGTTGTAAATAACAAATACCACCTCAGTTCTTGACCATGACATCAGGAACTGGACATGTAGACCTCATGGTAGAGCTGTTGTGTTGGCTTGCAATAGATTTAGCAGCTGTTTATAATGTTATGGATCATCAGTGTATAGAGAAACGAAGCATATGATTAGTTTTCAATGGAGTGATAGATGATAGATTAAGCACCAACCAGTCTAACATTTATGTTCCTATTCAGCATATTCAGTCTAAAATCAGTGGTTTGGTTCGTCTCATAACTTCATCAGGTTGTGATTTTGGAACAAATGAAGAAGTAGTGGTTAACAAATCCCTTTAAGACTTGAACTTCCTGTCATTGCCTCTTCTGTTTATCCCTCATTAGTACTTCCACCTCTCGCTCTGACCGATCCGCTCAGGCAAAACCACCCTCCGCCATGTCCTCAGATTCTGTGGCCACCTCCACAGAGCTCTCCCCAGAGATGAGAGTAAGTAACCTGCTTTTATTTACCTTGGATCCTGCTCCTTCTTATGATAAACTAGTGAATGACTTTCCTTCATTTCTGTCCCGTCAGGTCAAGCCCAAAGCTTCTGCAAAGGTACATCAAGTCATAACAACTATCAAACTCAAAATGTGTCTCTGAACTTGACATCTTGAGAAGCTGCTCTTTATGTCGGTCTAATGCAGACTTCATTCTTGCAGAAGGTGCTCAGAGAATCAGACAAAGAGGAACCACAGCTGCTTCCAAATGAGACTGTGCAGGACATGGGTCAGTTCTCTCTGTGCTGCAGTCACCCATCCACAAATAGCTTTGATTCAATAGATATGAAATAGTTGTTCTTACATCAAAACCATTTGAAATCACTTTTTGACTCTACTAAGTCAAGTTTTTTTGATCATCTTTTCCATTTTTACTCTCCAGCCCAAGATATCACCTACTTCTGTCCTTTCATTGGAGCACTGAGGGGAACAGTGACAGTGACCAACTACAGACTTTTCTTCAGATGCATGGACAGGGTATGTTTAATAATTTTTTGTTAGTTAGTTTTTTCAGAAAAACTTTGAAAGAGGAGCCTTTTTTATTTTTAATCAAGTGTGTTTAATTTCTAGGAGCCAGCATTTGTGCTGGATCTGCCTCTTGGGGTGATAAGTCGTGTGGAAAAAATTGGAAGTGCTTCAAGCCGTGGTGACTTGTCCTATGGGCTAGTTTGCAAGGTGAGAAGAGAGTTATAATGATCCAGGTTGACTTGACCTGATTTGCTTTTTAAACTTTGATTCTTATACATTTTTAGATGACAAAAAAACCAAAAAAACAAGCTTAATCCTACCCACATCCAGCTGTTGACCCTTGAGTCTGGCCATGACTTGCTGCTTTGCTTGCCTTCTGCAGGATATGCGAAATCTGCGATTTGCACACAAGCAAATGGATGACACCCTGAGGAAGTCCGTTTTTGAAGTGCTGATGAAATTTGCGTTTCCTGTTTCCAACAGCCTGGTGAGTGATCCTCAGCCACACGTTCTGTGTCAGTGTAGCTCTGCACCGTCAGTCCACTCATGATTTTCTGCCTTCTTTGTCTTCACAGCAAATCTTTGCCTTTGATTACGGGCAAGTCTTTCCTGAAAACGGATGGAAGGTGTATGACGCTGTCTCTGAATATAAAAGACAGGTATTTGAATGAACAAGGCCAAACTTCTGGGCTTATTGGTGGGAAAAGTGCATCACATGGTTTGTTTTGCTTGATGTCAAAGGGTATACCCAATGAAAGCTGGAGGATAACAAAAGTTAACGACCACTATGAACTTTGTGACACCTACCCATCCACCCTGGCCGTGCCTGTCAACATGCCGGATGAGGAGCTGAAGAGAGTGGCTGCCTTCAGAGCGAAAGGGAGGATTCCTGTGAGTGACAAGTTCACAGCTCAAAACTCCTCCTCTGCTCTGCACGTGCGATGGACTGTTTGTAATGTCTGTAATCTGTTATTTCATTCGGGCAGGTATTGTCATGGATCCACCCAGAGAGCCAGGCAACTGTAACACGCTGCAGCCAGCCAATGGTTGGAGTAAACGGGAAACGGAGCAAAGAGGACGAGAAATACCTCCAGGCCATCATGGATGCTAATGCTCAGTCCCACAAGCTTTTCATTTTTGACGCAAGGCCGAGTGTCAATGCTGCTGCCAACAAGGTCTTTTGAATTGTTAAGATCTCTTTATTGTTATTGGAATCATGTTTATGCATATTGCTAAGAACGATCTGTCCTTGTTCTTTTTTTAGATGAAAGGGGGCGGATATGAAAGCGAGGATGCGTATCAAAACGCCGAGCTGGTGTTCTTAGATATCCACAACATCCATGTGATGAGAGAGTCACTTCGCAAGCTGAAGGATGTGGTCTACCCCAACATTGAGGACTCCCACTGGCTCTCAAATCTGGAGTCCACTCACTGGCTGGAGCACATCAAGGTAAGCATCATGTGAGGAACAATGTAAACTTAGAGTGGGGTGTAACAGAGGATTAAAACCCGGGTGAGCAGAACCTTAAGTAGAAGGGTCTTATCTCACCCTGGATGGATTCCCCAGGTATAACAACCTGCTTGCTTTACATGATCCTCCTTATAATACAGTCATTTACTCAATTAATCAGTATTTTTACACTAAATATTGATTGAAAATTATTATATTTCTTTAATTGAAAATATTCTGTTACACTGAATGAGCAAAACTAGCTGTTGTTACCCATATGAGTGAACATCTTTACCAGTGGTGGAGTAAAACAAGGAGCTGAAATCATATAAATCACTGCAGCACCTGATTTGAAGTTTTATGCTTTATCAGCTGTCAGTTTCACCTCGCCTTAATTTGATAATTCCCTGGTAGAGGTGGCAAAATAACAGTCTGTTGCAATCAGACATAGCTGAGTGTGTCTGTTTCTTCTTTTTAAGTTGATCCTGGCAGGAGCACTGAGGATTGCAGACAAGGTGGAGTCTGGGAAGACCTCCGTGGTTGTACACTGCAGCGACGGCTGGGACCGCACAGCCCAGCTCACCTCGTTGGCCATGCTCATGCTAGACGGCTACTACCGCACCATCCGCGGCTTTGAGGTGCTGCTTGAGAAAGAGTGGTTGAGCTTTGGTCACCGCTTCCAGCTGGTAAATCTTCATTTTCATCGATTTTTTAAAATGTAAATACTATCAAGTCTGGTGGCCTCTCCAGATGCATCACTTTTTCTCTTCTTTGTTTCTTGCAGCGCATTGGTCATGGGGATAAGAACCACACAGATGCAGACCGCTCCCCTGTTTTTATTCAGTTCGTTGACTGTGTGTGGCAGTTGACTCGCCAGGTAAGTAATAAATGGGCTGATATGGAAAAACTCTGAATCACATGCTCTTTCTTTGACACTAATGGCACTGGTTTCATCGAAGTTTCCTGCAGCATTCGAGTTTAATGAATACTTCCTGGTCACCATCCTGGACCACCTGTACAGCTGCTTGTTTGGGACATTCTTGTGTAACAGTGAACAGCAGAGGTTGAAGGAGGTAAGAACACCTGATGATCGTGGTATGAACATGAGGCTGATATGTTCTTGTATGGCAGTTTGCTGTGCTCAGCGTCTTACAGTCGCACCTTTTATTTTATAGGAGATTCCCAAGAGGACTGTGTCATTGTGGTCTTACATAAACAGCCAGCTGGAGGAGTTCACCAATCCTCTGTATGTGAACTATTCCAACCATGTGCTGTTCCCTGTAGTCAGCTTGCGTCATCTGGAGCTTTGGGTTGGCTACTACATTCGCTGGAACCCTCGCATGAGACCTCAGGTATGTGCAGAATCCTGTCTCAGGGTAAACATCTGATGTCATTGATGATTTTTTCATGGCATAGAAAATGCTTGCAGTCTGTACAATCCCTCTTAAAGGGATCTTCCGGCATAGAAATAATTTAGAGTCAAACACATCGTAACACTGAGTTAGACACCCCCTCAAGAGATGAATGTTGTTTCTCTAGTTATACCAACTTTAATAATGCATGATAGCAATACACAGCAGTCTGAGGAGCCACACACAAACCTCAAACAAAAAAGCCACTCTATAGCCACAAATAATGCTCAGAACAGCACCTAGAGAAGCAAGCGGTCGGCAACATTCATCTCACAAGGTGGTGTCCAACTCAGTGTTATGGTGTGTTTGACCCTCACTTAATTTTATGCCGAAATATCCCTTCAAAGTTACTGAGCTTGAGTTTTGCATTTATCAGGAACCAGTCCATCAGCGCTACAAGGAGCTGCTGGCGAAGCGCGCAGAGCTGCAGAAGAGAGTCGATGAGTTACAGAGAGAGGTGACCAATCGCTCAGCCTCATCTTCCTCTGAGAGGGCAGGCTCTCCGACACGCTCCATCACTCCAGTGCAGACCTTTGTTTGACACCTGATGATCCCAGTGCAGATCACAGGAGCTGGATCCTGTCTGTGAGCAGCTGATATACAGTAGTTAAGGTGACAGTAGACACCATAAAGAGCCTGTGTGCATTTTTTGGCGACACCTTTCAGAAAAAAAACCTGATCTAGCAGATCACTGTAATTGCCTATATCACAGGTTAGAGTCCATGTGTGTGTCAGACTTCTTCATTACAGCCATATTGTACTCTTTCGCCACGGTTCAGAGGGGGTACTTTTTAACACATCTACAATCAGTGTTTTTGAAGTATACTCTAATATTATGCAGGTGAAATAAGAATGCCTTATACACTTAATTGAAACACATGCTTTATTCCTCCACACTAAGACTGTTAAATTTTAATTTGAAAGCAATACAGCAGTAGTATTTGCAAAGATATAGATTGCTGCAAAAATAACACTTGAGCTCAAAACACGAGCACTAAAACGGCCTTAGTGGCTCCTGAGTTGTGTCATAATGTAGCTAAAGGGCTGTAACGCTAGCTTCCTCTTATAATAAAAAGTAGTCATAGATTAAGTGCATTAAAAAAGTCTGTGCTTTTAGATTGTTGTGACCAAATATTTCTTAATAATACATCATATGTAATGTAATAAGCATTCTTTCTCATTGAGTGAGTTAAGTTTTGATAGTTTCATTTTTTTAACCGGTTAACATTATTTATTATCCTTCAGTGAGACTAGTATTTATGGCTCACAAGCACACTCTGTCTCATGTCATGGATTGATTAAATATGTTCCCATGCAACACTAATAAGCAACACAGAATATGCAATAGTTCATTTGTTCGATCCAGTTACTCAAATGGTTAACATGAGGACATCTCTTGCAGATGCTTTTTAAAGCCATCAGCTGATTTTCTTTTTATACACAGCAGAATGTCTTACTTATAACTTTTTTGAGTGTTTTTTTTTTCTGGTCTGACAAATCTGATGGGACATTTGTGCCTTCCTTTGAATGACTGCGTGAAAAGTGTGCACAGTTTTTTAAAAGTTTGAAAAATGACCAATAAAGAGTTGGTAAAACTTTCCTCTTTGCTTGTAAAAACTTGCAATGAACATGAGACTGAACTCAGGAGTGTCAGCCTTGTTTGTTACTTTAGACACAACAGTAATCGTCTTTGTTTCTGCCGGCTTAGTGTCCCAAATAGTTGCAGAGCCTGCAGGACATTTGGGACAATTATCTCTGGTTTTGTTCATGCTTATACACCAGTAAGTATGAACATTTTGTATGGAGTGATACAAAAGAAATGATTTTAGCTCTTCTATTTTTGGGGGCAATTCTGTCCTGGAATCGATCTTTAAACATCATCTTTCACTATTAAACTTGACATTAGACAGCAAGTGTGAGTTTGGTTTAAAACATTTTGAACTGAAGAGAAATCATTTCCCAAACTTTTGTTGTGACTTTCTAATAACTTAAGTATAACTGATTAAAGATGATTTGTATTGTAAACAAAGTTTGTGGGGGGTTAAACTGATTCAAGACCAGCCAAGGGTTCATACAAGCAGAAAGATGAGCTAAGCCTGGAATTAAACCTACTGCTTGTATTTAAGGGGAAATTCCAAACTCTAAGGGATATACACTGATAATGTGTCTGTCTTTTAGTATAGAGAATTTCAAATGGCGGCCTTTTTTGGTTATTTCAGCAAAGGGAAGTGGAACTTTTACAATGATTGGTCAGCAGGATGTGTTAACTTTATGTGATATATAAAGATATGTGTTTATTTATTCATGCAAACTCAAGCAGGACAGTTTTTGACTCTTCGACATTTCTGAAGCTATAATAAGTTATGGCCTATGCACAGCTTTATTTGACCATGCCAGCTTCTGCTTCATACCACATTGACTAAACTGAATTTTATTATTGAATTTTTTCCTTTTTAGTACTAAAATTAATGTAGGCTCTGCACAGAATATGGCCTGGAACCAGGGTAAATCAGGGCACCCTTCTTGTACACACTGACCACTCCTCTGGAGACCCAGCTGTTCTATTCCTGGAGTCTGAATACAGTGCAGTTTAATTTGTTTCATTTTATTATTTTTTTCAAACATGTGCGTACAACACCAAAATTAAACATTACCAGTGAGAATATTGAATACAACAATAACAATAATCAAAGCAAAAAATTTAAAATAGAACAAAAAAAAAATAATAATAATAATGATAATGCGAACCCGACACGTCCGCAAAGGAGTAAGATGAAGCATTATGCTTTTTTAAAAACCTACCCCTTCTTATTTACTCAATAAAATCAATAAGTCTCCAGCAAAATAAAATTATATTAACAAAAAAATACAACAAAAATAGAATAAATAATATATTAATAATTTGTGAAAACACCCGGTAGTTAATGCCCGTCTTCCCCCCTGTACCTCCTTCAATGTATCCATCAATAATATCTAATGCTCAATATCCTGCTGGATGTTAAAAATGAATCACAAGTAGCAACAACACAAAGTCTGCAAACTTTTTGTAAAAAAATAAAAATAAAAAGTACAATTCAAATATCTACATTAAGAAAACATTGTGACAGAAATGTTTCCTCTGTTTACGAAACTTAATTACTGTTAAAAGTACCCCTCATACTAGTGACCACAGTATTTACAATATGAACTAGTTAATGTAAAAAATATATATATATATTAATAAATGAGCTAATGTCACGATAAAATGAGTAGTGTTGAGTAGTGTTGAATGAACCCTGACGTGTGATTGGCTCTGTTGATTTCAAACTGTGAATCCTGCGGACGGGTGTTGTGTCGCGATAGGTTTCCTTTCTTTCTTTCTTTTTTAAATTCTATATTTTATAACAAAATCACAATTCCAAGCATAGCAGAATCAGTTCAATACAGTAATTTCAATATTGAAAAAACATATCAGTGAGAAATACTTAACAATATGTGAAAGCGACAATGCATGTTCAGGCAGGGGAAAAAACAAAAAATTACATAAAGAAAACATTGTGACCGAATTGTTTTCTCTGTTTATGAAACTACATTACTGATAAAAGAACTCCTCATACTCGTGACCAACGCAGTTACAACATAAACTAGTTAATGTCACGATAAAATGATCTTGAATTGTGTTGAATGAACCCTGACGTGTGATTGGCTCTGTTGATTTCAAACTGTGAATCCCGCGGACGGATGTTGTGTCGCGATAGGTTTCCTTTCTCTTGGAGCCGTATGCCACTTCCGGTTACATGACGACGACGGCGTCGGTACAAAAAGAGAGAAGGAAAACAGGAAAATACCTTTCTTGGCGAGAACACTGGAAACTTAATCTAAATAGATATACCTACACAATCGGGTTGCTCGTCTGGCGGTGTAACTGCCGATTGACCTCAAGTTTCCGTGATCTGATCACGTTTGAGCAGTGACGGATTAGTGAAATTTGGAGTTTATTGTTCTTCGCCTGCTCCCTCCAGCTAAGCTATTTCTGTGCTGCCCTACCTAGCCGTGCTAGCTAACGTTAGCTAACGCTGGATGCCAACACAGTGTGTGGACTTAGTTCAAAATTAGCAAGCGGCTAGAAAGAGACTAGAGCGTTGTTAATCCGCTCGGTTTGCAGCTGGACTCCGCTAACCTCTGCTAGCCCGAAAAACAGTAGTTTAGCGAGGATGGCAACATCGGCTCTGTACGCCTGTACCAAGTGTAACCAGCGATATCCCTTCGAGGAGCTGTCGCAGGGCCAGCAGCTGTGTAAGGTATGTGAAGATGTGATGCTGGATGACCACAGACAAGACACTAACATCCCGAGTTTACACAGTGAGGAAGCGTGCCAGTGTTATTGCCGACTGAGAGTGATGGTGTTAGTTAAACAGGCTCAGATTATGTAACAGCTCTTATCTCTCCAACCTGGACACACAAATACAGCAACTCTAGCCGCGTTTGTATACTAAATACACTTTCATACTGTCTCTATATCTGTTCAGTCTGAGGTAGTCCAGTTTTTAGATTACCAAGAAATGAATTTCCTCCTCAACTTGTTGCTCAGACGGAGCTCCAAATTTCTGATCGTGGTGCACAGAGGGAGGCAGGCGTCTTTGGAGCCCTCTGTTTACACTTGTCTTCAAACCGCTCTCAGTCATCACTGATAAACGGCATAATGATCATATATGTGAATCTGGGATTTTTGAATAGAGAGGAATAATCATTCACAAGTGGTCGACCGATAATATGGTACAATTAGGACTGGGCGATAGTTTCTGTAGGTCCACTTTGCGTTGAACCAATCATGTGCTGAATTAGAACCAAGTAGCAAACAACTGCGTAGTAGCAGGCAGCAGCTACACGCAAACCATAGCACTTTAAAGCTAAAAACAGCCTACTACTCAGTCTGCTTTCTCTTACACCAAAATGTCGAAGAGACACAGACACCTCACAGATGCAGTAGCTTATTGTATTGCAAAAGACATGCTACCAATAAGCACTGTTAAATTTCATTTTTTTTATATTTTGATATATATCGATATCGACTGATATGAAAAAAATATATCATGATAAAATTTTTCCCATATCACCCAGCCCTAGATACAATCATATTACAGTTACAAAAAAGAAACAAATGTATTTTACTTAATTAACAATTTATCATATTAACTTAACACGAAAACTTTGGCTTGGTTAAATATTGCCACTAGGGGCTTCTAGGTTTCTGCTAAGCCATCTATAACGATCAAAATAATCAAGTACAAGCTGAATTATATGATTAAAATAATCATGTTAAATTCCTTAAAGACATTCACATAACATGTTTCATGCATATTTCCTTTATGGATCTATGAAATAGAGAAATATATGAGGTTTATTAGATCTCAGAACAGGACTATTATTTATGCCTGAAGCAGTAATAAACTGTGTTATCCTGTTTAATTTCAGAAGCCATATATAACTTTAGGTTTATGTACACTCTTAATATGCCATAAATCAGGATGGGGGAAAGTGTGATCTTAAAAAACAAAGTGTCTGTATTGGCCTTATGACCATAGCCAATCAGACAGTGGCGATTTAATTGATCTATTTCTTCTATTGAATTGTTTGTTTAACACACTGCCAAACCCCAGCATGAAAATGTCTGAACTGACAGGAAGAAATCTTTGTCCCTTCTTTTCTTGACTTCTTGCCTACACCCTAACATTCAGGTGCTGGTATTTTTTGCAAATGTTGGAGACAATTGGTGTCAGACAAACCAATATCTAGTTGTGCTGATGTTAACATTATGCCTACACATGTTCAAAATATGTTCTTGAACGCACTGATGGTTTTTTGCTTTGTTTCCACAGGAGTGTCGCATTGCACATCCAATAGTGAAGTGCACATACTGCAGGTCTGAGTTTCAGCAGGAAAGGTAAGATATATACACCCTGTCATAAAACACACATGTGAATTTTAACAACAAACAATTTATTTAAATTTTTTTTTTTTTTACATTTATTGTGGATTAAAACCTTGTTTGTCTTTATAGTAAAACTAACACAATCTGCAAGAAATGTGCTCAGAACGTCAAACAGTTTGGAACAGTGAGTAACAAGTTTTTCCTGTTTCTTTTGTCCTTAGGTGTCAATAAGTTGTACTCACTTGATACCGTTTAATGTTGAGTCACGTCTGAACTTTGTCTTTTGCTGTCTTTCAAGCCCAAACCCTGTCAGTACTGTAACATCATCGCAGCTTTCATCGGGACGAAGTGTCAGCGTTGTACCAACTCAGAGAAGAAATATGGACCTCCACAGACCTGTGAGCAGTGCAAACAGCAGTGTGCTTTTGATCGCAAGGAGGAGGGAAGAAGAAAGGTATAAATCTCACACACACAGAGGTCCAATCTAAAACCGCCCCTACACACTTGCCCTTCACTACCGAGTGTCACCCGTAATGAAGTTACACTTGCAGTTAAGGAGTGCGCCTCAGTTGAAATGGGGGAGTATAAACAAGACGGGCGTGTATGGGACGCCCCCTCACTCCACCGGAAAACAGAAAAATTCTTCACCATAGCAACACGCAGAGCGTCCTGTGCATGGCAGTGTTTCTTTTCTTAGTAAACGGGCATCATGTACAGTTCTGAGCCGCACTGGCTGCCTCGTTTTTTCATTGTCCCAGTAAAATCATAAATCCAGCAACCATCACAGTGACGGGAGCTAAATTGTAGTGCGGAAGTGTGCACCAGTGCAGACTCGCTAGTGAAGGGCTAAACACTCAGAGTGCAGAGGGAACACTCCCCCTCTGCACTCTGTGGTTTGGGATGACCTTCAATATGGCGGAGCCTCCGGAGGGGGAGTGTGTGTGGGGCGGTTTGGGATTGGACAGTAGAGTCTTATTCAACAGTCGGTATCTCTCAGCGAGCCTTCAAAACCACTGACTTGGCCCTGTGTCACAGGTGGATGGCAAACTGCTGTGCTGGCTCTGTACTCTCTCCTACCGCCGCGTCCTTCAGAAGACCAAGGAGCAGAGGAAGGGCTTTGGCTCCTCCAACTCTTCATCCCTGAATGAGAAAGACCACCACTCCAGACCTCACCATCATCACCACCACCACCAACATAGACACAGCAGTTCTCATCACAAGTATGTCAGTTTTGTCACTTCTTACTGTTTAATCCCCAAGGCAACCAGTCACTACAGGGGAAAAGTGTATGTCTGAGTTATTTTGCTGTCTAAACAAAACCGATTATTCGAAAACTAGACTCACAAGTACATTTTCTCCACAGGCTGAGTGGGAGCTTGAGTCCAGAACAAGAGCAGGGACTGTGGAAGCAGAGGTAAAACTTTCATACCAAATTCACCATCATTGCACTAAATCTGAGAACAATATTGTGTTTGAGTTTGGGGACATGTTTCTCATTGTAGCTCTTGATTTTCTGTGCAGCCATAAGTCGTCTTCGATCCAGAAGGAGACTCCAAAGAAGAAACCAAAACTGGAGATGAAGCCATCAAACGGGGACAGGTGTGGAAAGTGTTGTCATATTTGGGAAAAGGCCAAATCATGGTATTTTAAATGTAACTATGTATAACTTAAATTAGAGTTAACCTTTTTATTTTTCTCCCCTTAGTAGTTCCATCACCCAGTCAATGGACTCTGGAGGAACAGACAACTTCATCCTCATCAGCCAGCTGAAAGAGGAGGTGATGTCTCTGAAGAGACTTCTACAGCAAAGGGATCAGACGATTTTAGAGAAGGACCGAAAGGTATGTCCCCACAGCCTTACCAAAGCTGTCTCACTTGTGGTTAGTTGTATTTGTTCCTTGTATTGATTGTTATCCTCTTTTAGCTCACAGAGCTCAAAGCTGACTTTCAGTACCAAGAGTCCAACATGAGAGTGAAAATGAACCAAATGGAGAAATCGCACAAAGAGTCAATGGAGCAACAGCAGGTATGAGAGTGTGTGTACAGATGCCACAAAAGTGTGTAAAAGTGAGCATTTGATTGACAGTTTCAACATCATGAGGGTGGAACTGTTTGTGGCAGACTTTGCAGGTATTGGTTTTCCTTTTCTTTGAATGGACTCCTGCTCATTAGCAGGATCTAAAATCTAGAATAATATGGTAATTAAATACTAAATTCGCTACAAATAAGCCATGGCTAGAAACCTGTGTACATGGCATTTACTTTGTTCCCACTGCGAAGAGATGTCTCACACATTTGTCCAGGACAGTGTATTCTCACATCGGTTTATCTAATCTGTAGAAAGAGTCGACTAAAAATTTGTATCTCTCTTACTATTTGAAATAAGTGTTTACCAGTTTATAGACTGACAGACACTACATTGACCATATATGTGCCAGTGTGATACACGGATGAGTCACGTGTCGCTTAAGTTTGTTGTCAGTTGTTAAGGATATGGTTGGTGCACAAGTTGAACAATTTCTTGTTAAACTCCACGGGGTTTACTTGGTGTTGCTTTGATTTTGATTTTGTTGTTGTGACTTTGTGGTAGGGGATTTATGCAATAAATAAGGGGAATTTTTTAGTGAAGGGAAAATATTTAAACTTACGTCATGCGGGTAAAGACTCTTCTGCTCGAATCTGGATGGCCAATCTTATGAAACCTGTTCTAAAGCTAATTTTCATTTTTCATGTCTGTCCCTCTTGTGTTTCCACAGTCCAAGAACAGGGAGTTGATGAAACAAGTAGCTGCCCTCTCCAAAGGAAAAAAGTTTGACCGGACAGGAAGTTCTCTGCTGCTCCCCTAACAAAAGGCCGGCCAGCGGGTAACAACACAGAGCGGCTTCATTGTTTAACACTGTGAAAGTCTCCCTCCTGTGTTCCCTCATTGCCATTGACATCGATAAAAACTTAATTGGGTAAAGCCGGAAACCATGTTGTACATGGTGAAACAACTGTTCAATCAAAGAAACCTTTCTCTAAATATCGACCTATTTTAGATATTTTACGGCGACTTTTCCACCGGATCACAGGATGTGACTTTGGATGGAGGATGGAGCCCTTGTTTCTAACACTGCCGGGCCAAAACAAAAAAAAAGCATGGTGTGCATATGTGGATATCATTCTGTCGACTCAGTGTATCCACTGAATTTTTATGGATGTCATGCAATTTATTTATTCAACTGTATTTCCTAGCTTTTTTATTTCCTCACAACATACTGAGAGAATATCCCACATTTTGGGGTTTTCTTCCATAGGGATTAGTTCTATTTTTATAAATCGGTTGTGAAGGAGAAGTTTTCCTTCATGGAGGCCCTGTGCAACTTTATGATGTATGCAAATGTGGGAAGGGTGACCACTGAGCTGCTGCTCAACAGGAGAGAACTCTCTCAGTAACAATTCATAAATCAACCAATGAACACTCGGACAGGCTGTCTGGTAGAGCGACACCTCTCGGCTGCCCTCTCTCTCACTGTGTGACAGCTGTAGTGCTTTGCTGTTTCTCTTAAATGGAACGATTGTAATACTGCATGATTTTACTGCCAGACACCGGTTGGCATTGTGGTCAGACTTCTTCTTTTTTCTCCCTTTTAATTAGTTTTCTAAGAATCACTTGTAAATGTAATACTGGGGTCAGCCATTGTATTTAAACTATTGCTTGTATCTGTTTTAGTGAGTACAGTATGTGTATGGTAAGGCCAGTTGAAATTAACATGTGTGTAGATGATGCTTTTTACAGGAACACACCTTTCACCTTGCATTATTGGGCTGGTTTCATACTGTGGCGTCCAGGATCACTTTTGTACTTTTTTCCAAACCAACTGTTTTAAAACTATTAAAACTGGCTAAGCTGTTCTTGTTTGTGTTTTTATTAAATATTTCTGAAGAAACCTGATACCTCTGTTAATATGATATAAATCTCAGCAGAAAGTCTGAAATGCTGTTGATCAAAAAACAATGTACTGGAGTAAAATGGTAAACACCCGGACCAAAAAATGAGCCATGACAAATGATGAAAAGCCATTACTAGTAAAAATGCAATTGTAGCCTTCAACTGTTGAAATCTAACTGAAAATAATATTAAAGAGCAGATATCTTAAGAGCGTCTTTTACATATTTATTTACATTCATTCAGTCATGGCGAGACATTATGACCAGAAACAATCTGTAAAGGAAAGATGATTTTCCCTCACTAAAATGTACTGCATAAATAAAGGTGGAGTTGTAGAAATCTGGAATTTGAAAGAACTTTTTAACGGCATATTATTTGTGCCAGGAGTAATGATGTGGATATCCTCCAAGAAGTGAATCACAGTTAACTGCCATATAAAGCCAGGCTATATGAGTAAAAGTTGTCACTTACACTTCCTCATGATTTTGAGACATTTTCAGTTTAGTTTTGAACTATGCAGTCAACATTTCCATTTAAATAAATATTCATGTTCCAATTTTTTTTTTTAACTAACCACCCTTGCTGGTATGATTACAACACATTAATTGATAAAGTAGAGATACACTCTTGCTGAATGGTAAACATAGCCTGTCAGGGTGGTATTTCATTACAATAATACAAAGTATGCTCAGGCATAGATATGCATACATACACCATGTTCCAAATCGTTATGCAAACATTATTTTTCTCTGATTTTCCGAAAGACTTGGTGCGAATGACAGTCAGTACAATTTTCAAGTCATCAATTGTTAGAGCACAGTTCAAAGTTTATTGAACAAACCTCCAGATGATATCTTTAAAAAAAATAATAAAACCCATTATGCACTGTTCCAAATTCTTTCACACAACAAATTTTCAAAACATTTTAAAGGTTGTAAAGAACTGAATATGGTCATTTGTTGAATTTGCAACATGAGGAGGTCATATCTATTGATCAAAACAACTAAAGGGGCCAAGTTACACATCAATATGTAACTTGGCCCCTTAAGAAGGACCCCTTCTTTGAAATCACCTTCACAATTCTTGCATCCATTGAACTTCAGTTTCTGCTTGAATTTCTTTGCAACTTGTCAGAATAGCCTCTCATAGCTGCTGTTCTGGTCTGAACTGCCTATAGCTGTTTTGCCTGAGGATGCTCCAAACTAAGGTTCTCAATAGGGTTAAAGTCAGGGGAGGATGGGGGTCACTCCATGAGTTTCTCTCCTGCCACCTCCACGTTGCAGGAGAGAGATCCACTAACCATCCACCACCCCATTTTTATTTATTTTTTGTTAGAAAGACTCCAGTCTGATGCGAAATTTATTTGGATAGAGCTAAACGGGCTGCGTTTTCCAGTCAAACACGGTTAAGAACTATTTTCCCCCGGCTCTACACTAAACTCAAGAGTTTCCGAGTTTGGATGAGGTGCCTGAACGCCTCACTCTCTCCATCCGGGTCATTGGGGTCTATCGCTGCAGCAGAAGGCGGCGGCGGTGCTGCCTGCTTCATTTAGCAGCGCAACTAGAAACACAAAACAAAAACAAGTTTTGGCCAAACTCACGCCTTTTAAGCCGTCTCTCAGATATTATATTTTTAACTAACATAACTGTTGCAGGTTCAGTGGAAACATTTTTATTGTATAATTTCGTTCAGCCTGTATTACGATACAGGCTGTTTAGCAAACATGCTAGCTTAGCTACTCTGCAGGGCTGAGTTGTGTGTTTTTGTCAGCAGCATTCATAGAAAATAGGAGCTGGCTTTTACCAAAACCGACTGAATTGGAAGTAAGGTTCCGAAAGGTGAGTATAAACACACTTTATATTTTGTCTTTTATGTAGTCAGTGAGCCAATACAGCTAACGCTTCGCTTAATAGCAGGAAACACAAATACTGACACTAATGAGCTGAGTATTAAAGTTGAGCGACTTCAAATCCCGGTACTTTTTCATATATAGAAGATGGTATAAGAGCTAAAAGCGTGTCTGGAAACTCAGCAGGGTCTCGCCTTAATAAACATGAATCTATGATGTGCTGAAAATATTAAGAGCTCTATCATCTTGTTGTTTAGTGATCGCAGTGTCTCTAAAGTTAAAAAGATCAGGCTGATTTCTGAGCTGGGACCTCTTCTTTATCTGTCAGGATGTCGGACTCAGACAGTGACGAAGACCAGGATCGTCCTTTCTCCATTACTGGCTTTCTCTTTGGAAACATCAATGAAGATGGTCAGCTGGAGGATGACAGTGTCCTGGACAATGTAGGTGTTTTTAAACACATTTGATTCAAACAAATGAAGAGATAAAACTAAGTACTACATGTTTCTGCAACTAAGATGATCACGATTTTGTTGTTCATTATAGGGGAGAGTGGGGTAGGATGAGTCATTTTTCACATGTCAGATCTCTACATCAAGGCAATCATAGTTTTGTCTCGAACTAGTGTATCTGCATATATTTCAAGATGTTGTGCATCCTTGCAAATCAACAGAATAAGTGTAAACATAACTGTCTTGATAGTATAGCATGCCAAAAAAGTGGTCTCCTATGGTCAACTTACCCCATACACGGGGTAAGTTGACCATAGGAGCGGGGTAAGTTGAGCTGTATCCTTATTGCCCCCCACTCTCCACCCCAGCCCTCCCTCACCTTCTCTCTCCCTAAATAACCGTCACTTCTTCACATTCATGTGTATTTTTATTTTATTTATTTTTATTATACGCTATTCTACAGGTACAATCACTCTTTTTATTATTATTATTGTTGCATATACCTGCTAAAAAGCTGTTTTAACATGAAAATGTCTTTAAGTGACTCAGAACATTATATTATTTTTTAGCTATATTTTTGAAAAGAAAAAGTAACTTATTTCAACAATCTGAACTAAAACTCTGATCCTCTCATCAGACTCCTTTACTTTCTCAGTTGAGCCACTGGATCAACTTACCCCAGAACTACTATTATGACTTTATTAGTCCTCTAAGCTAAAATGGTGGACTTTTATGTTGTAGCTCATAGATACAACAATTGATGTGTAAAACAAATTTAAAATGATCTTTTTCACTCTGAACACAATTCTAATAAAACTTATGACAGAATAAATTCACTTTCAAGAGTGAAAAATGTTGTTTTGGAAATAAACTCCAACCCCTAAATATTTGGTCACATGATCAATTTCTTTTACCATTTCCAAGCAACAGGGGGTGGCTCAACTTACCCCACTCTCCCCTATACAATGTACAAGCATGGCTGTATGTTAGACTAATATTTTTTCTGGAAATTATGTCTTCCATTGATATTTCTGCTGTTTGTTGACACCTAGGAGTCCAAAAAGCATCTGGCTGGTTTGGGTACTCTGGGTCTGGGTTCACTCATCACAGAGATCACTGCAAATGATGAAGAGGATCAAGAAGACAGCAGAGAGTCAGGGACTGGAAGTGGAAATGTGGATTCAGACGGTTAGATTGAATATGAAATGAGCTCTGCATGAAAATAACCAGGAACAGAATGGCTTTTAAATTTCTGTATTTTGTTAATCCAGGCTGGGTGAAAAGTACTGAAGATGCAGTCGATTATTCTGACATCAGTGAGGTTGCAGAAGATGAGACGAAGAAGTATCGTCAGGCTATGGGGACTTTGCAGCCCTGCAGGAAAACAGGTGATCAACTTTCATCTAAAAAAAAAAAGCAAACTTTTCTTTATTTTTTGTCACCCTCAAATAAAAACACACCAATATTTTTTCCAGGAGGTCAAAACTGATGTGAACTTGAACAAAAACAGATATTTTTTATTTAAAGTTTTCCGACTTATACGGCCTCACTCAGGCCCAAAAATACAAGTGGATTTGTGTCAACTTTTACCGTGTGTAATTGAAAATGGTCATTATTCTTTAACATAGACGATGAGGACGACTATGATGCCGACTGTGAAGACATCGATTCAAAACTCATGCCTCCTCCACCCCCACCAAGTCTCCCTACGGCTGCCAAGAAAGATGAACCCACAACTCCGAGCGCAAGTGGTACGTAAGAAAACCCCATGGAGAAATGTAGCAGAAACTAGATAATTATATAGATATAAACTCAGTATTGACCCATGTTAGGTTAATATCCCATCACCTAAAGATGACGAGTGATTGTCTCTGCTGCTGTAATCTGTCATTGTCTCTCTTGATGTAGTTGGTGAAGAAGGTGATGGCATCATCCTTCCCTCCATTATTGCCCCATCCTCTACGGGTGATAAGGTTGACTTCAGCAGCTCCTCGGACTCTGAGTCAGAAACTGACCGGCCCTGCCAAGGTTTGGGATCTGGAGGCCCCCCAGACCGACTCACCCTTCCTCTTGCTGGCATCATGCAGAAAGATGCTGCTAAAGCTCTACCAAGTGTCACACAACTCTTCCCAGAGTTTAGGCCTGGAAAGGTAGAGCACCTTTGTCTGTCCTTGATTAAGGTTTTACTTTGCAACTCCAATTCCATAAGAGCTGAGACACTGTGTAGGAGCTTAAAGGGATATTCCGGCGGAAAATTAATTTAGGGCCAAACACACTGTAACATCGAGACACCCCCTCGAGAGATGACTGTCGCCGACCGCCTGCTTCTCTAGTTTTACCAACTTTAGTAACGACTGCAAGATAGTAATACACAGCGGTAACTTTGCCTGATTTCTTTAGCAAGGAGAGTAAACACAACTCACCTACTCTCTCCCAGCAGCCGCTTGTTTGTAGTGAGACCTCGGGCCAGTCCATCACCACCTGCTGCGGGGTGTCGCAGGCTCAAGGGAGAACATTTATGATCATCCTGTGTGTTTGGCCCTAAATTAATTTTACGCCAGAATAACCCTTCAATAAAAACAGAATTTGATTTTTTGCAAATCTTTTAGAGCCTATACTTAATTAAAAACAGAACAAACACAACAAATCAGCATCCCAACTGTTGAGAATCAGACCTGCTACTACTTCAAAGTGAAGGTTTGTGCTGATCCCCTCTGTCTCAAATGTCTAACCAGGTCCTGAGGTTCTTGCGACTGTTCGGCCCTGGAAAGAATATGCCTTCAGTTTGGAGGAGCGCTCGCAGAAAGAAGAAGAGGAAGCACAGAGACCCTCAGCCTGGGACCCCTCCTCCTGAGGGAGAGTCCACAGAGCAGAACCAAGAGAAGAAGTCAGGATGGCTTTATGAATTTGCCGCCGCTCCTCCCCCAGAGCAGTGTCTGTCTGATGATGAGGTAAATCTCACATTGTCATGGCCATTAAAGTTTGCATATTGACCTGTAGTACCCAGTTATATTTCATTGTCATAAGCGTTTTTTTTTTTCCTTTGTGGCGTCTAGATTACCATGATGGCTCCGGTCGAATCAAAGTTCTCACAGACTTGTGGTGACGGGGACAAGGAGGCAGAGTCTCGGCCGAAGGTTGCAGAATGGAGATATGGTCCGGCCCAGCTCTGGTATGACATGATTTGTGTCTCTGAAGATGGAAGCAACTTTAATTATGGATTCAAGCTAAAAGATGAGTCAAGTGAGTCTCAGAGAGATGACACACCCAAAGAAATAACCGAGACCACACATGAGGTATGCCAATCTGGAAAATATGGCCACACACTAAAAAGTTCTGCTTTATTCATTACTGATGTTGTGTCATGTACTTGTAGTTCCTAAGACAGGAAGTGGATGGCAGTACTGATGATAATGATGAGGATGAAGAAAAGGGCAGACGAACCATTGAAGACGAGCTCTTCCTGATGGTTACTCAACTGCAATGGGAGGATGATATCATCTGGAATGGCGAGGAAGTCAAACACAAAGGCACAAAGACCCAGAGAGCTAGCCTGGCAGGATGGCTCCCCTCGAGCATGACCCGAAATGCCAATGCTTACAACGCACAGCAGGGTAAGACAGCTTTGGATATCAACCTTTGCAGCACTCAAAGATGTGGGTGATATTTGTGTGGGTGTGAAAGGAATGTAATAATCTGTTCACAGGTCTGACAAGAAGTAATTCACAGCTGGTTCCACCGACGCCCCCACCTATGCCCAAAGCTTCGTCCATCTCTGGCTCCAAACGGGACAAAAACAGCCACGATAACCACGGTAATATTTTTTTCTTTTTGGTCAAGATACAAATGTTAAAAAACACTGCAGCTTTTTGATCTTACCTAACTTCTCATATTTTGTGTTCCCTTTATTTGTTTTTGTACCTGCGCAGCCTCTCAGGAGGAAGACTCTCCCTGGTTCTCCATTTTTCCCATCGACAGTGAGGAGCTGGTTTATGGACGCTGGGAAGATAACATCATCTGGGATGACCAGGAGATGGATCGCATGCTGATGCCACCTGTTCTTACTCTGGATCCCAATGATGAAAATATCATCCTGGGTAAAATCAAAGTTCCCATCTCGTTTGGCTCAATATAGACCACTGCTTGATTTTTTCCAAACTGGATATACATTATTGAATTGGACTTAAGGCTCTACAGTGCTGTTTATTTTTACTCAACAGAAATTGGCATGTTGCTGTCTTTTGTAGAAATTCCTAATGAAAAGGAGGAGATGACTTCCCATTCTCCATCAAAGGAGAACAAGAAGGAAACGGCAATCAAAAAGAGCCGCATCCTGCTGGGGAAAACGGGTGTGATAAAGGAGGAGCCACAGCAGGTACAAAGCCTCACCAGGGCAGACCAGAGCTGAGGTTTAATCATTTGAAATGATGGATGCTAAAGGTGTTCATTGCCAAAGAAGTTTCCTTTTTTTTAAACTGAGGATGGTGCAGTCGGTCAGTGCGACCATGACAGGAACTACTGTGTGAGCAGTCAGGATTTTACCCTCAGGTAAATTATTGAAAATGTTTTAACGTCACTTACATGACAAATGTGTTTTAATTCAACTTAGAACATGTCGCAGCCTGAAGTGAAGGACCCCTGGAACCTCTCCAATGATGAGTTTTACTATCCAAAACAGCAGGGCCTGAGAGCCACCTTTGGTGGGAACATCATCCAGGTGAGACACGATTAATGTGGTGGCACAGAGCTGTGACCTTCGAAATGTTAGCCTGAAACAGTGAAAGAGTAGCGTGTCACGTAATTTGATTGTGTAATTGTTGTGTCTTAAACAGCACTCTATCCCAGCTCTGGAGCTGAGGCAACCCTTTTTCCCCACTCACATGGGGCCCATGAAGCTACGCCAGTTTCACCGTCCTACTCTGAAAAAGTACTCATTTGGAGCTTTAGCTCAGCCGGGTCCTCATGCCGTCCAGCCTCTGCTCAAACACATCAAGAAAAAAGCCAAGGTGCAGCCTCGCTCACAGCAAACACTCTCAGGTTAACCCTGCAGTGATTAGCTGCATTACGGGTTTGCTGAATGTCTTTTTTTATCCTACTCCTGTATAGATGCGAGAGCAGGAGCGTCAGGCATCCGGGGGAGGAGACATGTTTTTCATGAGAACCCCTCAGGACCTGACAGGCAAAGATGGAGATCTGATCCTGGCAGAGTACAGTGAAGAATATCCACCGCTTATCATGCAAGTGGGCATGGCTACGAAGATCAAAAACTACTACAAAAGGGTGAGTCAGGATTTGCTCTTTACACATGACTCTGAAAAACCTTTTAAAGTGTAATCTGTGTATTTTTTTTTGTTATTTTAAATATTAACTTGCATTCCATTGACCATAAAAGCAGACTGATTTAAAGCTGATGTATAACTATGGTTTTAGCGTTTATTCAATACTGACTAGTTTCTACATTTTCTATTTAATTTGATGAACCTTGCAGACACCAAATTGTTTGATTTAGCTGTTAAAGCTCTTGATAACATATCCACTGTTTTCTTCAGAAACCTGGAAAGGATCCTGGAGCACCTGACTGTAAATACGGAGAGACCATATACTGCCACACGTCCCCTTTCCTTGGCTCTCTGCATCCAGGACAGCTTCTCCAGGTCAGGACGAGCACTTTCAACTATTCAGAGTGGAGGTGTTACACACAGCTCCACTGGGCTGTTATTTTCGGACAAAAACAACATATTTTGTCTTTTTTCCTTTAGGCTTTTGAAAACAACCTTTTCCGTGCTCCGATCTACGTGCACAAGATGCCAGAGACAGATTTCTTAATCATACGAACACGACACGGCTACTACATCAGAGAGCTTGTGGACATTATCGTCGTGGGTCAGGAGTGCCCTTTGTTCGAGGTTCCTGGACCAAACTCCAAGCGAGCTAATACTCACATCAGAGACTTCCTGCAGGTGTGTTTAGCTGCTTGACATCCTACAGAACAAAAAGCTGCCGTTCCTGCAGACGCTGAGCTTTACATCTGCTCTCTTTAGGTGTTCATTTACCGACTCTTCTGGAAGAGCAAAGATCGACCTCGCAGAATCCGCATGGAGGACATAAAGAAAGCTTTTCCTTCACACTCAGAGAGCAGCATCAGGAAACGGCTCAAACTCTGTGCTGACTTCAAACGTACAGGTAGGCCACGATCATTCATTTACCCACTCACCCTCTCTGTCCGTCATTAAGTGATCACTTTGTCAGACTAACTTAACGCAGCTGTGTTACAGCAGGCAGTGACAGGGCAGTTTTAGGGTTGTAGAAAGGTCCGTTTCAGACTGTGTGACCTCTGCAGTGTGTGTGACAGAAAGGAGTCTGAGCAGGGTTCTGTGGATTGTATTGTCAATGTCAGATCTAGAATAAAGAAAGTTCAAAGACACATGGGTCAAATGTTTGATACTCATGCACATCAGCAGTTTGTAATTTTCTTTTTCCGTTTCTCTTGAACAAGAAGTCTAACATAAAATACGTGCAGAGTGAGAATGCTGCTCCTGTGATTGAGTTTAAGACGTGTTTACATGTGCAAAATTTCTTGATCTGTTTAAAATTTGAGGGGTCCGATAATCTGAATCCGCTGTTAACATGGACGCAAAATCAAACAATCCGATCATGACGTGTGTATACATGCACCAAGCTTTATTCAGATTATTCAGATTTGGAAATGTGCAGAGTTGTCTGATTTCGCTTAAACAACCGCAGAAGAAGAGTTGTATTTACGCCTGTGCTGTCAACAAACCAACAAACGTGGTAATGGCTCACTCCATCCAATTCAGGAGTTTTCCTCCTGTTAATTATTTTAACTAGATGGCGCCCTTGTGTACTTATTTGACTGTTCTTTCAAGGATTGTGCGGTGAGTGCAAATGTGACATCATTGCACTGTATTCTTGCCTTGTAATGTTACCGGAGAAGCAGACACAGCACCTGTGGTTGTGTTTTATGCCAGAGTGTTAATAATGAAACCTCCTGAACTGACCTCAATAAATAAACCAAAGGCTAAAGAGTGAAGATTGAGTCAGGAAAGAGAGTCACAATCAGAATAAGTGTTTACATGGACGTGTTTCGTAATAACAATCGGCATAAACCACCGGTCTCGATTGGAAAACAACTTCTTTCCGATTGAGCCAAAGTGGATCAGAATCTTCCAGTCGATATGTTTACATGAAGCTTTTTTATTCTGATTGGGCCTTTACTCTGATTATTTGTGCCCATGTAAACGCAGCTACTGTCTTAATTTGACGAATGAGGGGCAGGCTCTGTAAGATTTTTCTTCTTTCTGCTCCTTTTTATTCACATGTTTGAGATTTCTCCTTGTTTGTATTGAATGTTTTATATACTAACAGAATGAAATAAAGTATCAACAACAACTTCTTAACAGGGATGGACTCTAACTGGTGGGTGCTGAAGCCTGACTTCAGATTGCCAACAGAAGAGGAGATCAGGGCGATGGTGTCTCCAGAGCAGTGCTGTTCATACTATAGCATGCAGGTGGCAGAGCAGAGGCTCAAGGTAACAGCTACTGTTTCTCATTAGAGTCACATGATTCAGACTGATGGGTAATGTTGCACTAATACTTATTTTAAAACCTATCAAGGATGCTGGATACGGTGAGAAATCCTTCTTTGCTCCAGATGAGGAGAACGAGGAAGACTTTCAAATGAAGATCGATGATGAGGTAATGATGCAGCTGCTTCTTATAAATGGGGTTAACCTCACTTGAGTTGAGATAATAAAGAAGTTGATCTTTGTTGTTCATCTCCTAGGTACGGACGGCTCCCTGGAACACTACGAGGGCCTTTATTGCTGCCATGAAAGGGAAATGCCTGTTGGAGGTGACAGGTGTGGCAGATCCCACAGGCTGTGGAGAGGGTTTCTCCTACGTCAAAGTGCCCAACAAGCCGACGCAACAGAAGGTCTGATTGTCTTCGGTGGATGTATGGCACTCCGTTTTCTGCTTAGTTCAAGTGCAGAGGGTGAAAATTCTTTGTGCTTCTTTTTCTTTAGGACGACAAAGAGCCACAACCCGCCAAGAAAACAGTGACTGGAACAGATGCTGATCTGAGGAGGCTCTCACTGAAGAACGCCAAGCAGCTGCTGCGCAAGTTTGGTGTTCCTGAGGAGGAGGTAAGACTGCGGTAACATGGAAGTAAATGAAGGAAAGAGACTGTCCTCTAACAAGATTTCAGGTTTGATAAATAGATGATTCATAATGATTTATTTTTAGCCAAATACTGGCACATAGTTGATGAAAAACACAAGATATTCACAAGCTGTTTTTTGTGTTGTAGATCAAGAAGCTTTCTCGTTGGGAGGTGATTGACGTGGTGAGAACCATGTCCACGGAGCAGGCTCGTTCAGGCGAAGGACCCATGAGCAAGTTTGCCCGAGGCTCTCGTTTCTCTGTCGCGGAACATCAGGAGCGTTACAAGGAAGAGTGCCAGAGGATCTTTGATCTGCAGAACAAGTGAGGCTCTTCTTTAGTGTCAAATCTCCTCGTACAGGACTTTATGCAAGCACATCCTAAATTGTTTTCTTTGTCGTTCACCCACTACAGAGTGTTAGAGTCGACAGAGGTGCTCTCCACAGACACAGACAGCAGCTCAGCAGAAGACAGTGACTTTGAGGAGATGGGAAAGAACATCGAGAACATGCTGCAGAACAAGAAAACAAGCTCACAGCTTTCTCGAGAGAGGGAGGAGCAGGAGCGGAAAGAGCTGCAGAGGATGCTGATGGGGGAGGAGAGTGATCGAGACAATAAGGGACGTAAAGAGCGTCGAAAAGGCTTATGTAAGTCTGTGTTTCTGTAAGTACACCAAGGACTTCTCTGCACTGGCTTTTGTCTCTAACTGTGAACTTGATTTTTTTCTCCTTAGCGAGCTCCTTATCTACAAGCTCCCACAAGGATGATGACACATCCTCTGTCACCAGCCTAAACTCCTCCGCCACAGGGCGGAGACTTAAGATCTATCGCACCTTCAGAGATGAGGACGGCAAGGAGTACGTCCGCTGTGAGACTGTACGCAAGGCTGCCGTCATTGACGCCTACACCAGGATCAGAACCACCAAGGACGATGAATTCATGTGAGTCTCAAACTAGTCAAAGTGCAGGGTTTCAATTCCTGGGAGTAGTGCAGCTCCAGGTCTGATTGATGCAGCTTAACACTAAAATAAAAATTCATATTTACCCTGTTGTGTCTGATTACAGAACTACATTATTTCTTTATAAATGTCATGCTTGTTGATGGTTTTCAAACTAGTGAGGGTAACAAACTCTGATTTTGTGGCTGCAGACGAAAGTTCGCCCTCTTCGACGAGCAGCACAGAGAAGAAATGAGGAAGGAGCGCCGGCGAATTCAAGAGCAGCTGAGGAGGCTGAAGAGAAACCAAGAAAAAGACAAGATCAAGGGACCTCCAGAGAAGAAGGCCAAGAAGGTCAAGGAGAGACCAGACCTCAAGGTAAAAGTAAGCTTGCTGACTCAGTATTATACTCTCTATCCCCTTAACTTTCTTCAGCTCTTCAGTAACCAGCTAAACGCAAGCATGGCAAAGACGCTTCTACTGACTGAGATTTTGCACCTATTTCAAGTGTGGTTCTTTCTGCATCACTTTCATACAGAGTACACCGATTAGTTTTCCCTTCCTTAATGTTTGCCTCTTTCCGCTAGCTAAAGTGCGGTGCATGTGGAGCCATCGGACACATGAGGACCAACAAGTTCTGCCCGCTATACTATCAAACCAACGCCCCTCCTTCCAACCCCGTGGCCATGACAGAGGAGCAGGAGGAGGAGCTGGAGAAAACCGTAATTCACAATGATAACGAGGAGCTCATCAAGGTGGAGGGCACCAAGATTGTGCTGGGCAAACAGCTCATCGAGAGGTAGCTGATTGTTTGAATGAACGCACAATCTTTGGGTCCTGCTCCCTTTGTTTCTAAAACTTCTTTTCTTCTCCAGGTCTGATGAGGTGCGTAGAAGGTCTTTGGTGCTCAAGTTCCCCAAGCAGCAGCTCCCGCCAAAGAAGAAGAGACGCGTGGGCAGCGCTGTACACTGTGACTATCTCAATGTGAGTTTCTTAGTCTCTATCTCAAAGTTTTTACTGTTTTTGTGAAGAGTCTCTTTGGCTTCTTAACATAATGTTTTTGCTTGCTTTGATTACTCACAGAAACCACACAAAGCCATCCACCGGCGGCGTACTGACCCGATGGTGACTTTGTCGTCTGTGCTTGAGAGCATCATCAATGACATGAGGGATCACCCCAATGTAAGACTGTCAGGGACGCACCCTCCTACTTCAGGGATGTGTTCATTTTATTTTACTGCTGCCTCATCTTTACTAAATTTGCTTTTTTCTATTAAGACATATCCGTTCCACACTCCGGTAAATGCCAAGGTTGTGAAGGACTACTATAAGATAATCACACGGCCCATGGACCTGCAGACTCTGAGGGAGAACGTACGCAAGCGGATGTACCCATCCAGGGAGGAGTTCAGGGAAGCAGTGGAAGTTATCGTCAAAAACAGCGCGACCTACAACGGTAGAGTGTTTACAAAAATGTGTTTCACACAGGGCTGGGCGATATGGCCTCAAACAAATATCACGATATTTTGAGCAGTTCACCTCCATAACGATAAATGGATGATAACTACTCCACAAGCTGCTCACCCCCTCCCACACTAACTTAGTCTACTCAATTCGCCGCTCTAGCCGCTACATCTTTTGAACCGTCCTCCATCTCCTCACCTGTCTTTCCCTCTTTGTTACGGACTGGATGGGGTGGAGTCACCTCTCCGACATAGGAAGGGACATGAGACCATAGCCTACCTACACACATCCAAAACCAACTCTTGTTTATTTTTTTGACACAGGGCAAAATGAAGTTGGTTATTGTCATAAATTTCGGTATCTGTAAATTTCGGTTTATCGCCCAGCCCTAGTTTCACCACCTCTTGAAGGTAGACTGAGGCATTTAGATTTAATAGTTTTAAATGGATTTGTGTTTTATTCCCAACAGGGGCAAAACATCCAATAACACAGGTTGCGCAGTCCATGCTGGACCTCTGTGATAATAAACTGAAAGAGGTGAGATGTGATGTTTTTATCATTTTACTGCAGTTACTTTTATTTCCAACATAAACTATTATTGTCGTGTTTGTTTGTAGAAAGAGGACAGGCTGGTGAGGCTGGAGAAAGCCATCAACCCCCTGCTGGATGACGACGATCAGGTCGCCTTCTCTTTCATCCTGGACAATATCGTTACCCAGAAAATGATGGTGGTTCCTGATGTAAGTTCCTTTTTTTTTTTGTAATCCTCGTGCATTTGTTCATAATAATCTGCTCATTTGCAGGCCAAGTTGTTAATCCACTTCCTTGAATTTCCACTTCCTTTACTGTAGTCATGGCCGTTTCACCACCCTGTCAACAAAAAGTTTGTGCCGGATTATTACAAAGTTATTATAAACCCCATGGACTTGGAGAGCATCCGCAAGGTGAGACTTACATGAGGAGTCAGCTGTATGAAATCAATTTTTTATTTATTATTTGACATTGTCATTTTTATGTGATGTTTTTGTTTCTGATTTGTTTTTCATTCACAGAACATTTCCAAACACAAATACCAGAACAGAGAGGTGTTCCTCTCAGACGTCGGTCTCATCCACGCCAACAGTATCAAGTACAATGGTAAAGGAGTCGACTGCATTGATTTCCGATCCAAAAAGTGTCACAGAGAAAAAGTGATAAAGCTCAAGAGCTGTTTGCTTGTCTGTCACAGGTCCCGACAGTCCTTACACTAAGACTGCCCTGGAGATTGTCAACGTGTGCAAGCAAACTCTGTCAGAGGTTTGTTGATTCTTCACCCTTTAGTTTGCTCGTACGATGACCGAGGGGAGATCATGTTAATGAGTATTTAAACAGTTCGTTGGAATGGACCAGGGGTCAGCCTATTGTGCTAACAGCTGGAGAGCAATGTTGGCTACAATGGAGGGCTTGTAAAAATGCCTATTTATAATGTAATGAAAAGCTTTCTATCTGCTTTTCTTACAAATGTTAATTTAGGAAGTAGTTCTGAAGATAGACCTAACACTTGTTTTTTTTCTTGAACAGTAGTGTTACAGATTTTATTGACTTTCCTCACAGCTGATCATTCACTCAGAGAGGTTAACAGATTGGGTTTATCTTTTAGTTGCCATATTGTGTTTTCATCAGGGTAAACATGTTTTGTAAGTCTCACTGATGTTCGCTTTCCTTCAGTACGATGAGCACTTGACTCAGCTGGAGAAAGACATCTCCACCGCTAAAGAGGCCGCTCTGGATGCAGCAGACCTGGAGTGTCTGGACCCAATGACACCCGGACCGTACACACCACAGGTAGGAGAGCACTGGGATGAGTTTTGTTTCATACTTGGATATTTGCCTCTCTCATTCAGACGCTTATTGTCTGTTTACAGTGCGACACATTAGGCAGTGTCCACCTCTCTACATGCAGTAGTCTCCTCTACACCTTGTAGCGCTCCTGCCCCGTGTATTTCTGCACTAACTTTCCTTTCCAGACTTTCAATTTTCATCTGTACACTTTAGCTTCTTCCTCACTGTAGTGTTTCCTTTTTTTCACCCTTGTTATTCCCTTCACTCTTGCCCTGTCTCTCCCTTTTTGTGTGTGTGTTGTTTTGTGTGGTGTTGTCCAGCCTGCTGATCTGTTTGACAGTGGGGCTTCAGGGACACTGCCCAGAGAGACCAGCAGCCTTTTCTCTGAGGGACCTCTAGTGGTTGCTCCAGAGAAGAGAGGGGGGCAGGTATGGAGAGAGACAGAAATAAGGCTGCGACCAGACCACATGCCATCTCTCCCTCAAACTAGCCTTTAATCACCCAGACTCATCACAGACTTATGTTAACGTTGACTCATTGGAACATTACAGACCTCACAGTGTGAAGAGAGTTGATTTAGTTTCTTGCCTCTCCTCCTCACAGACTGATCTCAGACTTTTATCTTTTGGTCCCTCAGGGTCGCCACATGAGGAGACCCGGGGAGGAAGAGTCAGACGTGGACATTGAAGGCTTTGAGGAGGATGATGACGGCAAACCAAAGACTCCTGCTCCTGTAAGCAGAGCATCTTTACTGAAAGGATTTAGAATGGTGCAAGATCACCACTGCTGTAGATACACTGAGGGCTATATGCGTGCCAGTCCTTAGTGGTGTGGTTTGATTGGCTATTGCAGTTAAAGGGATATTCCGGCATAAAATTAATTTAGGGTCAAACACACCGTACCACTGAGTTAGACACCCCCTTAAGAGATGAATGTTGCCAACCGCTTTATATCCAAGTATTCTTTATTTTTAGCTGTTGCTCTATCCTGTCCTGTTTTAATTTGTAGGCAGAGGATGCTGATGGAGATCTGGAGGACGATGATGATGATGAGGAGATGCTGCTGCCACCTCGCAGACGGCTACATGACCAGGACGATGATGAGGAGGACGATGATGAAGATGGACGGTCCAACCGCCCAGCCCAGGCCAGCGTGCTGTACCAAGACTTGCTCATGTCTGATGGAGAAGATGATGCCAGTGAAGAGGAGGGCGACAACCCGTTCTCCTGTAGGTGTCACAGCAGTACCACAGATCAGAACTCCACAAACTATATGTGTCTTGTTCTGACTCCTCATCATGTGTTTCCTGCAGCCATACACCTGTCAGAGAGCGGCAGCGACTCTGACCGAGAGGTGGACGTACGACCAGCTCCTCCACGGAGAACTCAAGAGACGGCTCGTATGGGCATGGAGCAGGATGAGAGCATGATGTCGTATGAAGGGGACGGGCCTGATGAGCCTCACATGGAAGACAGCAATGTCAGGTAGAGCTGGATATGGACAAAGCTAATTGATATAACTGTAAAAATAACCATAATAAAGAAAGCTTTTTTTTCTTTTTTTTTTTCACTGTGTAAACAACAAATATTGAAAAGCGACTCCTTAAAATTATTTGTTGAGGGTAGAATTTTTTCTATATCCTTCTTGCCTCCAACAAAAGCAGTTGAAGTTTTTGAAACCTTGAAAATTTTGTCAAAAACTATTTTAGAAATAGCTCTTGTTTACTATTGTGAGCTCTGAAACATATAACTCACTTTTTGAAAAACGCTTTTCCTGCTTGAGAAGGCTCTTTGAATATCTACTCGTCAGTATGTGTGAATAAATGCACTGATTCTATGAGATTACCTTCTTCATGTACTGGTCAGTAGAAGTTAGCTGAAGTTGAAAATGGTAAACTTGTAAGGGCACCAAGTTAGTTTAGGCTTGACTGTTGAGGCCCTGCTATCATAGCTACTAAAAAGAGAAGTTTGTGTGAAATGAAATCAACCCGCTGCCTGTTGCTATGCCAACCATGTCTCATTTTCCACATCTCCTTCTGATCTGCTTGCTTTTCTTCTTCCCTCTCAGTTACGGTAGCTATGAGGAGACAGAGAGCCGCAGTCAGATGCAACCATCTAGCATGGGAAATGGGGACTACGGCATCAGTGAGGAGGAGGAGGAAGATGAAGAAGATGAAGCACGGAGGAGAGGTCCAGCTGTGCTCTCCCAGGTTCAGCTCAGTGAAGACGAGGAGAGCGAAGAGTTTAGGTCGATAGGAGGCGACAGCGACATGGACTCAGACGGCTAGAGGTGTGCAGATTTTCAAATCAAGACGATCAGTGTTTATAGAGGCGGAAAAGGAGTTTGCCGTCAGAATATATAATTTTGTAAATGATGTTTATAGATTCGTCCTCCACTGTTGTACCTGCAGTAGAGAGCATTGTAAATTTAGTTTCCCTTTTTATGTTGTGTGAATATTGTTAACCATGATGCTTCTTTGACTTTGAAGTGTGTTCAGATGTTTTGTACTCTTTTAAAATTCTTCATATCCCACAATTCTGTTCTTTCTACCCCACCAACAAAAATAAAAGAAGGAACAAACATATTCTGATCATGATATAGTTCTCCCTTTGCTTAGTCAGTAAAACTCCACATACACTTACAATCAATTCGAGTCATGCAGTTAATTTATCATTTTTATTGTGTGAAGTGAAAAGTTAGCAGTAGTTGTAGCAACATTTCTGAGTAGGTTAAACTTTTAAAAGTCAGTTACAGTAATCATGCCATCTTTTTTTTTTTTGGAACAATTTTAAACGTCTTCCCTCAAGACTAGAAAAACTGCTATAGACAAGTTCAGTTTATTTGTAGATTGAAGTAAAACGATACAAACAAAATCACAAACAGCACTGATTCAAACACTACAAGGTCAAACATGAACAGGTTTTCTATTTGCTTGGCTTTGATGAAATTATTACTTGAACGACACCTCAAAATCTAAGAATATGAACAAGAATGCAGATCTTGCTTTATATTTATGCTTGTCTTTGAAGATCTACAGTTGAAACATAAAAGTAAGTGATGGAGGACATTCAGAGTATAAAAGTATTCTCTGTGTAAAGAATAAAATAGCAGGAAACTTCTTGTCTAGAGTTAATTTTTACATATTTTGAACAGAAGGGGGCACTCCAGGCACCAACTGAAAGTCCAGTGTGAAAACTATGACGCATTCCTCTAAAGAAACTAAAATCCATAATTCTAGACAGCAAAAACAGAAAACAGTCTCTCGCTTAAATGACAAAACTGTTACCGGAGTTGTTTTTCCCTGAAGAGCATTTTTTTTTTTTTACCACAACCTCATTAATGCAAACATAGTTGTGCTGCATACTGAGTGTTGATCTCATACAGACACTGAGAGTAGAACAGAGATCAGATAAAGCAGAAGTGAGCAGAAAATGACTTTTGGTGGATGTAGTATGAATCAAAGAAAGGTAAAAAATTACTGAGGTACACATTACATCAGGAAAGATGATATTGGACCTATATTTACATAAAACATTTAAAACTATTTTTCTTTAAACACAAACCCTCAAGGTGATAGTAGGACTATAAGATATAAAGTACTTCATCTGTTGAATATGTAGAAGCAGCTGAAACTATGAATCTTTCATTTAAGTATCATACCATCTATAAAAAAACTATTGAAGCAGCTGCCCCGGTATCAGTCAATACATCTGAAGAGGAAGCTGCTCTAAAACCACACCTCTGTTTCTTGGTAACGCACCACCTATAGCACAAAAGTCACCTGTTTCATTTTTTAATACATGATGAGAAACTGCAAACTTCCTGTTGCAACAACTGTGCAGAAAAGAGTTTAGCCTGCAGTGCACCCATACTGACTATCTCGAAACTCAAACTGGTATCGAAATCTACTTGAGTGCACTTCAAAAACATGACAGTTATATGATTGTTACGTGAACATTTTGCATTGATTTTTTCAATATAAATTCTTCCTAGTGTCCATATTTCACTGTTTATTTGATCCACAGCCAGAACTTGCCTACTTTTTAATCTAGTCAAAATAAAGTGGTGCTAATGTTGTTTTTATCAGTCTGCAAAGTTTTTCGAAAGGTTCTTGCATTAAACTTCCTCAAAACTCCATTTGATCATATTTAAACCACTTCAGTGTCACATATCAATGTCAGATAATAGTCCTGCTGAAATCCAAAACTAAGGCTTTGAAATCCTACTCTAAGAGCAATTAACATTGACTTCTGATGTTAATTTCCTATAAGTTCACATATTTAAGAATAGCTTAAACACAGCTTATATAAACCTCAAAACATTTTTCTTAACTTGACTTTTCCTTTTCCAGACAACATTCCCTCACAATCAAAAGCTATTTGTACAATACAGGCTACTGTTCAAGAACATCTAAACAAAACACTTTCCTTTACTGCAATTCATTGCAATATTACGATCAGGGTCTCCAGGTGAAAAAACATTCACCTCCGAGTGGATGTCACATTTCTGCCCCAAGCGTAAGAGGCTGACCTGTCAGGTGAAGCAAAAACACGACCGCGAAATGACAGGTACCCTTTTGCAGAATGGGGGATCCTGCAGGGGCTGGCAGACTGAGACCTCTGCAGCTTCTTTATCCGAGCTGAGATGTCTCCCACTGAACCGCTGGTGCTTGTAGATGCTCCAGATAGCGATGGAGACCAGAAAGTTGACCCTTTAGTGACGGGTGATGCACCTGATGAAAGAATTAAGGCTTTTAAATGGATAAAGTTCTAGTGCTACAATCACAGGTCACCCAACCAGAGCAGACCCATTTCAATTGATATGAAAAACATTCAGAAATACATAAACTATATTTAAGGATGGCAAAGTTTAGTCTGCAAATGATTGCTACGTGTGACCAATCCAAACCTGATGGTGGTTGAGTGATTTGGTCCGCAGGCTGGTCGTTGTCGGTGTCTAAACTTCGGCTGTTTCTGACCGCCTGCAGAGAGCGGAGGCTGGTCCGCAGAGGGGATCTGGTCCTGTCTGATGCTGTTGCTGCAAAACACGTCAGGGTCACAGCTAGTTCACAAACACAATTTTAACTGTAACAAAATATTCCTTAATGACTTTTAATGAATACATACTTAATCTATTAGAATGAGCTTTCAATTAAAAAAATAGCAAAGGTTTGTCAAAGATATTTCATTAATAGACACATTTTCATGTTAAGTGTCCTTTTTTTGGAATTGATTCCAAGTCATAAAGTGGTGACATTTATTGGGCCTCTGGAAAACAAAGAAGTTTTAATTCTTCAGCTGCCTGAAAGCTCTCCAAAGATAAAGATATGATGTAAACTGGTGTGACTTCTCTGTGTACCTTGATTCTGAGCTAACTTTAGCAGCTTAAACTGGGTGACTTGCTGCTGAAGTCTTGCCAGTCTTGGACTCTGGCAGCCCTGCTTTGCTCCTGGAACTGGAGACTGACAAGAGGAAGAACTAGGCGATGACGGACCGGACTGCCAGCAAGAGGAAGAGGGAGCCTCCGTTTTACTTCCTGGAGTGAGATCATCAACGCTGTCTGAGGTGATGTCAGCATGAGATGGTAATGACTCAGGGCCTCTCCTGGGTGAGGCAGTGGCTGGTGTGGAAACAAAGTCTTGCCTCAAACCTGAAAATTATAGACCAAAGTTTTATCAATCCCACCTGCCAGAGCATTAAAGGCAAACTAGATCAGAATCAACCTCCTCCACTCACTGGCTTCCTGCAAGCGAGCCATAGTGCGGACATCTGTGATGTCTTGCAGTCTGTAGCTTGTAGTGGTGAAGTCCTGGGAGGGGCTCGGCTGATTATCTGTGCAGGTTCATGCAAAAACATCTTAAATATATTTGATAAATTACAGTTTTAAACACACTTAAAAACCTATCAATTGCCTGCAGAAGCCAGATTCTCTTCAGAAGTCCCAGGTGGACACTCAGCCAGATATCTTATCATCTCCTTTTTCCAGGACAATGAATAATTTGCAGTTGTTTCCTCAAGATTTCAACTCACTCATCTTGTTTCTTCAGACTTAAAGCTTTTGATCCATTTGCACAAGAGAAACATCGGATGGTTGTAACTGGTTTCCCCAGAGCTGCAGCAGTGGTCAATGTGGTCAGTGGCTGCATGGAATTAAAGGATCTGACTGATCAGAGTGACCAGCCCATTGTTTTGTTTTCTAGATCATCAGGATTTCATATCAATTGAGTCTGTCATAGCTGGATAGCCAGCATTTTTATCCCAAGATACGAAGAAAAATAAGTTGAAATCTAAGGGAAACAACAAAAATTTACTCTTTATCACTGGAAAATTTGGCTCTAGAGGAATCTAGAGGAAGTTGACTTGTAACCATGAGCAAACCAGTGTAGTCATCTCAAACTAACAAGATAAATAAGTCAAGTTAGAAATACTTGTCATTATGCGAAAACCAATGTGTTTTTTTTTTTTTTAGAGTAAGAGATAAATTAAGTGTATCTTAAGAAAACATTGGAAAATTACTCATGCACTTTCTTAATAAAGTTAAAAAATAAATGTAAGGATGAATATCCATCAAGGGTGTCCATATTTATTTATGTTGTTGATTTGATTTACTCATCAGTGCCAGCCTTTATTAGCATTTTACCTCGGCTGTCTGAGGTATGTTGAGTTAAGCTGTCAGATGTTTTGTCCAGAGGAGGGCCCATCGAGACATCAGCAGTATGTTGGAAAACCGCAGGACGTCTGTAGGAGTGACTGCCTGATCCTGTGAATACAGAGTATTAGCTGTGACACCCTTCAACTTTGTCTCCCATCTAAGAGGAAAAAAATGATTTGCTACATTTAATTTTATATTATAGTTTATGTTTACATTCATTTTTTTGCCGGTAATTTTAAAAGATAAAAAGATTCACTCTGAGCTGCCTGCTTACTGTCATCCAGTCTATGTATCAGCTGACGACATGCTGCTTCAACATCAGGACCGGGGTTATCCAGCACTTGTCGACACCATTTCAGAGCAGATTCAGTTTTCTCTTCGAATACCTGCTTCTTTGTAGATTCATACAACCTTTGAAAAGTGAGACACAATGGAAATTCTATAAACAATAAGGTGAGGTAAAGTAAATCATAGGAAATATGATCACGAAAGATAACAAATCTGTTCTTTATCAGAGAATAAATATTGTTTTAATTTGGCTCTAAATAACAAGGTTTAATATTTCCATCCAACCCACACTCAGTCCCACTTTCAGAGCTCTTATGGTACCTACCAGCTTTCTTCATCCTTCACATCGCCATCTACATCCAGAAGCTCCACTGAATCCAAAGCAGACTCTTTTTCCATTGTTTCTTCTTTCTTCCAGAGATCTTTTTGACAATTATGATTGTACAAAATTTTGTCCACAGCAGGTAAAGTTTGAGGTGAATTACACCCTGCCTTCAAGTTATCTAGTCTTTTTCTAGCATTCATTGCATATGAGTGAGTACCACAAGTCTTGACTTCTGCTTGCTTGGCGTGCAACCAGATGCTGGAGTGTGAATCTGGGTTTTCCTCCTGTCCTGCAGAGCTGATTTTCAAGTCATTGCAGAAAAGATGAAGGTTTGAATTTGTGTCAAACTCCACTGTTGGCTGACGGCAGAAATAGCGACTCAGAGCGCTCTCAAATTGGCCTTGATGGAGCTCCATTTTTCTTGAAGTCCTCGAACCTTCTCACTTCTCCAAGCTCTTGTCCAGGTATATCTTAGTTTTACTCCTTTATCATAAAAGTTTCCAGATATGGTAGTTTTTCTCTGACTGGTGACTGTTCAGCTTCCCTGCATATCTTTGACCCACATTTGCTGTGTGGGGCTGTTAAGTATAGACACACAACAGATTGGATGGATTTAGCATCATGAGCTTACCTGGATTAAAGACAGTAGCTTGAGGAAAAAATAAGAGGCCTTCAACAGCACACCATCAGGTCGTATAAAGAATTCACTCGTAGTTTTGAGTATTTTTTAAATTTTTTTATTTATTTGCTTCCTTGGTTTAGTTACAAATTGTCATGTGTAGAATCAGATTTTAGCACACCAAGACTTAAAAACTCTTCCTGCTCAAAAAAATAAATCTCTCTCTGACCAGTGTTTATTAGTAGATGTAACACTTCATTTCTTCGTGACCATACAGTTTATGTTTCTTTCCTGCACAGGGCTTCTAACTTTTAATACCATTGCTGACTGTGTGCGGTTGATTGTTTTAAACTGTAGACTCACACTGATCAAACGTGAGGAAGTCATATTGAGAAGTGTGCCAGGTGTTGTTCCTCTCCTCTCTGTCTCTCTTAAACAAGCACACAAACAGATTACCAAAAGCCTCCAACAAATTCCCCACATCTGTCATTCAAATGTCAGAGATCAAGAGCTACAGGTTTTTTTATTAGATATATTAGCAGTCAAAATATGCATGTAATACAGAATTGTATCTTCATATAGACACTCGACATTAAAAAATTACATTAAAAGTTGGATAAGCGTGTTCTTTATTATAGCTTCAAATCTAATTTTCTACCTGGTTGAGCTTTTGAGGACATTTCATTGAATGGAAAAGACAAGTAGGGTTAGCCACAGGACACACAAAGGGCTTTACTGAAGCCAAATTGTGCGTATATTTTAGTGTATCCTGGATTTTTTAACAATAAGAAGAAGAATAATGATAATAAATTTTATTTATAACGCGCTTTTACAGGTGCTCAATACACCTTAAAAAGAAAAAGAAGAAAATCTAATAAAGACACAATTTAAAATACAGACAATTTTGAGAAATAAAACCAACGATGTAAAGGTTAAAAAAAAAAAAAACAATATGAGAAGACAACAAAAGAACAGTTCACAGGTTAAAAGACAATTTATAAAGGTGTTTTTAGGAGTGATTTAGAAGTATGGGGGTCTGTAGAGTGTCGGATGGGTCTAGGAGTGAATTCCAGAGGGTGGGGCGGCAGTGGAGAAGGCTCTGTCCCCCCAAGTTTTTGTTGTTGTTGTTTTTTTTTTTTTTTTTACAAACATTTATTATATTTTTTAGATCCTGTCTTAAGTGTCCTAGTTAGCATTAGCTAGGAGACAATATGAATTATAATTTTTATAGGAGTAATGTTGTTGTTCTGTTAAATCCAACAAAACTCTTACAAAACCCATCAGTAACATAAAAAAAAAAAATTACAGCAGCAAAATCACAAAGTGGTTAGTACTTGGTAGAGATAACAATGAAGTGTAAGGCTGCTTTTTAATGTAGGACTTACTTGCTCTGAATAACTTTGATGTGAATACTTATTTTGAGGACGGCTTATGTCTATTTTATAGTTTGTCACGGACAGGTAAGTCCCTCTACTAAAAAGTAACCACTCCCAACACATCCTTGAGTCAACCCTGCCCTCAGCTCACTCTAAATAAAGCAGGTGAGGTGGAGGAGGAGGAGGTGTCTTAGCTTCCTCCATGACAGTGCTACATTTAAATGCGCTCTGCCTCTCTGTCCTTCAATTCACCGCCCACCGGCCTGCCTCCTTCCCAACATCGTACATGTCTCCCTAGTGAATGCGTTTCACTCGCCTATAACCACGGCCGTTCATACTCCCACAACTGCCTCTTTAACTTCAATAACGTGATGTACTTCCAAGGTTACTTTCCCGTGTAAAATGTGGATTAACGAGGAACAAAAGGACCAGTGAGGCTCCACCTGCGTCGGGAGGGAAATGCAGGACGAAAGCGGCAAAGCAGCTCTAGGGAGCCCCGCAAACACAGCGCAGGTGGCATCGGAGGTTTGTTATTCAGGTTTACTACATTTCACAAATTACTTCACTTTGTTTGGGTTTGAAACAAAGTAGACCCCCAAGTGAGACTTCTACACGAGTAATTAATTTCACTTTTTCCTGCTCCCGGAGGTGGTAAGTCAGGTAAAATGTCTTTGGATGAGGCGGTCTAACCTGTTCGTCTACATTACTCCCTCCCACCTCGGAGGCTTCAGCTAAACACATATATATTTATACATAGGAGATAAAAGCCTGAACTCCGTGCACTAGCTCAACAGATGTGTTTGCTTAGACTTTTCTCAAGTTTTACAGACAGGACATAATGTTACAAGGCTGCTGTCTGCTGGTTCAATGAGGTGAAATTCACCTTTTCAACACAATGACGGGCTGACGGAGGCTCTGTGATTGGAGTTTTTCCGGTGTAGCTTTAGTTGATAATGCTGACTAGACTCACAAAACCACATTTTATCAGCAAGCTTTATTTATTCACTGTGGTTTCAGTGTCAGAAAGTTAAGATCCTCAGTGTAAGGATCACTTAATAATCGATCATTGCAAAGTAATGCTTGAGAATTTACAATTACCTGAATTTTTGCAGTTATTTTATAATATAAATGCTAACATAAGGTTTTAATATTTTGTTTATTTACTCTTTAATAGTTATATAAAGATTCCTATCTAATTTTATGTTGCTGTTAAAAAACCCTCTTTCAAATGGTCTTAAGATGATGGTGAAAAAGCTGTTGTCGTTGTCAAAGTTTAATGAAATTCACTCATTCATTCAGGTTCACTCTCAGCATAGCCATTGATTTAACTTAATCCTCTGTTAAGTTATCATGTCAGCACAGATACACAAGCTTCCTTAACTTCCTGAATCATGTTAGGCCTATCCTTTGTTTACATGTTCAACCATATTCATAATGCTGTGTCACAATGCATGAGAAACATGGGGATTTAAAAAACAGTACTTTGCATAATCACCACTTTAATTGACTGAATTGGTGTCATTGGATTAAGCGATTAATATTTATTCATCTTTAGAAACATAATAATAGTTAAAGCTCATAAAGCATAAGCTAAGCTGTAACTTCCTCACTGTAACCGGCCCTGAAAAATGGTTCCTCTGTCGTGCAGAGAGGAAGAGGACAAATGGTTAACTCGGTGGTTTTAACACCTCATGCATGAAACATACAGACAGACTGAGTGAACACATATCACAGTATGTAAGACAGCTTAAATAAGTCTGAGCTGAAGCTGTTTGGTATTTTGACTTGATTCAATAGTGGTGATAATCTATCTTTTCTTCTCTGCAGGTCTTTATAATGCACACTTCTTTTTCATGAGAACTTAATAGAAAGTGGATTGTTACTGCACTAATCTAACAATTTATTCATTTTTCTATTATCAGAACTCGTTACATCTGAATGGGCACACTGTAACTCAGAATGGACACAGCCCAACACCTCCAGCTGATTCCCGACCCTGCAGTCCTACACCTACACCCACTCCCACCCCGATTATCCCACGTGAACAGTGGGGAGGGAAGTATGAGTTTCTGCTGTCCTGTATCGGGTACTGTGTGGGCCTGGGGAACGTGTGGCGGTTCCCATACCTCTGTTACCGTAATGGAGGAGGTGAGGAGTCTATACGCTTCCCTGATCTCACTTTTCTTTGATGTCTCAGATATTTCAAATGCCAGGATGTATGTCTGTAATGATTTGTTACACCCATCTGGGCAAGAGGCACTCTCTGCCCTGCCCTTGGGTGTGCACCATTCATCTAATCAGGCTGGCTTATTCTGCACACTCAGGCAGCAGCTCTCCAAACTGGGGGCTAAAACACCAAACGTTAACTAATCCTTGGAGTACAGACAGCATATTCCTTGATTACACATCAGACTTGAGGTCATTTTTGAACCCAGTGTATACCTTTGCCCAAAATTTAACATGTTGCAGCCTGACCGACACTAAAGCAGAATCACATCTGTCTGCAAAGCTGCCACCTACACATAGCTTATAAGCTAACCTGCCTCAACAAGATATCCACTTAAGCTGCACAAAACACTGCAGATTATCACACTTAATGCAACTTCTCCTCAAGTGGGTATTTCTCGTCTTCTTCACAGGAGTGTTCCTCATCCCTTACTTCATCATGCTCTTCTTTACTGGCGTCCCACTCTTCCTCATGGAGCTGAGTTTAGGCCAGTATGGAGCAGCTGGCCCCATCACTGTGTGGAAGTGCTGCCCTTTGCTCAAAGGTAATGTGCACCTGCATTGTGCTTGTCAGCCTAGCCAATAATAACACACTTTCATACACTGTTATTCAAGGACACAACCTTTAAAAGCGTTTGAGGTATTATGTCAGACTCAAAGTGGATTGATGTTTAACTGTAATTAGCTTGACAGCTTCAAATAGTATAGAAATATCCGATCACAGCTTTATGCTAGTTCTCCATTCATCTAAGGAATCCAGTTGTGAAATTAGTAAGCAAGATCTCAGGCTGATGACAGAATACCTTTGTCACCAGTCATTCAGCGTCACTGTCTAGGAAAGTAACGGGCTCATTCACATCAATTTGTCACCACAATAGTTTACATCATGTGGCTAACCCTAAATGTTCCTTGGAGCTCTGCAGCTTAACGGCTGCACTTAAACATCCAATGAGGAAACCTCTAGGAACTGTCTGAGAGCCACAAATAGAACTTGAAAAACAGGTTTTATCAAAGGTAAATTTATTTTAAGCTGGCTGAGTCACAAGTGCATTTTGAAGAAGTTCCTTCGATTATTACAAAAGGACATGAAGAGTTGAGTTACCAGGAAGAACATTTAGTACTTTGAACATTGTGTTTTAAAGATACTGCACTGTGAATTCTTCATCAAATCACATAGATAAATAGATCCACCACCTCTTATATTATGGGGCTTCAGGCTACCTCTTTAAATTGCTGATACTCATACAATATCTTTGCATTACAGTATATCTGTATTTTTCTATTTTTAATACTACTGTCTCTCTTCGTCTAGGTATCGGTATTGGGATGCTCTGTGTGTCCACTCTGGTCTGTCTGTACTACAACGTCATCATAGCATGGACGTTTTATTACCTGGGCAGCTCATTCCAGAGCCCCCTTCCCTGGTCCTGTGATGCTATAGCCAATGCAGCTCTGTGTGGTAATGGTACCTCTGGCAATAGCTCCAGCAACAGACTCAGCCCCACAGAGATCTTCTGGAAGTAAGTGTAAATTTGCAAATTCATAGACCCCTTTCATTTACACCTACTACTTTTAAAAATCAAGTCTGTGTTGTAGCTTTACATGTAGATATATGTTTTACATTATAACTTCTACATTAAACTTTGCAAGTATAATTCTTATGATGTCTTAACAACAGTTTTTCAGCATCATGGTGGTAAAACTTCGCAATCAAAACACCAAACTTGCTCAACAGATCTCTGAAATTTCCCATGAAAGTTTGTAAGGTGTTGTTGATGTGTTGAAAAAGTTGGCATATTCAGCCACAACAACTTGATAACAGCATTTGCTAGCTTTAAATAAAAGTATGAGTTTACTGATATACAGCAAACACACCATAGGCCTCAGAGTGAGGAAGGCTACAGCATGTAGGTCAGACCGTTTGTTGACCCGATCACAGAGCCTTCCCTCAATGAGTCACGGCAGGCATTCAGGGGCACAGAGAGAGGCCACTATTGAACTATGCCTCCTCCTTTCATGAGAGGCTTCCATCCAAACTGCTGCTTTATAGTGGACCCAACACTTTAAACACTATTTACTCCTAATTCAAACTTTTTGCAACATTTGATACGTTTTTAACTGACGTGTGAAGGTGCAACAGCTTGCCAAACTTAAGAAACAGAAATTACTCTTTGACATACAGTACCTGATAAAATTTCTTGCAAAATAGATGAGGCAGTTTTGAGCAGTAGTGACTTTAGACATCGAGGCAAAATATTGAAATGCAATAACAAAACCTTGAAAATGCATAAATTAAATTTATCTTATGTTTTTACTTATCTAAGCAGTGTGACCATGTGTTAAACCTCCTTCAGTAGTAGTCATGATTTGTTTTATACATTGCAAAGGCTGACAGTACCTTGCTAGTGCAGTCTTTGCACTGAACATGTAATTGGATATAGGCTCTACCTAAATGGTGCTGGAATTACCCTTGTCCCTTTAAGCACTCAGGAAAAATACCACTATATATGGCTCTATTGCTCCAAACCAACTCTTAATGACACAAAGCAATAAGGAATAATGTTTGCATAGTGGTTTTTCAGACAAAACCCTTCAAAATTAAATAAATACTTCAGCCCAACTTCATTCATAATGGGCGGTAGGTGTGGTAAGATAAGAATTGGGCAATTTCACATGTTTGTGTCCAACATGTGTCTTGTAGTGAGCGTGTCCTGGGTGTAGTACACAGTGAGGGTCTCCACGATCCCGGTCCTGTCCGGTGGCCCCTGGCTCTGTGCCTGCTGGCTGCCTGGATCGTCATTTTCCTGTGTATGCTCAAGGGCATCCGCAGCTCTGGCAAGGTGAGTCAACACACAATGTTATAATTGTTAGCTCCTACTACACAGACGCGCAGTATCCTGGTATCCTTCTTTCATGTCTTGTTGACGTAATGCTCGTCTGCACTGTGTTTTGGTTTTAGGTGGTTTATGTAACAGCTACCTTCCCGTACTTTGTGCTCATTGTTTTGATCATCAGAGGTGCCACACTGGAAGGATCTCTGCAGGGCGTTGCTTTCTACCTCACACCAGACTGGAGCCGATTGGCTAATGCACAGGTATGTCAGACAGTAGATACATAGCACTTTAATGCTGTCTTATTCATGAGATGTTTTCAAAGTTTTTATTTTATTTTATGATGATATTCACTTAAGTTTAATCATAACAAAAATTGTCATCATTGTACCAAAGCTGGCCTGCTATGCTGCACCCTAGTGCTATGTTTATTCGACCTATTCAAATGATTTCCTGGTACAGTCAAGAGCACATGGCACAAAGTGTATTAGGGTGTGTGTAGCTTATTAGAGGCACAAACCTATTAGTCAACATCAACTTATCTTGATTATAAACCACCTTGAATAAATACTCAGCAACTCCAGTAAAGAAGAGATCCTTAGTTTTGATACTTGACTGAACAAATCAAGGAAGTATTTTGACGTTTCAGTGTTTAAATCATATTTCTGATACATTTCAGGTTTGGAACGATGCAGCCTCACAGATCTTTTACTCTTTAGGTATAGGCGTAGGTGGTCTGCTCTCTATGGCCTCTTACAACAAATTTGACAATAACGTCATCAGGTGAGTTCAGTTTGTGCTGTTTATTTTCACTCCTCTGTCGTTGCAGCCTTGATGGATTCAGACTTTTAATCCCCGCTCTTTTTGTTTCAGGGACACTTTGATAATCACCACAGGAAACTGCAGCACCAGCTTCTTTGCCGGATTTGCTATTTTCTCAATCTTGGGTCACATGGCATGGAGGAAGGGGGTGCCTGTAGGAGAGGTGGCTGATACAGGTTAGTCCTTTGATCCACAATCATTTCTTCTCTTGAAGCATTTTAATGTCCTCATATTTTTATCTGGATACAACTGACATATTTGTTCGCACCTGCTTTGAACTGAGGTTATTTCACCTAAATGTGATTTCTATTTTGCTTCACTGATCTTCATGTATTCACTACAGGTCCTGGGTTGGCCTTTGTTGCTTACCCAGAAGCCCTTGCTCTGCTGCCAGGCTCTGTGTTTTGGTCCATTATGTTCTTCCTCATGCTTTTCATGCTGGGGATTGACACATTAGTAAGGCAACACACAACTCAAATACTTGAGCAGATATAAAGATATGCAAGTCGATATGTTACATAACTACTACCTACTGTACTTTGCAGTTTGGCAACATGGAGGGCATCACTACAGCTGTGCTGGACGAGTTCCCACAGCTCAGAGGAAACACATTACACAAGTCCCTGTTCCTGGGCGCTCTGTGTTTTTGTTTCTACCTGATGGGTCTGCTGTTAGTGACCGATGTGAGTGTGTTCTCAATGAGCTGCAGTAGGTGATCATTTCAGCTGCGTTTGCTTCTTATCTGTGATCCTTCTCACGTTACCCCATGCTGTGTGTGTTCATAGGGTGGAATTTACTGGTTCACTCTCATTGACTCCTTCAGCACTAGTTTCGGCCTCATCATCATCACCCTCTTCATGTGCATTGGCATCTCCTTCTTCTATGGTGAACCATTTCATACCCCTAACCACTGCATCAAACTCCTCTAACACTTTCCCCAAGCACCCAGAAAATGTGATTTTTATAAGTTAGAAAAACAGATACACTAGCATTGCTGTGAAGCCTACAAATTAAACACAGTTTTTGTTTCTACAACTGCACTCATATCAAAATTACTCATTTTTTCAGCTGCAAGTCATTTGTTGTCCAGCTTTTACCATTTTAGATTCTCCTTCCTGCCATACTGTCAGTGTTGTCTTGATGATGTCTTTTTGGCTCCTGGTTTTCTAATACAAACCTCAACATGCTAATTTCTCTCAGGAGTGAACCAGTTCTGTCAGGACATCCTTGATATGATCTGCCACTGCCCTCCCTGGTGCAGCAAAGTTCTGCTTTACTTCAAAGCATGCTGGGTTGTTATCACTCCATTTCTGCTGCTGGTGAGTTCACACATGTATATAGACACAGATGTTTGTTTTTAGTGCAATGCAGGGGTGCAAGTGGAGCCGAGAAGCATTGGGCATAATATGACAAATGCCCTTCAGAATTTTGACTACCACAAATGTAGCTTGCTTATCGTGTTTGATATCTTTCCTAAAATCTGAATGCACTGTAGTTAATCACTTTTCTGCTGGAAGGTTCTAAATTGTTTACTTGTGTGTCCTTTCTTTTTGAGTAAGAAGTAATAGGTTGAGTGCAATAGTGTGCAGTGCTGAGAAGTGTGAAAGAATTCACTATTGCTGACAACAATGACAGTGGTAAAAAAACCCTCAAGGGTATTGGTTTTTAACTGGGTGGTTTACAGGAAGGTTAATGCAGGAGTCATGTGCTTATCTCCAGTTCCTTCTTTTGTTCCTATCTACTCTTATTTCGTTTCATTTAGCAGAAGTTTGGGATATTGTGACAAACTTTTTATTTTGGGCAAATGTTGCGTGTGTGCATTATCTCATAATTGCTGGATTTAACAGTTTATACAACCTTGCAAATATGCAACTTTGTTATAAAGGATGAGACAAACAAAAGAGCAACTTCAAACTGCAATATATTGGAACATAAACCTGAGGTGATTTAGTTCTTCAAACCTCTTTACCAATTAAATCCAAAATGAACTACCTAAAGATGGAAAAATCCCTACCTTTTTTTGTTCTGGGTGAAAAAGGAACACTATTTTCCTGCTGATAGCCAAAAATGAATGATGGTCAGACGCAAGGTAGCCTACAAGCTGGACTGTTTTGCTGGGCTAGCATAACATCTTTACTGTTTGTCTGTATCAGTTACACAATTCATGTTACATCACTCCCTATCTGTGCTGCTACTGTCACCTGAAGCACACTCACCCTTTGGGATGATTTATACAGAAATAGCAACTTGATGCGACCTTTTACCATAATAGATGTTTCACTTGCAGTCAAATGGTAATTTGATAAGAGCTTCGGCACAGTGCAGCCGTATTATCCCATTAGATGACCAAACTAAGGAACAATTTAAAAACTCAGCTCCAAATCATTGTCAAATATTCATCAAGAAAACTAAACTAACATTACAACTTTGAAATGAAGCCACAGAAATCTACTTAACCACTGTTATGAATAATTGAGGAGGAGAAACTGACATTCAATCTGAGTACCCCCTGTAAGCATTTCTCTGCTGACCTTCTCACTCACTTGTCTTCTGTTGCCTTTGTGGCTTTGTATTTTGTTCCTGCACTTAACTCTGCATGTCTATTCTTACGGTTGTAGTTCATCCTGACCTACATCTTCATTGAGATGTACAACACGCCACTCCACTATGGGTCCTACGTGTATCCACGGTGGGGTAAAGCACTGGGCGTGTGCATAGGAGCGACCTGCTGTCTGCAGATCCTCATCTGGGCCATCGTGGCCATCAGCAAAGAAACTGGAACACTGAAGGAAGTGAGTGTCACTGGTTTGTTATTCTGTCACTGTGGGGTCTGGTTACGCTACATCCGCACTAACACTAGGCTACAACTCAAACTGACTGGCACTTTTGGACCTGATTGAACACCACTTTTATGGCTTCTCTAAGAGAGTTTATGACACTCATAATATTTTTTATTTCCAGCGTTTCCAGAAATCGATTCGTCCTCTTAATTCTTGGCGGGTGAACACTTTGAGCAGCGCGGCAGGAGTGGAGGGGCCTGAGACGGTGGATGCACCGTTCACTGTCACACTCACAGATATGGACTTTACTGCGATGAGGTGGGATGTAGGAAGCCAGGCGTGACAGCTCAGAGAGCAGCAGCAAATGCACAGTGATGAGCAAACTATTTTTGTCCAGAAACAGAGGAATTTATTTCTCTGTTTTTACCCCAGCGTGGCTCTGGTGGTGTTTTTGTAGAGACTGTGTGTCATTCAGCACATTGTGGATTTATTGCTTTATTTATTTCATGTATATTTGAAATAAAGTTTTTTTAACTCTTTTTTTACATTATGTAGCACATAAGGTTAAAGCTCCTATAGTAGGACACCTCCAGGACATTGAGAGGATGATAATCTTGCCGTTTATCTACTGATTTTATTTATTATTTTAGCCGAGCATGTTGAACATCCACTGACAGAAGACAGCGACAGCCGAAGGACCAGTTTTCATTGATCATGTACAAGGAGGAGGGACAAGAAAGTGTATTGATTTCTCACTGTAAAATCCAACAGCCTTTGATGGGCCCAGTGAGATGACTTCAGCACTTTAACCTGACAGGTGAAACAGTGGGGATGACAAATGTTTTAAAGTGGTTTTTGCGAAAATGAATTAAGTTTTATAATATATACCAAATGGACTTTACATGTGTCCCTATGACAGTTACCACTCAGATATCTTGTCTGAGTGATTTTAAATTGCTAGCTCTTGCAGAGAATGTATAAAGCAAGGTTTGCACTTACCAAACATTTCCACTGTAATTGAAACAACTGCCTTATATAGTTTTTATGTATTATAGATGGGCATTTGAAAATTAGCTCAGAGTATCTCACTATTGGCCTTTGTTTTAGGCAAAAAAGCAATAGAAGTCAAGTGTAGTTTAAAGGTTATGATGTTTACTGTTACCTGGCTTTGACAGATCTGTAGTAGATGTATCTCCCTCTATGTTTCTATACATGAAACCTCTCCTGAGGAACTGGAAATCTCTGGTTGAATGTATAATATTTTGAGACACTGTGTTGTTTTGTCCAACCAGGATGGTTATTGACATGGTAAAAACTTGCCAAAATTCCTCTAAAACAAGACATTAATTTTACTTTGTATTTAATAAGCTGGCAAACTTGACATACGATCAAAAATATTATCAGAATACTTTACTATCAGACTCTGCTAAATAAACCACTGGATCACTGCTTTTTGTAAGTATTTTGGTTTTAGCATTCTAGTCTTTTACTTTATGACTGTTTGCCTTGTAAGAAAAGTCCTCTTACTTTATAGCTGTTCTTGCCTTTGTACACCTTGATGCCCTGTCATATATGTGCATTCTGTGCATAAAAAATAAAACATTTTTTCCATGTCTCTATTTAACTGCTTATGGCATGTGTTTGACTTATTGAGAGCTCTCCGTATAATAGTTTTGTTCTAGCTTTTGAAACATGAAATGAGATTTATTTTTGTTAAGTTTGTCGATCCTTGTTTTTCTGAGCTGGAGATAACTACAACAACAGAGACAACAGAGAGATGAAATTGTATTCTGTCTCAGTTTAGTATTTTTTAAAATAGTGCACTCTAACGTTACTAATGCTTTCAGTGGAGTGATATTGTTTCCCACAGTGTTAGTGAATGTAGCATGGTGATTGAGTGTCGGTTGTACTACGGTCATGACATGTCTGAGACGCACAGTGGAAGTAGTTCTGTGGTTTTACTTAACCCATATCCCAAAGGTATACTGTGTTAAATTCATAGTTGATGCTTAGACAACAGTGTAACAGCACAAGAGGTAGGTAGGTAGGTAGGTTGAATTTATTGTCCCCGTGAGGAAATTCATTTGCAGTAAGTTTAAGACATGCACAGACAGCACACATACACAATTCCATACAGTGTCCCATATAAAACAAAACGACTCAGAAAAGACAAAATAAAAATACCACTGTACTATACTTTGTCAATTCAAAAAAGTATTTCAATAAATAGTCTTTAAATAATGTATCTGTGCTTGGACCAGCTGAACCAGTATCTAAAAATGAAAATAAAGAGTGAGGCATCCTTAAAATTACGGTGTGGTAATACTTATAATAGTAGCTGTTGGTGAGGTTCAACATGCTCTGAACATGACAGAAAGAAAACAAAAATCAGACTTGATTTGATTGGAGCAGAGCCGGCCCAAGGCACAAGTAAACTAAGCGCCTGCTTAAGGCCCCACGGCCGGTAGGGGGCCCCAAAAACAAACAAAAAAAATTGAATTTTTTTTTTCAAATATTTATTATTGTAAAAATAAAGTAAAAACGTTTTAGTGCTGCTATTGGTGTAAGCCTATGATTCTTACTGTCGATTACACTTTTACAGTAAACACAATGCTTTATCACTTGGAATATTGTGAAAATCAGCCCCAGGCTGCTCTTGTAGCTGAATGTGTTACATTTTGAGATTAAAAACCATATGTGGCACCCTGAACATCATTCATCAGCCATTCATTGGTATTATTTGTATGGTTGAATTGGTGTTATTTATGTTATTACCTAGGCCACCCCCTTAAATATGTAAAGACATGTCAGGCACTCTAAATTTGTACTTTAGTAGGTGTGTGAATGATCAGCAATCAATATACTGAGGACCCCAATATCAAATTTTGCTTAGGGCCCCATAGAGGCTTGGGCCGGCTCTGGATTAGTGTTTTACTGAGACAACAATAAAGTGTTATCAACCCTTTAGTTATTTAAATGACCAAAGTGTGACTTTAACCGGAAGAGGGCAGTAGTTGCAAAAACAACACAGGATAGAGACGTGACACCTATGGCTTCTTGAAACCCATACGCATGATAAAGAGTATATACAGTATACTACAGTCTACATGATAAAGAGTCTGTAAAACCCAGTGTATTTTAGATCAAATGCAACATTCAGCCATCACTCAAGAGCAGCTCAGCGCATGTTAGTCTGAAAGATAAAACTCACGTGCCTTAAATCAAATAAAAATGCAAAAGGTACAACTTAAAATATGTTCAATTATGGGCAAGATTATAAAAGTCCATCGGCTACATTACAGAAATTACGCTGAAACAACGCGTAACCTTTTCATATATACTGTATTACAGGAGTGTTCGTAAATGCTTTGTATCTCCTCTGAGTGGCGGGCTGTAGAAATGCAAATGAGCGGATATTGCGTATAAATTTTCCCGCGTTTTCGCCCTCACAGTTAGGGTATGTTCGTTTTCGATTGATCACGTGATTCCAGTGCTAGAAAACAGCACTGACTGTAGTTACAGTGTAGGGAGGATAAGTGTAAAGCTTTTACCTTAATACGAGTTTATAGTCTGACAATAGCGCTCTAAAATCTGTCACAAGTTGTAATAAAAACCCACGTAAACATGTTAGTGCATATAGAGGTGTGGATATTCAGTTTAAATCGCGTTTAAATGTCCTGGCTCAAGCCGCAGCGGTATCCGGCGGCGCACACCGGTGTCACAAACCGAACATCCACCTCACCACGGTTTCAGGAAGTCAGTCGGGCTTTTTGTGTTGTTGCCACGGAACTCTTAAGTGGGCTTTAAATATCAAAAGTCCAGTTTGTTACCAACAAAACCTAATTGTACTTTAAAGTTTCGCATTTGGCTTAAAGGTCTGTGGACACCATAATGCCACCTAAAAAACGTAGTTCGGGGACGACACCGAACAAGGAGTTGAAGTCTGGGGCTGAAAGTGCTTCACTGGACAAGAAGGAGAGTCCAGAGCTATCTTTAAAAAAGTGAGTAAACTTGTGTTTTCTCAGTCAGACTGCTGACATTAAGAGAACAGTCATAATTTACCGTAAAATGCGTTTACATGGCAGTGTTTGTAACACAGCTCCCCTGTGCCCTGTGTTTTGTTTTTGCTAGCTAGCAGCTGTACTCACTAGCTTTCTCGCAAACATGAAGCCGAGTCAGTCCTTAAAGCCAACACCTCTGTAAAATCTGAAATCCTGAGAGCTGTTCACTTCGGGGACTAACCTGAGCTGATATTGTTATTACATACAACTACAGTTAGAGTCAGATAAACTTTGGCTGACAGTCAGGGAGGTCCTGAAGGCAGGGTGTGTTCTCATCTGTGCAGCATGTTTTGATTCCGGTCACTGTGTGCCACTCATGATACTGATTTATTCTATATCTTACAGACACAGAGACAAGGATGCTGAGTTCATGAGTCTCTGTAAAGGTCTACATGTGACAGATGTAGTGTGTGACCACGCCTGGAAACTGTGGAAAGCTGTTCAAGACTCCATGGATGAAGTCGCTGTATGTATTACACTGTGTGCACCATGTCTGTTCTTCTCAAGTGATGGGTTGCTGTTGTACGGTGGCCAAGAACTGCCACTGCTGCAAATAAAAAAAGAATGCAAGAAAAAAGACATCATAACAGAAGTTACCAATGTAAAAAAATAAAAACATAACACGAAACCGAAGCCCGCTGCAAGTAAAAAAAAAGAAACGGTGTAGAGAAAAAAACAAAACACACAACAGACGTTGACGACGCACCGGTATTTTACGATCTTTTTTTTTGGAATCACCACTTTTTTTTGCGTCATTAACTTCAGTTGTGGCTTTTTTTTTTTTAAATCTGCACCGTTTCTTATTTTTTTTGCAGCAGGCTTCAGTTTCTTCTTTTTCATCGGTAACTTCTGTTGTGGCTTCTTTTTGTTTTGCATTCTTATTTATACGCAGCATTAGAATTCTCGGCCACTGTACTGTTGGTATTACAATGCTAGAAATAGTTTTTTTTCTTTCTCCTGGGTTTGTTCAACATAAAAAGACTGCTGTGTTATCTAGACCAAAATTATTTATATGAAAATATACTCGCACCAACAATCTCTTGGTGGCAATGATCACATAATCTGATGACACAAAATTTATTGTAAACCTTACAATTTCTCAGGACAGACACCAAATAATTCAACAAAAAACCTGTACTCATGTCTGATTTTCTGTGATTGTGTCGCTGCTAAATGTTGATTTTACTTTTTTATGCTGAACCCTTTTCCTTCCTAACTTACTGTTTTAGTCTTGTATTCCCACAGAAGCCCTTATAGGAACTAATATTTTGAAGGAGGTTAATATTAGTTTTAGTTGGGATTATATTTCAGTTCAACTGGACTGTGGGTTCAACCTTCCTTTTAATTGTTTAAATCTCTCTCAGGATGTTAGTAATGAAACAGTGTTAAGTTTTATCAAGTTTGTATAAGTTTAAACTCTTTTTAATTTCATTTCAGGACGGCCAGAAAAAGCTCTGGGGTGCTTGTCTGTTTGTGTCCATCACAGACATGAATGTTCCCTGTTTCACCGTTACTCAGGTTCTGAAAGAAGTCAGTCTGAAGTAAGTACCAGATCCTGTATGTACTCACACTGTGTGATCTCTGATGCTGGCAAATGATCATCAGCAATCCCTGTGTAGCTTTGCTGTCCACAATAATCTTCGTTATAGCTGTCATTTTCACTGCTCGTAGTAAAATCTCTTAAGAGTTTTTCTTTTGTTTCTTGCGATTACAGCAAAATGATTTATAAAATTTTTTAGGTGTACAATTTTAGATTATAAGTGAACATATCTAATCTCTCACCCACATTCTCTGATTTCAGTGTAAAGCAGTTTGTGGCTCTGGTGAGGAAATTGGATGTGAACTTAGACACAATAAGCACCAAGGTGAATTCAGCTCTGACACGACTGGAGAACAAGTATAATGTGATGTTGGCTCTCTACCAGAGGTTCGAGAAGTAAGTAAACTCATGAATACAGAGCAAGTGCTTAATTCATGTAGAAACATTTGGAAAAAGTTGCAAATCTTGATATTTCCCCTGTTTCAGAACATGCAAGAAAATCTTTGCTTTGGTGTCAGAAGAAAAGTGAGTTGGCAACAAACTTATCACATTAGTGCGAGTACACACATCATTTTTTTAATGTCCTCAGTGTAATACAGCTGCGTGATTAGTGGTTCATTTCCTCTTTCAAGGGAGAGGGAGATCATGCGGAGCTGTTGGACAATGTTTCTTCTAGCAAAAGGTGGGTCAAACCTTACAAATACAACAACAAAAACAAGGCGGATCAGGCTGATAACAAACTCTCATGTCTTCCCATCTTCTTCCCCTTCATGCTTATGTTTTATTTTAGAGATAAAATTAAGATAGAAACAAAAAAACTTCTTATGTCACAGTTCTTTAGTTTCTCAGTCTGCATCAGTATTGTTGTGTCTCAATGTGCTGTATCTCTGTCTGCAGGAAGGGCTTTGCAGCTGGAGGATGACCTGGTCATATCATTCCAGTTGCTGCTTTGTACACTGGAATTGTGCATCAAGCGCTGTCCTCCTGAGCATCTGCAGCCTCTTTACAGTAAGTTTAGCTAAAATTTACAACATCTGCCACCACCTCAAATGATTCTTCGTTTATACCTGTCATTGTACACCCTCAAAAGTTTTAAGACAAAGGATTTCCCCATATAAGACAAAACCCATGTTTGAATCAGAGTGTAAAAATGGCGGCAGAATTCTTTGTCTTTTAACCAAACTAGTTGTTCACTATAAAGGTATTTGAAGTATAAATAAATACTCATTCTGGTCTAAGTCTGTGGCTGGTTCACATAAGTTTTACCCACTGATCAGTGGAGACGGAAGTTCAAATGAGGGATGTAAAACTTGATCTAACCAGAGTGACTTCCTTGTCAGACTTAAATACTATTTACAGGAAGTCAGCAACACCTACGTGATGTATTCAACATCAGACCCACGGTGGGATCAGGTCTGTCTGAGTGGATTTGCATACATTCAGTACGTGATAATACATGACAAAAGGTAGACTGAATTCTGGGTTCCTGGGTAAGACAGATCATACAGACGTGACGCTGGTATTATAAAGACAAAAGGCAGACAGGATAAATGAAGTGAAGTTTTCACTGGGCAATACATTGGCTAAAGTTTTAATCAAAGAGATCTGTGTCCACACTTTAGATGTTACTATAACAAGGTTTTAACAAAGGTATACAAATAGGATTATACAGGGTACACTTGAAACACGAGACTAAAATACTATCAGGATTTTCTACTTCCACATTCCCAGCTATGGCCAAAATGGAGCGTTTTAATCAAGAACAAATTTTGTTGTTTTTTTTTCTTCTTCAGAATCAGCCATCAGCAAAGTTCAGAGCCCCTTGACACGAACATCCCGTCGAAACCAGAGCAAAGCCAAATCCCGACCTGCAGAGCCAGAGGTGGATCTGCAGCTTCTCAAAACTCTGTGCAATGAGAACGAATGCAACACAGAAGAGGTGAAGCCCCGTTCATAACACACCTCCTACAGTCACTGTATACTCACATATCTGTATTGCCTGTTCTGTTATTGTATTTGGTCTAAATTTCTGTGTCATTGTGTTTGCAGGTGAAGAATATTTACCAGACTAGTTTCTCTGCCTTTCTGGACTCGCTAGATCTACCAAGATCTCAGGAGTTTCCTCAGGTGGTTTTTTCTTTTACTACATTTGCTCTATTGTTTGTTCTCACTGCCAGCCTTTGTTGTACTGTTGCCATAGGTTATCTCTTCCTGCTCGCTGTTGCCAGAGGTGAATGTTTGAGTGGCCGACAGCTGTTGGTCAGACATGTTTGTTTTGACATACATGGTGTCAGGAATATGTGTTCTCAAGCAGAGGGTCCTTTCTGAGCGTGTCAGGGCGTTATACATAGGGGCAGTATACTAACAACAGAGACAGGAAGCTCCTGTTTGCTGACACCATCACACTTCTGTGGAGGACATATTTGTTTTACTGCTCCATTTCCCCTCATAATGGACAGATGGTTTACATTGTTTACACAAATGTCTCATTTTAGTTCTGTGGATGTTTGTATGAATTAATTGTTCTGGATACAGTGGAGTATAAACATGACCGTAAAAGGTGACCGTATAACACACACGTCGGAGTCTAGGATTCTCATGTAGCTGCAGATAAGCGGGAGTTTCACTATGTCCATTTATTTTACATTAAACAGATCTATTCAGACACATACATTTTCCCTGATGTCATATTTTGATGGATTTGCTGTTATTTGGGTCAGTTCAGCCAGCGGCACAAAAAGTAGTTAGTCTTAATCAAAGTCTGTAATAAAGTTCCTGTTCTTTTACAACAGGTCAGAGTTAATTAGATTTTCTCCTTCTGAATAGTGTGTGAGATTTACTATGAGTGACCTCACACTTACATTGTTATTAATTCTGCACCACAGGTGTCTGACCTCAACCAACAGTATGAAGAGCACTACCTCAAGAGTAGAGACTTTGATGGCCGGCTGTTTTTTGACGGGGATGAGACTGTTCAAGCACCGAAAGTGGAGATGTAATGTCCTCTCTTCCCCGTGATTCAGTGTTCTGATGCTTGTTTTAAACAGAAGTGTAATGATGAACCCTGTCTTTAGATCACAGGTGGAGAGAACGCCAAAGAAAAACCTTCTAGAGGAAGACGCCATAATCATTCCCCCTCAGACTCCAATCAGGTGAGTAGATAGCGGTCACCCCGTCAACAGCTGATTCTATATGTTGTGTTGGAAGTTTGCACATACCTTTATTTTTAAATGCACCGTTTTCATCAATCAATTGCTTGGTTAATAGAAAATCAGTATCGCAATATAAACCCCTATTTATGAGCAAGGTTTAAGACAAGCAAACAAAACATCTAAACAAAATTGAAAACAAACTTAGGAATAAACAAAAGACTCAATAAAAGAACTAAAAGAACTGATTAACTAACTGAGAATACAAAAAAAAGATACAAACCTTCCTTTCTAAGTGTAGACTGGTGGCTGACTGCTGCATTTGTCTGTGATTTATGTGAATGTTCAGAGCTGTATGAAAATTGGAAATAAAGAGAGAGAAACTCTAACATTTCCCAGAAAACAAATCAATGAGTAAAAAATGATTCAAACCTGTTGGCTGGCTTACCTGCCATATATTTCCTTGGGAGTTGTATTAGCAAAGGACACCTCATGTCACAGTCAGCGGATTAAGGAAATGATAATTTGGGTGTGGAGTGAACTTAGTTTAAAAGATGTTGAATTATGACAAATTTGAAGTTTTGTCCCTAAAGATGTTAAAAAAAAAAAAAAAAAGAATTTCCACTGTCTGTTTAAAGTTTGAAATTTTCAAACATCAGAGATTGTTGTGGCTTTTTTCCTGCTCTTTACAATTTCTCTTTTGTCTCATCAGAGCTGCCATGACCTCCATTCAACAGCTGAGAGGTGACCTCACCTCCAGTGGAGACCAGCCATCCACGAACCTGGCTACGTATTTTAAAGTAGGCGAAGAACATAATTTTTCAACTCATATTAAAAAAATGTATGGAAGTGCTTCCAACTACCTGATTTTAATATTTCTTTTCTTGTTATCAGAATTGCACTGTGGACCCGACACAGGACGTGTTGAAGCGTTTAGAGACTCTTGGTCTGGCGTTCAGTCAGAGTTTTGGTCAGGCAGTGGGACCGCATTGTGTTGCACTTGGCAGACAGGTATGAAAGAATCCTCATAAAACAATGAGCAGCAGTGAAAACTGATAATATTCAGAAATGAACGGTCTGTTTCCTGTGTCTTTTTGTTTTTCAGAGATTTACGCTGGGCGTCAGACTATACTACAAAATCATGGAGGCAATGCTGAAATCGGTATTTTATTTATCCCACTCTTGTACAGTAATGAAGTTTTTCATTGATTTTCTTTTTAGGGGCTCAGGTTCATGAAATCTTAGGGGTAAACTGAATGGTAAACTTAGGCTTATTTGATCAATCTGTTGTTTGTTAGTTTTCTTTGAACTTCTGTTCACTTTGTATGCTCTTAATACAAAACCTGTAAATAAGAAGAATTTGAAGTTACATATAATAATGAATAATGATTTCTTGCTTTTACATTTTAGGAAGAGAAACGGCTGTCCGTGCAAAATTTCAGGTATTTGTGTTTTTTTTTTAAATGTGCAAAATTAGAATAAGTTGTTAGTGTTTTCTTTTTTTCTTTCGTAAACCTTGTGCATGTGTCTTTATAGTTCAGTTTTACTGCTTTCGGCTAAATCACATGATTTCTGTTTCAGTAAACTCCTCAATGACTCCACATTTCACACATCCCTCTTGGCCTGTGCTCTGGAGGTAGTTATGGCAACATATGGAGGTATGTCACGCAAGTCACTAACACACACAGTCTTCTTTGATCTGAATTATCTGTCGTATCTTTGTTGCTAGTAGTACTAGTGACTGAGTGCGCTTGTTGTGGTTTGGATACAAGTTTATACGATGTTGGTTGTTTCTCCATCAGAGAGCAGCTTTAAGACTGGAGGACACAACCGGGGCAATGGTGACACCACTGAAACAGACATGTGTTTCCCCTGGATACTGGATGTGGTCAATCTGACTGCCTTCGACTTCTACAAAGTTATTGAGAGTTTTATCAAAGCCGACCCCACTCTGAGCAAGGACATCGTCAAACACCTGGAGACCTGTGAGAACCTCATCATGGAAAGGATTTCATGGAGAACGGTCAGTTTGATTTCTTGTCTTTAAATATAGAGTTAAAATGTCACATGTACAAACCCACGAAGACTTGAAAACACTCTGAACACATGCAGCTTTTTAACACGTATGTGCCTATAATAAGAAAACACTTGTATCAGATAAAGCTTAAGTTACAGATGTTATGGAAAATCAACATATACTCAGTAAACAGAGTATACTGACAAACAGAGTCTTGACCAAACTCGAGGAAAGCCTTCCTGAGCTGTCAGGTGTGTATCTGAATACAGTCAGTGTGTACTGCTTGTACCTCTGATACAATCATTGTGTACTGCTTGTATCGCAAATATGTGTGTGTATGGGTGTGAGTCTTCCGTCATCATGGGTACATCATATCTATCCTCCAGAAGGCTACCCATGATGATGTGTTGTACTGTTCCTAAACTCACCACTTTGTTTAGATTAGTTTTAACCCTCTTAGAGATGAGCTCTAAATGTTCTGGTAGACTGATAAGTTTTAGTCCCTGCAAAAGCAGCTTTGTTTACAACCTCCTGGTTATGAGGCTGCATAAGTAGGCCAACCCAGCTTATTTGTAACCCCTTAATAAAAGATAATCACTCTATATTTCTTTACCTAAATGTATGGAAAGATTCTACTACACAGACTGTTTCTGTTCTTCAAAAATAAGGCGAATGAAAAGGTATCAACATATTTACCGCTCCATTATCTCCAAAGAGCATTTTTATAAAATCTGGCATGTTTCACTTTGGTTTACAATTTAAAAAATCATCATGTTTTAAGATTTCACACACTCATCTGAAGTGACTCTGACAAAATAAGCTGGATTAAGACGAGTAGCACTGAACCCTAAACAGGCTGCAAAGGCTCTGCTTTCTGCAGCAGTATGCTCAAGTGAACGCTGTTTGAACGCTGACGTGTTAAACACACACAAGAGATTTTTATTCAGAAGCAGTTTTCTGTTTGGGTGAGTAAAGTTCTTCAAAGTCAGATAATGTTCCTAAGGTAGGTATCTTGCTCTTTTTTTCAAGACAGTCACTCTCCTGGTGGTTCTGTGGTCTGATCTGTGTCAGTGGGTGCTGCTGCCTCCACCACCAGGTGTCTCTCTTTGCACCATGCTGCTGGAGAAATAGTAGATGAGTGGGTTGAGGCAGCAATTGAAGCTTGCTAATGATAGCACAACTGGGTGCACAGCTCGAGTGACTTTAGCCAGGCCACAATGGGGCAGCAGCCCCACGTGTGTCAGTGTGTATCCCAGGAGGTTGAGGTGATAGGGGACGAAGCACAGCAGGAACACCGCCAGCACCAAGTAAATGATTCTGAGCGTGTGCTGGCGGCTGTGACGTTTTCTGCGGGAGCGATGTCTCGGCTGGCGGAGCACACTTAGCACTCTGCAGTAGCTGTAGAGAAGAACCACAGTGGGCAGAAGAAATGACCCAAAGACTAAGCCCAGGGCTACCAAGATGATGGTGCGGTGGCGGTTCAAGGACGGGTCCAGCAGGCAGGGTCGGTGCGGGTGAGCGGCTGCTGAGCGCAGTAGAGGCAGACCCACACTGAGCCCGAGCACCAGGCACCAGATACCCCCACTCAGCAGCTGTGCAGCACGTTTTCTTCGAAGAGCTGACGCCAGCGGGTGCACTACAGCCAAGTAACGGTCCACAGCAATGCACACCAGGAAGAAGATGCCTCCATATAGGCTAATGTACTTGAGGATGAAGGTCACATGGCAGTAAGCCACCCCAGGAGTCCAGCTCATGGGGGCTTTGGCTTTCTGGTTGTAGTAGTAGATTCTCAGGGGCAGCGAGATCACGAAGAACATGTCAGCAGCTGACAGGCTGATCATATAAATGCTCGTGCTGTTCATCGTGCATTGAGAGTGGCACAGTCTGTGCAGAACCAGGCCATTGGTGACCAACCCCAGCAGGAAGATGACGCTGTAGGACACTTGATAGAAGACGAAGCGGTAGCTGGTGTCCACAGTGCAGTTTGACAGGAGTAACAGTGCTTTCTGTGGCTCATCTGTTGTGTTTAACAGCTCCATCTCCCGTGAGATTTTCTGCTCCTCTTCCACTTGAAATCACAGTGTTGTCATTTTCCGAGGACAGGCGCCTTTTCAAACGCAATAAAAGAAGATGCACAGGTGCTTCTCCTGGAACCGTCAAACCTGCAGCGAGTCAGAATTTAATAAACCTGAAATGTCTGCTTTTTTTTTTATAGAAAGTAAATATACTGAGGTGACTTGAATACACTTCATAAGCCAACACAGCTAAATTAATATTTGATATGCAAGACGACTGTCCGACGCATTCTGACAATAAAGTTTAACAGGCAATTCCTGACTCATAAAAACAGCAAACATTTAGTTTCATTACAAGCAGAGCGGAGGAAAGCAAAGATGTCACTGCGATGCTACTGCCCACTGGTAAACACACACAGTCAGCTAAGCTCGTCTCTTTCACTGAGGTGGTCCAAGGTGTTCATCTAAATGTGTGCCTTTTATTGCATAAGTAAATATCTCATAAATATGTATCCTGCTGTCAGATTTAGGGATCTCTGATAGTGAGCATTCTTTTATTCCGTATTTTGTACTGTTTGGTACATACCATCCTGATTTTTGGGACTCTGTAGCTCTGATCTTTGAAATTCTTATGAATTATTTGGCCCAAAATTTAGGCAGCTGGAAAAATCCACAAATAAATCTATAAATCCACAACATAAATGATTTTTGAGTTTCATCAATATTGCCACTTCTTTAGGAATCACACCTGAGCCACTAAGCTGGCTAAGACATTACTGACCAGGTCACTTAACTTGCATGTGGTTTTTCAACATTGCTTAAGTCTCTTCAAAGGCATTTGAAAGGTCAGATTTTTTTCCACATATTTCTTCTCTCATCTGACTTAAAATTCATCTTCTTTCTCAATACTCAATATCGTAAACTTCAGTCATCTGATAATAGCTGCTGTAAAATAACTAAGCTGTTAGTGTCTGATCATTTGTAACTCTCGAATTCATTGTGACGTGATCTTTTTACATCATTTCATTGTTACATTTCAATTTCATACATTTTTCTTCAGATAATCTCTTTCAGTCTTCTTATTTAAATCCCATGAATTCAAATGTTTCTGCCAAACCCTGATAAGATGATGATAAATCATTTTTCATTTCATATGTATGTAGTACAAAAATTTACGTGTATATTAACGACACGAGATTATATGAAAGCATAATCAGGGAAACAGAGGAAAGTATTAACAAGTAGAAGTAGAAAAACTCACCAATATCAGGATCTCGCCAACGCAGTGAGCGTGTGATGAAGTTATTTGTCCAGTCAGCAGGTGTTCGGTAGCAGGACGTCTTGTAAGGATGCTATAACCGTTCACGCCTACACTCACGCACGTCTCTGTCTCTCTCTCGCTCTCTCTCTCTCTCTTTCTCTTTCCCTTTTTTCCTTCATTCTTTCTTCCCTTTTCTCTCCCTTTTATCAAACACTTTTTGATTTATTTATATTTTGCCTTTATAGTCAAAAGTATGTAAAATATGGTCTCCCTGTTCCAGTAGGTTCCCCTCCTTTTGTTTTTTTTTTTTACATTTTATTGAACTGTAGTGTGTCGTCAGCTTCAAATTGAGTAGCAGATTGTTTCGTTACCTTTTGGGAAGGAGTCATGTTTATGGCTGCCTGCTATAAACCTACAAGTGATTGTGGGTAATAGTTAACTCTGTTTGTCCGTCAGCTGATAAAGGAATAACCAACAACAAGGTGTTGTAATCAGACATCTGTGTATTTTGCGCATCCTTCTCTGCAGCCTTTGGACCGGTACTTGGTCCAGTGGGAAAACAATCCAGTATATGTCCCACACTGTGGATGTCGAAGCCAAAGAGAGAACAGATTTAATGCACTGTATTTCTCTATTAATCAAATATTAAGTTGTAAGGGTTAAATCAAGTCTCTTTACTGTGGCAGAAGTATTAAATGCTTTTTATTGCATCTACAGAGAAGTGCTAATTCTCACCTAAACCACACCTCGCTTCATTTCTAAACAAACCCTCATCAGACAGTTAAACCACAGCAGCTCTGACATGCTTAAGGTTTTGGTTTTGATTTCAGTAAATACTGACATAACAACTAAGTCACTCATCATTTCACCCTTGTGAAAAGATTTGAATGAAATAGTGTTATTAAAACAAACAGAGTGAGAACATTGAATCACAGATGTAATTCATTTGTCATATTCAAACAAAACATTAGGATTGGCCAAAAACTAGAGGTGGTGGTGACAGTCTGACAACTTCACTCAATAATCTCATTATTTGGATACCAAATTATAATATCTTTATTATTAATTTTAATACAATCTACAAAATCAAGTCAACTCAAAGTCATCCAGATTGATGTAAACAAAGCCAATCTATCTAAAACAGCGCAATATCAGATATCTAAGTGTTTCTATGACTTGAACGGGGCAAACTCAGACTTAATAAACAGCCTCAAAAGTGTCTCAACCCACAGTGTCCAGTTAATTTTATGTATTATCCACTGGGTCTTATGTTTGCTGTAATCACAACTGTGCTCTATTTTGTAAACGTACTTTTCTCTTCAGAGGCATGTTGTCGCTCGCCTGCTCAGGTTTCACAATCTTTCCCCTCAGCGCAGTGCCGGTGATGAGTCTACCCATGTCAGCACAGACCCTCAGGCGAAGCTTCTCAACAGGAATGCAGTAGCGCTCAGTCTTGCAGCACACAGCTTTTACAAGAAGGGACAAAATATTTCACATGCATTCCAGCTTCACCAAATTGTATTTATACGGTAATGTGCGTTGTTGCGTTAGTGTTTGATTCCTAAAAAACGTATTTAGTGGATCAGATTTTCTCATAAACTTTTGGAGACTGAGTCTAAATCAGTCCTGTGGATAAATAACCAAAGATTTACTGTAGTTCTTAGTTAACACGTTGAATTTTACAAAAACAAAGGACTTTACTGACATCTTTGTGTTTGTAAGGGCCAAAATCACATACAGAATCGAGCAGTCTTTTATAAGAGGCAGTGTTGGTTGCCATTGTTTGTCCATGCGACATAGCTGCCAGATACTGACCACACCTGTAATCTACATTTTAAAACGTATTGACTCATCCTGCACTTGTGGTACTTGACAGCCAAAGTTCACTATGACTAAGAAGTCTAGACAATATGTTTTGTTGCACTCGCACAGTAAAATATGGATTAATGTAAAAATACTCACAGCACCCTGCTCCATCAAGCACAAGAATTTTATTAGCTTTAAGCAGAGGAGATAAAAACTCATATAGAGCAGACTGCCCTATAAAGTGCTCAAAGGTCTCGGTGAGGCCACAGTTACTTAAACTCCACTCAGTTCAAAACATCAACATAATTTAATACTGGTTGAACAGCCTAATTTTCCAGAAAGAGAATCTGCTCAGAGGAATACGTTTACACAAACACCATCAGCTCAGACTTGTTTGACGCACCATGTCCATGACTCTGGTGTTAGCACCTGTGGCTTGTACTGATATACAGCATTACACACTTACAGTGTCTCAGTACAAATGAAAGAGTCCAAACTCAAACAGGGATTTACTCAGCATCTCACTGTTTTCTGCAAACGCCTCCTCTCTGACTTGTTCCACTCTATTGACTAAAGGGATCAAGGTTTTAAGTCTTTATGGCGTCCTGTCGCTGAGAGAGTGACTCCTTAGTAACCATCGTGTTTATTGGTTGTTATGATCCTCAAGGTCACTCGGTTTCCACCTCCATCTTGCAATACTGATCAAGTTTTACCAGCAATACTCACTGAATTACAAATACTGTTACATAACGGAGTCGCCGTCAGACTGAAGACTCAGTTTCAAACATTTTGGGTCTCATAGACCGTAGCGTCAGGCTTTTGGGTGTTGTGTTTGGACTGCTCTGTGAGCTGTCCATCTGCAGCCTGTCAAACAGCCTGGCACCATTGTGCCACACGGTGGACTTGCGTTTGATGGAGCTCTGAATGGACTCTGAGGTGAAGTAGTAAATAACCGGATCAAAACAGCAGTTGGTCACTGCTATGCACAAAGCAATGGGGTAGATTGTTCTGACCACATATTCAGCGTCGCATCCCCTGAGGATATTTGAGCGGACCAGGGCGTAGAAAATGAGGTTTACATTGTAGGGGATGAAACAGAAGCAGAAGATGAGCAGATGCACAACAATCATCCTCAGGATTTTGGCCTTGTTGAGGTTCCCTCCTCGGCTGATGGTTTGGGGTCTCCTCAGCGTCCGTAGCACCATGATCGAGCAGAAGACGTTGAGCATCAGTGGGATGATGAAGCCAACTGTCTCGATGAACACCACCACTTTAGAGAGCTCGGCTTTCCACTGTTTTTTGGAGTAGTTCTCAAAGCAATAGTGTGCAGATGAGTTTACATTTTTTGGTGAACTTGTATCCAAGAGAAACCCAGTGGGTATGCTTCCAGAAAGAACCAGCACCCATACCGTTAAGCAGGCCAGTTTAGCGTTCCTCTTTGTGCGGATAGTCTGTGACCTGAACGGGTGCACGATGGCCAGGAATCGATCAACACTGATACAGGTGAGGAAGAGGATGCTGCCATACATGTTGGTGTAGAAGAGTGCAACAGAGATTTTGCAGAGCACGCTTCCAAACATCCACTCCTGTTTGATGAAATAAACAATCCGAAAAGGCAGACTGAGGACAAAGAGAGAATCCGAAACAACAAGGTTCATCATGTATGTCGTGGTCTCATTTCGCAGCTTCAGTGTACAGCAAAAAATGTACACTGCCACCATGTTGAAAAGAAGTCCGACCACAAACACAATACTGAAAACAGAGCTGTACAGGGGGTACTTGAACTCATCACTCTTGTTGCAGACCATGTGATTTTGATTGATACCCATGACCCCCATTTGCATTGAGCTGTTATACATTTTTAGACCCCTCTGGAAAGTCTCAAACATACGAAGAGTGAATAATAAAAAATCTCATCGGTTGTGGTCTTTTGTCAGTCAAGAGATTCAAGCTCAGCGTGTTGAAACAGCCATGTGCAGCAGACAGGGAACATTAACATTTCACCTGGGTTTGAAAAAAAAAAAGTCCCAAGTTAGTGGCAGGAGTTCACTTTGTGGGACAAACTGAAAAATAAAAGTATACAGCAATTCCACAGAGTACCTGTACCAGAATCCAAACACTGTGAACTTCTGTATGCAGCAGCTGTCCTTTATGTCCAATTTATGTCCAATAATCCACAGTTAGGGATCGTTTTCTGTAGTCTCTTCTCTCTGTCCTTTACAGATAAAATGTTGAAATGTTTCCTCTTTTTAGATAAGAGCCATGTGCTTCTCTTCAGCCTGGTGAGCGGCCTGGTGGTTCTTCCCTTCTTGATTTCTCTCTTGCCTTTTCCTGTGGCAGCTCTGAGGAGAAGGAGGTGCAGCAGCTATACTGACTCTTAACCTCGTAACAAGAGGAAAGTCAGAGGCTCCGCCACAAAGAACACACTGAAACGGAGGGAGGAGTCTCTCTCAGAGCCAAAGTCCTCCCCTTACTGCCTTTGTTTCTGCACTTACCTGAAATTTGAATAATGAGATCTTGTAAGAAATGGATGTGGCTCATGAATTTCATTTACAGATTACTTCTTCTTGACTGCTAAAAAATCGTTTCAATCATCTCTCAAAACATCAAAGAAATGTGTGTACTCAGCAGGGCACTGGATTGTTTACCTGCTTGAACAACCTGCAGCACACTTTCAGAGCTACTGAATGCATAGTTGACACTAAATACCAAAAAAGCAATAAGATATTGCAGCATCCTTATCAGTATTTTATCAATAAATGCTCTCAGGCTTTCAAGTGTACTTTTCAAATGTGTCTGGCGTCAGCCAGGCGTGGCAAGCATGTCATGAAGAATGTCTTCACAGCAGGTTTGTACCTGCTTTTACTGTGTAAATCACTGAGTAGTAAACCACACCCACTTCCCTGCATGATCTCATAGCTCACTTCTGCCTTGGTGTGTTGCACGTTTATAGTCACGTGCACCGGCGTTCTGCTCGTCTTGTATTTTGGACCAAAAAAGTTGTTGGGTGTAGATAATTGCTGAGTTGGTTCCCAGGTATAATGCATTTTCAATAACCAGATTATAGGCTGATCTCTACAATGACTGCCATTTTTCAGTTAAGATATTGCAGGGTGTGGTGTAGAGTCAACAAAAAACCATGAACAGATGCACTATCAGTCTGTGGTTATAAATTAACCTCTGCTTTGTTGCAGATAAATCTGGCATACAAAATTTAATCGAAAATATACTGGTACTCATTTACCATTCAACCTGCCACTTATTAAACTAGGACAGAAGAAAAGGGTGGGAAGCTTTGTTCTCATTGTATTTAGAGACAAGAGGAAGACTTTTGGTTGATGTACTAACATGCTGATATACCATGACGCTTGTTAACAGACAAACAAACTCTATACGATGCAAAAACAAAGCAGCAAATGATATAATACACAACAAATGACAGGTTAGTCGATGTGCTGTGGCACTAATGAATAGTTGTCAGAGGTAGTTATGTAAATGCTGAGTCATCAGATTACACAGTTTGCACAAATTATTGAAGCGTTGTGATAAGTTGTTTCTGTGTAGAAAGGGCTTGTGGGAGTGTAGTGCGGCTGTTCATCATGGATGTTTCCAGTAAGATTCACCGTCGTACAACATAAAAATACAATAATTCTGATTCTGCCGGAGGTTTCTTTAAGCCCTGCTGATGTTGCATAATCAGATCTATGAACAAATAGCAGTAACTCCAGTGAGATTGCCAGGGTTGAAATTGTGCTTGTACGGTAACATAAATAATCGTGCGACTCAGAAGTTAAGAGGAAGTCTAATCTTAGAAAAACTGCCTTTCTATAACAGCTCTCTGTAGGATTTCACTATTCTCCAAAGTAATCTCCAGTAAACTGTAACTTTAATGTAAAAGAAAAAAAAGAGTCCCCAGTGTTTTTGTGAATGTCAAACATCAGCCTCTATGTGCGTGTCTCTGCAGGGCTCCCCTCTGTTTGAGCTGCTGAAACAGGAGCATGATGGCGGTGCAGCAGAGCAAGTGGAAACTCCAGCGAGCTTCAGCCAACCACTACAGCACAACCACACTGCAGCCGACCTGTGAGTGTCTTAAGCGTGCTACTTAACCGTTTGTGTCTCATTGCTGTTTTTAGAAACTGTTAATGGTATTGTGCAAAACAACTGTGAGTCATAGCGAGCGGGCCTTCATCATAGCCTTGAAATTGAAGGTATCTGTAAAGTTCCATGACTAATTCTCCCCATGAGCCTTTGTGCAGCTTTGAGCATCCTCGTCTACCTCATTGTCAAGCGTTTTATCTCACTATAATGGGTTTCTTTGCAGGTATTTGTCTCCTGTGCGTCCAGGCCTTCGCATCCTGCCTCCTGAGTCTCCAGCCGCGCCCACTTCTCTGGCTTCCTCTCAGCCCCCTGCCCAGACAGCCAACCAGACTCCAAGACTTCCAAAATCCAACTCTCTCAGCCTCTTCTATAAAAAATGTGAGCGGCTGTTTGAGCTCACACATAATACAGATATACGACACCGCCATGATCCAAACTATTTTTCATAACACTACAATATTTATTTCTGTGGTTGCTTTACTTAATGACAAACTGGAAATGAATAAGATAATCCAATTAGACATTATAGAGTAAAGGCTTTGAGATAATAAATCTGATACAAATAATCAGTTTTTTTCCTTCAGTTTACATCCTTCTGTTCTGGTCGTCCTTAACTCCACCTGTTTCCTCCTCTAGTGTACCGCCTGGCCTATTTAAGACTGAAGATGCTCTGTTCTTACCTGCTATCATCCCACCCTGAACTCGAGCCCATCATATGGACCCTGTTCCAGCACACCTTGCAGCACGAGTATGACCTAATGAGGGACCGCCACCTTGACCAGGTTACACACCAAACTAGCCATTCTTTCCCTTTGTTTTCTTATTCACTCTTTTCTTTTTGCACATGTTCGTCTAACTACTCCCTGTCTTTCTTTCAGCTGATGATGTCCGCCATGTATGCCATATGTAAAGTGAAGAGTGTTGATCTGCGCTTCAAGACCATCGTCACAGCGTACAAGAACATGCCAAACACCAACCAGGAGGTGACGTCTTCAACTTTTCTGTAACTTTTATTACGCTGTTTACTGGAAACACCACGCTCTGTATGAAATGATGACACACGTTGGTTTAATTCGTACGTCGTTGTTTGTGTCACACTCTTTTTTTCGCAGACTTTTAAGCATGTGTTGATCTCCGAGGGCCACTTTGACTCCATCATCGTCTTCTACAACCAAGTGTTCATGCAGAAGCTGAAAACCAACATCCTACAGTATGCGTCCACCAGGGTGAGAGACGTCTCTATGTAGACTCGATCTTTAATAAACAAGTTTGTGTTTTCTTCCCTCTCTCTTACTGGAGCCTCTCTTGTGTCTGCAGCCTCCCACCCTTTCTCCAATCCCACAAATCCCTCGCAGCCCCTACAAGTTCCCTAACTCGCCTCTGCGTGTGCCTGGAAGCAACAATGTCTACATCTCTCCTCTGAAAAGCTCTCGCATGTCCCCGGGTATCATGACTCCTCGCTCTAGGTGGGTCCTGTAAACTCATGAGAGATCATTATCGTACTCCTGCTCCACATGATTTTCTTAACAGTGTCTTTTTTTTGTTGTTTACAGAATGCTGGTGTCGATCGGGGAATCTTTCGGGGTATGATCCTCCTTTCTTTGCATTTCATAACAGTAAAAAAGAAGATCTCTTTTTATTACTCACTTACTCATCTTTCCGTTATCGTCTGCAGCTGTCGAACCGGTTCCAGAAGATCAACCAGATGGTAAACAGCAGCGATCGCTCCTTTAAGAGGACTCTGGAGTTTGGCTCCCCTCCAAAACCTCTGAAGAGGTTACGATTCGATGTGGACGGACAGGATGAAGCTGATGGCAGGTAGGTGGTGTCACATGGTGTTGTGTATATATTTGATACATTTTGAACTCGAGACACTTGATTCAGTGATATGATTTATTTTCATCAACAGCAAATCTGGAGGAGACTCAACACTGATTCAGAAGCTTGCAGAGATGAGTGAGTGAAAAAAAGTTTCCACATCCACTCTCTCTTTTTTTTTTGCTGTTTTGTATTTTTCAGTTGGCTTCTCATGTCGTATTGAAACCCTGTGACTCCTTTCTTGCAGGCTCCACTCGCAGCCGTATGCAGGAGCAGAAGATGAAGGAAGACGCAGAGTCCAGGAAGGATTGTCTCTGAGGGCCACTGAACTGACCTGCACTGTTTGCAACAATAAGAAACCCGAGTGTACATTTAGATTTGGATTTTAGTTTGTATTTAACTTTGTCTATGATTAATAATATGTGAATATAGAGGACTCCTGCTCCTCTTTTTGTTGATGCTTTAAGTGTGTTTTAACTGGGTGTTGTAACTGAATAATGATTCATGGTGAATTTTATTTGAAGTGGACTTGTTGGGGTTTAATGTTTTGGTTTTAGGAGCATTTTTAGCTTTGGGTGTTATTAGAGAACGTTTTATAAGGTTATTTTTTGGCAGTTTTGCCTGTATTGATAGGACAATGAGAGAGATGGGGAAATACGGGGGGCTGGGAGTGGGGAAGGCATGCAGCATTAGTTCATAGCTGAGAGTCGAACCAACGACCTCTGCTGCATCATTGAGCTACATCACTGGTGCTCTTGTTGAGGTCTTTTCAGCATCCGGATCTTCACAATTTGAGACTCTGTTTTTATTTTACAGCTGGTTTCAATCATGATGCAGCATTTTTTGTGTTAAGTCACAATTTCTGTCCTTAAAAAGGATCAAATGTCATGAAAAATTGAGTGATTCAACCTTTAGAGTGAACTCTTGGTGGAGAACTTCCATAATATCTGAGAAAAGTTTTGTTTTGCATCATGAAGATAGAGCCGTGGATTGATCAGACATTCTTTTGAATCAGTCCTGCATGATTTCCACTCAGGTCGAATTCATGCATCTTTGCAGAACGTGCTTTTCTTTAGTGCATTTTTCAATGATATATTCAGTGATTCATAAAAACCTTCATATACATCAAATTGAAATTTCCCGTCACTTGTTTCAATTCAGGAAACATTTCTTTGTGTTCAGCCAGATTTTTGAAATACAGTGTTGGTTAAAGTAACTTTTTTTTTAAAGGTTTCAGTGGATCTACAGAAAAAGAGGACAATATGACAGCAGTGAACACACATCACATAAAGCAAATAAAGATGTGGACCTCACTCCAGGGAAAAAATGCAAATATGGAGGAAAAAATAGAAATGTCAACGATCAGAGTTTTTCAATTAAAATGTGTTTGTATTGAATTCTTTTTGATTTGATAGATTTATTTGATGTAATTTAGTTCTTGGCTTCTTTGCAGAGATAAACTTCATGTACAGTAGATTTACTGGTCCTTACTTCCTCATTACCAGTCACTTGTTTACTTTTCAGCAGCAGTATTAGTGATTAACAACTTGGTAGACTGAAATATAGAGCTTTAGTTTTGGGAATTAAGCTTTTTTTTTCTTTCTTTTTTTTTTTTTTTATAGACACTCAGAGGACTGCTTTGTGTTGTGTCAGATGTTTTTTTTCCATGCATGTTTATGTGTGCTTCCTCCTGAGGAAGATTTGAGTTCTGGAGGTAAAAATGAAACAAAACCTCAACACATTGACTTGAGTTCCTCTTTCTCAGAAATATCGTGCCACAGTTGTTATTCCTTTAATCAACCGTTAGAAGCCAATCGTAAAGTAACCCTTTTGACGTTTCGAAACTTCACTACAATTTATCACTGGGCCCACATAGTTGAAAAAAAAAACCTTCAGGAGTCACAACAAACCAATAAAAGTAAATATTTGAAAAAAAATTTAATTTGTTTCAGACGTATTTTATTTTGTGTATCTAATGACCAGCAGTAACAACAAAACTAAAGTCATATTGTATGTGGTTCCGTTCCTCTCTCTGTTGGGCTGAGGTTCACTTACAGGACTCAGTCTACTTTTTCATATGATTACCTTTGAAGTAAAATTTCTCACAAAGAAGTCACTGAATTGCTTACTTGCTTATTGACAGCTCAGAATTTATTAAATTTGAATGTAGTTCCCAGATTGCCCTGTGGAAATCATATTCAGCCATTTTTTGAACATAAAATGTATTTTTGTAGTCTAAAGAGTAGCAAAAACCTTATTTCCTAAAAATGTCTCAGCTAACAATGTAGTGACATTGTTAAGAGTTGTTCACACACTATCAGTGAAGAAGAGCTTTTCATTAGGGGATATTTTAGGGCCACTGTGAGAAGTTGTAAATTTTTTGTAAATAGACTTAAGTTCAAAAGCCTGTATGACCAAAAAGCAGACAAGGCCATCAGTGACAACATAGTTATTATAAAGCATGTTAGACGAGGCAGCTTACTGTGCACTGAATACACACCCTCAGATCACATATGCAGAGATTTTAAATGACTGTTACAAAAATGTACAGGAAACCAAAAGCCCCAAACAGAGGGTTTTAATAATATCGTTTTTTGTTACCATAACTGTAATAAGAAATGTTTGATTAGCATTAAAAGTTCTGCTTTTATCGTGTAACTCTATGAGACTGAGAACGATTTTGTCTAGAGTTAGTTACCCCAAAATAAATAGAACAGATGGTCAAAAATCTTGAAAAAGGAAAAGGCACTGTAATTTTAAAAAGAGTTAAATATGTTTAAGTAAAAACAGTTTCTCGACAGTCATCATTTAGTGCTGCCCAAGTTCTACTCAGTAACTTTCCACCCCTGCGGAAAAGTAAAGAGACAAAGACCCAGCAGAGAGAACCATAGAGGTTTCACAACAGACATGAAAATGTTTTATTTTTAGTAATTCTCCTGAATGAAATGAGAGAACTGAATGTAATCACAGTATCCTTGTTGCCACTTCTTGTTTGTCCCTTTGCAATGAACTCCTCCTAGGCCCTCTGGGAGAAACAATGACAGCTGCTGCCTGCTCAGAAACAGCTATTTAATTGTGCTGTGGCTCTGTTTCCAATGGGAAGAGCAGATGAGAAACAGTTTAGTTTAAAGCCAGCCGAGCATGAAACTTTGAACCGGTTACGTTTTAATTGGCCATGCCCCATGGGGGACTGCAGTGTGTTATTGAGTTTGTGGGCACTGATTCCGTGCAGTCAGCCGGTAGCACATGATTGTGAGACACCAAAGTGTTCAGTTCTCTTCTTATTGATACTACTTGTGCAGAGATCTTAGTTTGATCTCTGAGGTTTAAAATAGCTGGATCACATTGATGTTCCATGTCTCTGGAGAGTATGATTGTGTTTTCACTCCAGGATTAGAGATCAAAACTTGACTGCCTTTTACCTGGGATGGAGAATCTCACAGTAAGTGAAGTTTTATTCACATATTATTTGTGAAACGGTTCATTCAAAAGATAACAGCCTGAAAAAAGGATATATAATGAGGCAAAAACTACTGGCTTTACAGGATATCCTCTTTAAGCAGATTCTACAACACATGTTGTATCCAGGCCAATTAAAATGTAACTGGTTCAAACTCAAGACGTACCTTTTTAGTCTTGGTTTAAACTAAATTTTATATCATAAACTTAATTTTAAGTTATTAGCTATTTTGGTGCTCTTATTTTCATTTTTTGTTTTTTTTTTTTACTTAAATTTTATTTTATGTTCATAGGTCTTTAAATTGTAACCTAACCTCCAGCATTTCCTCATCTTGACTTTGAGATGGCGTTTCCTCAGTGTGCATATTCCTGCTTTTACTAAATAAAGCTCTTTTCAAATCAATGCATTTTAAAACTCGCTGCTGTTGTGTTTGGATTGCAGGGTGGGGATAAGGGGACAGAGATTGGGTGGGGAACAGTCGAGTATTCTTTCTTTCTTTCTTTCTTTCTTTCTTTCTTTCTTCTTGTGTGTATAGCACTTTGTGCTACATTATCTTGTATGAAAAATGCCATACTAATAAAGATTGATGATTGATCTTAGCTATTCTCATTAGAAATCTGTGACTGTGTGCTAGTTGGTCAAATTTGCCACACCTTTGCACATCTAAGTATTTCTCAAAATCTGATCCCAGTTTGTTTTTGTCTTTGCAAATTGAATTTTTACCTTAAAACTTTTCCTGTAAAATTTTGGATCAGATTAGATATTGGAGATCTTATAATGGAGCTTGTCCTTTCCTGCCCTTCAGCCAGAGCAATGGCGCGAGATCATGAACAGGAAGATGAGGTTCCCCCCAGAGCTCATCAGTGCCATCCAGGAGGGGAAAATTCAACTGCTGTGTGGATTGTTAAAGACTGGCGATGGCATCATCCGACAGCTGGATGAATCTGAGGATCGTCAGTGGAGGGAAGCCCTCAACCTGGCCATCCGCCTGGGTAATGAAGATGCAATGGATGCCCTCCTCCAGGGGGTGAAGTTCGACTTCCGACAGATTCATGAGGCCCTGCTTGTCGCTGTAGACACCAACCAGCCCAGAGTTGTAAAGCGTCTGCTGGATCGACTGGACCAGGAGAAAGGCAACAAAATGGACGTACGCTCCTTCTCTCAGGCCATCTTTGACCGCTCCATTGACAACTCCCAGTTTGCCCCAGGTGTGACTCCTCTGACTTTGGCCTGCCAGAAAGACTTGTATGACATCGTCACCATGCTCACCCAAAAAGGTCACATCATCCCATGGCCCCATAAGATATCCTGCGCCTGTCTGGAGTGCCGTAACGGTCGGCAGTATGACTTGCTCAAGTTCTCCTTGTCTCGTATTAACACCTACCGTGGCATTGCCAGCCGTGCCTACCTGTCCATTACCTCTGATGATGCCATGCTTAGTGCTTTTAGTCTTAGCAGAGAGCTGCGCAAACTCTCACAAAAAGAGCCGGAGTTCAAGGTGAGATGTCCTAATACATTAATTAGCTCTAAACATGTTGGTATCACTGTTGTTACATGATAAGGTTTGGTGCCTCTCTTCCACAGCCTCAGTACCTGGCTCTGGAGCAGCTCTGTCAGGACTTTGCTGTGGAGTTGTTGGGCATGTGTCGCAACCAAAGTGAGGTGACCACAATCCTGAACAGCTGCGGAGATCAAAGCCAGGAGGCTTTGGACGAACAGGCGTTTGAGAAGGACATACCCAACCTTTCACGTCTAAGGCTCGCTATAAACTACAACCAAAAGCAGGTAAGTAGATGCAGGTATTAACCCACAGGCGGGGCAAAAAGACATACTCTTGTCACATAATGTGTCTTTGTGCTGTGTGTTCCCAGTTTGTGGCCCACCCAATCTGCCAGCAGGTGCTGTCATCTATCTGGTGTGGGAACCTGTCAGGTTGGAGAGGTAGCAGAACAGCCTGGAAGTTGCTTGTCTCTGTGGGGATCTTCCTCACCATGCCCCTTCTCTGCCTTGTCTACTGGGTCGCACCAAAGTCAAAGGTCATGTTGAACCAATTTGAGATCAGATTAAGTTAAGGAAATATGATGGAAATAATGAACAAACGTGTCTCTTGCCCTCACTTTCTCTCTGTTTTCTGGCTTCTACAGGTAGGAAAGATACTCAAGATTCCTGTGATCAAGTTCCTTCTCCACTCAGCCTCATATCTGTGGTTCCTCATTACCTTACTTGGAGAATCAATAACAATGGAGATGTATCGAGACAAGTTTGCTTCTCGGCAGCAGAACATGCTGCACAGCTCCATCCACATGGTGTGGGTGGTCGGTATGTCAACTCTTTCTTTCCAACTCCTGTCTTATTGTGCATTAACAGGAAACTTAGTCCTTGAAACAGTAAAGTTTTTGCATTTGTTCTTTGCTGTTCCTGCAGGATTCTTCTGGTATGAGTGTAAGGAAGTGTGGATCGAGGGACTTAGAAGTTACTTTCTGGACTGGTGGAACTGCTTGGACGTGATGGTGCTGAGCATGTACCTGGCATCGTTTGCGTTGCGTGTGCTTATCATGCTGAAAGGATACTTCCTCTGCAGTGATCAAAGTGGCACAGAGGAATGTATCTACTTCACCCAAACAGGTAAGTCGTCAATATGAAATGGTTGCTGAAGCTCTTAGAAATTCTCTGACCAAGAGATTTTGTACAATCATCTTGCAGTGCGTGATGACTGGCACCAGGAGGACCCCCAGTTAATTGCAGAGATCCTGTTTGCAGTGACCAGCATGCTTAGCTTCACACGTTTGGCGTACATCCTGCCTGCTCATGAGTCTTTGGGGACTCTTCAGATTTCCATCGGGAAGATGATTGATGATATGATGAGGTGTGAGCTCTTTTTGTTGCATCATCTGCATATTTGAAAACTGACCACTGCCTGAAAGGGAAGATGAGTTTTTGACAGAGCCAAATTGTTTTTATTCTTTCAAAGGTTCATGTTTATTCTGATGATCATTGGAACAGCCTTCCTCTGTGGGATCAATAATATCTATGTGCCTTACGTCGTCTCCCCACATCTTGGCAAGTAAGAACATGAGATCTTGACTTTTACAGTGTTTAGGTCTATGAACTCAAGAGATGATACCAACCTGGAGACAAAGTGACTCTTTGAGGCTGAACTCAACTACACTGATTTATGATAATTATAAAGAAACAACTGGACACTTTGTTTTTTCATCTGATAATAATTTATGAGGCTCCAGGGATTAGCATGAGCTTCACACAGAGTATGTAGCTCTGCATGATAGCTGAAAATAGAGAAATGCCTGTGAATGTTCAAAGGTGGTTTTGTTTCATTCAGACAATTAATGAAAGGCAAAATCCTGTGTACTATGATCTTTTATTCACTAACAGTAAAAATAACCAATGCCAGTCAAGATATTAGGAAGTATCATCATGCTAACCCACTCCTCTGCTCTGCTGCAGGTTCAATGAGACGTTCCATTTCTTATTTTGGACCATGTTTGGAGTGGCAAACCAGGACTACGTGGACATGCCACAGTTCGTTTTGGCAGAGTTCGTTGGAAGGATTCTTTACGGCATCTTCACACTTGTCATCGTCATTGTACTGCTCAACATGCTCATTGCTATGATCACCAACTCCTTTCAGAAAATCGAGGTGATTTTTTATTTTCGATGTCACATCTTGAACACATGTGAAATACTTGAGCTGACATCTGGATGCTTCTGTTTAAGGATGATGCTGATGTTGAGTGGAAATTTGCCAGGTCAAAGTTATACCTGAGTTACTTTAGAGAGGGCCTCACCATGCCTGTGCCCTTCAACATCATTCCCTCGCCCAAAGCTGTCTTCTACATCTTAAGGTAAGCTCTGACATTCAAAACCTCTCTGACCTGAAAAAATACCTGAGTGTTTATCACTATTTGAACATATTCATTTAAAATTATGTCGCAGGGGTATCTTCAGGCGAATCTGCTGCTGCTGCTCATGTAATTCTGAAAATAAATACCCTCCAATAACATCTATGGTAAGTGTGTCGTATGATGTATAGTATAGATAAGGTAGTAGGACTGCAATGAAAAACAGAAAACAACAGAAAAATCTTATATTCTTGTGTGTTTTAGGCCAATGATAAAGGGTCTAACCGCAGCCAGGTACCATACAGGCAGCAGGTGATTGGAGCTCTGGTGCAGCGTTATATTGAGTCAGCTCGCAAAGAGTTTGAGGAGACCAAGAGGAAAGGTAACCACAAATCTGCCATTGTACTGTCAGACAATGATTCATTTCAAACTCCAACCACCTCACAAATCTGGACTTTCTGTGTGCCTCCTTCTCCCTTTTTAATATAATTGTCTTTTCTACTACTGACTCCTATTTTCTACTTAAGGTGATGCTAGTATCTTAAACATCCATCTATCCAGAAAAAAATACAACATGAATATGTGGCATCACTATATAAAATCACTATATAAAAAAAAACAGCAACTTTAATCAATGTAGAGGCCATGAAAAACAGCTTGCAGCATTCTTTCTTTCCATGTGTTAATTATTGTCAAGCTCAGCTTTATAAGCCAAGCATGTGTACACAAAAGATTGACACAGGTTTACACAGCTTTCCATGTAGGCTACAGACACAAATACACAACAGCCTTCACCAATAAAGCAATGACATGGAGAGCAAAGGCTGATAGAATAATTCAGTATGAAAAAACAGAGGTTGTATTTTTTTTAATGATAGAGAATGCATCAAAAGAAATAAATTAAGATAAACATTAGCCACTCTTGGCTTCTGCATGTTAGATAAGTTTACTTAAAATAGCATCAGCTGTTAGCTTCTGCTTGTTGCAGTAATGTTAGAGCTATTCAGGGTCAAGTCGTTACAGTTTGGAAACACAGGCGTTTAGGCCAATCCTAACTAAAATGCTCATGCTGATTAACTGTTCTCTGATTTGGAAAGCCATTTGGTGAGTTAGGACTTCAGTAAACCTACCTTACACAGTAGTGACCCTGGGTTTACAGTGAAGATTAGCAAATCAGAGTCTTGCACCAACAAGAGCTTCTTTGTTGACTACACAACTTTTCAGATTTCCTTAAATTTACTTTAAATTAACTTAACTTCTGCTGCTAGCATTGTTTCTTCATTTGAAAGCAGAGTAATAAACTAGCTCATAACTCCTAGTTTGCTAGCTAGTTTGCGTGTGAGGTAAGATTGTACAGCTTTGTTAAGCAAGTGAGAAGAGTTTTTGTTGTTAATTACTTTTTTAATTTACTACAGTAGATAGATGTTTGGTTCAGAATGAGTGGTGTTTTGTCGCAGTTGTAAACTGGCTAGTCTTCGGTGGTTTCAGTCTGCTGGGGTGGGGTAAGGGAACAGAGGGAGCTCATGACTAGCTTGGAGGGCTATGAAATAGAGACGGTTATAAAACCAGTTCCATTTGAAAATATGAGAGCTCATTATGAAACACCAACTTCTGTTTGAAAATGGCTATTGATCAAAATCTTTTAGATTTACTCCATACTTTTGAGTGAAATGTTTACACCTAGAGCGAGGAGTTTCAAGAAACAGACTGAAATGATGAAGTCCTCAAGTAAAAAATTATCACAGAAGCTTGAAGTACTATCATGATGAAATGTTTATAATATAGTCACTATGAGGTGCATTAACTCTCCTCAATGAAACCATATAGTGTTGGAGTGTTAATTCAGTTTTGGGAAATAATGAGTGATTTGACCAAAAAAAGGGGTCACATTACAAAATAAGTGCTTTTAGGATTTTAAAAGACAAAAAAATGATACTGAACTAGGGGAATGTGTGAGACCAAATATAGACATACAGGGGTAAACTTTTCACTTGAAAGAAAAGTTAATGCAGCATTATTATGTTCATCAGTGTGTGACCCTGCCACGTGTCTTTCATTTGTCGCATTTATTCACTGCTGCAGCTTTCTGACAAAAAGTCCTTTATCCGAACCCACAGCCTGCTGAAAATGACTAGCCTTAATTATCATTAAAGTGTCTGTTCGGTGTTGTGATTGAAGTCTCTTCTCTACTCAGATGTCGGTAATCGGATCACAGAGCTGAGCAAAGCAGTCTCCAGGATGCACAATGAAATGAAAGTAATCGAGCAGCTAATCATAGATGATGGACACACTGTAAATGATGCACTGAACAAGGATGGCTCCTCCATTCTGGGGAAATACATCATTGGTGCCAAGAACAACTTCAGAGGTTTTAACAGCAAACAAGATGAGAAAAACACTTCACTTAAAGTGACTGTGCACCACGGAGAGGAGGTGGTGGAAAAGGAAAAGGTTGACTCGGATACAAAGCAGTCAGACGTTCAGCAGAATCAGGTGAGCGAAAGTGGAGCAGAGGAGTCAAATCCGGTGACAGACTGTGATGTGGTGAAAATGGAGGAAGGCAGAGCTGAAGAAGTGAAAGAGGATGAGAGGGAAAATCGGAAAAAAGAGCAGGTAGAATCAGACAAAGATGAAAATGGTGGTAATAAAGTAATGGAAGAGGTGGTGGGAAGGACAAGCTTGAATAATGTAGAGGGAAAAGTAAATGAGGGCACTGAAGAAGAGGCAGAAAAAACAAAAGAAGAAGAGATATCATCAGGGGCAAAGGTGGGCGAGAAACACGCTGAGACAACCCCCAAACAACCTCCAAAGATGAAAGTCAACATTGAAAACAAAGAGACACAGAGAGTGGTGCACAAGTTCAAAGATATAGAGCTGCAAGAAAGGAAAGTAGAAGCAAAAAGGTTGGGGAGAAAGTTTGACTATAATGTACCCGAGATGTCTGGGGTTCGAGAGAGCAAAGACAAAGCTGGAGTGAAGAAAACGATCCCCTCACCCACAGGCAGCAGCAGCTCTCAGGACACAGGCTTTGGCTCTCAGGAGGGGGAGGGATCCATTGATGGGATACTGGTTAGACCCTAACTGTAGCAATGTCCCACAAACAGAACCATACTGTTCATTTCACACTTTCTGCCGCTAGTCAAACAAAATCTGTGATAACTTTAGCCCCTGGTTCAATGGAGTGTAAAGGTACAATGAGAAATAGAGCTGAAGACATCTTTATTGGTCCAAGCTAAGCAACTTATTGTGAAAGCTACAGGCATGGTTGACAAACTATGTCTTCTGAAAGTTCTAATGAAAAACTTGAAGGATTTGGCTCTTGATAAGGTAGGTCTATCTTGAACTGTAACACCAGCAAATAAAATGTGAGTTTAGTTCAAAGATATTTCATAACCTATGAAAGGTTTTTATGAATTTGATTGAGCTAATTTTTTTTGAATATATAGTGAATATGCTACAGATGGATCTGTAGCCAAGGTTTGTCTGCTTGATAAATGATCAATGTTTCACACCTTTATATGATTACTTTTTAACCATCTGTCATTTTAATAAACCAGACATTGCTGGTGAAAAAGTGAGCTGTTCAGGTGAATTTTGTTGTCATTAGCCTGAAAGCCCTGCTAGTTTATCTCTTGGTTTCCAGTTGCTCTAAGCAAACAGCCTGCTGGTTTGAGCCCTATGGTTTCTGTGCAGGAAGAATGATATGTCTTCTCTTTTAACTTTCACCAAAAAAAAAAGTCTTTCCCTGAGTGGTCAAACAATTCCTTCGCTGCTTTTCTCACTGTAACTTCATCCTTTATATTTGTACAGCAAATGTCTATTCATTGTTCACATAGAGTTGTCAATTTAGTTCTACTGAAACGAAAATGAAATGTATAATTTCGCTCAACTTTTTTTAACAGGAACCCCAAAAAAGGGAGAACTGTCACCTCAACTCATTGAAGTGTCTTTTGGTTTTAGTTCACCTTGCGTTTTTGACAAATCTTTCAGTCTCTTATCAGCTACAGAACACAGTTTAAAAATGCTGTTTTTCTTTTTAGTTTTCTTTTGTACAGAAACAGCTTGTTGTCATTGCACTGCACAGGTTTAATTCAGCATTTAAAAATGATGAGTGAACCATTCTCAAGTTAAACCAGTTTGTACTATTATTTAATCATAGAAAAAGGGTCATGCACTCAACCATAATGTCATACAGTACAGTTGTTTTGTAACGCAATTAAACCATTCCAAAATTACATTTCTCTCTGTGAGTTTTTTTTAATTAACCTACTGCATTGGACCTTGAACTGGGTTGAATAATGCTGTGATGCCTCAGTGTTTCTCTTCTGTATGCAACAGATCCACTCTGCTTCATTGTGACAGTGCAGGCCTCAGCTTGCTTAACATGTACTGCTCCCATGAGGTTGCGTATAGGAACACACCAGTTCATTAATTCACCACCTGCAGCATCACCTGTCTCAAGAAACAAAGCTCCACTCTCTCTGTGGAAAAACACTGTAGCACGTAGCTCTTTGTTGCACCGTTCCCTCCATTTCCACTTGGATTTTTTTGTTTTGAGACTTCTGATCTGCAAGCTTTACCAGACAACTATGACATACAGAAACAAACATCTGATTACCATCCTGTTAGAGCAGCTGTTTGGGCATCTTAGAGGCAGAAATTCATTAATTTCTTTGTTAGCTCTACTTTTTACTTATTTTTTCCACGTATCACATATTTTATCCCAATTAATGTAAGAGACGTGGTGTTTCTCTTGTGACCCATTCCAAATGTTATACTGGCAGAGTAGCATGAATATACAGAATGCTCCGGGCGAATCAACAATGAAGAGATTCACATATTTTGAAAAAATAAAAAGATGTATTAATATGATTGTAAAACTGTTTAATATCCCATTTCAAACACCAACACAGTTTATTAATGCTTCTCACATAATACAAAACCACAGATAAAAAAGAGTACATTTTAATTTATCTTACCCTTCATTTCTATACAAAAACACATTCCTTATGATAAAAAGGCATAAAATATTAACTTCAAAGATTTGTGGGTTGAAGACAGCGGCATGAGGAAACCCTTGTTACGACACCATTTACAGTTAAAAATCAAGTGTTTCCAAAAATACAAACATTATAGGGAAGCTCGTTGATAAGAGGAAGTGTGTCTGAGTAAAAACATTACAGTTAGGAGCCACACATCAGGCACTCGTCTTTGTTTTCCAAGGAACAGACCATGGCAGCAGTGTTACGCTCTTTGGTCTCCTCTTCCTCGCTCTTGGCTGTCTGGGCATCTTTTAATTTCTCCTTATTCAGGGTAAACTGGATGGGGTTCGCTGCAGGCTTTGTCCGTAGGTAATACATGCCAGTTTTTAAGCCCTGTAGAGAAAGCGAGACAGGTACTGCGTCATTTTCCAGGTATCATGATGTCACATACGTCACACATATGTTCCCTTAGTCATGACTTACCAGCTTCCAACCATAAAAGTGCATGCTGGTTAGTTTGCCATAGTTTGGTTCAGCAATGTGGATGTTCAGAGACTGGCTCTGGTCAATGTAAGCGCCACGATCTGCTGCCATCTTCAGGACAGTCTTCTGGGAGATTTCCCACACTGTCTTATACAGCTGCTTCAGGTCATCGGGGATCTCTGCAATGTCCTGTAGGCAGCCAGATGGGTTTTAAAAAATGTTCAACAATTAAAAAAAAATGTTGGTTTACATGTTTGAAGAATGAAATAAGTTCATTACAAATTCATTTATAGTGACCCTTTACCTGTATCGAGCCATTCTGAGCAATCAGCTGGTTCTTCATCTCATCACTCCACAGTCCCCTTTCTGTGAGGTCTTTCAAGAGATGAGGGTTCACAATCTTTGGTAGAAGGAGAAAAGAAGACTGTTAGCTTCTCTTTTTTTCAGAGACACACAATTGGAGAGACAGGAAAGGCAATGGGTGCTGACCTGAAACTCTCCAGAGAGCACCCTGCGGGTGTAGATGTTGCTGGTGTAGGCCTCAATAGACTCGTTGTTGCCCAGGATCTGGGCAGTGGAGGCAGTGGGCATGGGGGCCATGAGCAGACTGTTCCTCACACCATGCCTGAAGAAACATGGGATGATGGGAAAGTTGGGATTATCAATACGTTACAATCTTTACATAAAGTACATAATAGATCAATAAAAGCAACTACAAAGTACACACTCAGGAAGACTTACTTGGAAATTTTCTCCTTCAGTGCTTTCCAGTCCCACAAATCTGTTGGTGTTTTATTCCACATATCATACTGAAGAATCTGGAAAACAATACTAGTTAGAACCTGGAGCCTAAATTTAAACCCAGTATGTACAACAGACAATTGAATTTCCCCTCGGGGATTAATAAAATTATTCTTATTCTTATATACCAATGATGGATTCATGATATATATAAAAAAAAAAAAAAAAAAAAGACAAAACACTCACTCCCTTGCTGACAGGAGAGCCAGCGTATGTTTCATAAGGGCCGTGCTCCGCTGCCAGCTCACAGCTAGCTTCCAGGGCAGCATAGTAGATGGTCTCAAAGATGTGAATGTTGAGCAGCTGGGCCTCTGGGCTTTCAAACGGGTGACGCATCAGGATAAAGGCATCAGCCAGACCCTGAACACCAATTCCAATGGGCCTGTGTCGCTTGTTAGACCTTTCAGCCTGTAAAGAACAGAACCAGGGAGCTACTTTTATCACAGAGAACAACAAAACTGGGCTGCATGTTACACAGGGAAGCAACACTGTACAGGAGAACTAACCTCAGGGACTGGGTAATAGTTGATGTCTATAATCTTGTTGAGGTTCTTGACGATGACTTTGGTGACAGATGCAAGCTTTTTGAAATCAAAGGTCTTTTCTGGAGTGACGTACATGTTGAGGGCAATGGACGCCAGATTACACACAGCAACCTAGTGATGAGAAAGCATAAATAATCACAAATCATGTCATCGCTCATTTCAGAACAGACTATCGTTTAGCTTTCAGTGCAATGTCTGCTGCCCCTAACCTCGTCTTTGCTTGTGTACTCCACGATCTCTGTGCACAGATTGCTGGACTTGATGGTGCCCAGATTCTGCTGGTTGCTCTTCCTGTTGCAAGCATCCTTGTAGAGCATGTATGGTGTACCAGTTTCTGTCTGAGACTCAATGATGGCATACCACAGCTGCTGAGCCTTCACCACACGCTTAACTCTGCCCTCTTTCTCATATCTGAGGATCAAACAGGGAAATGTGAGACAAGTTTGCTGCACAGAATGAGGTGTTTTCACTGTGGAAGAGTGAGGAAGGGAGGACATACCGAGTGTAGAGCTCCTCAAACTTCTCTCCCCAGCAGTCCTCTAACCCAGGACACTCATTAGGACACATCAGAGACCAGTCCTACAAGACCAAGATAAAGACAATAAGACTACAGAAGAGCCTTGAATAAAAAAATAATAAATATGAATAAATTGCTTGACATAGAGATTTCTTTCTGTTATTACCATCTATGGTTATTACCTGATTGCTTTCCACTCGCTTCATGAAGAGATCTGGAATCCACATAGCAAAGAACAAGTCTCTGGCCCTCTGCTCCTCTTTACCTGTGTTCTTCTTCAGCTCTAAGAAGTCAAACACATCAGAATGCCATGGCTCCAGGTACACAGCGAAGGCCCCAGGTCTCTGCACAAGTGAGTATAGAGGAAAAGGTTATCTAACTTAGTGAGACGTTTCAAGAGTAAAAATTTCAAGATCCACTGTAGTGTGTCCAGTCGATCTTTTAAGTCTCACCTTGTTGCCTCCCTGGTCAACATAACGTGCTGTGTTGTTGTACACACGGAGCATAGGAACCAGCCCGTTTGACATGCCATTGGTCTGAAAAACAAGAACCAATGTGAGTTACACAAAGGAGACTGAGTATACATAAAAGCCTGCCCACATCTGTATGATTTTAATTTCTGCTCTGCTGCTTTTTCTCACCCCAGCAATATAGCTGCCTGTTGATCTGATGCAGCTAACTGCCAGTCCAATGCCTCCAGCTGATTTGGATATCAGGGCGCACTGCTTCAGTGTGTCATAAATGCCCTCAATGCTGTCATCCTTCATGGATAGCAAGAAACAACTGCAAAAAGATTCAAACGAATTTGATTATGGAGTAAGAGAAGCTAAAAGGAGGTATCTCTGCTTAAAAACTAGAAGACTGTCCTTACCTGGACAGCTGTGGCCTGTTGGTGCCAGCATTAAACAGAGTTGGTGAAGCATGGGTGAACCACTTCTCTGACAGCAAGTTGTAGGTCTCAATGGCTGCATCGATGTCTCTCTCATGAATCCCAACTGCTACCCTCATTAGCATGTGCTGTGGTCTTTCAGCAACTACAGAGAAAAAAAGAAGGTAATTTCAGAATTAAGAATATGCAGGTTTCAAGTGGCAAATCAGCAACTCTCTGCACTTGCAAATAAGTGAAATCAGCTCACCTTTTCCATTTATCTTCAACAGATAAGAGCGCTCCAGAGTCTGTGAGAGCAACAAGGCGAAATAGTTAATCAAAAAGAATCATCAATCTGAGTTTATAAATACAAAATGGGATTAAAATACCTTAAAGCCAAAGAAGTTGTAGGAGAAGTCTCTGTCATAGATAATAGCTGAGTTTAGGCGCTGCAAAAAAGCAGATAAAAAATATATTTGAGAATGCTTGTACTGTAAATATTTACTGAATCTTTATTACAAAGAAAAATGACTCTTCAATGTGACTTACAGCTTTGTTTTCCTGAACAATGTCAAGCAACTCCTTGGAGATCATGGGAGAGTGGCGCTTATTTAATGGGTTCACATAGTTGTACAAGTCTTCCATCACATCTACAGAAAAAAAAACCACCCAAAACATTAGCTTTATTAACATTTACTGACCTTATTAAGTCATTTACAGATATTAATCAACAGACTGGTGTTTCTCCTGTCTAAGTCATATTTGTGAATACATTTTTTACATTCAGATGAGAAAAACTAAACTCATTTTAAACTATGCTTTGAATTATTTATTCACTTTAAATCTAACACTTACCACTGAACACTTTTTTGGTCTCTTTGTGCAGGTTAGACACAGCAATTCGTGCCGCCAGGATTGCATAGTCAGGATGCTTAGTGGTCAGGGTGGCAGCAGTCTCTGCAGCCAGGGTGTCCAGCTCAACAGTGGTGACTCCACTGTACAGACCCTGTATTACTTTCATAGTGATCTGAGCCTGCAATCACAGAGAATTCACTCAGCTGACATGGAGTTCACACACCACAAAGAAAGTATAAAAGTCGTGCATTGTTGATAGTGCTTTGAACTTACAGGGTCAACAAATTCACTGTTGAGTCCATAGCACAGCTTCTGGATGCGAGAGGTGATTTTGTCGAATGTAACTCCCTCCTGGCGTCCGTCTGGAAAATAGGAGACGTTATAGTTTCATAAATCTACTACGTGAACATCTGAGGTCGATTCTCCCGATAAAAGTAACTTCAGCTGTAAACAATCCAATGCAAACAGAGCTCGAGCTGTAATCAGATGACCTTTCCTGACTAATTAACCCGCGCGCCTAACACCTGCCCATCCAGTTCTAATGATAACCAAAGGAAGTGCACCTTGCTTCTTCGCGCCATTAACACAAAGATAATTGTTATGACCCTCTTATTACTACTTCCTTAACTCTACTACCTTTTAACACACCTGATATCAGCAAAGTGGAAAATGAAATATCGAAAGCAAACCAGGTATCAGGACACTTTATGTCGGGTTGTTGTTTTTTAATATAAAACATTCAGAAAACAGAGTGAAGTTGCATTCAAAATGAAGACAAAACAGGCAACAACCCTGTCAAAAAAAGAAGATACACTGCCTGCTTTTGTTCTTAAATTAAGTAGTCTGTTTAGCACATTAACAGAAAAACGCCAAACAAAGAAACACCCATGTATATACCACTTAACTCAAATTTTAACCCAAAAGTCTGATAAATTATTCAGTGCTGCATTTCTTTAGTGTTTTCACAGTCACATCCGTTTATATTAGTTAATAAGGCTCTACCAAACTTGCACCTCTATTGCACCATCACCCAGCAGTCATATAACATCATTTTCGCACCAACATTATTAAAGTAAGCTACTTTACCTCGCTTCACGACGTGCATATTGACAACAAGGCAGATAGTTTCTTCCTCGTAGAAGTGGGTGTTGTATTCCTCTCGGCTGGAGACCGTAAAAGTATAAAATGATTGTGAAATAGAGTTGTTATTACCGACTATTCTCCCCACAGACACAGTTGAATCTCAAACTGAGGGCGCCAACAAGTCACAAGCCGGTTACGTTGCATTGAGTCAGCGGTCCAGCCAATCAGAGAAGACGGAAATAGATGTTTTGACCAATCACAAGCCAGCGTTTTACAACAGCTCATCGCAGCTTCCGGTCTGATCAGGCGGGATATTTCAAACAACAGGTTTGTTGAGATGTAGCGAGGTCTATTTTATTTGTTTTTAGCGATGAGACTTAAAGATCATCTCAGGAATTACACTGCATAGAAATGTTTCTGAGTTAGTAACCCGGTTATACTCCCAGAATTTACGGGATATGACCACACTTAAACTTTTTGATTATGTGTAAAAAATCGACAATATGGACGAGTACAAGATTAGAAACAACCTATAATAGTCGATGTTTGCATCAAAGCTGTACAACAAGGAGAGACGTCCACACCAATTGTCTAGAATATTAAAAATTGTACCCAACTAACAAACTAATACGTTAATATGTTAGAAAACGAATCAGCATGAAAACATGACATTTTTGATCATTTGTAATGTCAGTGATCTGAATGCCATATGTATTTGGAAGAAATGAAAATGTAGGTATTTAAAAGGTATTTCAGGTTCTGTGATTCCTGAGATCAAGCACTCCATGTAAAAGAAGCTGCAAAGAATTTTGTCTGTATCAATTTTGGTGACCCCTGTGGGCAAATACACTACAGCTCAAAACTTGTCTGGTCTTGTCCAAATTCCAACATTTTTCTGTATCTGACAATCATATCCTGTTATTTTTAACAGTCCTATGTGCAGTATGTGTGATGCTAAAAAATAAAAATAGATTAAAGGTGCATCTTCAGTGTGCTGTCTATGACCTAGTATGACACCAAGCCTATACCCTTTTCTAACAGTTTCATGTAGCCTGTTAAAAAAAATTACAATATAGAAAATATAGTATAAATATAGAAATATAAATATAGAAATTCTTAATCTAATTACTGATGTTCTTATTTACATTACAAAGTTCATAAAAAGGCATTGGTATCGAATTTGACCTTTTCTCCGCCATCTAAGAAGTCCTCACATGCAAAGGCTTCAAACCAGAGTATTGTTTTAAAAGGTTGACCAAGAAATGCATTACTCCACTTGAGCAAAAATAAATAATAATAATTATAATGATAATAAAGATTTGTTAATCAAATATGTAATTTGGTATTTAAAGTGTAACTCAGATTGTGAATATTTTCTAATCTTATTGATCGGGTGCCAGTAACTATGCTTATTTTTTCCCAAAAAACTTTATTTGAATTAACAATATGTTGTACATTTCAATTCGAAATGAAGTACATAACAATCTTCAAAGAACTCATCTGAGGAAAGTAAAATTTTCACAAGTAATAAACCGTTTGAATCAAGCAGCTGGTGAACCAGGAGTATATTATTAGAAAACCATGCAGAGTAAAATAAGGAATTTATTTCAATGTGTTATGTCTTTATTATTCCATGTTTTATATATGTGTGGAGAGAAGTTGTGTTTATATATTGGTGACCATGAAAGAAGCGTCTTTTTATGAAAATTTGATAGTTTCAATGGGATTTTTTCGATTTTGTAATTGCAGAGTAAAAGAAAATGTAGGCCACCTACTTCAGAATAAAACAAAGTTTGGTATAAAGTTCCAAACTGAGGAAGGGTTTTTTATAAATTGCTTCAGCCAATTAATATTGAAAGTGTTATTTAAAGTTTGGAAGTCTCAAAAGTTGAGGCTGCCTTTATCATAGTTATTCATTATCACAGATTTTTTAATGTAGTGAGTTTTATTTTTCCATACAAAGTTAAAGAGCATTTTACTATTTGTCGTGAAGATTATTGTGAATAAGGACACCGGATGTGAGGTCATCGGGCTTGTTGCTAATGCCAATGGACCCGGAAAGGTAAGGCAACACTCCGAAGATGGCCGGGGTGTTCGATGTGGAGGTGGACGGTGTGGAGCACGACCATGGACTGGAGCATCATGATGAACCACAGCAGGTAAGAGGCCAGAGACACATTATAATGTTGTGACAGAAAAATCAGATGCCGGTAAATTCTCACCGTGCTGCACGCCACGAACACGAAACTATGTGCTAGCTTTACTCATAGGTTTAGACCAATGTTAGCATCTAGCTTATTTTAACCATCTGTTTTCAGACTGAGTTTGTTGTTTGGATTGTATGAAAGGTCGTTTGACGTTTTTTGTTCAAAAAACAGCACAACAAGAAAGAAAAAACCCGATAGTTGTGTAGTATCGCTGCGCTAGCCGACGTTAGCTAACCGAGTATTGTCCAAATCATGTTAAACCTCCAATCTGCTCGAAGTAGCTAACCGGTTAAAGCGTTAAATTAAATCCAATCTGACACATTCACGATTTCTACATGCTTTGCAGAGCTTATCTGACAGTTTGATTTATGAGCGCTACACAAATCATTACAGCTGATGTGGCTGAACGGGTCAAAGGTCACTTATGGTCACGCCTGCTTTAGGTTAAAGGCAAAGGGCCAAGCGAGCGTGAAGCTGTCGGTGTCAGTCAGGGGAAGCAGCTCAACCACTTCCTGTAGTCTTTCAAGCCTCAGGTCAAACACTGTGGATTGTACGCCGGTGTTAGAGCAGATGTCACACACACACTCAGACTGTATAGACTATTTACGGTCTATGGCAGTGGTTCTCAACTGGTCTCACTCTGGGACCCACATTTTCCCATGGTCCTTAAGTCGCGTCCCACTTTTATAGAATTCAGACCAAGCAAGTTAATTTCTATATATATATATATAAGCTTTAAAGACTCTAATCTTTAACATAAATCCACGTGTTTTATTGAGTGAAGTGCATTTTAGAGCACATGAAGGGGACAACATGAGGACGACAACTACTGAAGTTGCATGTGCAAAAAATATCAAATATCTAATAAAAATCACATTAAATATTTTCTTTTTTAAATGGCTGTTCGTGACTCATCCAGAACATGTCCGTGACCCACTTTTGGGTCGGGACCCACCAGTTTAAAACTGCTGGTCTATGGTCACACAGCCCGCAGTTGCTTTGTGCCGGCACACCTCTGCATCTCAGTTTAGATAGTAGGGCTGCATCTGTTGATCATTTTAGTTTGGTCTGCAAAAGTAAAAGCTATCACATTTCAAAAAGCTCATAATTAAATTTTAAAGAGCTTTAAATTAGAAACTAATAACTTAAAACGAGTGAATTTTTGGACATATAATGATCAAAATGTGGCAACTGGATCTGATGTTTGACATTTTAACCAGAGTGAGTCATCTGCAATCAAAATATTTGGTGGTTAGTTTATTTTGGTTTATTTGATTTTTGCTGCCCTAACATGTTTGTACCAGTCCGCCCGCTGTTTTCTGAGGAAAATTCTCAGGAAATTTTAATTAGTATGACTTTTAATTAGTACGGCTTTCTTGCTGTGCAACTTTTCACTTCAGCCATAATGAGGTTGTTACACAAGCTAAACAACCTGGGAGGGACTGTAATTGCTAAACATACTTTGTAATAACTTCTTCATCCTTGTTTAAAGACACATGCTCATGAAGGGTTGGCTAATTTGTTTCATCATCCTAAACAACAATTGAATTCAGATCATTACTGACACTCTGCGTTTGGTATGCAGAGTAATGATGTAATGAAAGGTGTAGGAGACACATGACACACGATGCTGGATAAAGTTATTTAGTTTTTGGACCTGTTTAAAGTAACAAGAATATCAATTCTGAAATTATTATTATTATTTTTTTGCCTTCTTTTAAGTTGGATGTTTCGAAGCTTTCACCAGAAGAGAAATGGAGGTCAGTATCTTCACAACACTTTTAATTGATCATGCATTCATTCTTTCGATACTGCTTGAATTGTGATTTTAAGAGAACACTTTGTTCAGATGAACTGGTTAAATTACTCCTATGTCATTTCTGTATAAATTTGCTTCAAAGAGAGAGTAGTAAAGGTCAGCGCACCTTAAACTGCACGTCCACCTTTTCTTGTTGTGACTCGTGACACAGATCATGTGTCACTATGAAACATGAATTGAGTACGTTCCTTTTTTCCTCTTGTTTTGTACAGGGTGGAGCATGCAAGAATGCATGCCAAACACAAAGGCCACGAGGCCATGCACGCAGAGATGGTGCTCATCCTCATAGTCACCCTTGTTGTTGCACAGCTTGTTCTTGTGCAGTGGAAACAGAGACATCCAAAGTCATACAATGTAAGACACACAAGATAAACATTTATAAAAGCCTCCATATTTGTTTTGGGTCCAGGTAAACTATGTCTGTAAACTCGGTGTGTGTTAGTGTAAGTCTGTATATTTGCAGAGATGGATAAGACAACATGAATGTGTATGTGTTTGTATTACATTTTTAAAGTTAATTTTCTACCTATGTGGAGGCACATGATTATAAATACATGTTCAATATGTGACTTTAGTGTTTTTTTCTTATTGTCTCTTTTTTTTATTTTTAAACAGCATAAAAAGCCTCTTTTGACTCTTTGTCTGTGTTCTGCTGTCTCGTAGCTGGTGACTCTGTTTCAAATGTGGGTAGTTCCTCTCTACTTTACTACCAAACTTCACTGGTGGAGGTTCCTTAGCACATGGTTTATCTTCTCGGTCATCACAGCATATGTTTCCTACCGTGCCACACGCAAGCCGCTGGCATGCACCACACCAAGGTAAAACCCCTGTTTGCACTCCACCATGTCCTAAAAATACAAAGATATAACTCCAGTGAGTGAACATTGAAACATTCCTACATACTCTGAGAGAGTCTTTCTTTTTGGCTTTTGTAGGTTGGTGTACAAGTGGTTCCTTCTCCTCTACAAGATCAGCTATGCCACAGGAATAGTTGGCTACACTGTCGTCATGTTTACACTATTTGGTATCAACTTAATATTCAGGTATGTATTGTTTGAAGTCATGTCAGTGGTGCTACGTAAGCCCTACATTACACAAAAATTTCAGCACATATTGACTTTCACTACTGCACATAAGAACTCTCTGTTTGTAGTTCACTGAAGACCACAGGAGTCTTCTTTATCAGGTTGTCTGGCTGTTTATGAGCCAACTAGAAGATGAATCATGATAGTGCCGTCTCTTAACAGGATAAAGCCAGAAGATGCAATGGACTTTGGTGTTTCACTCCTTTTCTACGGGCTGTATTACGGGGTATTAGGAAGAGACTTTGCAGAGATGTGTGCAGACTTTATGGCTTCAACTATCGGGGTAAGATGAAAGAGTAGACACTGTTTGTTTCTGAGTGCTGTTAGTGATGATAACTGTGGCTTGCATTCAAATTTAACTCTCCCTTTTTCCACTGTTTTATTAGTATTACAGTGCATCTGGCATGCCAACCAAGCACCTCTCTGACAACATCTGTGCGGTGTGCGGTCAGCCCATTCTTGTAGATGTCAGCGAGGAGGGGATTATTGAGAACACATACAGATTATCCTGCAACCATGTGTATCCTTCCTTTTGAGACGGTTGTTCACGGCCGCCGTCAGCAGTAAAAGAGAAGTTCGGCTTTATGATGAGTATTAACGTGAGAAATTCATACATGTCTATAAAAGGTAAGGTCGTAGGTTTTTACTGATAACTGTGCTGTGTACTCATTAAGCAGTTAAAGAGGAATTGGTGGCGTTAACTTAACCTTTGTGTTAGACTGTTAGTGTAGTGATACCGTGGTGACATGAACAAACATTACTTCCTCCATGAGTGTGCAGTTTTAATAACATACAAGCCTATTGAGTGAACAGCTCAGTCTGCTTGTTTTCTGTCTCAGAAATCCTCTAGTCCTGATGCATCAAAAAAGTAGAATATCATGAAAAGGTTATTTTTTTATATTAATAATTTTATTCATAATATGCACCTTTACATTTGATTGGATCACATTTAACTGAAAACTCTGCTTACAGATCAGTGCTGTTAATCCTGGGCCATGGGTTATTAGATGGAGCCCCTGTCTTAATCAGCAGACTGATGTTACGTCTCTTTGTTTACACTTTAGTGGCTGGACTAATTTTTCGTTACATCTTAGTATTATTGGTCATTTCTGTTGACTTGATACTGTTTTCTATATATCACAAATGTTTAATCATTCTAGATAGTTCCCCCGTGTTTTATAGCGATTGAACTCCCTGATTTTGCTTTAAATTTTCTGTGATATTCAGCGTACTTTTACTTTCAAACCTGATAATACAATTAATGTACAAATGCTAAATTCCCCCAAAATTACACAGATAGGTCCTTCGCAGGAAGTATATGTCAAAACATTCATCGTAGACTTCAATATCTCTCTGTGAATACCTGTATTTGATTGGGTTCAGTTAAATTTGTAAATGTCAAATGAAAGCCAGAAATTCCTAAACTTTTGGAACTAATTCATCTGTAAAGGTCATTTTTGTCCCCTTGAGCTACAGATTGTCTTTTTGTAACTTTAAGAATCAATTAAAATTGATGTTTTCCCACATTGTTTTATAAAATGTCTGAAAAGTTCGATTTAACAGTTGGTACTTACAGCCAACATACACACTCAGTATAATGCATTTGGGTATTTCAACAAACGTCAGTCTCTTCAGAGTGATTCTTTCTGAGCCGGTACACGTTTGAACTGCTGCTAACACACTGCTGTGCAGAGCCTTAACTCTGTTCTCAGGTTCCATGAGTTCTGCATAAGAGGATGGTGCATCGTGGGAAAGAAGCAGATGTGCCCGTACTGCAAAGAGAAGGTGGATCTGAAGAGGATGTTCAGTAACCCGTATCCTTTTTGTTTTGTCATACACCTCACACATTCAAGCGCCACTGCTTTTTCCACTTTTATTTGTTGTATTATTTTCATTTATGGACATGTTTCTCCACAGAGTGTCTAATGAAACTGAGAAAATTGGTGTGATATTGAGAGATTTAAATGGCAATGTGCATGCAGAGGCTGCATTTATGTAAATCTGGCCTTCTTAAGGTCCTTACACACACATTCGCCAGGTGAATTATTCGCTTTTTTTTTTAAACAGCATAAAGTCAATGCAAGCTTCCACACCGGCAGCGATTTTTCCGCGGGGCAAAAAGCGTCTTTTATTTCTTCACTCTTGTGTCGAATTTTTCGGAGATTCGCAGGCGAATATCTGGACCTGCTAGACCTCTGGCCAATCAAAAGTCATGTTGTTTATGACGTCACAGACCCATGCAGCTGCAGTTCACACGACATACACCACCACTGGCACCAAGAGCAACGATGGGAGAGAGTGTGTACCACAGAGTGGTCGCCCGGTGTGTATAAGTGAAAGCAATTTTTCGGACCGGCGAATATTTTCGCATTTTCGTCTCGCTTTTTCGCTTCGCAAATTCGCTGGTGTGTAAGGACCTTTACAGTTGACCTCAAACTAACATCCAGGAAACACAGTCATAGCAAATTAGTTGAGAAAGACAGTTTTCCTGTAACAGGGAGGAAGTTTCAGCAGTGAAGTTTTAGGTGATTTTTTTGGGCTGCTCTTTTCAGGCTGTCTGGAACAGCAGATGAGACATTTATAGGCTGAATACCAAGTTCCTGTTCCTTCTTGTGGTTCACAGATTACACATCTGATAGATGAAATGCTAAATTATGTAATTACCTTTAGAGAAACTGAAAGCAGTTTCTGTGTCCTCCTGGTCATTTACCGGTGGTAGAATGTGTAATAAAAGCTTTCTGTGTTTTCAGTCATTTTATTTATTGATTGGACCATCATAGTTTCCTTAACCCACATATTTGTAGCTGGGAGAGGCCTCATGTCATGTATGGACAACTTTTAGACTGGCTTCGTTACCTGGTGGCCTGGCAGCCTGTCATTATTGGATTTGTTCAAGGTATCAACTACGTCCTGGGTCTGGAGTGACCTGGGACCGAAGGCAATGGACATAAACGCCATACAGAGAAGATATGCACTGGCTCAAAAGACTGAGAGCCTAACATTGAACTAAAACACAATTAAAAAGTGTCTATACTTTTTTGTACATATTTATAGGCACATATCTGTATTTACAGTTCATTTGAATTTTATTGGTAATTTGAATTTGGATGTCTGTCATTTCCCAGGATTTGCTACACAATGTTACATTGTATTAATCAGTTTGTGCATTTTCTGGTCTAGTAAAACGGTTGTCAAAATCATTAGAGAGGTGCTTTTTACTAATTTATGTCTTAAATGTTGTTGATACTTAGTTCAAAGATCTTGGCTGGAGTTTTTGATCCTCATGTCTGATGGTTTTCAAACATGAGTAATAAATATTAAATGAAACGAGTAATTCCTCCCCAGCTCCCTGTGCCTCTACGCCCACAAACACAGAATTCGGAGACTTCCCCTGGAGTCGTTTTGCCACCACGTCATTCAAAGTGATCTCTTACTCAACAGTTACGTGACCTTTTTATTACAAATTCCACATTTTGGACTTAAGTGACACAAGCGACAGTTTCCTTAGCGCTCACAGTCACACGTCATGTGACTTGAGGCTTCCTCATGAGGGGAACGGTGCTCTTTTAAAATCAGAGGATTCCTCATACCAAACATGTTATCATGGAACTTCTAGTGTTACTGGATTTCAAAATGGCCTCATTGTTTTCATAGACACTCATCCTTACCAGCAGACTGTGACCTTTCCCCTTGATACTTTTCACTTCATTAACTTAATGTGGTTTAAATTGTAGGGATCTCTCTGTCTGCTGGACATGCTTCTCTGATTTTGCTCAAGACTGTCAGCTCACCAAATTTTCAGCAATAACAATATCACCTGAAAATGTGTCTAGCCACAGAGATAGTTTTGTTTCTTGCTGAAGCCCCAAATTAACATGCTACCAGTTTATTCTACATGTTTTCTTGAGATCGCCTCTAAATACAAGATGATCACAATTCAAAGCTCCAGTGCTGCACTAACAGAACAGAAGCACAGAAATAGGCTCAACTCACCTCATTAGCGAGGACAGTGGCTGCATGCCATGTCATGGTCTGGCCTATCAGGGACCAGCCTGTTATTTTGTTTTCTCAATTGTCTGGAAATGATTTGTTTTCCTCAAAGAAACTCATTCATCTTTGTTGAATTACGATGGCAGCAGAAAACAAAGGGATAAATATTTCAAAGCATGAACGATAAAAACTGCAGACTCTGAAATTGTGTTATGAAATGGTGACAACCCAGAAAGAGTTAACCAGTTAGTTAGTTAGTCAGTTAGTTAGTTAACTATCTTTTATTGAATTTCCCCTCTTGGATAAATAGTTCTCATCTAAACATTTGCGCTTTTGTTTTGTTTTGAACTAAAACTGAGCATAAAGAGGAGCTTGAATCCAGAGACAAAGGGATTCGGGACAGTGCTGGTCTTTTTAATCTGATATCCATTAACTTGTCCATTTTCTGGTCTGAAATGTGCTGAGAGTCGGTTCTTTTGGCAGCTTCTGGTCACAGTATCACCTGCTGTTTTATACTTCAATCTCACACAGTGTAAGGAGGACACAGGCCGATAGGATTGTTTTATCTCTACTTTGATCATAATCCGTTAATAAATGTCACATGACTCAGATGTTGTGATTGTGTTTTCATCCATGCATGCTTGTGGATTATGTTGTCATTGTCACTGAGACTATGTCTTGACATAATTTCAATCTCTGGATTAGTCAGCATGCCTCATTTATGTTGGCATAATATGTGTTCACCATCTCTTTCCAAAATGAGTGGGCAAGTTTTAGAGGAAATCCCCATGAGTTGTATCAGTTTGAGTGGGTGTACAGTTGGGGAAGTGCATTATGTGAGTATATATAGCCCAAAGCTGCAGTCAGAGGCACAAAGCTCTCACTGAAGGAGTCAGCATGAAGTCGTCGCCTATTGTCCAAGGTAAAAACAATTCATTATACTGGCAGTACTTTGAACTGTATCATGGCATTGCTTGTGATTGTGCTGTTTCTCTGCAACAGCCTTGATTTCTCTGAGTCTGCTGTGTGCAGATGGATTTCCAGGTACAGTATGTTTTGTGAACAAAAAATGTTTTGGTTTTGGAGTATGTGGAAAACATTTTTTTTTACTAACTTTTTTCTTTTCTCTCTCTCTCTCTAGCTTCTGAGTTTAAATCCCCAGAGATCATTGGACCTGACCATGTCCAAATAAAAGCTCATCCAGGTACAAAAAAAACCCCTTAAGTTTTCTGATAACTATAGCTTTTCAGGTGCGCTACTGTGGAACATCTCATAGATGATGACACAGTGAACCATTTACAATCTGTGCATGAATTTAAACTATATATGGTCAAACAGATCTGGATGCTACCTTTCTTGCAGGTGGGCAGCTGGTTCTTAACTGTGAAGCGTTTGCAAACTGTGAAGTTGATATGACGGTCATCTACTGGCTTGTGAATGACTCTTTTCCCGAGGACACGCCCAGCAGCGGCAGAATGGTCGAATCAGAGGAGTGAGTAAAACAGAGTTTTACTTTAATCAAAATCATCTTAAAACAAAAAGTTGTTTCAGTGAAATTTACTTAACAAATTTTTACAAGTGAGAGAAGAAGGAAATCCTGAATAAACTTTGCCAGCCAACATACAAATAATGCATCCTTAATGTTTTAGATCCACATTAGAGGACGGTGAAATCCTTCAGAGGAGTTTGCTGTTGAAGAACGTCACATCAGAGGATCTTAAATCCACCTTCACATGTGTGGTTACCAATGCTGCTGGAACAGCCATGAAACACACGACATTATCAACAAAAAGAAGCAGATGCAATGTAGGAAAAAACAGAAAATACTAAATGTTACTGCAAAGTGAAAATCTCTGCAAAGGGACTCATGTGAGTCAACATCTGTTATTTCAATACTACGAAGATCTATAGTGAGGAAACATTGAACAAAGATGGAAAATATCTAGTCTGTGTTGCATTTGGCTCCATTATTACAGATATTTCTCTGATAGCTCTGTTTCAAAAGGCAATGTGTGAAAAATTTGGGTGCAGCTACTCTTCTTGAAAGGGAACCAAGAAATACTTTAAAATGACATTTGGCAGTTATGATGTGGAGTTTTTTCTTTTTCTTTTACAACTGTTTACTTTTTGTCATTAAATGAACAGATTATATGTGTAAAACTGTATGAGCAATTTGCCTACTTGCTGTCTCTTTGTATGCCATCATAGTGTCTATGTTTTAAAATCATCATTAAAACGTTCCCATTATAATGACCTTAATCCATTTTATTTACAAACTCAAGCGTCCAGTGCTGATGGATTGCTGAAAGACTTCCTCCGGTTTTCAATTTAAATCTTGACATATCAGACAGGAAGTCAGCAGGAAAAAACACTAAGCTCAACGCTTCATGATGCAATCTACCACAGCATTATATTAGTACTGCTCAAGATTATCAATTCAAGCAACTAACAAGAATTTATACACAGTCAACAAAAGTTTACAAATTTAAAATGACAATACTATGATTTTGTAAACCTTTCATAATTTCAACACTTGTAAGAGATAAGGCACAAATGTAGACAAACTTTTGATATGATTTAAAGCTCCTATGAGGAATTTTTGATTTGTGTTTACTTTGTTGCCCCCTGTGGCCACAGAAGTGTGACTTATTTCTTTGCTGATTTTTATCCTGTGAGTACAAATAAAACCTTACCATTCCAGCCCCAGTTTTCAGATCTTTGACTTTGAAAATGTAAAAAGAAAAGAAAAGCTGCGATGTAGCGACTGCGGTTTAGGCATCACAAAATAACTTCATGAAAAGTGTCTTTTTACCAAGGGTCTCATTTGCTTTTGTAGATGATAAAAATCCTGGTATGAATTTGAATTTTTTGTTAAATAGTGTATTAAAAAAAAAATCCTTACAGGAACTTAAGGCAACATTTAAAGAAAAGCAAATTAAATACACTTAGTATGTGGGTGACAGGAAATTAAAGGCCATCAGTCAGTTGGCTGCCAGAAAGTGCCAGATTATTGAGTAAATACATGATTTAGTAGCATTCTTTTGTGATCATAGTAACTGATAATATAAATTTATAAAGTTGATAAAATAAAAATATAATGAATAAAAGTTCTTGAAAAAATAAACAAGTCCCAACATCAGTTCTCTATATCAAAACACACTTCTGCTTCTCTGCAATATTCTGTTTCCTGCACTTTTGACATTCGTGCAGCTTTACAGGTTCTTGTGTTTTCCTTTAAGGCTTTATCAGAGCATTTATGTCAGCCAGAGACACATTTCTTTGTGAAGACAGGCACAGTTCTGAGACATTCACACTTTGAATTCAGAACAAGTGTATTTTGTTTTTAATGACTTTGGCATCTGTATTTTTGAGTTTGATGATCAACTGGATGCTGCGGCTGCCCCTGAGGCTGACCAATCCAGCTCCTCCAGGCAGCGCTGCAAGTTGTTTTTTCTGCCGGGGGGATGATGTTCACTCAGCTTCTTCTTGATGAGTGCCATAGCATCTTTGATGACTGTTGGCCACTTTAAAGAGGAGGTGCAAAAAGGTTGGATGAGCTCCAGGTTGGTCTTGGTTGCCATTCCAAAGAGGAAACGCAGGAAAAGGTCCAGTTTACCATCCTCACACTGCAGGCTTCTGTCCACTGCACTTTTGTAGAGGTCCATCTTCTTGTGTCCTTTTAACATCCCCCTTACCTTCTGCTTCAGATGCTGCTCAAAAATGTTCTTACCATGGTTGCTATAGGAGAGAAACACATACAGAGCAGCCAGGTACTCCTGCATGGTGGGGTGAATGAAGCTGATGACTTTCTCTTGAAACAACACAAATGGTTTTGTGACATATTGTGTGCAAAGGCCACTGTTAACCACTGCCTCCTCGTCGCTGATTCCAACCTCCTTCCAGTCAGACTTGATCATCTTGAACTGGCCTTGCTCCAGCATGTTGAAGGCCAACTTTCCCAGTTTCATGAGGAAGTCTCTCTCGTCCTCCGGTTTCAGTTCTGGAGCTCTCGACATGCGATGATGACGTGTGAGTGCTAGCAGAAGCTTTGTGTACATGTAGGTGATGCTGCGCGGCAGCTCCGCATCTGCTCCCTGCTCAGTAAACAGACGTTGGCACTCCTCAGCCACCAGGGAGCAAAACAGAGGCAGGTGGCACATGATGCGGAGTGTTTTTAAAGAGCTGATGTACTCAATAACTCGAGCTGCTTGATCCGGATCCTGAAATTTCTTCTTGAAGTATTCATCTTTTTCAGAGTCACAGAATCCACGCACTTCTATCTCGTCATAGTGCGCATCCCAAGGAATGCAGCGCTTCACTTGCGGGCGTGTCGTGATGATGAAGAGGCCGCGATAGAGCAACCTACTTCTGAGAAGGTTGACCACAATGATGTTCAGGGAGGTCGGATCAGTGTGATCACAGAGAAGCTCAGTGTTCTGAAAGTCAAGGTTCCCCTTGTACTCATCAAGCCCGTCAAAGACGAACAGCATTTTGCAGTTATCAGATCTATAATCCTCGTCCCTCAGCCTCTTGGTCTCTGGGTAGAGAGTCTGTATAATTTCCAAAAGAGAGACCTTGCTACCCTCAAACTGTTTGAGCTCTCTGAACGGCAAAGGAAACAGGAAAGTCACATGTTGGTGCGACTTCTCTTCAATCCAATCCAATATTAATTTTTGTACTGCCATAGACTTTCCTGATCCTGCCACACCAGTGATCAACAGAGACCTCATGTTCATGTCCTGCAGCCGTCTAGCACTCATAATATCATCTATAGAGAGCCGGGTCCCTTCTTCTCGGTTGCTGTCCAGCTTTTCTATGGTCATTACCTCATGTTCAATATTTGGACCATTATCACATGTTGTGGTGATGAAAAGATTGGTATAAATATCATCTATGGGCGTTTTTGCTCCCTGTGTAGTAAAACCCTCACATACTTTGCCATATTTTTTCTTCAGAGTCTCACTTAGATCATGGCGTACTTCATCTGGAAAGAGAAAAACACATAAATATTATTTCTAAAGATCTGATAATCAGTCAGTATTTTTCACAGGAGTCAAAATACTCGCCAATTGTTGTTGCACAGTCAATAGTCCTCTAAATTTAGCTTCTTCTTTTCAGAGATTAAAAGAAGCTTTTCAGAGATACAGAGATACAAAATCAACATACTTCTGAGGCACAGAGTCTTCAGGTAATCAACCAACTTCTTTCGCTCCATTTCCTCCAGAATGCTTCTGGTGATCTGCAAAGACACCTCCAGGCTGTAACACTCCAGCAGTCGGTCCACAAGGTCCACTATATCCATACTATGTGGAGGAGTGGTAAAGGTCTGAGGGTAACGATTCCACAGCATCATCTTCACGGTCTTCAAGTTCTCATCAGACAACTCCTTTAGGGTTTTACAGATAGCCTGATGGCAAAATGACAAAAATCACTGCTGTTGCTCTAGAAAAGAAGATATGCTCTGCTTAATTTCTTCGAACCTAAAACACAGAAGAGGTAACGCATACTGACCTTAAAAGTGAACGCGACTGTCAGAGAGGGATGCCTTATCTCATTTGGGTCTGTGATTAACTCAGGCCTGTCAGTTAGCTCTGGGACATCTTCTTCTATGTCTTTATCCCTGGTGAGGCCACAGGAGAATAACATTCTTTAGGGTTCACTTTTATTATAAGTAAACACACAAAAACACCAGTTTCACCCATGATGCACGCCATTTCAACTAATTAATTTCAACTATCAGGTGCTTTATGCACAGACAGAAGGAAACAGAGAAAGAGAGAGACTCACATAACCAGGTGTCACTTGATTAAGCACATAATGTAGAGCATGATAAATGATGGCCTCATTTTCTTTACTTTTTTGTGTCAGGGCATTTTTTCCAGTGTTATAACAGTATTAGGGGGTAATACTATCGGGAAAGGATCACTTATGTCAAAAATGGGTGGAAGACTCACACAGACATCAGCCGAGAAGAGAGATGGCAGACTCATGAAAGAGTGTCTGCAAATTTTTTTATATTATCCATAACCAGATGTTAAGATTTGATAATTACCCATGCTTTCCTGCAGCTGACGTGGATTTTAGACCACACTAGTCCCTTCTTTAACTAAATAACGGCCCTGACACAGCTTCAGAATACGAGCATTGTGTGAAAACAAGGGGCCTCTCCACAGAAAGAACAGGTCAGACGTTTACTTTGAAATCTATTCAAGAAGTTAGGTCATAGTACACCTTTCATGCTTGTGACCTGGACACAGTTGATATAGAGCCAACACAACCCTCGACTAATGTTTTTCTGTTCACTTTTGCATAGATCCATGTACATATAGAGCAGTGGTTCTCAAGTCCAGTCCTCAAGGCTCACTGTCTTGCATGTTTTGGATGTTACACTGCTCCAACACACCTGATTCAAATGATCAGCTCGTTATTTAGCCATTACAGATCTTAATAACGAGCTGATCATTTGAATCAGGTGTGTTGGAGCAGGGAAACATCAAAAACATGCAGGACAGGGGGCCTCGAGGACTAGACTTGAGCACCACTGACCTTGAGTAAAAAAAATCTATTCTCTTCTGTTCATCTTTGTTATGCAAGACCCACTGCTCACTCCAGTGATGTGGAGGGTCTCATCCTTTAACATACACATTGAAATTAAAATCAAGGCATTATGCAGCCGGCATACATCATGTGAGGAGGTGGCTTAACACTTAGAAATGACATGCACTGGTTGCATTTCTTACTTTGGTGTTCTCTTCTCACAGTCATCGCTGTCAAAGGAGTAGCAGCTAGAGAATGAATCAGCTCTGTACAGGTGGATCCTAAAACAAGAAAGACAACCACGCTTTATGAGTATTTAACATAGCTACTATCATGGTATAGTTTCTCTGAGGTACAGGCAAAGTAGCTTTTCTAGTTATTTTCTGAAATCTTTTGAACCTTGTGGAGCACCCCTCTTCATCCTCATCCTCCATGTCCTCCATGTTGTCTGCATTCTCCTCACTTTTCATTGAACAGTAGCTCAGAGCTGGAGCCACGGCATGGTCCACACGATGCCTGAAGAAAATGGATGACAGGATTACAGTTTAGCCACTCAGGAAGGCCAGACTAACATATGCTAGACAAGATCATTTTAATGTTAAAGCACTTTCTCTAGCACCTTCAAGTCTTTTGTATTTCAATTAAAAATGAGAAGGTCTAAAGAAGGTTGACCGACATAAAGAGGCTCACTTCCAACTCTGTATCGGTCACTGAACTGGTCGGTTGAATCAAGAACCTTAATATTACTGCAGGACACGGTTATTCAATATGACCACTGACTATATCAAACAAGACAAGTAGAGTTCTATTTAGTCCTCCAGGGGGAGCTCCTGATCTGTTTTCACTACTGTTTTTTCACAGAATTCCTGAGAAATGTAGTTTCACTTTGTACTGGATCCTTTAAAGAGAAAGCTATCTTTTTCTGCCATGGACATTGCACAACCTGCTCTAAAACTACTACTCTATAGTTATATAAAGAAGTATGTAAAAGTCTTAGTACCAGTTGCTGATGTCCATTGCACCGTTCCCAAGGTCAAGAGACGGCCTCCTTGGTGGGATGTAATAAACATCGTCATCGTCATCTTCATCTTCATCTTGATCTTGAGGTTGATAATGAACATTCTCTCCTCTTCCAGACACTGCTTCTCCTATGGAGGAGATGCCTGACAAGGCTGCAGCTTCCATTTCAGTGTCGTTCATGATGTTGTAGAGAGGGTCAACCAACTCATTGGATGAGAACACACATATTATACTTCTCCAGGGCTGGTCAGGACAACCTATCTGTACCTGCCTAAAAGCAAAAGTGACAAAAGTACAAATCATCAGCTCTCAAACTCTCTCACAAGTTTTATAGAGTCAATGACAAACCAGATTTTCAAGTTTCTTCCACTGGGTTGTTATCCAGCCCGTGTCGACTCCATATAATATTATAGTTTTACTCAATCCATAAAAGAGATATAAGATTTCTTAAGCAGACTGTACTTTGACATCTGGTGTCATCGTATAACACACAAAACTTGGACTCATTCTACAAAGTTCCAAAAAATAAGTAGGGTAGAGTGGGGTAAGATGAGCCATTTTTCATATTTCAGATCTCTACATCAAGGCAATCACAGTTTTGTCTCTAACTAGTGTATCTGCATATATTTCAGGATGTTTTGTATCCCTGCAAACCAACAGAATGAGTGTAAACAGAACTGTCTTGATAATGTAGCATGTCAAAAAGTGGTCTCCTATGGTCAACTTACCCTGTGTAAGTTGAGCCGTATCCCTACACCCCCCCCCCCTCCACCCAAGCCCCCAACCCTCACCTTCTCTCTCCCTAAATAACAGTCACTTCTTCACATTCATGTGTATTTTTATTTGTTATACGCTTTTCAACTGGTACAATAATTATTGTTATTATTACTGCATATAACTGCTAAAAAGCTGTTTTGTAAAAAGCCATTTTAACATGAGAATGTCTTTGAGTGATTCAGAACATTCACAGCTGTATTTTTGAAAAGAAAAAGTAACACATTTCAACAATCTGAACTGAAACTCTGATCCTCTCATCAGACTCCTTTACTTTCTCAGTTGATCCACTGGCTCAACTTACCCCTGAACTTCTATTATGACTTTATTATTAGTCCTCTAAGCTAAAATGGTGGACTTTTATGTTGTAGCTCATAGATACCACAATTGATGTATAATTAATAATTTGAATTTAATATGAAGTGATCGGCACCACTAGTTTTATTATAGATACAGAACAATAGAAAACTAACACAATCAGACTCAAACAGGAGAACTTGAAAACCTCCTGCTCTGAGATGCATTTTTTTAGTTCGTATTCTCGTCTTGACAAGTTTGAAGGTCGACCTGTCAACGGGACTTTACCCCCTCATATTACTCATTACCATGTGCTTTTATATCTAACTTTAGGGGGCAGTAACAAGTGATGATCCGCAAATTAACGTACATAAAAAAACTCACTAAAGCTTGTCTTTTCTGCTCTTTACATCTCATCACCAATGTTTCTGATGTGTTAATACGATCAGAACATCAGCTGAGTGTGATTCAGCTCCACTCACAGACCGTGTTTATAGTTAGCTGTAATATGGCCAAGTTCACACATATATTATACATGTGTGTATATATTATACATACATACATATTTGAACCCATCTCCCGCTTTTGAAACTAATCGTGTAATATTGTATCGCTGTGAGAGTCAAACAACATAATTAAAGCTATTTCGGATCTATTTACGCTGTGTTTACACATCAACATTAGCATTAGCTTCATAACTTTCGGTTGGCCTACGCACTTAGCTTTAACGTACACAACTAACAACACAACCAGTGAGTCCTATTCAGACTTACAGCGTGACTACTAAATCGGCAAAATATGAGAATTCGGAGTTATTGACGACCTTTAATCCCACTTTATAAAGACATAAAGACAAATACACTTACTTCCTGTCGTCATTTTTTGAAAGTAAAGCGGAAGTTCTTGTTCTATGATTGCATGACATAACAGAAGGAGCAGGAGCGTCTGCCCCCTACAGGTCTGGAGAGGATTACATTTAGAGTTTAACTCTTACTAAATTTGAAGTTAAGAAAAGTAATTCAGCTGTTGAAGACAACTTCTAAGACGTATCTTTTCGAGAGTTTATGATTAAAATGTCAAAAGCTAGTTTTCTTTATTTCATAAGGCTGATTTCAAACCGTCTCTTCTGAGTTGATGATCTACCCTACTGACTCATTTGTCTACCATAGGAACAGACAATGTGGAAATTGAATAGCCTTTAACATTTATAAGTAGGCCTCTTTTATATTGGCACATAATCACCCAAATGTGTACTGAATATTGTCAACTTATAATGAGCCTATATATCTATAGATAGGTCTCCTTTCAAGACTTATTTTCCGGTTTAACATTACTTTCCAGGAATATTTTGTTTTACTGTTGTCAGTTTAAAAAAAATGCAACATTGATGCAACAGAGACAAAAATACTTTGTCTTTTCCATTCCATACATTTTAATGTCATGCCAAAAGCCTGCCCAAAACAGTCGTTCAAAATGCCCCTTTAAGATTTACAGTTTGGTATGAGGATACTGGGTGTAAAGGATGGAAAGCCGGTGTTTATTTATGTTGCAAATTTTAGCAACAAGGACATTCAAAGTGTCTTACTCATACAGAAATTTAAAATATATATATATATCATTAAAAAAAACAAGAAGATAGGATAAAACTGGCAAAGATAGAAAGTTAAATACAATAACAGGTAACAAATAAGATGAGTAAACATCAGATTTAAAGTGTAATGTCATTATTTTGGTTAGATATTACAACAAGGTTTAAAAATACATCAATAAAAGGCAGCTTTAAGTAAGTCCTCATCTTTGATTGAAATATCCCAAATTATTATTTTTTCTCATTTCTAATCATAAGCCTCGAGTAATGCTGACCAAAAACACGTCACTTGAGGCAAATGACATTATTTTAACTCCCTCAGGTGCCACAACAGGCTTCAGCTTTAAATGTTTGTATCCAGATATGTTTTAGTCGATGCATATAGAGATTTACAAGAAATAAACAGATGGATTTCTCCTTTAAGTTTCTAAAATTAAGTTAGGGTCAAACACACTGTAACACCAAGTTAGACACTCTGTCAAGAGATGAGTGTTGCCGACGGCTTGCTTGTCTAGTTTTAGCAGCTTTAGTAACGACCGCAGATAGTAATACAGAGAGCCACATGCTCGACCAAAAAGCCAAACTAAAATGTTCTTCCTTGGGCTGCCCCCCCGCTGCAGTCTATAATGGACTGGCCTGAGGTCTTGCTACAAACAGGCAGCTGCTGGAAGAGAATGGGTGAGTTGTGTTTCATCTCTTGGCTAAAGAAAATAGGCAAAGCTAAAAAGATAAAAAGATGTTTGGTGGCTAGCGCTGTGGCTAGGACTGTTGTATGTACTGTTGTTGAAGTTAGGTGCTGTTCTGAGCATTATTTGTGGCTAAAGAGTTGCATTTGGTTGAGGTTGGCAACATTCATCTTTCAAGGGGGTGTCTAACTCTTATGGTGTGTTTGACCTTCACTTAATTTTATGCCGGAATATCCCTTTAAAGGAGAGGACTGATAGCCTACATCATGTTTGCTGTTGCTGCTTATTTGCTCAGGAAAGTCCTCTCAGCAGTAAGGTTAGTTTTTTTCTTTCATGTGTGTAGCATTGCTTGGTAAAGCGCCTTGTTTTATAGCTCTGCTCTGATACTGTATGTCTTCTGTGTTCATGTGAATTGACACTATTATACTGTGATCACTCCATTCATAAGGGATAAAAAAATCATTACCGCTGGTTTATTTGTTTCTATGACATTAATGTTATGTTGACTTCATTAACATTTATTGGTGAAATCCAGCCACATCATCTAACTGCACAATGAGTCCTGGTGCCTGTATTGACTTATGATTATTGATCATATTAAATGTCAGAGCTGGCACTGTTGGAGTTTCTGCTGTATTGATTCAAACCACCTGCTTGTTTTATATTATTTGCAACACTTTGAAAAATATCAGTTAATTATTACTGGCATGTATCATTATTTGACTTTATATTCTTGTCATATCCTGTTGTTACTTGTTTTTTTAATAGTTTAATGTCCCATACTGATTTGATGTGAAAGATGAGCAGGAGCTTTTGATTCTTTACATATTCTAATCATTATTGTACGCTGGAGGCTGTTACAATTGAAGTGTCTTTGAAACTTCTCAGAGAGAGTCAACAAGGTTAAAAAATTATTCATATTTAGCCCCCGAAAGAAAAACAAACACACATAAAAACATTGTTTTAGATATTCAACCAAGGGGAATGACATGCTGTTAAAATGTAGAGTTTGATTGTCCATGCAGAGAGTAATGCTGACACCCTGAAGCTGTTTACTAATAGGCTACGCCGATGGGCGACATGGTGAAAGCCAGGCGCTGTAAGCCAGGCGCTGTAAGCATCCTTGTCTCGTTAGTGACCGCTACGCTGAGCTTTGTGTGATGGAAGCGTGAGCAGCGACAAAGACAGCAGGAGGAAACACTGGCATGTATGAGGGGTGATCAGTGCCGGGGAGTTCGGGGAGGTTAAGCAAAGGCATCATTTAGTAGACAGGCTATTGTTTTGGAACATAGTTATCAAATGCAGGAGTGAGAATTAATTGAAAATTGTTATCTTAAAGCAGCAAAGGGGAGCAAAGTGTTTATAATAAAATATAATGGCTATAGCTCATGTCTTGGTGCGCCTAAAAATAAAGGTCAGATTTTTTTTTTTTTTTTCCGCAGGGCTAGAGCATTGCTGCCATCACTGTCTTGTAGCCTATTCTCATATTTTTTCCATGTAATTTTTTTATTTCACAAATTCACGTCAGTCACCCTTGTCAGCAGGCTTTTGAAAATTTAAAGTGATGAAAAGTGTCAAAACATTTTTTGACTGAATCTGATGAAGTGTTCACTTATTTTAAAAACAATGTTTTTTTATTATTTCCTGGGGATTGGTGGCTTTGGATTGTGGTTTCTGACAGACAGTAATCATTTGCAACTTTTGTAGGCATGAATTTCTGGGGCTGAAAGAAAGTTAAGGTATCATAAGTTGTTAATTATTTATGATTTAAACACCAAATAACCATTACTTCCCCCTTTTTCATACATCCTAGCCACGACCCTAGCCAGATGGGGTTGTTCCTCTGCCTTAGCATCTCTGTCTGATTGCAATTCCATGAAGAAATGATCATAAATTTTCTTCCTTGAGCTGCGTCCCCCTGCTGCAGTCAATGGACTCAGTCGGAGGTCTCTGTACAAACAACCGTCTGCTGGAATAGAGTGGGTGAGTTGTGTTTAGTCTCTTTGCTAAAGAAATTAGGCAAAGTTAAAAATATGTTTTGGTAGCTAGAGCTATGGCTGGGACCCTATATGTACTGTTGATGAAGTTAGGTGCTGTTCTGAGCATTATTTGTGGCTATATAGTGGCGTTTTGGTTGAGCGTGTGGCTCTCTGTATTGCTATCTGTGGCCATTACTAAAGTAGACAAGCAAGCGGTCTGCAACATTTATCTCTCAACAGGGTGTCTAACACAGTTGTTACGGTGTGTTTGACCGTAACTTAATTTTATGTTGGAATATCCCTTTAAAGTTAGGATGACTTGTTCTTGCTTGGTAGACAGCTTCCACAAAGGTACTGGGAAATCTCCCAGCACTGAAGCACTGTTACATCCCAATGATGATAAATTCCCTTGAAGACTCATCCTTTTCTTCGACTGCCTGCCTCCCTGTGGCACTAACCACCCCCCATACAAACACACTTCGCACGGTGAGGGCTGTGACTCCATGTCTGTGTGCATGAGGGAGGATGCTCAGAGCGGACCCAGCCTTCCCAGACAGCAGAATGAAGTGACAGTCCGTGCGTTGTTCTCTCTGCTCTGGATGCTCACTGGGATGTATTTTGGAAAGGGGGGTCGGGCAGCAGCGACCCACCAGCATAAGCGCCACTGAGCCTGACGTGAATGACAAGTAAAAGAGCTCTTTCAAGCGAGCAAACAGCACAGGAATGTGCTTAAGTCTGCTGGGCTGCACTCAGGCTCCTCAAAGCGACATTTTGGACCTACCTCGGTTTGTTTGTAAACACCCAGCAGAGACGAATCACGAGAGATTAGATTTTTAAATTCTGTTATTTTTGAATTTTCCATTTTTTCTTCTTTTCGCTCCCAAATCTTAGAGACTGGAGTGACGTTTTCTGGGAGTGTTTTTTTTTTCTTTTGTGAAGCGTGAACAAGACAAACTTCTACCATGGCACTGGTTATGGAGCCAGTGAGCAAGTGGAGCTCCAGTCAAGTGGTGGATTGGATGAAAGGTAAGCAAAGATTCACGCACAATTTCAGTTAAATGCGTAATAATGATTTCGCAACAAATTGAATGGGAGTGGAAATGCATATGAACCCGGATTCAGTCGAGATGCCAAAAGAGAACAAAAACACCTGCTGAGCCTCGGGGTTCTGCCTCATCGGCGTGAGGCTGCAAGAGGCTTTTAATCACAACAGCTAATCGATAGATAGATCCTGCTAGGCACTTGGAGGTAGAGACGACCTGTCCTCTCAGATCAACACGTTGTTGGCATCATTACGCCTTTAAATATCACCAAACGGGTGAAAAGCGCCTCTTTGTGTCCCTGCGGTTATTGTTAACGCGGGGCTGCCTCGCAGGAAAGCTGGGGAACACAGCGGAGATTCAGCAATTACGCACATAAAACCAACCCTCTCTGTGGCTCTGGGGATGGAGTTTGTGTTTAGGGAACAGGTGCAATTAAATGAAAGGTTTTTTATTTGTGTGTGTGCTGTATGAAATAGCATCAACTAAGCCTATAATATCAGAGCTAGTGCAGCCATCTGTGCCATATGTCCATCCACACACGCCCCAAGTCGTTAAGAAGTCACAGCTGACTTCAAAGGGCATCATGAAACTCTGCCTCTAAACTCATAATGCACCGAAAAACAAAATGATACTCATCCATATATGGTGAAGATCGCATGTGTTTTATTTTGACTAGCAGGATCCATCCCAAATCTGGTGGAAATCCTGCAGACTAGACTCCAAAATACTCATGCATATGAAGGATCCAGTTATAAATAAGGCACTGAATGCAATCTTGCAAAGACAGCGACGTTTTTACAGCCTTAAACTTTTATTTCAGAATAATACAATTAAAATGTAGTTGTCATATTAGTCAATGATTCATTAGATTTAGTGTCTGTGCTGGATGAGAGGTCCCTCATAGGAGAACTGTCTGCTCATTCAGTCTCCTAAGACCTATAAATATCCCTCATGAGCCTATCAGGAGACTTTCAGGGCAAAGATAACTCATTATTTCGTCTGTTTGAATCGCAAAGTAATTACCACCGGCAGTCTGCTGCTATCAAATATGTACAAACTGTAAGGGGATGTGTTCAGCTCAGTTGGAGGATGCTATCCAAGTCTGCTGTTTGTCTGGTTGTTTGTACTTCTGTAATTGTTTTGTGTGTTGTTTTGCAGAGCCACGTGCTCACGTGTCAGGGGCAAAGCCCTTCAGAGATGCTCCAGATGAAACATACATCTTTACTGCCTCAATACACACGCATAAACACACACACACACACCCTTACTCATAACTATAAGCCTGAAGGCCTTTTTCTGCTGGCTCAGACGTATCATGATAGAAAAAAATCAGTCTTAGTCGCTGTTGTGTGTTACAAATTTCACCTGGTTCTCGGAAAGGCTGGGTGGTTTTTGACAGAAAAAGCAAGGGCGCAACTTTGTAGAGGATTTATAAACACAGAGGAGACTCGGGGTTGACAGGATGTGGAGAAGGGTGAAGACAGAACGACCACAACAGTTCACATGAGATCTGAGACTATGTGTAAATAAGCTGAGAGCACGACTTAGAAACACAGGCAAGTGAGGAGTGGAGATTGGATATGAGAGAGAGAGGGCTCTTCAGCGTCCCACATCTGACAAGTGGAGCAGAGACGATTCTGCGCCCAGAGCCCGGTAATGGTAATTTAAAGTGAGGGACAGAGTGGCACTGGGAAACACTGAAGGAGAGGAAGGGGGGAGGAAGAGGATGAGGGAGGGAGGGAGGGGGTTCATTCTTGTTTCTCATCCACTCTCTGCTCCCGAGACCTGGCAGTGTTTTGTCATTTGCATTCACAGGTTCTGTTATTAGCGCTGCCCCTCTGTGATGTCACTGGAGGCCAAACAGGGGCACCCTGTGACCTTCCCACAATCCCACTCTCCAACCCCCTCCTTGCCGTTTGTGTTTTGTTTGAGCAAGACGCCCCATTCCCAGCTGTGACAAAGCCGCTTTAAAGAGGAGATCGTCGTCACAAAGGAGGAAGAATTCTGGCTTTGACAGGAAATTTGTTCATGCAAACACACGATGGGGTGCATTTTGGTATTGTTTTGTAAATTGAATGTGTGTTTTTCAAGCTCAAACCAAATGCCCAGGCTTAGTATAATCTCTTTTCTCCTTCTGACTGTGTGCATTATCATAATTCACGTTTTTTTTTTTTCAAGTGTATCAGTTTTATCCTTGTGCTCGCTCTTTCTTGCACACTCTCTCTCCTTGACACACGTACACACTCTGACAGTGATCAATGACAAGTCAGATTAGCATAAATCCATTCTTACAATGCTAACAGTCTTAAACGTCTCTCTCTCACCTCACATTACCAGTGGATTATCTAGCATGGAGATCAGGATGTGTCAGTGCTGTGCTTTTAATTTCTCTTCAGCCTGCTTGATAATCTGACCCCAGCATGAAATGGACAGGGAAATTGATGTAACAGAGATTACTCAGTGCAATCAGTGAAAAAGACCCCGTCTAAAGGGGCTGTCAATGACATGATGCTATGAAATAAGATAAGGCATTTCATTTTTAAAGAAGACATCCACCAAAATTGAGCATTTGTGAATCCATGTTCATCTAAATTTGTTTAAGTGAGTCTGAAGTCTTCATTGAACCAAGACTTCCACAGAACCCTGTAGCCCTTTAATGCCTGACACTAAAAATTATGGTCAGAAAATTGTAGTTTTTTTGGAGCTGAAATGTTTATTTTACTCACTACTGAAAACCAAAAAAATCAAAATGTCCTTAAAATTTAACAAATATATTTATTTATCTCGTTTGATACATTAGATGTTTTTGGAAACTAATAAACTAAAAGAGGATATTTTTTATAATTTTTCGGACTGCATTCAGGTGTTTTTTTTTTGTTATTTGTTGATCATATTGATTTGATAGAAGTATATAAAAGTATGCATCGAATATGATACAAAAGGCATCAAAGGGTTAAAACAGTGCCATGGTGCTGAAATCCTGCAGGAGTTATTGAGTTAATAAAATCTGCAGACACTACCACACAGTCACTTTGTAGAAAGCGTCATGTCCTCTCTTCACTTATTTCTTTATTCGCTCCTGTGGTTTGGAGGGAGTCCCTGCCAAAACCCTTGCTTCATGGTTTCTATGGCAACACAGGGAATACTTCATTGACATAATGAGTCTCAATTAAGTAAGTAAAGAGGCTGATTAGTTAAGCCTTTAAGTTTTATGCAAAACCACCAAACTCCCTATGTTTCCTCACCACAGTTTAGCCGGCCAGCTGAACCCGCTCTGAATGCCTGATCAGGTTCAGACACAGCACTGAGGCACATGTACATGATTGGTCCACAGCGATGAAAAGAAGAGATGAGCAAAGAGCTGTTAGTGTGTTTGTGTGTGTGTGTGTGTGTGTGTGTGTGTGTGTGTGTGTGTGTGTCCTCTCCTGCTGAGAAGATGGAAACAGACCGAGTGTATAGAAAAAGCCTCACAAAGGCTACTCTCTCTGTCTGTGATGATGAAAGGAGAGCCGGTTAGCATGTAGAGCACTTTTAAATGACATTCAGTTATGATATATGAGAGTATGAGTAAGTGGGAGGAGAAAGAATTAACCCGATTTTTAGTCGTTAATCCACAGATAAATCAATCGCCTATCTACTAAAACGTAAATCTCAGCCAGTTTCATAAAGTCAAAACACCTTGTTTCACTTGCTGTTATCATGATCCAAAGTGACCTGACAAGTCTAGAAAAAAAATCTCTTTTCAAGAAGTTACAAGATACAAAAATGACGACCTAATTGCCTTGAAGAAAAAGAAAACTATCTTGTGATTAAGCAAGCTAAGTCCCTTTATGCGTTTATGAAGAGAAGAAATACTCATCGACAAACCTTTTAGGTCTATTTTTTTCTTGTTTTTATTCATTAAAAAGATAAAATCCTCATTTTTGCTCTAGCTTTCAATAACTTTAATAAAAGTTTTGCCTCAGGTGAATGTTACTCAAGTATACAAGGGATTTTTTTTTAACCAAAACTACAACAAATGCCCTCAAAGTAGCAGTTTCACAGCATCCCAAATGTCAGTTTCCCCTGGTTTTCTCAGCTGTTTGTAATGAAATGAATTCCCTCATGACTGTGGACTTCATAGGTCTCTTAAAGACTATACTAAACATTTCTTTCACCACATTTTGCATACCAACCATAACCTTAAATAAAAAGCAAAAACTTCAAAATTAAATCAAAATGGAAACTTCACTGGTTTACTTTTATGCTTGCTCTTTATTGTGGTATGAAAGTGAAACACTAATTGATAAAACAACTCATGATGAATAAGGTATGAATATAATTTTGCATTGTTTAAGCTGTGAAAGGAGGCTGGAGTATCTCTTTACACAACATTTTTGCTTATACCTTATGAAGAAAAAACCTGTAGTGCAGGGAAAAAGCATGTCTGGAGACTTGTGTTAAGGATTGGTCCAGCTGAATCTTCTTTAGAGTTTGGAGCTTTCGTTCAGGAGATCTGCTGTCTTTGGAGATAGAGTGATATCGGCCTTGTGAGGGCTGCAAATAAGCTTGAGCTAGACATCTTGTATGCATCACATTTTCCATTTTTGTGGCAATGTTTTATGTATTGTCCCTGTTAAATAAACATTATGATAAAATAAATGTCTTGCTGATTATACCAAAAGGCCGTTAATAGGCCTAATTAACCTGACAACCAATCAATCAGTCTATTACTGGTACCAACAAAGCTGCAGATTGTTATTGTTTTTTGTTGATTATCCTTTGTCATATAATGTGTATAAAAATAGGAGGAAATGCTTGATACAGTAAAAGCTTACAAGGACAACATTCAGTAGAGAAAAGCAGAAAATCCTCACATTGGACAAACTTAGACTGCTTGGTATTAAGCTCGAAAAGCACTCAGAAGATTAATTGATTTAAAGCCAACAAGTAGGTCTACTTTTAGTTTCAAAATCCAGGTTTTAGTTTGCAAACCCCAGACTCAGACTGGAGGTGCAGAATAAGTCAGTTTGTTTTACTCTGCTGCTCTCCATCAACTGCTTCACTGAGCGACTTCACACCTGCTGCTGCAGTGAGAGATGTAAAACAAGCCGAGCTCAGACACACAACATCCCTTTGAGTTTAAGTGCACCTCGGTACTGTTGAGGAGGGGGGAGCCTGTCAGTTTTCTTCTCTGACACGGACTGTTTCACACTTTAGGACATAACAAAATACAACCTGTGCTCACACTTCAGAGATTTTCAGCACAGATTCTGGCAGGGAAAATTCAGCTCCATTTGAACACATTATGTAAATTTGCAAGATATCAGGAAGCCTTGTGCTGCCAGCAAACAAGACTTTCACCTTGTTGTCATGCTGTTCTGAAAGTTTGCCTGTCATCCTGTGTGGTGTCCTCAGGGCTGGATGACTGTCTGCAGCAGTACATCAAAACCTTCGAGAGGGAGAAAGTAGGGGGGGACCAGCTGCTGCGGATCACCCACCAGGAGCTGGAGGATTTGGGGGTGTCCAGGATTGGCCACCAAGAGCTCATACTGGAAGCAGTGGATTTACTGTGCGCTCTGGTGAGTCCAAACTTCCCACTCTGTCTTCCCACAGCACTGTACCACCACTTCCCAGAGTGTCCCAGAACTGTCTGTGCATAAAATATCTGTCACACATTTTGTGCCGACTCATCTTATCAGATAATAATTCACTAGAAGGTGTCAACAACCTGGATGTCTTTGGTTTTATAAGATATCAGAGGAAGAAGCTGATGTTTCATATTCCCTTTTACACCAATTTATCATTAATGAATCTGTTCATCAGGGAACGTTGTCAACAGTTTGGGGGAATTAGTGCGTATATGTGGTGTTTCATCAAATTAACCCAATATTCCTGCAGATATCTAAGACTTTGAAACTTCTCAACAGGGAGACTGATTTAATTTCTCTCAATTTTCAAACATCAGAGTAAATCTATCAGAGTTAATAATCTGGCTGAGATTTCCTCTACAGGCGATCCTTCCAGCTGTCATTAGTGCTGACATGGATTACAGCCTCCTCTGCTACTCATTTCTGCTCTTAGTCTCCAGACACAACTTTTGAGTGTGTCAGCACAGCGTACTGGGGCTCTGCTGATCGGGGTAATGTGCTGCTGAAATTAGTCAAAGGCTAATATTATTACAGCTGGTCACAAATTTGCCAGCCCCAAACAGTGGCATAATGTGATTCGGGTCAGCTGGATCAAGGCTCTGTGAGAGAGCCCATTGTGTTGAAACTCCTAGATCAGGAGACTCTTTTTTTCCCCCTCTGCAAAACAAAGTTACTCTGGATACATAATCCAGAAACTTTTGCAGAGAACTGATAAATATGTAATGTAACTTGTCCAAAAACACAAAGAGTGGAACTTTTTTTTTCTCTGAGAGGAAAGTTTTTATCAAGTATCTCAATTCTTGAACACAGTTCTTCGTGTTTCTGAATACATACCTCTTCAAAACTTTATTTTTGCTCTTTATTTACAGAGGTACGCAGTATAAACCTTTTTTTTTGGCCCCAAAATTTGCATAAACATGGTGGTAAATCTTATCTTAACAACCAGAAGGGCCCTGCCTGAGGAGCTGGTTCACAGGGGGTCAACATTTCAGATTAAAGGGATATTCCGGTGTAAAATTAATTCAGGGTCAAAAACACTGCGACACCGAGTTAGACAACCCCCTCAAGAGAGGAATGTTGCTGATCACTTGCTTCTCTAGTTACACCAACTTGAGTAACAACCCCACAATTGCAATACACAGTGGTCACAGGAGCCACATGCTCAACCAAAAAGCCACTCTATAGCCACAAATAATGCTCAGAACAGCACCTAACTTCATCAACAGTACATATAGGGTCCCAGCCACAGCACTAGCCACCAAACATCTTTTTAGCTTCTCCTGATTTCTTTAGCAAAGAGACTAAACACAACTCACCCACTCGCTTCCAGCAGCCACTTGTTTGTATCGAGACCTCAGGCGAGTCCAAACTGACTGCAGCGGGGTGACGCAGCTCAAGGAAGAACATTTATGATCATTTCTTTTTCATCTCCTTAAGGTAATAATCATCATATTAATCATTTTGCACGGCAGACGCGGTGTCTGCAGTCGTTCTGCAGGGCAAAATGATACGCCGGAATATCCCTTTAATGCAGTTTGAAGCCAAGCCTATACAATGTTTAAAATTGATCATTACAATTTTAAAATCAATTCTAAAACTTTTAGGGAGACAAAGTGTGAGGCTAAAAGGGGGGTAATGTGGTGTTGTATTTTAGAGCCAGTGAGAATGACATGTGGTTGAGCAACAACCAAATGTTGTTGTTGTTGTTGTGATGGAGATTAAGTGTGGCTGACAGTAAAGTGCTCTTCAGAAAGTTACCCCATTTCATTTTGCTCTTCTTTGTTAAAGTGATTCAGCCACTACACACTACATCTGCACACTACACTTTCTGATCTTAAAAGTTTGTTATGTCTGTTTGAAATCAAATTAAGAAAAGAAATGAAACTGACAACTATTACCTTTATCCATCAGTTTGCAGATTACTTTGTTGATGATCTTGATAAAGTAATCTGTTACAGTACAACCTAAAGTGGTGTCAAATCATCCATTTAAAGCAATCAACATGGAAAAAGCTGCAAATCCCTTACTGGAAAAGGCTGAAACTGGCTTTTTTTTCCTGATAAACCCTTCACAGATTTAATCAATTTAAAAAATACTTCTAGAGTGGGGTTAAAAGGAATCATTTAGACTGTGTAAATATATAATACCGTGAGAAGATGTAAAGGGTTGAATAAGAAAACAACAGAGATGAAGATGTGTGAGAGAAACATAGACAGAGTGGATGGAGCTTTATTGGACTGAGGTCACAGATGCAATCTGAATCTAAAGTCCTCTCATCCCACATCGCTGCACAGGGGGATGGGGGTGGAGGGGCCTTGCTTCAGCCCCAAAGCTTCTTATGTAACTGGGATTTAGTTTAAAGTCTCTCCGGCGCTGCTGTATTAAATATGATTAGTGGCGCTCCTGCTGTGCTCTCCCCTCCCAAGAAACTGTGACGTGACGACGCCCACAGGCCTCCACGTGCAGCTCTGCGCTCAGAATAATGAGTGTTGTATTTTTTCTACCCATGCAAAAAAGACAGCTTGGGGGGGGGGGGGGGGGGCAGGCCAAGTGGATGGGTCACTGGCTCTCATCCTCACATGTTCCTCATACAAGCAGCATCCACTGTATTGACACAAGGTGGGCTCCCCTGTCAGTGCTCTTTAATTCACAGAGCACAGCGCCACGCTGCAGAAATTCTTGGAAGGCATCGCAGCTAAAACACACAGAGACAAACTGGTCAAACAAAGGGAATTTACTCTCCTTTATCTCCTCTAGAATTACGGGCTGGAGACTGAGAATCTGAAGACTCTCTCTCACAAGCTCAATGCATCTGCAAAGAACCTGCAGAACTTCATCACAGGCAGGCGGCGCAGTGGGCATTACGACGGCCGAGCCACCCGCAAGCTGCCCAACGACTTCCTGACCTCGGTGGTGGACCTGATTGCTGCAGCCAAAAGCCTTTTAGCTTGGCTGGACAGGTGAGAATTGCAAAAAGGTGCATGTATTTTACAGTAAAACCAGTGAAAAATCAACCTATGTGTGGACATTTTTGGGTCCACAGAAAAACTAGGGGGTCGACTTCACAGGGGGGGAATTCACTTCAATGTTTACAACAAAAGCATTGAATACAGACATTAAACATAAGTTAAACATACAGGGGACTGTTATTTAGGTGGTTTACATTCATCAGAATATAAAACTAGTGATGCACGATATGAAAAATTTCAACCGATACCGATAACCGATAATTTTCTTCTTCTCACGGCCGATACCGATAACCGATAAATTCATATTTTTACATTTATTATAATCTTCATATAATCTGCAGTTTGTGCAGGATGCAGCGATTGAAAACTGATATTTTTGTTGCTCTCGCCTATCTAGAACAACAAACAAAAGTTTTTGGCTCTTCAAATGTGGTAATTTGCTATAAATAACAATAACAGAGCAAAAAGCAGAACTTCATTTGATCCCCTGAACTGTTCAACAGAACTGTAAACTGTAAAGGAGCCATTATGAGCCGTTAGGCTTAGCATGCTGACCGGACTAACATCTGACGTCCATATGTCTGTGGTAAAACTCACGTGCAGTCCGTTCTTGTCGATCAGGTTGTGAATGTATGTGGCGACAATATCATAGAGTGCAGGAAGAGACACATCCGAGAAGAAGCGGCGGCTTGGGTGAGTGTAACGTGGCTCCAAGTGTGCTATTAACTTGTGAAAACCCGGGTTCTCAACGACGGAAAAAGGCTGGTCGTCGACCGCTATGAACTCCATCACTTTGTCGTTAATGGCTTTAGCCTTTTCGCTGTCTCTTGACAAGCTTTTGCAGTTTTTAAACGCCTGCTGAATGGGGACATCGATCCTCCGTAGTGTTGTTGTCTTAGCTTTAGTACCGCTAGCAGCTTCGGCGGCTGTCTCATATTCTTTTAATACCGCTTCGCCGCGATGGCGACTTTTCAGATGAGCTATCAGATTCGTTGTGTTAAAACTTGACGTCTTCTTTCCTCCTCTTGAAATCCTCGCTGAACAGGTTTTGCATATAGCAATGCTGTTGTCATTTTCTGCCACTGAGAGAAACGACCATGCTGGTGAAGACATTTTATTATCTGTCAGGCAGTGACGGGGTCAGGCTTGGGACCTGCGAGTAAGGCTTGATAGACGACGTGACCAGCGAGTCTTGGACGGGCGGCTACTCCGCCTGCAAACGTTACTCGTAATTTCATTAATATATCGGATCTTTCTATCGGAAAAATGCACCTATCGGACCGATAAAAAATGACGTAATTTCCCCCCCCAAATCGGCCGATATTTCATCGGTCCGATAAATATCGTGCATCCCTATATAAAACTCTTTGGATCAAGACCACTACACCAGAGACATGTCCAGATGTTTTGACTGGGGTGACCTAACTGAGCTGCTGAGTCATGCAGAGGTGGCATAAAGTCTGTGCACAAACACGAGTAAATGTAATTTAATTATCATTTCTGAGTCCACTCATGTCCGCTGAAACAACTTACACTATTAGATACTCAGTTTTACTGAACCATCTTTAACTGTATAAAGTACTAAAACAAAAATTTTCAGTATTCATTCTCCAACAACTTAAAAATATGTTTGTCTGGGGGGCTGCGGGCACCCATCCCTCACACAGGGGGCCCTGCATGGTTGTGGCTCCTTTTCTGCATGTTTCCTACTCTTTTCTCCCTTTCCTGCTCTATGAACTCTTTTATCCTCTACAAAAAGCCTTAAAAATTGTGTCCGAGGCAACAACTACTCAGAAAATTCAAAGTTAACATGGAAATAGTGCAGAAATGAGAAAACAGAAGAAAATGTGTAACACTCAAATGCAAAGAAATCCACCAGAGGCTTATCACAAAAGAATTGATTTCAACCCAAGTCATGCCTCTACATTGTTCAACCCCAATTACAGAACTTGATGGTTTGCAAATCGTTGAATTGGAAATAGTGCAAAGACTATAAATCAAATGTTTTCACAGAAAACTGTTTTTGTTCTATCTAAAAAATGTTAATTTTAAATGCAATGCCATGTTTTCAACAAAGCTGCGACGGGCATGTTTACCACTGTGTTGTATCATCTCCTTTTCTTGGAGCAAAAGAGACAAGTTTCTGAAGTTTTGAACGGAAAATGTTAATCCATTCTTGCCTGATGTAGGATTTCAACTGCTTAAAAGTTCAGGGTCCCCCATGTTAAATTTCTGTATCATGATGAGGCAAATATTTTCAAGTCAGTAACAAATTGAGACTGCAGACTTAGGCCAGCTTAGCATCCAGACTTTTCTACTACAGACCCGATTGTTGAATTAAGTGCAAAATCAAGATTGGCACTGTCTTGCTCTTGATTGCAGTTTTCCCCGAAAGAGTCATGGTTTGAAAGGCAGCATGTGTTGGATATATTATTGGATATATTGTTAAGCACTGGTTGTGCCTTCCTACTTGTGTAAACTTGCCATGCTTTTGGCCCTTTTGCATACCCTCAGGACAGTTTTGGACCATATTTTAACCTGTATGTATATACAATGAGAAACTTATGCATTGGCAGTATAGTTTTAGAAGAGATTTTAGCCCATGCAGAGATTTCCAGTGCATAGCCATGTCCATTTTTGATGCTGTGCTGGCAGAGGGTCTTGAGATTGTGGCCATCTAGTGTCAGCGTTGTCCCTTTTGTGCAGAAATTTCACCAGATTCTCTTTTACTGATTTTATGTCCTGTTGTATTCTCATATGCTCAGGAACATTATTCTGGATTTGCTGAATTATTTCCCCACCCAGTCTTTCACAGACTGTTGAGTCTCTTCCCATCTTTACCTCTGATAGACAGCCTCTCTGGAGCCCCCTCTTTCTGCCCTGTAATGTTGCTAAGCTGTTGTAGTTAAATGTCATCAGATGGGAAATGTTCCTTTGCATAGATTTAATAAAAAAAAGGTTTTTGAATTACACAACTTTTTCAGTAATTGGTTGTCCCTTTCCCAACTGTTTTGAAACGTGTTGCTGGCATCAAATCAGGAATAAGTTTTTATTTTTCATAAAACAATAATACTTTCAGTTTCAAAGTTTGATTTGTTGTCTTTGCATTATTTTCATTTAGGTTTTAAACGTTTTTCAAACCATGACAATCGATTTTTATGACTGTTTAGCACTGCATCCTGACTTTCTAATACAACCAAAGCCCCTGCATGCAAATAAATTCATCAACTAAGTTCCTTTTTTAAATTGTGAAGCCCAGCAACAACAATTATAACAGATTTCCAGTAATTTCTGTCATCTTTTAAACTAATGAAGGCATCCTTGTGTTTTTTAGCAAAAAAAACACAACCATACATTTCAGCTGATTATAGATAACGAATGGTTTTCCATTTTTCTTTAATATGTTGTTTTAATCGAGCATCACTCATCAGTTTATTTGGTGTGGCTGAAGGATTTTATCATGTCTTTACTTCTTACAGACCAGTTTTGTCTTTTATGTTATGTCCATGCCCAATGAGCTGACAAGAAAAGATGAGTAAAGGCCTTATATAAGAAGACTTTGACAGGGTGGCCAAAAAGGCACAGAGCAAGTCTATTTATATGTTTCCTTATCCCTTCCTTCTCTGTGGGATTCTGCCAATGTGTTTGTGTCTGTGAATGTGTGTGTTTATGTGTGTTTGATGAATTTGAAGTTCAAAGCAGACAGCTTTCGACAGAAATAACAAAATGAATCAGTCTTTCTTTTCCCATGAAATCGTCATCTGCATAATCTTTTACGTCAGCGCTAATTAAAATTCAATATCAAACAATGCATTTTCATGTTAGAAGGCATCATCGGTGACAAATTGCACTTTGTAGTATCAGTGTGATGCTGGGGGTGTTGTAAATGTGCTCGGGAGACAGATGGGAAATGAAAAAAATAAAAATTTTCAGGCTGTTTGTGACTAACTTTGACCTGTGTCAGCTTCTGTTGCTTGGATGAATTACAGTGTTGTTTTTAGTCGTATATTTTATTGTTGTATTTACTACTAAGGTTGTTTGTTCTTATATTTCTGTCATTCTAAGACTAGTATGATTGTTCACTAAACTCTTACTTGTAAAACACACTAATTCCAAACTGCGATGTATAATGTAGTGAAATAGACATTATGTGTTAAGAAATGTTACCACATATTTACCAATGATTTAGTCTCAGAGGAAGAATGGTCTAATGGTTCATTTCAGGTGCTCTTTCTTTTTCAGGTCTCCGTTTGCTGCAGTCGCAGATTACTCTGTGACAAGAAACAATGTGATCCAGCTGTGTCTTGAGCTCACCACAATTGTACAACAGGTAAACAAACCGTCCAGCACAATAAAACTATCAAGGAAAAACTGTCAGAAAAACATCCAGCCTCCAATATCCCCGCGGCTCTTTACAAGTATTTATTTATTTTTTTTAAATGAATGGTACTTTAAAGCTCCTGTAAGGAACTTTATGTTTGTGTTTATTTTTGCACCCCCTGAAAATATAGAGGTGGTTGGTCATCCCTTTTTATAATGACCTCATTTACTTTTGTGGGTCATAAATAGGCATCAGTCTTTATTTCATTGGGTTACATGACCAGTTAAAATCCCCCACAGGAGCTTTAATACGTGACTTTTTTCCTTGTGGGATAAAGTTTTGAACAGCAGAAGGTTTCCCTGCAAAAACAACAGATTTCTGCAGTCAGTACAGGAGATGAAGTGTGCATTTTAAGCACAAACACTCTAATTTTGTACATAAAAAAACACTGCTGCCCAAAAGCAATAAGCTGCAATTATGTTTTTCTTTCCAATTTGTTGGATATTCTCTCACAAAAAGACAGACTTCATTGTTTGTCTCAGCTTGTGGATGGTGACACTCACAGTCAACCCTGTTTGAACCTGGAAGACCAGAAAACAATGACAGCAGTGATGCTTAAACTGTTTGTAGGACAGTCTCTGCAGAGGGAAATGTTTATGTGCAGTTGAGAGAAAAAATCTAAGTGGGAAAAATTGAAGGTGGGAGTGAAAGAGGGCGATCAGGAGAGAGAGAGGAAGGCAGAGAAAGGAAGACTGGCAAAGGAAAAGAGAGAGAGAGAGAGAAAGAGAGGGACGTGCCTCCGCAGTGGTGATTCATTTGTTTTGTGTTTGTGCATGGCTGTGTGGGAGTGTTGGGGGTTATAGGTGCCAAGCTGCTCGGTTTTTTGTTTATATCCACCTACAGCAGAAATGCCAATAATAACTCCATTTTGACACGTTCTCTTGAGGTAACAGTGCTCTCTGAATGTTCCCCAGGACTGCTCTGTGTATGAAACAGAAAACAAAATCCTTAATGTGGTGAGTTCATGACTTTATTCCCCTTTGTCAACTACAAAACAACCTTTAGTACTCACGCTTTAGGATTGTATTCATATCTGATATGTCTTCTCCAGTGTAAAACCCTGTCTGGAGTGTGCGACCACATCATCTCCCTGTCCTCTGATCCCATGGTGTCCCAGGCTGCACATCTGGAGGTTGTGCAGCTTGCCAACATCAAATCAACAGAGGGACTGGTAAGACTAAGCCCCAGTAAGCCTTTAAGAAAGACCCACATTTTGGGGCTTCATCATTAAGAAACGCTCTAAGCATCTGTAGTTGCACTGAAGGAGCGAGAACCAATTTATAAGCATTTGACAAAAACATTGAAGTGTTAGGAAATGAATGTTATACCTGCTGGCAAATGCAAAGGGGAGAAATATGTGCATTTTTTATTACCTTACTTCAACTGAAATTTTTCATCACAAACCCAAAATTACTTTTCTTAAAACGTGTTGGATAAGTTCAAATGAAACTGAGTATCTTATATCACTGTCAAGTTGAAACATTAGACCACTTGTTGTAACTTACATGAAACTGAACATATCAGCTGAAGGTAAAGTTATGTGAAGCAGGCTACTGCAGGAATATTTGTATCGTCATTTTGGTCCTCTCCATACCTGCCAACACTCCCGTTTTTCCCAGGACTCCTCCGTATCTCAGATCTATCTCCCGCCCACCTCCTGTATTGTCATTTCTCCTGGGAATCTCCCGTAGTTAGCATGGTCCACATTCATTCATGAATTGGATCACTATATTTTTCCAAAGTTGCCAGCTTTCCAGACAACTGAAGATTCTCCTGTGTTTCTGCTGAGACTCACAGACACTTGATTGATACTTTTATTTTACAATTTGGGATGATTCAGGTCGGTTTAAGCTGTAAACTATATCTAAGCAGTGTTTGTTGCAAAATGAACTCTTCAATGAAAGGGAAACAAACGCGAGATAAAATATTTACGTTGATAGTCTTGCACCATCTCTGAGTGATGCGTTCAGGGCAGCCTCAGATAAAATAGTGCTGTATTGCACACATACATTTTAGGACTTTAACACTCATATTAGTGGACAAAAATAAGTTCAAGGCATATCGTAGCTTTTTTTTTTCATTACCATTTGTTATTGTTGAAACAAACAAGTGTGCAGCTTCACTTGTACTTATTTGAATGAGCAATCTAATTACAAATACTCTAATAATTAGCTCATATCCACCATACAAGGTAACCCCAAAACTGCCCGGTGTGCGCCGCAAAAATCTCTCAGATTTTATAACCCAAATGTTTGCAGGTATGGTCCTCTCTCAGTTTCCCTTCTACTCGACACCTTTAAACATAAACAGGGCAAATGTCACATCTATCATCACTGTTGCTAACACTACTCTTCATGGTTTCAATCAGTTCGCAGTGTTTTATAGCTTAAAGATGTACTGAGTCAGCTCTATCAGAGATGGTTGCGGCCCAAACTTACATTTTTGCCACAGTGTCAACAGGCAGAGGTGTTAAGATTGACTCATTTTATGGTTGAAGTTTTTCATGGTGTGATAAGGTTGTCCCTGGAGCTGCTTTTACTCATTAGACTTAATCTCCAATCAGGTCAGGTATTTAAAACAGCTGGATAATATATTCATTTATATGCTACCAAAGGTATTTTGACGTATGGTGCTCCAGTCACATGCTGTGTAGCTTTTATGAATCAACCAAAGTGTTGATGCTGGCTTTCTTTACTCAGCGGCGTCATTCTGCAAACTCTCCTCCCTGGTAAACACAACCGTCTGTGAGAGGCGCACAAGCCAAACAACCACCACACATGATGCATCTGCACTCCAAAACAGTACATTGTAGTTGAAATATGAAGCTGTTGAATTGTTTTCCAGGTTTGGTGAAAAACAGGAAAAGGCTTTCAAAAGTAAAGTACGACATTTTCACAAATACTTCTGATGCTGCTGGTGGAAAAATCTACTAATTACAGAGATTGAAATGGCATGACTTTGATAGCATATTGACTTCTGTTTGATGCTAATAAGGCATGAGCAAACTATCTCGTGGCATGTATCCCACTCACTGCAAAATGCAGTTTCTCAATCACTTGTACTAACACTGCCTAATTTATGTCTTTCTAGTTAATATTCTTCCTCGTGATATCACAGTTTGTTCCCTCATTCTTGTGATTCATGCACCATGAAGGCTCATGTACCACATGAAATACAAAAACTAGATACTTTTAGGTTTGGTCGATTCTAATTACTAAACACAAATTTGCCTATTTATCCTTAAAGATGCAGGAGTTCATTGCATTGAAAAATTGCGTTTTAAGTGAAAACACAAATCTTTCCTTTTCCCCCTGTTTCTGGGGTCAATGCGCTGCCCAGAACCTTGTTTCTTGTCTTTGTTTTTTCAAACATTACCCTTGGTAAAGGAATATTGAGTTAAAGCATAAATACTGTGATGTGCCGTTGTGTCTTTAGAGCTCATTGCAGCTGTCCCAGAACTGGGTTTTCCTGAGCTCGTGGGCATATGAGTCAGCCAACAAAAAGCAACATGAAAACAGCATGTCGTCCTTGTAGAAATGAGCAAAACACAAACTGTTTCAATACAAATGTCAGTCTGTGAACTAACTTCTAAGATAAATTGGATACCATGGTTACAGCTGAGGCAGGGAAGCACTTCTTGTAGACACTTTTGCACACACTGTATCGTTCGACTCGGTCCTTGCACTGACCTACACTCAGGCACGAGTGTGCACCCTGCTCGGGGCCACAATAAAAACCCCACCCCCCCTACAGACACACCCCCCCTTACACAAATGCCAGCAGGGGGACATGGAAGTTCTCTCATCCGTTCAGTGAAACCTGAACACAACAGTGGGCCGAGTGGCCTATAAATAAACCTCTTTCACTCGACTCGAAGACTGGCATGCTGCTTCTGTGCATCTGTGTGTTCTTGTGTCAGAAAGCCGACGTACTAATGCAATTGTGTTTTTGATTGTGCCTTAAAAATGCCATTTGAACCATTTTGAGTTCAAACTTTTCCAGCGACAAAACAAATGTGTTCTTTGTTGAAAATATTTGGTTCAGTCTGCTTGAGGGAGCTTTTGAGTGTGGCCCACCATGTGACATTAAATCAGATTGTGCTGTGTGTGTGAGATTTCCAAAAGTACATCCATTAGATATTTATGAACCCTCTTGTAGTGACTTTAACTTTTATCTATTCAGGAAAATCTACGATCAATGAAAAAAAAAAAGAAATTGTTTTACTGTTTCTCAGAAAAAGTGAGATTATTTCATTTTTTTTGCACTCCAAGCTGATTAAAACAAATACCAAGATTGGTAAATATGCTATGACCCTGATCTGTTCTGTGTGGCTGCGCTGAGTTGCACTGGTTTAAATGTGTGCGTTCAGTGTTTGCTTTATGAGGTTGTAATTTTTCCCTCTGTTATCACTCCACAGGGAATGTATATCAAATCAACATACGACGGTTTGCATGTAATCACTGGGACGACAGAAGGAGTGAGTACAAGCTTTTTATTTTGTGTACATTCAGATGGAGGTGGAGGTAACACAGTAAGCAGCCAATCCCAACTCTCTTTCTCTGATTATCCTTTAGTCTCTGGCTGACCGCTGCAAGAAAATCCATGCTGGAGATGAAGTCATTCAGGTCAATCATCAAACAGTGGTAAGACATTATCATTATTACTCATGTTTTTTGTCCTGTTTGCTGCCTTCATTTGCACAGAGTTTTTATTTGCATTTTTCATGGCAGTTTGAATAATGTTCAAGCAGATGTCTGTCTAATCCTTGTTTTTTACTGAAGGAAACAGCTGCCTCAAATTTTGCGTGCTGTGAATGTGTATGCAGTTTAAATGAAGGCTTATGCTGCGATGTATCCACAGTCAGCCCCGGCAGCACTTCTGCACCTGTTACTATTTAAAGGGTGGGCTGTAGTGCCTCTTGTAGGTCTTTTCTGATGAATTGGAGATGTAACTCTGACCTGGTGAATATGTTACTTTACTCAGTCAGATCATTAAACTCACAAGAGTGCTTCAGTCAATCAGCAGGAACCTGCTCAGAATCCTAAACTACATACATCATCTTCAGTGTGGGTTTAGGGCATTTAAGTTTCATGAACCCACTCAGTTGCTTTTTCTGAATTATTCAGGCCTTTTCCAGGGAAGGTCATGGATTTCTCTTGAATACCATGTTACTTGACCTGCTGCTGGCTGTGTTGCACCTGTCTGAGCTCGATAAGCTACGCACTCTATGTCCTTTTTGGGAGATATAGATATTCCTGTATTTTTATTAATGATCATTTATCAGTCTTTCAACACCTTCAACACCAGACGTGACCATCGTACAAGTCAGGGTAATCTGGCACCTTGTAGTTCCTGGAGCACCTCCTCTTTTTGCGTTCTTCATATGGCATTGACATAAGTAACATTGGTTGAGCATGTTGATCAAAGGCTTGTAGGTGAAAAGCAGAAAGCCCTCCACAATGAGGGTGTGAGTCTCCTCCTCCTCCTCCTCCTCCTCGTTGTCAGACTTAGGGACCATCTCAGTATCCAGGGTGTTATTAACGCCATGGGACTTCTCAACCTTCACCGGATTGTCCAGTCATGCGTAGATTTGTCTCATTATGGCGTCCATGTCCAGAGCAGTGATGACATGGCACAGCTTAAAAACCATCTTCATCAACCTCAATCTGATCCCAGGACTTGAAATCATCCTGATGGACCAATTTGGGTGCAATAAATCAATTCTTCTCTATAGAATTTGACTTATTTAAAGACAGACCGCCTCATAGCAATCAGTTCAGCACTTATTGTTTGCTTGCAGTAATAATACTTTATGCAAAACCAGCTATGACTAATGCATGCGAGTTTGTTTTTATGCTCTCTCTAGTCTTTTCACCACTCAAGGCACTTTTAAATTGCATACCACATTCACCCATTCACACCACATTCATGCACTGCTGGGCACAACCAGTGGGAGCAGTTTGGCGTTAAATGTCTTGCCTGAGGACGCTCCAGGACACACGTCATGTAGACAGCAGGGTCTGGGATCGAACCTGACCTTCTGATTGAGAGACAGTCAATGTCAACGCTGATTTACTGACCAGTCACCAGGTTTAATACTGACAAAAAGGCTGCAAAAGTATTCAGTAACTTCATCGAAGATCAGTATAGAGTCAAAATCTCTTCACACTATCAGATGTTTTTACAGTGATTAGTTTTAGAAATATGCTTTTACACAATCCAGGGGCCATTACTTGCTCCCCCACTCCAAATCTAGCGTTCAAATTCATGAACTCTTTACGTAAGAAGATTTTCAGACCAACAGTTTTACTTCCACTGAAGTAAAATGTCCTTAACTGTACTTTTACTTCTGGTTCCAGCCCTCCTAAAAACCCGGAATTAAAACGTAATAATAATAATAAAACATATAACACCAAAAATAATAGCAAACATGTCTCAGCTTATGTACTTGAAGCTTGGAGCCACTTCTTTGGTTGAGAAAACTGCCTGTTGCATTTTTGTACTGAATAAAATCATAAACCTGATAAAAAAATACCTCCAATTAAAGTAATTGTCAACCAATAGGCAGCAAAGATAAAACAGAGCAAAGAGGGGAAGTAGGGTAATATGATGTCGTGTTCGTCATGTTCACCGAGGTCTCGGATAGAGGATTTGAATGCCTCAAACCCCTGGAAATCCTGGGCACAATTGAATTTATCCTTCTTATGCGAACAAAGAAGTTTAGTCACCTTGCATTAATCTCAGTTGTTCCTTACTCCAAACTGAGCCCGAGAAGGCGTCAGACAACAATAGCTGTTGATTCGCTTGTATTTGTGAAGCTAAAACTGCGCTAAGTGTGTATTTCAGAAGGGTACACAGAGTGGCACAAATTCAGTGGAAATAAAAGCAAAAAACTTCTCACAGTTCTCAGTTTAAATATAGCATCCTTTGTCTGAAATAATTGCTACTTGTGTGTGCAACAGCAAGACGTATGATAATTACACAGCTCAGGCCAGGTTCATTTCAGTCAGTCAATTCACACAGTGAATGCAGCCATTTTAGAAAGAATAACTACAAATACAGAGTTGACTCCATTAAAAAGACTCTTTCATCGCACTTTGAAGCATCAAGTTTAAAGGCTGCCAAAAATGAGGGCTGGGCGGTGTTGGTGCGTGATTCTCATGTGGAGAGAAGTGCTGTGTTACCCAACAGAAATTCATGGCAGATATGTACCCCCTTATAGCAGGAACAGTTATAATTTATTACATTTATGATAGATCAGCATGCACAGCACCAGACGTGATGATGCTACTAATCATATCTTTGTGTTTCATATCTACAGTAAGTACATAAAGGTGAGGATAACTAATAGTTTGTTAACTATAGTGCGAACAGGCTGCATTCAATCCCAGAGTTCACCGAGTATGGAGGTGGTAGTGAAGGAGACACGTCGTGCTGCAGCAGCTGAGTGAGACTGACAGCTTAAGGGAGTGAAAGCAACCCGTGAACTCTGTGTCTGCTAATGTCAAACTTAACTGTCACTCATAATGACGGCCATAACAAGATTACATGCTGTAAATATGTTTGATTTAAAGTGGCCATATAGTAAATGGCGATTTCATGATGGTTGCTTCTTAATGAAGTGGATGATTAGCAGAGATGAATCTTTTTGAGATGTGAAGTGATACTGCTTTGAGCTAAATGTGTTTCACTCAATGTTTTTGTCTCTCTCTCTTAACACAAGATGATAAGACACACAAGAAAAAAGTGTTTTTCAAGCTATAGATGAAAAAGCCAGGCTCAAGAGAAAGTATCACAGACGTCAAGGTTTCAAAAATACCATTAAGGCAAAAAGAAATGTTCGAAATAGTTAAAGGATCCATAATTAAAGCCACTGGGAGAAGTCCAGGATCAAAGTTCTCAGACTCTGAGTATCTTTTTTATATTGAAAAGCAGATGTAAGAATGGCTGCCAGGGCAGGAGTTACATCAGTCAGAGAACATGACCAGAAGAGAAATCCTCAGAGGCAAAAAAACTGCCTTGAGATTCACTTTTAAATGTTATAACATATATAGAATAGTCTGGAAAGACCCAACAGTGAAGGAAAAATTGCAAATTATCCAGTGCTTCTGCGCCACAAGATCGAAAGGCTGTAAAACATTAACGACACTATGTCAGGAATAAATAACTGGAGGCAGCAATGACAAATTGATTTTTTTGATGCAGGTCAATAAACAGGGAAGGCTTCATACCCATAAAACAAATCCATGCAGGACAGTATATTTTAACACTGGGGAGTGTGAGCAGCATCTCAGAGAGGAGAGAGGGGCAGCAAGAAGAAACCAGAGGCTTCATGTGTTATTAGAAACAGCTTAAAGCCAAATGTTTCTGTTGCATAGCAGCAGATAGGTAAAAAAAATCCAAAGTGGGGTTTCACTGCTTTAAATAACCACATTTTCAGGCCAGACATAGCCAAAAAAATCTTCTCATCACAGAACAAAGCAGGCTTTGGATTATAACAGTATCTGTTTCTGCCTGTCTGTCTCTTTAATGCTCTTTCTGCGTGAAAAATTTCTGTGTAGCGGCTGTCAAGGTGAAAAATTACTTGGAAAGTGATTGCTAGGTCAGTGCCTGAAAAATGCCCGCTTTCTCAGGCTGCCTGAAATACGCAGGCTGTACTGAAAGTCAGTGCGGCCTTCCAAGCAAGAGGGGATATTTCCTCTCTAAACTGGACCTGGCATATTTGGTTCAGCAGCAGTCAGTGTTTCTCTGGGCGGGATGTTTTATGTGCCAAATGTCATCAAAACTGGGTTAAAGACTATTTACAAGGCATGCAGCTGTTCACAAAGCACATTGGGGCTTAGCACATCATGACAGTGCTTGCAGATTGACATCACAGGAGGTGTGCAAAATGCCCTTTGGCATTTAACTCGCACTCGATTCAGAGCTGCAGGCTGTTCATCATCTCGTAACCATCAAGATCCACAAGTTGTATTAAATTAACAACCAAAACAGCTCCTTGCATTAAATCATGTGTGGCAAGCTGAGCTCAGTCAGGCAGAAAGACATTATGGTATGTGGAAGAGTAACAGTAAACTGCACAAAAGCCTCGTCATCATCTGGTTTTTGATTTGTCGGTTTGAAGCCTGCAGGTTTTGGTGGTTTCAATCTTGGTATTTTTAGGCAAAAGGTGACCATGTTTCGATAACAGGATAGAAATACATTCATACACCTGTATCCTAATGAGGAGTATCCTATGCTCTATCCTAGCATACACCTCGTCATGGTTAAGTGTGGAGGTGCAGGTGGGGGAAGAGGAGCATGTACATGCTGTGTCCAAGAATACTGCAAAAGCAAATGGGATTTCTGACAGCGAAGTAGACCGCTGAAAAATTTCCCGATCGAGTGTACACTTGTGCTGAAAATGGTGCTTTGTAAATTAAATGTTGTGGATGACCTGTCTGAAGCACTCGATAGCCTAGCTGCTGTTCTGCACCTCCAGACAGTTTCTCAACAAATGGGCTGGGCTGACCAGGATCCTCTAGGTATTACACTTACCATTGACAAGTAGCTCATCAGAATCAGAATGCCTTTTATTGTCATTATACGCAGTACAATGAGATTAAAGCCACCCATATCAGTGCAAATATAAAAATATAGAAAGTATGAAACAAGATTAATATGAAGTATATACAATGTAAACATATGAACCTGAGATTCTTTTTACAGGATAATATGGTACAGATATGCATAAATGTAATATGTAACAGTGTAAAATATAAAGTGCACAGTCCTGAGATCCTATTAACAGAATAAATATGGTAAATATACAGAAATAGAATAAATGTAATGTGCAGATGAATGTATATTGTCCATCAGTGATTTGGAATATTGCACATGTTTAGGTATTGCACAAAGGGAAGTCAGTGCGTGTTGGAGTTCAGCGTGGTTACGGCTTTTGGAAAGAAGCTGTTTTTGAATCAGTTATATCATACAACCACATTAGTATAAATCGAGTATAAATCTGATTTGGTTACGTACAATCTAATTTATTCATGTAACTGTTCAAGTACCCCCCACTGACCAGGTAAAAGGATGTGGATTTGAACCAAGAGGCGTCATATGTCCAATACTGCATAAACTGGATATATCTTTAATCCCATACCTAGCCTTGGATTTGTAATCCACATCAAAACACTAGCTGTGAAATCCTGCTGTATGAATCTTGAGGAAGCCTGTGTGTTTAGGAAACTCTCATCAAGCTGTTGTTGTTGTTTGTCAGGTGGGCTGGCAGCTGAAGAACTTGGTGAACTTGTTGCGTGGTGACCCTGCAGGTGTCACCCTGACGTTGAAGAAACGCCCACAGAGCACACTTACCTCCACTCCTGCTCTGCTCAAGAACATGAGGTGGAAACCACTGGCTTTGCAGGTACAAAGGCTACTTCTGTCCATGAATATGTATGTGCACGTCTGTGTTTCTCTACATTTATATTTGTGTTGATATGCAGTTGTACTGTAACGTGTGCCTCTGTCTTTGCTTGTGCTAAAAATACAACTGCACAGACTATGGATGCTAAAGGATAAAATCCCTTGTCAGACTATAAATAGCCTCACATGTGCAATGTGTAGGATGGAGGTAGGATGCAATCTAATACAAGAGCGATGAGCCAAACACTCACTTAGTTTGACTTAAAATGCTCACTTTTTGAAGCTCTTTCTGAGGCCTAGTTGCTGTGTGTATGACCCATATTTTGCAGGCACAGTTTTGTTGTGTCCACCTACTTTTTGCACCATGATTTTCTACTAAATGTTTGAAGGTTTCAGGATTATTCATTCCCACACTGACACTTCAGCCCTCAGTGGCATCTGTTGTCCTACTTCGGCCAAGCCAATAACAATATTAGGATTGTGTGCCCAAGCCAGAATGGGTGGAAATAAGAGGGATGAGTATTAATGTAGCCCAGCCTTTCTTTGAGTCGCTGGCCAGAGAAAATGTTTTCTCCCCCCTCAAGGCCCTGAAGCGCAGTCCTGCTCAGCCCCCACCCCTCTACACTTCACATCACATCCTCATACCTTTTCTCCTTTGCCTGAATCGAATTCTTTCCCCCTGGTGGCATTTTTTTCAAGGCAGAAAAGGGAAAAAAACTGAAGCGGTAGTTTTTCTCGTTCTATGATGTGACTCAAATGAAGAAGTTATTCTGTTAGGTTAAAGGATGTGGTACTGCGGAGGCCCTGCAGTAACTCTGTCACACATAATGGTGTAATGATGGAGCACATCTCCTGATAATAAATCTCAGATATTAGTCAGCTGTGAGTTACGTAACATATTTGCATAGTTTGAGCAGTGACAAATTAGTATTCTGTTGTTGGGAGAATTTCTCACTCGTTTAACAAGCTCTCAGGCGTTTCTGGAAGTCCATGTTTTATCTCCTCAGAACAGGAATCATGTAAACTGATTACATCTGCTGTCAGTTCAGATTGAGTAAATGGATTTCTAAACGCTTCTACTGATCATAAATTTGTCAACGGATAGTCATTAAAAACACATATTTTCGATGAGGTGTCATGTGTAAGTGAAGGAGCTATCTATTTTCAGGTTAGTCCATGCAGACTCCGAACAAGTTCTCCTCGACCCAAATGAGAGGGATGACCCGACTGTGCACCAACCTTTGCACACTAGTTCGAACTGGAGCATCCGAAACGTGCTGCATGCTGCTCATTTCATGCTCGAGATACTCCTCAGCTCAGTCTGAGCTGAACAAATGGTGCCTGACTGACTGACTGAGCTGATGCTCAACTTCAGATTTTCAATGTGTCCATTCCTGTAACCGTTCCCTCTCTCTCTCTCTCTGTCTTCCTCCCTGTCCGGCTGTCTCTCTCTCTCTCTCTCTCTTTCTCTGTTTCACATGCTGACACATATACACACACTCGCATTCACTCACACACAGCCAATCTTCCCTCAGAGCCCCAGCAGCAGCGTGGCCACGCCCACCAGCACGTTAAGCACTCCATCCAGGAGGAGTAGCTGTGCCCTGCAGGACCTCTACATCCCCCCTCCTCCTGCAGAACCCTACACCCCCAGGTGAACACACAGTTTCACAAATAACCCTGCCAATCCCACGTGGAGTTTATGACAATTTCTCACACTCAAAGCAGCGTTTCTGCACACATAAAGGACAAGTATACACACAAGTAAGCTCCGTACACTTTCTTGCCAAAGGCTTGATGTTCCTCTACAGATTGACCTTTCGTGGTGGTGACACAAAGTGTCGCAATGCAGCCACAAAGACAATGGAGAAGAAGACAAACATAGCAAGCCAGAAAACAGTGAAACAAACAATGCAAGATTTAGAATATTAAAATATTTAAAAGACTGGCTTCACAAGTGTTTTCTGGGGAATGAAGAGGATCCACAGGATGCAGCTGAGCGTGTAAAACTGTGAAAACTTGACTGAAGATAGTAACAAACCAAAAAAAAGTGACACCTTTTATATTTTGTATCACCTGCTCGGGGGCACACTGAAATGTCTCAACAACTATAGAATGGATCACCATGCAGCTTGACGACTTTGGCAAATTATAACAATATTTAAAAGTTATGTTCTTGATAAATTAAACCTTTTTTGGATGCTCTTATTGTTCTTTTCACTGACCGTGCAGAGCTGTAATGTACATCACTAGGAAAGCTGCAGTGTATTTCTACAGTTCGTGTTGTAGAATTTCTTTTTGCCCTTTTTGTTTACAATGTTTACAATTTAATGTGCAGAAAAAAACTGTGATAATTAGTGATAGCAAAAGAACAGTCTATTGACTTTTCTCTGGGAAGACTGGACTAGTATCGACAATTGTGCCAAGAATTGTGCATCTTTTCCCTTCTTTCTGTTTTGTTAGGTTTCACTAATATTCAAATGCAAAAACACCAATATAGTTTTGCAGTCTGTGCAGTTTGCTCTGTGTTGCGATTGATAGTTAAGATGAGCTGTGAGCATCTCTACTCTTTGCTGCACGGAGCTGTGCTGTGCGCTCTCATCCAGATGACAATGAAACCTGTCCATTTACAGATGATGAGCTGAGTAGGGAGGGGACCCTTCTTATCTTGGTTCATTTAAATAAAAAATAAAAAAACAGCCTCATGTCATCTCTACACTTTTGGAAAAGTGCACTGCAAAAAGGGAATTTCAAGAAAGGAAAATAGCCTTGTATCAAGGAAATAAGTCTTATTTTTTGTACAAAAAGAATACTAATCTTATCAAGCATGTTTGGCATTAGAAAAATTATCTAATTTTAAGAGAAAATGGGTAACTTTTTTATAAGATATTCCAGCTAATTTTGAGATGGAATGAACCAGAAATAAAGTAGAAAAATGTTTTAAAATAAAATCCAGCGGAGCAACAAGATCATTCTTCTCATTTTAAGAGTAAAACATATGTACAACTTCTCAATTTAAGAATGCCATGAAACAAGAACAGTTGATTTTTTTCAATTAAGATTTCCAGTCATCTGAACCTGACAGAATCTGCTGCCTCCTACATTATCTGACATATAAAGATGTCAGTAGGCTAGTCTGTACAACACACAACATAATACAATGACCAGATGAAAACTGCAAAACAACAAAGAACAACAAAGAACATGCTTGCTTGTGGAATAAAAAATATAGATTTAATAAGAATGTTTTGGTATCTTGATTTAAGACAACATCACTTATATTTGCTGTGCTGTTTTAAGAAATTATGTCTTACTTGAACTACTTTCATTCTCATGAATAATCCAAGATTAGGTGTATTTCTTGAAGTTCATTCATTCAAGAGATATATCAGAGTTGAGGCTAACAGAGCTACCACCTCACTGGATCAATTTTTGTTTAAGACAATAATAGCAATGCCAAAGTAAGATTAATAGACTTTTTGAATAGATATACACTATGAAAGAGGGACAATTGAAAGAGAAGAAGTTTGGCTGCAGTTCAGACCTTTAAGGTGATACTGACATGTCAGGAATAAAATACCAGTCAATACAGTTTCTATGTCTGTAAAGTCAGAATAGGCCAAGTACATGATTCCTTCAACTCAAAACTGCTGGAATCCATTTCTGATCGTGGACTAAATATAGAAAATGAAATCTTGAATGTATCTTTGATTATATACAGCTGTTATCAAGAGCAAACATTAGATGGCCCCATTTTCATGTGTTTTCTCTCACATCATTCAAGTCTTTTATGACGTATTCTGTCTGCTTCATAGAGATGACAAGGGAAACCTGCCAGGTGATGATTCTCAATCGGATGTTCATGTCGCTGAGGGATCTGAGTCACCAAACTCCTATCTGGACCAGGAGTGCCGGGGACAATTCCCTATGGTGGAGGAGGACACCATACTCTATTGCTATGAGTACGACCAGAATCAGGAGGTCTCATCAGTCCGCAGGGGGAGCACCCCCACCTATGGTAAGGCCTTGACCTCGTCTGAGAGCTCCCTGCTGCCCTGACGCCAAGCGTTCACGAGACATGTGCTCTGGAGACATTTTAAGACGTCTATGCGTCTTTGGCGTGAAGGTAGCTGACTAATGTAGATATTAACCGTTCCTCCAGGCAGGCTCAGGCCCATCTCCATGCCCGTGGAATACAACTGGGTGGGAGACAACGAAGACCTGGCCAAGCTGAAAAGAGAGAGCAGGAGAGGTGAGTGGGAGGCCGTGGGAGGGAGAGAAAAAACAGGGAGGCATAGAAAAGAAGGGAGACAGAGAGGGACGGAGAGCAAGCTGAGGTGAGTGGGCTGATATCTCATAATATCCTCACCCTCTCAGATCTCTGAGCCAGGAAGTAGAGGGATGAGCTGGCCTGTCAAAACTGATAACATGCTGGATATCAGTTCTTACCTCTATCTCCTCCGTATGTTCATCATCTTTCTCTGCTCCCCTCTCCCTCCATCCCTTTCTTCTTGCTCTCAGCTGTGCGTTTCTTTCTGTTTGGATATAAAAAGTACACTGTTGCTTTGGCAACCGTGGAGATGCATCCAGAGATTTTCACATTTTGTTGGGGACTGTCGAGAAGGTGGTGAATGGAGTAGGAGGGAAATGATTTGCTTTATTTCAGCCTCAAAGAAAGATTTGAGTGATGTGTTTGTTTCCTCTGGGGACAATGGTGATATGTTGCTCCTTTGGGCTGTTTTCAGAAAAAGTGATGATGCTATATTTATCTACAAGAGGCCGTATTTGGGAGTTTGAGGGCCTCCTGCCTGACAACAGTCTTCTGCTGATGATTATTAATGCTTTTCAAACAGGAGGTCTTTGAAAACATCAGTATTCACTGTTCTCACACAGTCATCATTAAATCACAGACAGCTCATCGCTCTTACAGTAGATTACACAAAGTTTGATCGTGAACGATTGCAGCAGTTAATATGTGATTAGAAGTCCTGGGATGGGTTGGAAATTACTCGCTCTATTAATCAGGATGTATTCCCACAAGAACATGGGAGTATGTGATTATTCAGATGCATTTTTGGCAACTTATTTGAGCAATATGCTGGAGAAATTAACGTTTGAAAATAATGGTGTTTGAATTAAAAATGTTGTGCCGCTCTGAGATTCTCTTCTGTTGTGTCTCGTCAGAGAATTCCCTGCTCCGTTTTGCAAGTGAAGATAAAGCCCCGGGGGAAGACTTCCTGCTGGGACGTAGTCTGAGTCAGAACAGAAGGAAGACAGAGAGAGGAGCCAGTCCCACACATTACACACTTGTCCCCGCCCTACAGATGGAAGTCCCTCTGTCCACATCCAGCTCGGACTCAGCCTCCCTTTACCATGTTAGTCTCATAAAATCACATTTTTCTGCTCTAAACCAACAAATCAATCCTTTGTTTGTAATGACTCTTTTTTTCCTTTATTTTGCAGGTGTTTGAAAGATCCTCGCTGCTCTCCCGGTCAAAGAAGAAGAGTAAAGGTAACCTTTAACTCAGGTGCTCTGTTCACTCAAACCTAACATGAACAGGTGTTACTATAAGAGTGTTGTTGTTTCATCTTTTTGGGGGTTTTGCTTCCCTGCTGGTGTTTTGCAGCTGGTAGTCCCTTGTCGTCTATCAGTAAGCGGAGGATTTCCTGCAGGGACCTGGGCCAGGGTGACTGCGAGGGCTGGCTGTGGAAGAAAAAAGATGCTAAAACTTATTTCTCGCAGAAGTGGAAGAAGTACTGGTTCATCCTGAAAGACACATGCCTGTATTGGTACATGAATGAGGAGGTGAATATGGGATTTTGAAATCCACATCATGAAGCTTTTATCGATGATAAGATAAGTAAGTTATTGATCCCCGAGCAGATTAATAAAGCCATGATTTAATGCTGCTTTTTCTCTCCGCAGGATGAGAAGGCAGAAGGTTTTGTCAGCCTCCCAGAATTTAAGATTGATCGTGCCACTGAATGCAGAAGGAAATAGTGAGTGCTGAATTTTACAAACACACAAAAAATTGAAAATGATCTTTCCTATCATTAGCAGTTCACATGGATTATGTTGAGGTGAATTGAGGCCTCATGTCAAAACTTTCAGTCTTTAGGGAGCCGGTTTGCCTCACAGTTCAAACACTCGCTCCATATACAGACACTGTAATCCGCGTTGCAGCAGTCCCTACTTCAACTTCCTGATGTGATCCTACACTGCCTACCTTCCCCCTCTCTCTTCCCCCCACGTTTCCTGTCTCTCTCCAGCTGTCCTATCATGAAATGAAAAAACCGCTCCGAAAATAACTCCGAAAAAGATCCAATCTCATAGAACCCAAACAACAACTTTCACTTTATGTTGGATTCTTACATCTCTGCTTTGTGCTGAATATAAATGCTAATTTTAGGGTCTGAAGGCGTCCTTGTTATTTTCATTCTCTCGTTTTCTTTTGCTCCGTACAAATAGACAGAAAGTAATGTGACTAACCTTTGTAATATTTAGAGAAGCTTACGTAGAAAAACCACAAAGGAGGGTGGTGGGTGAGATTGGGGTCGTCATTGATTCATGAGAGGGGCCTTCATACTGAACAGACAGTTTTTCCTGCTGATGTTTTGTTCGGCAGTTCTTAAGCAAATGTCTTTCTTTATACAATAAGCTTTTAAGAAAGTAGCTATGAGCATTTATGATGAGTCTATTGTTTAGTAGTGACTGAAATACTTGCACATAGAGGTTGAAGAACTTAAGCGAACATTGGTTTACCTGTCATAATGCTGTCTCTTAACCTCTTGATCCAGGGTTGTTCACATGAACACACACAGTGACTCAGATTCTCAAACAGCCTCCGAAAGTAGTTTATCTGCTCATGCAAGGTCTTGCTGTTTTTGCATGTGTCTGAATTACTGTATATATGATTAGTACCAGTTTATCTTGACAGGCTTCTGTATTTATATGTAAATGTGCGCTTTCTGCCCCCCTCTTGTGCCTACATCCGATTAAACAAACCCTCGATTCCCTTTCAGTGCTTTTAAGGCTTGCCATCCGAAGATAAAGACCTTCTACTTTGCGGCGGAAAATGTAGACGACATGTCCCGGTGAGTTCATGAGAGGCTGTGACTGTAAACTCCCCCCAAACCCACGTGTGGCCACATTTGAATGCTGCTTGCCGACGATTGAAAATCCCCTCCTCACCTTACCTGACCACCCACTCTCCTCAAAATTGAGCAGTTTGGTGAAATAATTACCGCACTCCTCCCACGCACACAAACACACTCATAAGCACAAAATGATGTAACGGATGTCAAACTGCTGTGCGTCATGGCTGTGATTCTTTCCCACAGGTGGCTGAGTCGTCTCAGTATGGCTGTAGCTGGATACTCAGAGCAGGAGAAATTTTGCCATGACCAAGGTGAGATTAGTCACAGACTCTGTCTGTGTTCATGTCTGTGTTCTTGTGAGGGATATCTTTGTCTTTTTCTGGTGCACTTTTACATAAAACTGTTGACACTACACAAATAATCTTGCTGTATACTTGAAGAAATATATAGATTTATGTTGTACCAAATGCATAGGTAGAAACATCACTGTTTGCTGTCTAAAGTTTTTCCCCATCTGCTCCATTTTTAAACTTGCTGTGAACAAGAAGCTTGGGCTACGGGCCCTGTAATTTCAAAACGTAAATCTAATCAGCAAACTGACTCCCCGTTGAAAATGTCTTCAGAAAAAAATAATGTTTACCAAATGGTAGATTGAAGAATTCATAATTCATTATTTGACCTGGAAGCTTCAACCCTCTATTTGGAATTTTTGGATGTTTAGGAAATATATCAAAATATATATGAATGCATCTTTGTTTCTGTTAAGCAAAGAAAGACATTCAACATTAAGGTTGAATATTTCTATTTGGTTTCTTTTTAATAGTTGAATTTCAGATGAAGTAATCAACTGCATGATCCAGAGGGAAACCTTTTTTTAACCTGTTTTCACAAGATCATGAATAAGTGGCACATTTGACTGTTTAACACTAATCACACATGTGATAGATATAGTCAGCAAAAGATAAGAGGTATTATTTTGTCTACAGGGGGCACCAAAGTGCACAAAGTAGAAGTCCTTCAACAAAACATAAAACTTAAGTCAGCTCTCACCTTTGAAAACCTATATCTTGAAAAATTTTACGAGTAGGCTTGTTGACATGTAGTTGATTTGATATCAAATCAGTTTGGCTGAATTTTTAAAAAGTGGTTCTAACTCTTCCTTTTAGCATTAAGACTCTTCTTTTTGGTATTTTTTTCAGGCAAAAATACAGAATTTAAATTCATCAATACATCAAAATAGTGTTTTGAAACAAGTCCTTGGGGAAAAATTTTACAACACATTTCCAGAGGACTTTTGACAACAGTCCTCTTCACCTGCACTTCACATTTAATTCAAGCGTCGCTGCTTTGAGCTGAATATAAATGCTAATTTTAGGAGCTGAGGGCTTATTATTTCAATGTTCCGGCATTTTTTGGCATCCTAAAATGGACAGGAAATATTGTAACTATCCAGGAAAGAAACTCAGCACACGTCAAGTGGGTGTTGGGTGAGATAAGGTTTTGTCGTCGGTTTGATGACGAGGGGGCTTCATACTGCACAGACAAGTTGCTAAATTGGATCCTTAACACCTCCAGAAGACTTAACAGGAAGTTCTCACTTCTGAGATTCCTCCTTCTTCACACTCAGCCTCAACAGCAGTCAGACGCGGACTTCACACCTACACCACACCGACGCTGCAGCTACACCTTTCAGAATCCTCATGCGTCATACACAGTGATAATCTTTGAGACCTAATGCAGGAGTGAGAGAGTGAAAGCTGTTATAAAATGTGGATGTGTATGATTTCTGTGCACCCTAAGTTCTCATCGTTTATTATGAGCCTTATTCGAGTTCAGGTTGTGAAGCAAATTGAAGCCATTTTCACTGGCGCAGCCATCAAAGGTCTCCTTTCAGCTGCATTTGAAAGAATTTGTTTTTTATTCTGCTGTAGAAAAATGAACATGATACTCTTTATTCATGACAGATTACTGGAGTGAGAGTGATCATGAGGACATGGAGATGCCCTCTATGCCCAAACAGGACAGTCCTCCACCCCCTTATGACACCTTCCCCAGAGCATCCTCAGTGAGTCTGTCACATTAAAAAGATAGATGTCATCCCAAGGGCACAAACCTGTCCACTTTACCGACTAAACCACCTGTCTTTGTGTAGGTGAGTCCCTACCTGGAACCGAAACGTGGCCATCTCTCCTCCTCCGACACATTCCAGTCCCGCTCCTCTCATGACGATTTCCACTCTGAGACTCTGGACGGCAGCGGAAACAACAACGGCATCTCTCCAGGGCCGAAGTCGAGCAGCCATAGAAACTCCTGGCAGGACCAGATGGAGAGTAATGCCCGGATGCACTATCTGCAGGCGTTTCCTGTAGAGGACAGCCTGCTCTCCGAGGACAGGGACCAGGTAGCGATGGAGTACCGCAGACAGTCCACCCTGCCAGCACAGCGCAGCCTGCTGCAGGAGCAGTACAGGGCTCTACCTCTGCCGCTCAGGGCCAGCATCGACTCAGACACAGGAGGGAAACCCCGCAGCTTCACCCTACCAAGAGACAGTGGGCTCCACGCCATCCTTGCTGCCACCGCCACAGCATCAGATCAGTGGGAGCCCCAGCACTACCAACTGGAGCGGCCCAGGGACACTGGTCAGAATCAGAGCTCTTATGTCTTTACATGTTTGACAAGCACAGAAATTTAAAGAAAAAAACAAACAACAAGCACAAAGGTTTAAAGAAGGCTGACAGTAAACTTGAAGCAAATTATTGAAGTAATTTATTCAAAAAACATTCATCACTAACAACTCTGATTACCGCTTAAATATTTAAGTGGTCTTTCAAACTGCAGTGGGTTAGTTAATGTAAGTATTTCTGCACCTTTCCTCGAAAACTGGATAAATAAAGAGAAAACTCAGACATGGATAATTGGAAATATGTTTTTAAGATTATTATCACTCACTTGTTTTAGGGTTGATGTATTCTAAAAAGGCACTTGCAGATATGTTGAAAAGCTCTGCTAGCTTTTCAATAATGTTAATCACCATAAGATTAGAAGAAATAGATGAACAACTTTCAGATTTTATTTTTAAACATTTTTATAAACCTCAATTTGATTTTTATTTCACTCATTGATATTAAAAGTCATTTTTTCCAAGTGTCCTGGTCAAGAAAGGCGGCAGCACTGTAACAAAGTTTCAGACAAACAATGAAGCTGCAACAAACACGTAGTAATTTAAATATGATTATGATAAATGGAAGACAGCTGTAAATAAATTTATTAGACAGATTTGGTTTGGTTTGGTAGCTTAGACTTTTCATCTCCATAGTAAATACGTTGGTGAAAAAACACTAATAAGATAAAAATCCCTGCTATGTTGTTAAAAAGCAATGAAAAGTTTAATCTTAGGAGTGCATGTTGATGAATTTAAAGATAAATAAAGAAGTCATTATCACTGACTGCAGCTAAGAATAACCTGCTCCTGGTTCGAGCTTTGGCAACTTTACATATTACTGAATTTTATATTTAAAAAAATAAAAAAGAGAAAAGACCGACACTGCAGTCCAAAACACAAGCTTTCTCAGCTGCTCCTATTCCGTCTCAACTTTGCATGCAGTACATTGTTGGGTAGTATACTTTCTACTTCATCAGAAAAATTGCATCTTGAACTTTGATCCTCTTTTATGCACCCGTCACAATCTGTAGCCCATCAGTCTCAGCTCCCTCTACCTCTCGGATGAAATGACATGTTTTCAGCTGTGCAAAGGATTATGGGTCGGAATGGCCAGAGAGGCATGTTGACTTGCATACTGCAGAGAAGGACAATGGAAAGTACAACATCCAGAAAGACAGTATGCTGATTTTGACACACAACTATTGTGATACTTTTTTTTTGCCTGGCATATTTTATCATAATGTAGAAGTTGAGGATCCGTCATCATTCATTTAAGGGAATAAGAAAAAACAGGTATTGTTTATTATAGCAAAGGTTTCTTCTCCTGTTCTGATCAAACTGCTAAAAAGAAAAAAGCTTGTGAGCCTTTGCTAAAGAGCTTTGATTGAGAGGAAAGTGCCGCACAGTGAACTATGGTGTTTTCTCAGTCGGCCCCTCTGCAGTCCACTGTTACATGCAGATCAGTTTTTCCCAGTATAGTCTTGAGCGAGTCAGCCTATTTGTCATTGGTTATTTCATTAAAGCTGCTAACATGCAGTCAGAGCCAGCAAATGTCAGGGGTTGAATATGCGCTATTATTGCTTTATTGGATTGGATTTGCAGCCAGCCCATTTTCAGCCCCTCTGAGACCTCCAGGGCAGTTGTCTAAGTGAGATGAAATTTAGTGTCTTATTTGATCGTGATTTATGCTGGCAGTCCACTCTCTCTTACACACTCACGCTCACTCCTTCTCTCTCTTTTCTTGTCTCTCTCTTGCTCGATCGAGATGTCACTGTGCCTCTCGGCAGTGTTTGAATGGTGGAGCGAGGAGGAATCCTTTCAGCCCATGTTAGTGTTGAATCCTGAACAGGATAAAGAAGCAGGCCTAGGGGTCCTTTCTTCTTGTCCTCATTTATCTAGTGCTAGTGCGAGTGCACCGTTCATTCTCTCCACCACTGCCCGTAAAGACAAGAAAGGAGAACAAAACAGGCGACAAATAAAGCATGATAGGTTTCAAAGCACAGCCCCAAAGCTTCAAGACAAACCACCCTACTTCCAAAACACAAAATAAAGAGACGGCCAACATAGCCAGAGTCCTGGTGTAGTTTTAGTTTCATGCCAACAGAGGGCAGTGTGAGTAAACATGTGAAAAGTGGAGCCCTGGCAGTTTTTGAGAAAGAAATGAATGGCGCAGTAAGAATTTCATTTTTCTTGAAGACTTAACTGTAATGAAACGAAGTGCTCTTTGCATGAGTTATGCATTAAAAGAAAAATGAACATGCATAATGTGAGCCTATTAAGAAATCTGCATATTACTAGTCTGAGAATAGGAGGGGACAAAGTCTGCAATGGTATAATGAAAAAAAGAAGTAACAAAGGAAAACAAATTGGAGGAAAATGTTACAGAGATAAGTTTGTATTCAGGTTTCAACAAGTGAAACACAGAGAGGTTGTTCAAGACTTCTAATGTATAAAATTGTTTTTATGAAAATTATGCTTACCTTTAAAATTCAGTCAGATTTATTGTAAAAAAAACTTTGATGTCTTTGAAAATAAAAAGACTAGTTAAATTTACTATAAAGCACTATTCAGACGAAGCAACTCACAGAGTCAGAAACAAAGTATAATATCAATGGAATTTAAAGAAATACGTCATGAAGCAAAAATAAACTAAAATGTAAAATAGAGTAAAAATAAAAAAACTTTTATTTTGTTCTGTGAAGAGGTTTTGTGCCCTTTTGTCTTACTGTTAAAGTTACTGCCAATAGAGTCTCACCTTCCTAACAAACACAGATTCACCTGCTGGTCTTGCCTTGAAAAAAATATTGTAGATAACCATCTGACCTTAATATGAATCCTCCTAAAAAGGGTGCTTTCATGGGTTAAAATGTAGCTGAAAATTGACGCTGAAAAAAAAAAAAAACACTCAAAGGCAGGCTGTTGCACTTGCAGAAAATAAAATTGCTCCTGTTTAGATGGCAAAATATCGTAGAAATAGCTGGTGTGCTGCAGCCCACACGGGCCTTCATCGATGCTTCATCAGCAAGCTGAGGAATGCCTGTGTAGGCTGCAACATGTAAACTGTTTACTAGACATTTTGCCATGTTATCATTCTTATTATTATTATTATTATTATTATTATTATGTGATCAATCGTTAGTGACTTGCCTTCAAAACAAAAAAATAGATATGAAATGATTTGATGATGAAGATTCGGTAACAGAAAATTCCAATTATTTAAATTACTGATTAAACAAATTAAAAGAAATGGTCAACATATTTAATTTCATATTGAATCATATATGCATGGCAGTATTTTAACTTGTAATGAAGTGTCTTTGCTGTGTGATCTCAGTGGTTTGACTGAAGTACACAATTCTAGACACTCAGTCTACATCTTTTTGCTGCGCACAAACGGAGCTTCATTTCAGTTCTTGCATGTGGCCTGAACCCACTTAAACCCTGGCACTCTCATCAAGAAACAAATTCATCAGAAAAACTCAACAGCTACATTTCTTTCCAGGAAAATGTCAGTCAGGATAATCCACTGACCTTGCTGTCAGCTTTATTTTTGAGTCACTTCGCCAGCCACTTGTTAGCTCGGCTCTCTGCCATTTCCTGCTGGGCAGGTAACAGTCAGTTTGTGTGAGTGTGTGGGCAGAGACAGTCTGCCTACAGGTTTGTGTGTGCTGGATTAGTGAGATATTCACTGCTAACATGACCGTGGAGAGGTTTATGTCTATGAAATGTATTTGTTATGTTGATAATGAATTTTCTTTTTAAATCCTCATATTTTGTACCTCAGTTTGGTGTAAAAACTGTTGCTTTCTGTCTCTCCAGGCCGTGGACGAGATTGCAGGATGCAGGCAGACTCTCTGGGAGATCTGTATAGAGCTCTGGAGCAGACCAGCCTGTCCACCTCAGCTGATCACAGATCAGCCAGCCGCCTTGAATATAAGCGCTCATTTGTCCGCCGAGTCAACGACCCCCTACTCAATGACAAGCTTCATCGCCTTCGGGTCCTCAATAGCTCACTCAAGGTATAAAAACTCATCTTTGGCCTAAACATGCTCCCACAGAGGTGTTTAATAACTCATTACTAACAACTAACTGAGAACCTATTTTTCCCACAGAATGTCCCTCTTCAAGACACTCACCGCTCTTTGGGTTACTTAGGCTGAAGAGCGTTGTGTCGATTCAACCTCAAACGTATTGCCTCCGCCTGTGCCTCACACAGTCGACATCCCTCCGCTGGAGATAAAAGGCACAACAAACCCTCTTCCCCCTGCTCAGCTCTACAAACCCTTTGCTTTTTCCTGCTGCCTCAACCTCACACACAGAGCAGGAGCACAAAGACTTGTTCTCCCTCTGCGCCAGATCTCTCTATCTCCCTCTCTCTCTCTCTTTAGATATATGTATTTAATAATAGGGCTGTTACAGAAGGCAAAAAAGAGTCCTGATTGATCAAATTTCTCTTAGACTCACAGGGTTTATGACAGGGTTTAAGCACTTTGCATTTGTGTCCAAAAACTTGTTGAAGAGCTTTGTAAATCATTGCTCGCATGCATGGCCACCTCCCCTTGCTTCTGTTTTGAACATAATGCTGGAGTTGTGTACGACTGCTCAGTAGGCAGAAGTTATTTTGGATGTACACAACATTTTGTTAAGCATGTGTTTCTGATTTAAAGGTATGTTTGTTCCATAAGTGTACAGGATGTTGAACATTTATATAAATATTTAATATTACATCACTACAGTGTCCACACAACGTTTTGGGGTACTTATACAAATTGTAAATCAAGTGCTGTGCCTCAGTGATTGTGAATGTACATTGTACTTTTCAAAGAAAGACAAGAGATGATACAGGTAGGGAGCTATTTCTCGAAACAGGAGCACAAAAATAGAACGCTTGGCAATAATGATAACCAGTATTGTAAATTACAAAAGAATGATCAGAATAGATGTCTATTTTTGTATGCATGCTACCTACCTAATTGTTTGTAAATCAGTTTTGTATTTCAAAGTGCGTTGGTCTGGAGAATTCCTGTGTTGACCCCCTCACCCCACCATCACTTTGTGTTTTTAAGACTCATTTTACTATTTCACCCTGAAAGTGTTGGCCACAAAGAGTTATAGCTGTATTTATTAAGTGTTTAATGTACAAGCATGCTTTGTGAACTAAAACACATTACCATGCCATTTGAAATTGACTGACATTGCACAAGTGTGCCGCATTGTAGCTCCATGACTTTTTTTTTTAAATTGAATAAAGTATTGCATGGGCACACATAAGCACCATTGTTACCTGATTTTTTTCCCCTCACAGTCACATTTAAGAAAGTATTTTTAGGGGGAAACTTCTCCAACTATAAAGCTCAACTCAACAGGAAAAAATGCTAATGTGAGCCTCAGGCACTGTCATACTGTAAGATGTATAAAATTAAACAGTAGAGGATTACTGGTAGAAAGAGAGTGCTACTTGGGCCCATAAACTCATATGCAAAAACACATTTTTATTCTTTTACAAACAGTAAATCTGTCAGGGTGAACCAGAAATAAATCATTCAATCACTATAAGCTCTTATGATAAATGTAAAAGAAGAAAGATGATGTCGAGAAAAAAAGTTGTTTAATTATGTGAAACATGGTCTAATAAAAAAAGAAATGATGCTTTAAAGTGTAGATTTGTTACTTGTGTTTTTAATAAGTAATCAGCAAAAGTCCCACAAATGAAACATGCAGATCTCATCCAGTGAAATGTTTAACAAGAGATTATTACTGTTTATGCTGAGGGATCAGTTTCATCATCAGAGCACAGAGTTAATGAACTACTTTTCTTGTGTCATTCTTATCAATTTTAACACAAATTTCACTTTTCTTGCATGCTTTGCTCAATGAACTCCCTTTTAATATTTTTAATCGTAATCTGAATACATTCTAAAAACTTTTTTTTGCTTTTGATAAAACATTGAAAAACAGAACAACTTGATTTGTCTTATGATACTTCGTTATCAACATTAAAAAGTAATTCAGAAGAACATCTACATGTTCTTAGTTGCATTAGATTTACATTCTTTCAAGTATCTCTATTTTCTTAGCTCCTCACTTCCAGCAGACTGAAACGAGTTTGTATAATGTTTAATTTTAAGAGAGGATTACCTGAAAAAAAACAACGTATTCATACATCACAGTGGATAGTTTGCATTCAGCGTCCCAAAAAGGTGACAATGACCATGATACAGGTATGTTTGAATAAGCAACATGTTCCATTTAGAAAAAAATGTGTATAACAGAATTAAATCCAGTGACCTGAAAGGTTAAGACAGACTTAAACTCAGGGATCACATGAACATTGTTAGAGCTTCGACCTGGTAATGAGATATTAACAGGACACGAACTCAGCTCTGTTTTTCATGGCACTGTGCGGTTGATAGAGTTAATGTAAGGTTAATGTGATTAACAAACAGAGTAAGACAGAAGATTCAGCAGGACACGGGTTTACAACAGTCTTACACAAACAGGACTCATTTTGAAAACATAATAATGACACTGCTCTTTGCTACTTAGTTCCTATCCTCCTTTTTCTACTGAAAAGCCTGAACAGTGGCACCCTTATATTTTTGATACTTAATCCATAAATAGCTGGGTTAAGAATGGGTGGAAAAATCAAAAAGTACACGGATAGAAACAGCTGGGTTTGGTAAGGCAAGTGGCGAATGTTAAATCGACTTTGCGCAATTTCAAGAAAGCATCCAATTGAGTAGTTGACTATTGATAGCAGGTGGGGCGTGCAGGTTCGCAGAGCTTTGAGTTTGGATTTGCTGAATGATACCACACATATCCTCAGGATTTGTGCATATGAATAAAAAATCATAACAAGCTGTGGAATTGCGTACAGAGCTACACTTAGCAGGCCAACTATGTTGACAATAGATGTGTCAGTACAGGCAAGTTTTACCAATAAGTAATTCATGCAGTAAACCTTTTCTATTGTTCTGTCACAAAACCTGAGCTGAAGAGTGAAAATCAAAACAAGAAGAAAGGCTAGAAATGGATAAAGCCAGGTGAAAACAATCAGTTTAACAACCCTCTGTGACATGATGGTGTGATAGAGCAGTGGATAACAAATAGCCACATATCTGTCATAACTCATTGCTGCAAGAATTGTGAATTCAGTAATGGCATATGTGTGAACAGCAAAGATCTGTGTCTGACAAAGAGGTAAAGAGATCTCATATGAGTGTGACAGAAGGTTGCTGAGTAATGCTGGCAGTAAAGCTGTGCTCCCATACAGACCATTCACTGCCAAGTTACACAGCAAAAAATACATCGGCTCATGCAAAGTCTTCTCATAATAAACCACTCCAATCAAAACTACATTTTCAATAATAATGGTTAAGTATATCATGAGGAATATGCAGAAGTACATTGGCATCAGATCATTCATTCCAATGTAAGGAGACAGGTAAAAAGTCGTCACTTCAGAGAAATTTTTCATGCTGACACACATAAATTGTACAGCATCCCATGAATACACAGAACAGTTTTCACTCTGCTACACAAACTGAAAGGAAACAGGCTTTACCTCTGTGGGAATTTCTCCTCTCAATCAGTATTTAACTGCTCTTTTATACCCTCAACATGAGTTCCCCTCTGACATGCCGATCATGTGGTTTCACCTGTGACAAGTCCCTCAGTCCTCTCACATTGGGGTGTGGATTTCCACGAGTTCAATTTTGAAAACAAATGCAAAAGGCATCCTGATTAACATTGTTCTAAAAAGTGAAGACAATGGCAGAAAGTATAAAACTGTCTTCATTTTACACTGCAATTGATCAGAGGTAATAATATAGATAGCTGACATAAATGCCAAAGATTTTTGGAAAACGTGTGTTCATAAAGAAACAGTATCTTTAATGTGACAGTGTTGTGTCAGACAAGACTAATCCATTTCATTCTGTTCCCACCTTTGCACTTGAGAAGGTATTAACCTTTTTTTTTTATTCAAATAAATTCAATTCAATTTATTTCCAAGTACACTTTTAGTTTTTAGTTTTAGATTTTAGATTTCACAGTCAGTGACGAGAGACAGGAACACAAATGAACATTTAGAGTAATTTGATTGATCAGGGATTTGTTGGTGGTGCCTTGGGAATCCTGCAGAGGGGTCACGCTCCACTTAGGGAAGATTTATCCCTGTGGTTTTTGTCATTCTGTATGTAAGCGACATTTCCAGTATTTAAGATGATCATTTTCCACGGAGCTCTGTACACTTAAGGAAACTCATTCTTGATTTCATATGAAATGAATAGTGCTGGTTTATTGCTCATAAAGATTTGGCTAGTTGAAACACCTGTGGTAATGTTTATGTGCCTTTAAATCGGTCCATCTTGACCATATTCACCAGGAGTGAAAGGATGCCAAGCCAAAGTCCACTCTTGAAAGAATGGTGGGTCCACACAAATGGTCAGGTTTATAAGCTTTACTGATTGCAGATCTGGGTTACATCTCCAGCATGCATCAAGAGTAACAAAGACTGGCATGATATGGTATACGGGATCAGGTATATACAGCTGCCCACTCTGTTAGACAGTCCAGTACCAAAATATCTGAGGTCTTCCAAGTTACACACCCTATTTACCTTAAATGGTTAAAATTCATCCTAACAAGTAGTGACCGTGTCAGTGCCCCCATCTAATGGTATTAACAAAATCTTAAGGTAAATTTTTCTGAAAGCCTAGAGCTTATGAGTTGTGACGTGTTAGCTTACATTTTTTGAGAAAGGGCAGAGACTTTGAACTCTAGTTTTCTCAGACAATGCATTAAAATAACGTCATTTTTTCTTGGTAATTTGGGAATTCTTTGGAGAAAATGTTGGCTAATCTGCGATGTTAACACGAGGTAGGTTGGGGTACCTAGATGCAGACTTACACACAGAAGCAGGTAAGCGGAAAAGCTTTACTTGGAAAAGCAAACAGTAGAAATCCAAATCTCTCTAGCTGCAAGGAAAAAGCAAGAACCAAAAGACTCGGAGGTTAAATAACACTTAATGAATACATTTCACAATCCCTGACGTCTTTACCGGACAAAGAACTGTGACATTCTGGCGGCAGCCTACTGCGAGCTCCCCGTGTAAACACCCCGCTGATAGCTGATCTGCCTCAGCTGTGAACTCAGCAGGAGCTTCATTATTAGAGAGCACACAGGTGTGCTGCTCTTGTGACCACTGGGAGAGCAGAAACAAACAGTGTAGAAATGAAGGCGAGTTAGAATAACCTTTCGCTGATCGTGCAGATGTAACGCATTTTCTCAGGTTCTATCTTTTCCGAACTCTAACTTAAAAATTTTAAGTCATCCGTTCACTTTATACTGCAGCTTTTGACTATGAGGGTACCAGAACTCTGTATTTAACGGGTCCTGGAGCCAAATGAGATCACATGTACACAAGCTAAACCCTTTAGTTTTAAAAATCAAGCTAAAATATTAAAGTTCTCTGTGACTGTTACTGAAGGTACAGGCTAAAACCTTCAGGTGATGAATCACATCAGGAGAGCGGAGGCCATATAGGATATGTACTGTATGCCTTTGAATTGGTTTTCAAGTTCTATTTAAATGGATTAATAGACAGAGTCAGTGTCACATAGCTGGTGGAGGGGCATCTGTGTCAGAGAAAACCATCCTTTCTCCCAGTCTGCAAAGCTGCAAACCCCTAGATTTTAGACCCTGATGCAACAAGCCGTTACAAGTCATCACTGTCATCTGACAAAGTTGATATTGATTAACTAAACAGGATAGGATTGGTTTGTTGTTTGTTTGTTATAAAAGACTACAAGAGACTAACATTTTTAGTTTTGGTTGACACCTTGTGCACTGTAATGGTAAAAATAAGGACATGTCCGCATCATTGGAGTTTTACAGGTTTTACATTTAAAGCATTTCTTATAGATATTGGTGCTGCTGCGATCTTTTTTTAACCCTGTAATTAAATGCTGTACACTTTTCACAGCTAATTAATGTAACACCAAATTTTGCAACACATAAACTTCAAAGTAGGATATGAAAGACTTAATATGAGGTAATAAATAAGTTCCCAAATATATGTAGGTTCCTCAACCCCAATAATGGTGGGTGTAACTTTTATCTGCTTGATGATTTGATCCCCTTGCACTTGCATGATGTGTATAAAACCATCTCCTGTTTTCAAAAAAACACAATTCTACTAGGAGTTTTTTTCATCCCTATACGCTTGGGAATTGTGTTGTCAATGAGACCAGCCTCTGCTACAGTCTCCAAGGGAAATTACTCCCAGGGGAGGATCTGGATCACAACAGTCAAGAACAGCCCAAAAAACCTGGGCCACCCCCAACAACCAGACCAGTGGGGTGTGCTCAACTGAGTGTCTAATGATCAGGCTCTCATTCTAGTGAGCCCATGGCCAGGCTCACTTTTAACATGATTTATTTGAGGTTTCCACATGAGTGTATAATCAATGATCACACCCATTTACTTTCACACAACTTCTTTTTATCAATATCAATATCAATAAGTTTTTCCTGAGTTTTGATGTAGAATTACCAAAGATTTTAAACTTCTAAACCATTTTAAACCAAACTTATTATATGCTTTTTAACTAATTCAATTATAGCTTTCCACTGTATGTAGAGGCTGTTTTAGATTTTTCCCAGAGCAATAAAGATTTGTATCAGCAAGTAAAACTTTGATGCGAACTGGCCTAATAAGCTGAATGAAGTTTGACCCGTCAGCAAATGCTAAGTTTTAGTAAAACTTTATCTCAATTCACAGAAACCTCAAACATACAAAAGCTGTGTAGAGTTTTTTGGTATAAGTAGAGGAGTGTGTGTTTGCACAGAAACACTGAACTCCTGCATCACGCATCCTTGTGTAGCTTAATAATGTTAACCTATTTCTTGTCGCTCAAATTCAGCTGTTTCAACTTTCCGCTCTTTACAGGCTTTAAGTGCCTCTCCACAGCTGGATATGCAGTTTTCCTTTGCGTTATTGATGTATTTTCAGCACCTTTACTTTTGCGTTCTGCTTTACATTTTTTCCATATGTGGCATGTTTTTGACGTTATAGTTGAAACTTTTTGTATTTTCGGCTTTGTATATTTTCTGAATTTTAAGTCTTTAAGTTTTCAGTAATTGCAGTGAGATTGCCCTTTTGATACATAGTTATACAAGATGATTTAGGTTTATTTGAGCAAAATATAGAAATCCAAAACAGGCCAAGATATATCAAAATGAATTATTTATTTCTCTCTGGACATGAACTACTGAACTTACTCCTCCATGCAGCCTTTGCTGAGTTGTAATTGAGTTTGGCATCACACTGTGAACTTTTTTTTTTTTTGCAAAATAAAGGCCTATAAATGTCTAAAATATAATATATTTAGAGGTTACCAATTCAAACATGTTTTTTTCCTATGATAGCCGATACACCATAAATAGTAAGTTTTGTTGGTATTTTTAATCACTGTAAAGGGTTGTTTAAAAAATGGTTATAGTCAGCAATAGCCTGCTCTGGTTGAAAGTGTGCATACAAAGACTTCACTGTAAAACCTGCATGCAATCTTTTTCCATAAAATGTTTATTACAGTTAGTCGAACAACTAACAACCCCTTCAAATTCAGCTTTATGGGAGGACAAAGAAAAGGTTCAAACAAAAGCACAGCTTTAAATAAAAAGCAGGTCATACTACAAAATCCACATCATCATGATCATTATAGATATACTTGTCTGTCTGCGCAGCACTGACTCAGCACAGATTTTTACCACCTTTCCTAACTACCCTTAGGCATACCTGTCCAGCTGATATGAAATGTTAGATTTTCATAATGATCCAAATATATTTGAAATCTTTCACTTTGGGGAGAAATAGTCTCACATCTGATAAAGATAAAATAATATTGGAGTTCCCAAAGCAGGCAGGACAATGTGAGAAAGAAAAACATAGATTTCAAGAATCAATGCTTCATACATTTCAGCAAAGAAAATTAACTGTGTTTGATCATTAAAGAAACATATTTTTGCAGCTGCTTATTTGTTTGAGAGTTAATTAAAGTGACTGAACTGTATCTATCAATAAACACAAAGCCTAGTTTTCATTCCTGCTGCGGGGAGTCTTCATTTATTGACAAATTCTGCATGTAATAATAGTCTTTGGCATATAAGACACCTTTTGAAAGCACTATGACAGCTTCTCTCTTTTCTACTTTAACTCTTGTCTGCTTTTTTTACTGAAAAGTCTGAACAGTCGCACCCTTATATGTTGAATACTTAATCCATAAATAGCTGGGTTAAGAATGGGTGGAAAAATCAAAAAGTACACGGATAGAAACAGCTTGGTTTGGTAAGGCAAGTTGCGAATGTTAAATCGACTTTGCGCAATTTCAAGAAAGCATCCAATTGAGTAGTTGACTATTGATAGCAGGTGGGGCGTGCAGGTTCGCAGGGCTTTGAGTTTGGATTTGCTGAATGATACCACACATATCCTCAGGATGTGCACATATGAATAAAAAATCATAACAAGCTGTGGAATTGTGTATACAACAACCGAGAGCAGACCAACTATATTGACAATAGATGTGTCAGTACAGGCAAGTTTTACTAACAAGTAGTTCATGCAGTAAACCTTTTCTATTGTTCTTTCACAAAACCTCAGCTGAACAGTGAAAGCTAGAACAATCAGGAATGCTAGAAATGGATAAAGCCAGGTGAAAACAATCAGTTTAACAACCCTCTGTGACATGATGGTGTGATAAAGCAGCGGATAACAAATAGCCACATATCTGTCATAACTCATTGCTGCAAGAATTGTGAATTCAGTAATGGCATATGTGTGGACAGCAAAGATCTGTGTCTGACAAAGCGGTAAAGAGATCTCATATGAGTGTGACAGCAGGTTGCTGAGTAATGCTGGCAGTAAAGCTGTGCTCCCATACAGACCGTTCACTGCCAAGTTACACAGCAAAATATACATCGGCTCATGCAAAGTCTTTTCATGATAAACCACTCCAATCAAAACTACATTTTCAACAATAATGGTTAAGTATATCATGAGGAATACGCAGAAGTACATATGCCTCAGGTCATCCATCCCATAGTAAGCAGACAGATTAAAAGCTGTCACTTCAGAGAAATTCCTCATGCTCACACCAATTTGTTTAAAAAAGAGAAGGGCTTTGATTTAAAATACACAGTACATTGATCAGCTTCGTGTGTTTACCTCTGTGGATGCATCCCCCCTCCCATCCTGCACTCATCTCTACTTTTATACACTGAACATTTCTTCTCTTCTGTAATTACATTACGTCTTTCCCTACATGTCCAATCACATTTGGGATGGGTCATGGGGCATGAGTTTTTAGTATCTGCCTAAAACCCACAAAAAATTGGGAATGGGGGAATTTAACCCCCCTGAAAATATTCTCTTGCAAGAGAGAGTTCCTGATTTCTTGGGAGTATTACAGTAATTTTACAGTGCATGTTGTGATATAGAAAGGATTCAATCTTGTGTTTTCAGCTGGCCTTTATGAGGATTTATCTTTTTCTTTTGTAGATTCGGTTTTAGTCATAATTAAGACATCTGCCCATGCAAGAGACAGGGTTGACAGAAATGAAGGACGAATCATGTAAACAAATCCAAGTTGTTAGTTATCTTTAATTAATTACAAGTTGGAGAAAAAGCACTCATTTAATTCTACAACTTAGCTAACCTAACGTATCTTACCTTCCTGATTATAATTAAATGACTTCAAAACAGACACAGAAACAACTATGTGAACAGGCTGCTCTAAAGTTGGCCATTTTGATGGAGAAAAAACACTTTGGACTTCATTTCTTAGCCTCATAAGTTGTTGTTTCAGTAAACTAGTAAATCATGTGTATTTTTTTCTTCTTCTAAAAACCATTAATTTGGGTTTGATGTCATATTTTCTGTACCTTTAAATGCCCACATCAGTGCTCTGGTTCGTTTGAGAAATGCAGCTAAGGTGTGTTACAACATTTTTGCCATTTAACCAATTTGTGAGTTGATCTTGTTAGTTTATACACTATAATGTACATTATAATTGTTTTACAGACTCTATTTTAAAGTGTATTGTTCATAATGTATTTACTGTCATGATCAGTCACACAACCTCCAGCAAACTGGAGTAGCAAATTTGATTTATTAGCATTATAAAAATGAACAAAATGCAAATATTTACCTGAAAGGCAGAGCCATGTACTATTCAAACCATCAAACACAACAGTATCCTGTCAAGAGCAGGGTCACCGATTTGTTAAAACTCTGTCTGACACCTTGTATGGGCCTGTTTTGACTTTACACTATTTATTGCTCTTTTGTTTTGCAAGATAAAAAAGTTAGAAAATGTGTATAAGATTCACCTTTTTTATTGATCTGATATGATGGTTGCGTCTGCTGCAAAGAGGGCAAATGACTTTAGTTTGTCAAGTAAAAAAAGATTCAGTACCAACAATACATGAGTCTGTGTTTAACCATCTGGATCATGATGCTGGATGGCAGGTGTTTTCACACTTTGAATATAATATAATCCAAATCACTGCTTATGACACTCAACACAGCTCAGGGACTTTTATTACTGAAGCATGATTACATCATAAAAAGGTACAAGGCCTGTGGTCACAAAGTTAGATCTTTGCTGCAGTGAAACGGAGGTCATAGTGGTCATAGTGTGGATGAAACTTTTACATAGCAGCAAACTGCAGGAAAAAAAGTAACTTCAGCTTAAAATTCAGAGGATATGGGATGTTCTGTAGATTCCTATTTTTTGTATTAAATTATATAGTCCTTGTCTAATATAAATTTTTCAATTCTGTTTCTATTCAAGGCTCCTGAAGGCCTAGAAATCATAACTTTAAACCTTGATGTCTGTAGAGAGTGTAGGAGAGGATCAATATAAACTTCTGACAGTTTTGCTGCATGACTATGTACACCAGAGTTTAATTACTATTTGAGATCAACATTTGCATCAAATTTTTTCAACCAAGTCTCTCACTATAAGTCTTTACATGCAGGCGTTACATTATCAGGAAGGTTTTCTCTATTAAATATTAATCATTTGGCATTTAAAGCAAAACTATATCTCTTATTATAGATGTAACACTTTTAACAGAATTCAGTCAATAACAACTATGACACACAAAAATACCTAGCAGATATCCAGAAGGCAGACAGGAAGATATTTCATATTTCAAATCTTAGATGCTTGAATCTAAAAGTGACAATATCTTAGCTTTAAGAAGTGGCTAAAAGCATATTATATTTGATTGCATTATGCAAGTTTACTTTTCTTTTCCAAACATGAAACACACTGAATTATGACATTATTGAAGTTGCATATTTGGTAAGCACCATTTAGAAGGAATAAAAGGGAAACAATGCGAGGAAAGCTGCAGGAATGCAACATAGATATGTTAAGTTTCATAACTAACCGAATATAATATATATTTATACATATATTTTTTTACATATATAAAGAGTTAAAAGAATGTCTGCCTCTAATTTAGCAAATAAGACACTTAAAATTATATTTCCATGCTTTTTTGAAAAAGGTTAGTCTGTTTTTAAGCTACAGTCGGTGCCTTTGTTAACTTTGCAGGCAGGATCTTGTGTCTAATAAACAGTTGTACAATATGATCCTTCACCAACTGAGTCCCCAGTCCATACATCACTGGGTTGAAAACTGATGGTATGATAATAAAATACAAAGAGAGGAAGATCCGTGTCTCTGCAGCTACATGATTCATATTAAATCTAGTTTGGACAATTTCAAATAAAGAACCGATAGTGTAGTTCAGCAAAGATAATAAATGAGGGATGCATGTTTTAAGAGCACTGCCTTGAGATTGTCTTAATAATTTCCTGCACACTCTTGCAATTTGTATGTAGGAGACAACAATCATCCCCACCTGAGGCACAATAAAAGCAATAATAAGCACAAGCCCAACTACATTTACGTACGGCACGCTTGAACATGAGTTTTTGACCAGTTCGAAGTTCACACAGTACAACTTTGGTATGATTCTTCTACAAAAGCTGAGCTGCAGAGTCAGAGAGTAATAACAGGCAAACAGGATGAGCGGGTAGAGAGTGGCTAATGCGACAAGCTTACCTAACTTTGAATTAGACATGATACTGTGGTAATGTAGAGGGTAACAGATGGCAATATATCGATCATATCCCATGACAGCTAATATGAAGAACTCAGCACATGCGTATGAGTGCAGAAAGTAGACCTGAGCCAAACACCACTTTACACTGACTTCATGTGTGTCAGACAGCAGCACAGCCATGACTGCAGGTAAGAGAGCAGTGCTGCCGTACATTTCATTGACAGATAACACACATGTGAACACATTCATAGGTTGATGCAACACTTTGTTTTGGTGTATGACAGTGATGAGAACTGAATTCAGAGTAATAATGAGGAGATAGAGCAGGAGGAACACGACAAACAGCAAATGCTTGTAGTTTTCCATCACAGCATATGCTGTCATTCTGAATGTCAGTGTTGTGGCGTTGTCCATGTTTCACTTTCTTTTTGAATTCTGAAAAGAGAAAGACAATTTTTACATTTTTAATTTGAACACAGTCTTAAGACAAGTCATGACACACATTCATTAACAGGAAAACTATTTAATGATAAGTGCCAAAAGTCACCTGGAATGGAAGATAGAAAATTACACTGAACTTTAGGGTTTTGTTTACGCTGAGTCTCTGGTATTGATTGCCTAACCTAACAACAAACAAATTCAATGAAATGCATATGAATAGGATACTGGATCACTAACACATATCTAAAGCAAGCTCACCTGTGGTAAGTCCTCCTCTAAATGAAGCAGTGAGTCTCTCAGTCTTTGGGCCTTTAAACGACACTCCTTGGTACTGCAGGGATGTCACTGGCTGACGTTTTGAGCTTGTTGGCATGGTTACTGGAGTACATGACTTTTTCCTCTTCAGCACAAGCAAACATGTTTGGTAAAGTAAAGTCAAAATATTTTGCTAATATTGATTTAAACACCTTTACAAAGGCTGTTAATGAAATACATTAATGACCTGATTCCTTAAAGAATAGTTTATTTTTATTCACCGTTTTTATTCACTTGACAGAGAGTAGAAAACAAACCAGATAAGAGCAAAAGCTCGAAGAGAACAAGAAAGAACAATTACATTAAGAGCAAAAACACAATGTTCCACCAAACTAAAACCCTTCTTTGGCAATGATCACAACTGAGCAAAATCAGACATGACGCGTCCACCTACGCTGTTGAAATTCATTTAACACAAACGAAGGAAGCCGAAATACTGTGTGTGTGTGTGTGTGTGTGTGTGTGTGTGTGTGTGTGTGTGTGTGTGTGTGTGTGTGTGTGTGTGTGTGTGTGTGTGTGTGTGTGTGTGTGTGTGTGTACAGACACTGAATTTTATCTTCATCAGACATGGAAAACAAATGAGGACATTTTTCTGACATTCTGCACAAAAGCTGACATTCAAGATCATGACACACAATGAGCGGTTAAACAACATGTTTTCATTTATTGACTCTCCCTGATCATAAAGAGAATATTTGTTTCCTACACTATATTGCAGCTGTATATATAATATATGTGCTTCAGGGGTGTCATATCCCTCCCTTTACTTTTGTATTTTGATTTTCTTGTTTCCATATTTACTATAAGTATTTTTCAACCATGAACTCCTCAAAGGGCTAAGAGAGTTTGTTCAGCCCTTAAGGTCAGTCACACACCCACACTTTTACAGGAATAGATTGAAGGTGGACAAGTTTTCCAAAGCAAACTAAAAACACTGAGAAACTTGAGGCAGCAAGGACAGAACGCTTCAATCAGAACGCTGTGTTTCTCTGCTAACCCTCCTTTACATGAGAATGTTTTTTTCTGACGTTACCAGAGTTTTAATATAAAAGTCCAGCTGTTGAGCCTTTACCAGAAATTAACATGGTTATAGACTTTGGATAGAAACATCAAACATAGAACACTGATCTGGAAAAGCTGGGGAAAACATTGAGATATTTTGCAGACTAAACCAAAGTCCAACTCAAATAGGCACATTTTAGAGAGACACTTTTTTCTATATCTCAAAGAGACTTTCTTCATTTAAACACTTTAAACCCTTTTCAACCTTCACATATTTTACTGTAATTTTTAACCATTTTAACCGGGATTTTACATCACTAACAACAACAACAACAATAATAATAATAATAATAACTTGATTTATATTGCACCTTTAAAACTGAGAAATTGTGCATGAACTTTAAGAGAGTTATGACAAACCAGATATTATTTTTTTTCTGAATCTTGTGGCCACTTTTGCTCGCCATACCCTTCAATTTACCATGCAGAAATCACACGCTCTGTTTCCTCATTTATGTGTACAGGCCTCACAAAATATGACACACTTTTGGCATGTGGATGAATAAGTATTTTTTCAGTTAAAAGGTAGAGCTACAAGAGTGCACCTTTGGTGACGCTATACAACAGAGAAGGGAGAAGAAGTGAAAAAGTAGTGATTTTTTACTGAGTAATTTGAGACACTAGAAGGGAGGGGAACATTTGGATCAGTGTATGTATGTATGTATTTGTGTGTGTGTGTGTGTGTGTGTGTGTGTGTGTGTGTGTGTGTGTGTGTGTGTGTGTGTGTGTGTGTGTGTGTGTGTGTGTGTGTGTGTGCGAGCTTACTTTAGGGGTACCCTCTAAACCCATATTCAAGAGAGAGAGAGAGAGAGAGAGAGAGGGTGGAAGTAGCTCAGAAGGTAGAGCAGCTGTCCAACAACTGGAAGGTTGTTGGACAGCTGCTCCCAGAATGTGTCCTCCACTGGTGTATGATTATGAGTGTTGTGTGGTGGTGGTCGGAAACGCAATAGGCGCAAACTGGCAGCCATGTTTCCGTCAGTCTGCCCCAGGGCAGCTGTGATTACTAAGGTAGTTTACCACCACAAAGATGTGACTGTGTGAGTAAATGAAGGATGTGAAGTGCTTTGAGGGTTTCTGATAAAGTGCTATATGAAATCTGATGCATTATTATTATTAGAGCGAGAGTTGATGAGTCTGTGCGCTGTTAATGTCATGTCATCCATTACCAGCTATGCAGTCCTTGATACCAGTAGTATAAGCAGTTCTCTTTTATGTTTTAATGTTATACTTCTTATTTAAAGCAATAAGACTTCCTTGAGGCCTCTGCAGTTCACACAGACACATATTTCTCCCTCGTATCTTAAAATGTGTCACCAGCAAAAACTACCATTAATAATGTCTATGTCGCATCAAAAGTCTTGAAGCATTTCCAGGATGATGTCAGCCGTAGCTGTCTAAACAGGCTCATTAGAGGTCATTAGTCCACTTGCTGTTTTTGTTTCTCTAGAAAGCAATTAGACATTACTGTTATTCCACTGTAGAGACCACTTTGGCCAGCACCTTGAGGATTTAGAGAGAGAGGAACAGTAATGACCTCCCTTTGGACAACTCTGATGTAACACTGATGAAACTGAAAGATTGGGACCTTTGAGTGAGTGCAAGTCACATTTCAACAATGTTCCTGTCTGTAAAACACTTCACTGGTCATCTGAGCAAGAAAATAAGCAAGTACAGATTTACTTGTACTTTTGATGGTTCATCTTTTCCTGTAATGGTGATATCTGGGCCCGCTATATTATTCTATGTGCACCACCAAATGCTCTGCACTGGTTTCCTTTCATTTTGTGCTTCATGTTCATGGACCAAATCTAAGCCAAGTGCTACAAATTTAGCAAATTTGTTGTTAAAAGATAAGGACAAACACTCAAAAAAAAGATTTCACAACCTTTCTTGAATTTGTTCATCCTTCTTCAATATGTGACCATGTGACAATCACACTAGTCGAGTGAAAAGGATCAAAAAGCATTTTTAATTCTACAAATTAGAGTCTCCTTCTGTGAGAGACTAACATGCTGCATTTGCAAATGAGACACTAATGCTGTTTGTAAATTTCTCCCCCCATTTCCATGAATTTGCTCTCCTAGCTGAGAGAGAAAATGTCTTTTCTGGTGCTCAAAGTAGAGAAAACTTGCCTCTGTGTGCAAATGCCTACAAGCAACAAGGTTAAGGGTGTGCATGTGTTTTAAATCAGCTGCAAAACAAGCTGCTTCTTTGGCATGTTTGTTTCCTGAAGACTCTCGGTCACGAGTTTGGCACAATGATGTAGGTTTCTTAAATGTGATTAAGAAAGGCATGTTCTCTTCAGGATGGTTGTAATGCCCTAATATAAAACCTAGTGACCAGTATGCTGCTCCACATTATCTTCACTCCTCCCATAGGACCAAAATACAGACACACTGGGACCTGGATCCACATTTTCTGAGCAGCTGTGACGGTGCCAAGAATGGCTTGTTTTCGTGTGGTAGTTTTGGTGCTCTTGGTTGTCCTCCTGATGAACGGTAAGTCTTGATTTCTACACCTCTTGCAACTAAAATCTGCTTTCTTGGGTTTATTTAGAATAAAATTCATTGTTTATAGCCAAGGACATTGACATTAAACATGGTTTTGATATTTCCTGTGATTACAGCTGTGGAGAATGAGGCTGCATCCTTTCCTTGGTCCTGTCCAAGTCTGAGTGGAGTGTGTAGAAAAGTTTGCCTCCCAACAGAGATGTTCTTTGGACCTCTGGGCTGCGGAAAAGGCTTCTTGTAAGTCCTGATTCCCAGATGCACTATGTGGAGATATTGTGCCTTTTTATCTGCAATTGAAATGTGATGGATTGTTTCTTATTTATTCTCAGGTGCTGTGTGTCCCATTTTCTTTGATGGGATCAGAAAGCATCTGGTCAGTCTTGGTATTTCTGAACAATGTCATTCAGCAGCGATAGAAGACCTGCAGAGTGTCACAGAAGATGAGACTGACACTAACAGTTGTGTTGGGAATCATTTTTGGCTTTTTTTCCTGATGTATCATGGTGGACTTTTACCTCTAACTCTGTAGTTTTTTGCTAATTTTCATGCAAATAAAGGTAATAAATCAGAGTCAGAATCAGAATACTTGATCTATCCCAGGGGGAAATTAAATAGCTTTTCACCTCCTTGGCTTGGATAATATTTCACTTTAATTTTGATCTAGAGATTATAAGATTATAAGCCTGGTTCAGAGCCATTTGTCTTTTACACTTTCTGTTCTGGTCTGCATTTGGTCTGTTTAATTTACATCTTATTCATAATTTTACACTTTTGATCCAAATATTTACTCTTAGTTTAGTACACCTTGAATTTGATACTGAAATATGTATTTGACTTCTCACTACATAGCATTTTACACCCTGTGTTTCAGACTTATACTAAAATGATTAAACAGTAGAATTAATAAAACTTGTATTGATTCAATTTAAGTTTCCCATATTGTGTCTGTACTATTTCTAATGTTTAATTCCTTGCTATCATTGTCAATTGTCAATTTTAAAGATCAACTTTAACATTATCTCTGTCATAGTTCTGACAAAGGCTCACTCTTATGTAATTTTTAATTGCAGATTTTTTTTAAATCTTCAAAATAAATGATTATGATTTTAAAATAATCAATGGCCAACGAAGCAGGTGATAGCCAACTCTTGTTCTACCTCCAATAGAAAAAACAAAATTATGAAACGTGAGAAAAAAAGACTTGAAAACCATTCAAATGAAAACTGCTGGGTGTGAAAGGCCAGTGCGGTGCCACTTTCCAATTTAGGCTGACACACTCCTCCAACTGTATTTGTAAACCAGCCAATGCAAAAGAGCAGCACTCCATGTCAGAAGCTGTGTTGCGTCAGAGTGCTAAAATGCCTGCAGCTAATGGTGAGAAAAGAGGTGCAGAAAAGCCTTGAAGGAAGAACAAAAATAACCAAGTTTTGCAGCTCTGTTTGTGTTAAATAACTGACTGTCTAAATAAAAAATTTATTCGTGTCTTTGCATGTTCTCGTATACTTACACAACAAATGTCATGGACACCTAAGGGAATAATTTGAATAATTTTGACAGGTTTTGAATCATATTTTGCAATATTTGGCTTGTTGTCACATGGGTAAGTTGCCACATTGCAATTATCTTTGCCACCAGAGGGTGCAATAAAAGAGGAATACTAGTTTTCTTCCTTTACATGGTCAGGGGTCGTGTCCTGTCTGAGAAGAGAAGAGAACATTGTGAGCTGAGATGAGCACCCACAACCATTTTGCACAAGCCAAAGTAAAAAAAAAATACTTTATATATTTTAAAATAAGCTTCTTCGAGATAAAAGTCCTAGCAGTGATACATGTGGACTTGTTAGAGAAGAGATTAAGTCATTCTGTCATATCTCAGTCATTGTTCTGTTTTAAGCTAACTTTAAGCTAGAGCTATAATAAACAAACATGGTAGTTTAGGGCAGCATGTCTCAGTCATTTTGGGGTTAGTTGTCACATGTTTAAAAGGGATTAAAATTAAAACAGAGAGTCTGCTTATCAGCAGTTGTCATAATGAAATTTTGACTTTATTTTTACAGAAAAAAGAGTGGTTTAAAGGAGAGGAGAAAACAAGAAGACATGGTCAGGAATTACAAAAGAAAAACAGAACATGGAAGTGCAGTACATGACGTGATGCTGAGGGCAGTCAGGCAGGTGACGCTATCTAATGAATCAATGTGGAGTACAATAAAGGACTTTAATGTCAACTACAATACCTTGGCTTGGTACTGCAAAACATTCACCCCGGCAGAAATACAGATTCAGACAGCTCTCCAAACTTCAAAGCATGTTGCAAAATATTTTATGTTGTTTGTTCAATGAGTTTTTCTAGCTCAATCATAAACATTTTCTGTATCTAACTTTGATGTTCACTTTCAAGTAGAAAAACTGAGTAGAACAATAATTTTGTCCTTGTTTTATTAGCTGAAAAATCCACTGTGACATCTAAACCCATAAAGTGAGACAACTTACCCGATGGTGGGGCAACATGACACATGTTCACACTCTCTGTTTGATTGCTTTTAACTGCATTGACACAAGATATGAAAATGATATACGAAATAGATACCTGAGACTTTGGTCTTTCATCTGGTACACATTTTGTTTATATATAATATATTGATTCCAAGAAATAAGAGTGTAAAAAGTATGACAACAAGCCCTGGTCTCCCCTACATCTGTGACATTAAAATTTCAAGATTATTTATGTACCACTTTTCCATCATTAATTGCTATGATTGTGTAAAGATGCAGTTTAAATATGTCTGCACTTACCTTTACCTAAAGCTGCCAGTCTCCATTCAAAACTGAGTCAGGGACTGCACAGCCTGCTTTGGGAATGCTTGTGGTTAAGCCCCCTTTTTCAGATCACCTAGCCTTTCTTTGGTGTTGCTGTGGGAACACATAATTGCAGTCAATCAGGGTTGGTGAGCCTGAAAGATTTCATACCACATCTCTATTTTTAAGCAAGCCAACTATTTGTCTATTCTCTCTGGAAAAGCTGCTTTGTGTCTTGCTAGTGGGGCTTAATATGCATGCATAGCTTTCCCCCATTGTAAGGAAAGAGATTGTAGAGAGTTACCCAGGGTATCACGCTCTGACTCATCAGACACCTCATAAAAGTGTAACTACCTCAGCTAGCATCATGAGGCCTTGCAGCGAGAGATAGGTGTTGACATTGGTGATAGTGGATCTGCTCCGCAGGCTACCTGACACATATTAAAGAGAAAGCAGTGTGTGGTAGCATCACAGGAAAAACACTACTTGACACCATCCTTAGATGTATTGCACATGTAAATTGTCTTTCAAAGGTGCAATCATCTGCCCTGATGGCTCTCTTACTGTATGGCTGTAGTTTTATCTTTTATCGAGGCAGCTTCAGTAAAGGAGATAAACTAGAACAAATAACCCAGGGAACAATGGTTTCATAATCTGCTGATTAGGATGACACATCTGCTGTTAAGCAGGGCTCCTCTCTATCTGATGGTATGAGTGACAAAATGTTCCAGTACAGTGACAGTACAGATATTCTGTCACTGGAGGGCAGCGTTGTGCCCTGGCGACTGAGGAATTGTAAGTTCTCTGTCTCTCTTAAAACAGCATGATTACCTTTTAAGTAAACTGACAGCAGATTTCTTGCCGTGGGGTAATCTCTAATAACTGACAAGTAACTCTCTGGCCAGAGTAAATGAAAGTTTCCTCATGTGGCCATGCCTACCTGCATGTGTGTGTGTGCATGCCTGTTTTCATTTCAATTGAATGCAGGAAAACCGGTCCATCTCCATCTGCCTCTATAATGACCTACACCCTGAACTGTGGTTTCTCCCCTTCAGCCATAGTCTAGCTCATGCTATAACTCTCCTATTTAAAAAAGGATCATTCCATAGATACATATCTTTACAGAATCCTTCTCTGTCTTCATTAGGCCTATTTGTGTTTATGTGCTGTTCTAAGGTTCCTTTTAAACCACAGGTAAATGTCCATGAGCCAGATTGGGCCAGAAATATTGCTATACTATAGTCTCTAATGTACATATAAAATTATCAATGTTTAACTTCAAGATAACAGGGGAAGGTGTTAACTTTCTATTTGAAAATATACACAGGTCAGTTAATATAGCTTCAGAGAAACATGTAGTCATAGCTGTTAAGGTTATAAATACAAAGTAATGAGTAGGGGAGAGTGGGGTAAGATGAGCCATTTTTCATATTTCAGATCACAACATCGTTTTGTCTCTAACTAGTGTATCTGTATATATTTCAAGATCTTGTGCATCCCTGCAAAGAAACAGAATGAGTGTAAACATAACTGTCTTGATAATATAGCATGCCATGTCTGGGGTAAGTTGACCATTGGAGCGGGGTAAGTTGAGTCGTTTCTTTACTATGCTATTTAACGGGTACAATAATTATTTTTATCATTATTGCGTATAACTGCTAAAAAGCTGTTTTGTAAAAAAGTCTTTTCAACATGATGTTGTATTTAAGTGATTCAGAACATTCACAGCTGTATTCTTGAAAAGAAGAAGTAACACATTTCAAAAATCTGAACCTAAACTCTGATCCTCTCATCAGACTCCTTTACTTTCTCAGTTCAGCCAAGGGTTCAACTTACCCCAGAACTACTATTATGACTTTATTAGTTCTCTAAGCTAAAATGGTGGACTTTTATGTTATGTTTTTGACCTCAGGTTGTAGCTCATAGATACCACAATTGATGCATAAAACAAGTTTAAAATGATCTTTTTTGGTGTGAACAAAATTCTAATAAAACTAATGACAGACTAAATTCACTTTCAAGAGTGAAATGTGTTTTTTTGGAAATAACTCTAACCCCTTCACCCATGTGCTTCTAACCTTCACAGACTCCATGAATTGATGCTCATCTCCTAAAATATTTGGTCACATGATCCATTTCTTTTACTTTTTCCAAGGAACAGGGGGTGGCTCAACTTACCCTTTGGCTCATTTTACCCTGCTCTCCCCTATGTGAGGCACTCCACACTTATGTTCCTTTCTATTGAAAAAAAGTACTTATGTCCTTTGGGCATGTTTTTGAAATTAGCAATGCACATTTTGATGTTGGTCAGTATTTTTCATGGTGACTTTATGCTGCTGGACTTCTTATGTGACATATCTTGCAACTCTATCTGCACATGACACTGCCTCACCCAGCAGGTGTGGACGGTTTCTACCTTTGCTCATGTTGTGAAATGCTCTACGGGTGATTGTAATCAGCTGAAAATATGTTTCCTTCATGATTTGGTTCAGTTGCAGATCTAGTTTCCGCCTCCTGTCTCCTCTCCTCAATTGCTGTTTGTTCTTCCAACTGCTGGTGGCGCTGTGGGTCCAAACGCCGTGGATTCGTTTTTTTTCCGTCACAACACGAAGAGGAGCCAAGGAGCAAGAAGCAATAACAAACAAACCAACCTAGCCGCAAGCTAACGCAAGTCTCAGAAACCCAGGACATCGGAAAATCGTCTAATTCAGCTGCGGAAAAAACGGTGGTTGTTTCATCCTACAACTTAACCGTGTGAGATACGATGTTCACAGCCAACAAAGAAGACAAATATTAATCCGTCACCTAACTGGTATGTTTCAACCGCTAACACTAGCTATACATTAGCTAGCGTTAATCCTTCCTGTTGTGGTTTTTGTGTGGTTCATGGTTTGTTCAGTGTTTTAATAACTTAAGGTTTGTTAGGAAAGGTAATTTTATCACTACTTCTGCTTATAAAGGATGATTTTAAGTTGCACGAATGTAGTATCTTAAACTAACAACATTCACGGTGCGGAAATGAACAAGATGTCAGTCTTGTAGCTTAACGCACACCAAACATTTGGCGTTATACTTACAACTTTTAATATATGTATAATCTAAATAAGTTATATTTCTGAATACAGAGAATGAACAAGTTGATATTAAACTTGAATAAAACGCTAACTCCAGCGGAAGGGGCCAGGCTTCTGTAACATCATTGAATTGATCGCCTTATTATCATACAATAATGCATTTCAGTGTAGGATACACGTTCAACAGGTTTAGCATAACAACAGGATCGACAAAACAGACCAGTCATCCACTAAAAGCGTGTAGGCAGTCAGCTACGATATCAGAAGCGGATTTCCAGTTGTTTTGATGTTGGTACAAACAGGCGGATAAACATGTGTCTGAATTACGGACTACAATGCCGTACAAAAATTGGCCTACATACAATCCTCCGAGCACGTGCACTCGCTCCTTAATTGTTTTGGCCTACTAGCCGAAATAACCTCAGGTCTGAACACACTCCACCTTCATTGAAGTGGTTTATTTTTCTCAGCAAAGGCAAAATGCTCAAGAAACATAGCTAATTGTACTATTTTATTGGTTTAATTGTTAACAATTTCACCTGAGTGCATTACATCAGTAGTTCTCAACTGGTCTCACTCTTGGACCCTCATTTTCCCATAGTCCTTAAGTCGAGACCCACTTTTATAAAATTCAAACTAAGCATTTATTTTTTAGATATATAAAAAAGAAACATGTAAAGACCCAAATCTTTAACATAAATACACCTATCTTATTGAGTAAAGTGCACACTTAACACAATACACAAGTACTCCAACACAATGAATGTGAAGTACAGTAATTCCCTGTCTGATCATGTCAACAAAAACAGAAAAATCAGAAGCTTCTTGAAGTATTTTAGATTTAGCAGAACTGGTGTATTGGATCAAATTAGATTGCCCGGGTATTCATAATGATTTGACTGGGCAGTGTACATGTCAGCCCAAAATTACAAAAAAGATGCCCTGCATGACTATGTTTAGAATATAATGATAACTAATAATAACTTTATCTTTTATAACAGACGTTTACAAAGTGCTTTGATGTAAAGTCATAAAACACAATGGGAAAAGACAGATAAAAACAAAAGCTCAGTTAAAACAGAATTGAAGGCCATTTTCAGAAGTCATAAGGAACCCAGACAATACAAGAACCATGCTACATAAAATGAGACCATGAGGACCAAAATAAAAACAGGAAATAGTTAAGAAAAGGAAAATGTAATTAAAGGGGGGTTGAAAGCGGGAAACAGGATAATAAAAATAATAAGTACTGATTATAATAGTAGTGATAAAATAGAGAAACAGAAATGAGCAAGAGAAAAAAAAAACACTAAAAGGCCTAAAAGGTTAATTAAGAAAAGAGTATTAGTGTAACAAAAGCCAAAAAGACAGTAAAACCGGAATAAGATAGAGGTAAAAGCGATAAGAGATGAAAGATAAAAGATGGCATCACACAAGAGCAAGTCTGTAAAAGTGAGTTTTTAAGATTTGACTTAAAAGAAGCGACTGTCTCTGCACACCTTAGCTCCTCTTGCAGGTCGTTCCAGTCGAGGAGCTCTGAATATTCCTGAGCATTCAGTTTTATTCACAGTCTGGTTTTCCTGGCCCATAGTTCTTTAAAAGTTTCTTTACCTGGACATATTTTTAGTTATGCATGGCACTATTGATATGTAAAGGGAAAAAAAAAGGAAGTCAGGTTCAAAGATAGCAATATTACCACAGAAGTAAGGACAATAAACAGAACATAGTGGTTAGGTTTTTCACTCTGTACAGCATCATGGTATCAGATTGCATTCTGTGTGACATGATGAGCCCTATGTTCTGGCCGTGTGCTGAAACTGAAGTGAAAATTTAACATTTTTTATTGAAACAAATTGATTCTCAGACTTAAAATGCTGCTTTAACTGCCCATGCCCTTTAAATGAATATCAATTGCTTAACTTTCTTTGAATCTATGCTTCAACTTCACATCAGTGAAAGTATAACAGCAGTAATATTTGTAAAGTGAAGACAAATGTTTAACCAGGCCCAGGAGTTCAGAAACCAGGTGATCTATTTAAGACAAAAATGTACAAGTTAGCTGTAACACGGTACTACAAAGCAAATTGAATAACAGTTTGTCACATGTCCTCTGTCGTCTTTGCAGAGGAATTCTCAGCCACCTTAAGATATTTCTTAAAAAGAAGCAATGCAGTGCATGTGGGCCTTAGTCGTTTAAATCCAGCCTCAAGAGGACAGTTGTTTTCTCACTGAATAACAATCACTTGGTTTAGGTCTGCTGTGCTTGTCCATAACTATCAAGTATACGCTAATATATGTTGGAGAGCTGGTTTTACTGTTACTTGTTTGCATATTCATTTACATATTTGCACCTGAAAAGCCTATTTGCATGTGCGTGCTAATATCCCGCTGTAATGAAACTGCAAAATCAGCCTTAGACTGAGACCTGACACATTTCTGATGAGCAACTGTCATATCTCCTTCTCAGTTCAGTGCATCTGTAAGCAATCGAGGATGGTTCAGCCTGGTTTGTGGTGCGTGGGAGCTCGACGGAGTGTCCTTGTTGTGCTTTTCTGCAGCATACTTGTTCCCTCACCATCACATGCCTACATCTATGCTGTAAGGAATCACGGATATTTAACAGATCAACTGAGCAGCAAATAAAAAACGTGGTTACCGTAACATTTCATTTGGATTGTGTCTGTTTTTTTTATATCATTTTGTTTCTTGTTTTCGACAGCATTATAGCAATATGACATCTATGTTGTTTGAGGACCTGCCTGCCTTGTTTGGACCCCGACTTCCTAAGGATGGACTAATGGTAAGGGTAGAGTACTCTACTCTGTGCATAAAACACTTTTGGTCAGGGGTCTTTTAAAATAACCGTGTTTCTCTTTCTCTTTATGTTAAAGGGGGTGTTGGTGGTGTCCAATCCACTCAATGGCTGTGCAATAATAGACCCTCCCCCTGCACTGCCGCCGTCTCATGATCCCAACATGACCAAATTCATCGTCCTCATCAGGCGCTTTGAATGCAATTTTGATATAAAAGTCAGTGACATTTTGTGAGATTGCCATGTTTAGTGTCTTTGAGGTAAACTGCTCTAATATGAGACTCTTGTTTTGCAGGTTTTGCATGCTCAGCAGGCTGGGTACAGTGCTGCAATAATCCACAATGTGTATTCAGACACTCTGCTTAATATGAACTACAGCAATGGTAATTCAGCTTTATGCAATTGGCACACTGCTTTAAACTTCATGTATTTGCACTGTTTTTGTAATCTTTTTTTCTTTTTATTCCAGAAACTATTGCAGATGAGATTGAGATCCCGTCTGTGTTTACCAGCTACTATGCGTCCCAGATTCTCAGGAATTTCATAATTCCAGAGCAAGGGTAACTAAAAACATTTCACACAATGAAGTGACAGAACTTTAACAAATGGTCTGCCAAACCAAACTCTTGACTTTTGTAGATCACAGTGTATTCTGAAGTGCAGATGCCTCTAATAATGTTTGTATCTTATGTTTGTTTTTTTCACCTATAGAGCATATGTGATCCTCAAGCCAGAGTTTGCTTTTCCACTCTCATACTACTTGATCCCTTTCACTGGCGTCATCGGCATGATCATTCTTGTGATGTGTGTTGTCTTGGTAGGTTCCAAATATGTTAAATAAAAATTATTATTATTATTATTATTTTTTTAAAGCTTTGGCAGGATTAGAGTGAATGTAAGCTAGACTTTAAAAAGAAGCCAACTGGAGGAAAGCCAAAGCCCTTGAACGTGCTCTGCCTCACCAAAGGTGCAGGTCTTGTCCAAAAGAGAGTGTTAGGGAGAGTCTAGTGGTCTCTTTGCCATTCCTAGAAATTAAGTGGAAATTAGTGGCTACATGGAAAGATTAAAGTTAAAGGAACTACTCACATTTTCTTCAGTATTGTGCTTCTCACATTGACCTTTTGGACGGCTGCTCAGAAGGAGTGTAGAGTTTATATGGCCTTTTCCCTGCTAAGAGTGTCCGAGTCCTCTATAAAAACAAGTCTAAAGGGTAACATACTGAGTGTTTTTTTCTTTTTCTTGCCTGTAGTAACTTTTTCTTATTGTTCTGTTCAGATTATACGATGTGTGCAGTACAGGAAACGGCTGAGAAAGAATCGTCTGTCCAAAGAACAACTAAGGCGTATCCCAACTCACAGGTTCCGTAAAGGTAACAAGATATTATTCCTGTTACCCCAACAAAGGAGTCATATTAAGGATCCTTCTTAGTCGATCAGTATTGGCTTTTACTTCCTTAAACCTTACTGTCTTGTTTGTGAAGCATTGAACTGAATTAAAAGTCAAGTCTTACTTCACTTTGAATGAATCATCATGTTCTCCCCTGCTACAGGAGATGACTATGATGTTTGTGCAATCTGTCTGGATGAGTATGAGGAAGGAGACAAGCTGCGAGTTTTACCTTGTTCTCATGGTAAATTTGACAACTTCTTTTCATGTCATAATGAATTCTGAATTCTCTATATGTTGGCAAAGTACCTCCACTGAACTGAACTATCCACTTTATTTAACCATGGAGAGTTTGAATGAATCCTTTTCTTGCTGTTCATTTTTTGTTCATGTTCCTTTTTTAAACTTTAGAAATCTGATACTAAGCTAAAAGTGATAAAAGCAGTTCTCAAATTGTCCAATGTTGTAATTTTTTTGCTATATTTTCCAATAGAAAAGAAAAAATCACAAAAAAATACACACATTTGTGTCACATGAAAAACCCAGAAATCTCTTGCTGCTTTTGAATAGTGGTGTCTAATTGGTTGCAAACAGGGCTGCGCTTTGACAAAATCTTGTGATTGGATATATGTCAAAATTAAATAATGAATATTTAGGTCATTTTGTGATGTTGTATTGCTAACACATAGATAATTGCTCATAGAGCTGTTTATGTTTTTGCATCAAAAAACACACAATCTCTTTACTTCATCCTCCTGTCAGAGTAATGCATAGTCTCTGTTTTCTCCTCCTGTTTTACAGCCTACCACTGCAAATGTGTGGACCCGTGGCTCACTCAGACCAAGAAGACCTGTCCAGTGTGCAAACAACGTGTCACTCGGAACAAAACGGAACAATCCGAGTCCGATTCTGAGGAGGAGAGCGGAGGACGTGGGGAGGAAGAAGGAACGGAGGGAGAAGGAGACTCTGAGCGCACTCCTCTGCTTCGCCCCTCCAACCCTGGGTCGCCTTCAGGGAGCCCAGCGGCCTATGCAGCTACTACCACCACCACTACTGCCCAGTGCCTCACCTCGCCCGTACGCTGCGACTCCCCACTCCTGGATTATGAGGGCTACCACTCCCCGCTGGAGGACACAGACTCAGACAGCGACAGCGCTGGAGAGGACAGGCACCACACTGACGACGACACTGCACAGCTGATCGGTAGGGATAGAGTGGAGGTCTGATAGCTGGAATCTTAGCTGCAATGAGATTACGCAGAATAACCTGAAAAAGGGCGTTCATGTCTCGCTTATCACACAACACTTTCGTGGTCGGCCAGACATTTAACGTAACTGGACCTTTTCCCAAGTAACCCGAGGAGGTCTTCTTGATAGTGTCAAAGCACATGCAGCACTTGATACATTTTACTAAAAACAAACGATTGAGCATCAACCCAAGTTTTTACACACATTCACTCCTGTACGAGCTCCTTTTTAATGCATGTTTTAATTCTTAACTCGACCATGATATCCGACCTAACCACTAGTGCTGCACAGAAAGAATGGGCCACTCAAACTTTTTGGTAATGTGCTGTATGAATAAGAAAATTACTGTAGATGCTAAAATGAATGAATTATGTGCTTAAAGCACAACTGTAGGTTCTCTGCGAAAGGTTTGAGTGTGGGTCTTTGCACACTGAGTCCATGTTTTCCCTTCTTCAAAAAATGTCTCGCACAGAACCTTGCACGCTGAGTCTGATGCTTCAATTTGTCCGTTCATTGCAAAGATTCCCTGTACAAAAAAAATTTGGGTCATCAAGAAGTGAGCGTTTAATACAGAACGTTGCATTCATGCACCTTAAAAAACAAGATTAGAGCAAGGAGAGTTTCTCTTGCTGATGAAGGAGCGGTGGGATCATCCCGATCGTGAGTGCTTTAAGCAATACTGGAAATACATGTTAGAGGAGATCCCCACAAAGCAATTGATTCCTGAACAACAGCCAGGAGTATCTTTGTGGTAGGGTGACACATACACACACACAATATAGTTAAAATGTGCCATAGAGAAAGTGTGCATGGACACCCGGGTCCACACAATATTTAGACAAGATCATTGTCCAAGATCCATGGCGTGCTGGGGAGCACCTTCGACACAGAAAATCTGTTCAGAGAAAAAAAGAAAAAACCAACAGTAGCAGATGAACGCTCCAGAGTCAGTGTGCCAATATGATTGACACAACATAAGATTGTATTTCTGTTTAAACACGCAGCAACTCTGAGATGACAAAAACAAGACTCGGTGTGCAAAGGCCTTTACGCTTTGAAGACTGGCTCTTGTCTTAATCACTTTTCGTTTTTATCTGACAGGTTCCTGAAAAATAGCTGAAAGTAGAGGGTAATGTCTGTCCTTTTTTATCCCCACATCTCACAGTTTTCAAGCTATGTTTCAGCTCCTTGAATGGTCATACTAACTCTACTACACTGTAACAGAACACTGCAAAGACGTCACACTTTTACATTTTTTTATTGATAATTCTATGTGGTCAGTTTCAAGGAAAATACTTTTTAGCTTTATCCAGTTTGTCAAAATGAACAAACTCAGGTTTATAGCAGCAAAGTAAAGGTCAGTGGGTGTTGTAAATGAATAACAGAGAGAGTTAAAGAGTTAATGGGTTGGGTCTCAGAAATTTTATTTTTAGCTTTTTGTTTCATTGAATCGGTTAAATCTAGATTCATCAACATGAGTATGGTACCCTGGAGGGTATTTTTGTTTTTAGCAAAGAAGAGCATTATTGCCTTACATTGGCCTTGGTGTACATGCATATGTTAAATTAATGTTTGGAAACTGAAGGGACAGGATTAACACTCCTCTGTTTTCCTCTTGTCTAGCTGTATTTAATACTGCTTTCAGCTTGTTTCCCTGTCTGAAATTTTGATCGACTTTTGAATTTTAAAACTACCAAAAGATGTTTCCATGTGTCTAGTACTCAGAATCAGACAGCTTAGACTCTTAGGTTTACTTTAAGAAATCTGGATGAGCTCATTGACTGTCACACCACATACAGCTTGATTCTGTATTGTCCCCTGAGTCCAAAACGGTGATTTATACAGAGAGCCGGACAAAAAGAAACCATGAAAAGTTTTATTCAACCAAACTGTTTCACTTCTTCTATGATGTTTCACAGTGTTTACTTTGGTCTCAGATCAGAAATTCACAACTGGATTTTAAAAAAAAACTGTAACAATTTTACTGGGTGTGGACTTTTTCTTTGAAATTAGCATCATATATGATAAAACTGGAGTGCTGAAAATGTTTTAAGAATCGCTTTATCAATTGATATTACAAATGCTTAAATTTTATGGCCCTACCCTTATGGTTACCTCATTAAAAGCAAGAGGGGGCAAAAACTCATCCCCAGAAAATTCACCATCATCAATAACAGCAGAGTAAATATTTAAAACAGTGCACACATCCATATTCTCCATGTGAGGATTTTTCACTAAGTTACATTTTGAAGTTTCAGAAATCGTAACATTCCATCTTTATACTTTACTGACTATCAATTGATAAAACTCAACACTATAAAGTTTTAATTGGGACTTGTTGGCAATAGTCTTTTTTTGTATAATAGAACTGCTGCTTCCCTGGTTACAATAAACTGCAAATGTCTTTTGTACTGTACCATTTCTGTTTCACTCTATTCGTCTCGGTATCGGAGACTGTTACCTGAAACAATGGAAAACTATTCCACCCATATGATTTATTTCTCCTTCTTTTAGAATGTGCCTAGTTTATTACATTGAAATAACAAGTGTACAGTGTCAAGTATGATTTTCATGTATAAAGCAGGTTTGAGAATCCTTAAGATGTCTAAACAGTCTGTGGATAAAAGCTGCATTTAATGTGTGATTTGTGGAAGATTAAACTGATCTTGAAAAGAAAATTTTGTGCTTTTTTGAGATTTCTTAAAAAAAAAAAAGCAAATTGATTTTACACTGATTTAATAAAAAAAAAAAACACTCCACTTGGACATGTTTTTGTGAGTAAGCAAATATTAGCAGTCATACATAAGCTTATCAACCAGTATTAGACAAAAAGAATGCAACATTATTACTTGTGGATGTAGTACACATAAAACTGTGAAATATATACATTTTGTTGCGTATACCTAAACAAGCTTAATTTGTTAATTTGTCAATCATCAGTGTGGGTCATTAAAAAATGCCTCGGTAATTAATTCCAAGTCTATAATCCTATTTGCATGAGCTTAGCAACCACTTGTCCTGCAAAGCAGAGACACCCTGCAGAGTGGTGCATTCAAGTTCTCTTACTCTCACTGATGAATACTTCAGTATAAAAAACCTTGTTCTGAATCTTGGCAGTCGATATGATAATCCTTTTTCATATTGTGCTATTGTTTTAAATTAGACTATGTGAAGTCACTGCTGTAAATACATCTTATACACATATAGGTAATATGCTAAGAAAAACGCAGATTTATAATAGGAAAGTTTTAGCTTTTTTTCCCTGATTTTTCTTTTTTTTTTTCTTTAATAATCAGAGTAATTTTAATCTATTGACAAAAAAATCTTATAGTTCTGGTACATCAGAGTTTCCATAGTTGTGGGGCACACTGAGTTAATTGCAATGGTGCATGGGTGATTCATTAAGATTCCTGAATGTAATGAGTTATTTCCGTCTTAATCCCTTCATTTCTTTGCACTTTCATTATTTCATGTGTATGTAATAACATCACCCGCTGCTTGGAAGGAAGCACAATTCCTTTTTCAGGTGAATGAACCTTCTAGCCCGGACGAAGCTTTGTGTAGGTGAGCCATTAGCTCGCCTAGGCCCTTTGAATTTATTCAATACAAACTGAAGAACAGTCACAAGAAGGGAAAAGCCATGAGATGTTAAAGATGTGTGATGACATCACATACATAAATCCGTAAAGCAGAAGGTTGTCGTCAGGAAGCTCATTTGGCTTTTGGTGTGCTGTGTTCAGAAACTCACACTTTCTCTGGATTTTGATCATTCCTCTTGAGAGATGTCCGGATCACTGCAGAAGCACTCCTCTGTGCTGAGGTCATTTTTCTTGCTTTTCTTTGTTGTTCCTTTATTTGGTCGGCTTCATACAAGTGCAACTCCTCAAGACTACGAGAAGGTGAGATTCAGATTGTAAACTATAGATATTGATGTAAGTTCTCAATATCATTAACAGTTAATCTCCTTTTGTCAGGAGTTTGAAATGGTTTGTTTAATGGTTTAATGGTTTGTTTCTCATTAAACTGAACATAAAATCTTATATCTGTACAGTGTACTAACCTATTTATAATTTTGCTTTTGATTAACAAATCATTCAGAGCCATTTAACACTCAATTCACTGAGTTCAGTGCGTTCCTCTCAGTTCTTTAATTTCCTTTTACATCTGTTGACCCTAATAAAGTAATCAAATGGGAAAAAGTATTTACACACCTCAAATTGCACTAATCTTAACTCTGTTTTCCCCTCTTTAAAGGATTGCCATTTGATACATTGAAAGGTAACCTTGACAAAAGTATCAACAGCTGTTCTCGTATTCACAGGGATTTTTGGACAGGTCCTTTCCAGGGCACCTCATCCCAGCAGGAGACTTTGCATTTGAATCCATGGCCGATCAAACCTTCCCACAAGAGCTGGAATCTGCATTTATCCTGGAGGATGAATCGCAGACCACTCAAGTGTGGCCGCGCGTCATGCTGGACTATATGAGGCAGCAGTTAAGATTTAGAGGAAGGACAAAGAAAAGCACAAAAAAGAACCGATTCAACTATTTACTGAATAACTGAGATGAACCACTGTAGTGTAAAAGTTTCATCCATTAAATTATTTTGGATTAGCAAACCCTGATGATGAGTGATTTTTATTTTTCTCTGTCTGCTTTCCAAAATGCAGTTTGAAAATGTGACTGTGCTCTACACATGATCAACAGAGGCTTTAAATAACCTGGATAACAACAAAACATCTGTTTTGTATAAAACATTTAAAAAAATCAAAACCTGCTATGAATTTCCTAAAGAAAAATAAAGTCAAACTTTTTGAGACTACATTTTCATAAGAGGGTAATGTGAACACAGCGAGGTGTATGTTTGTGTTCTTACAGCTAGAAATCTGAGTGATCAATACATCCGACAAGATAAACCCAATAACTGTGTGAACATGTTCAGCAAGGTGTATGTTTGCGTTCTTAAAGCTAGAAAGCTGAGTGATCAATACAGCCGACAAGATAAACCCAATAACTGTGTGAACATGTTTGTTCTTTGGCTTTTATCTTAACCCAAGTGAAAGGATTTTTATCTCCAAAGCTGTATAATTTTTTGTGTCCATATTGGTGCTAAAGAGATTCAATGTTGATAGGATTGTGGTGTACGAAGAGGTAGGGACAAATGGCTGACATGAGCGTCTCTTAGTCATCTAATCTCGTTGTAATTTAAAGAATAATCCCCTGATTCTTTCTGTCTATGACTTCATCTCTAGTGACTCTTCAGTTCAGCTGTCACATTTACAGTTTGTCAAATAAAAAAGGAGAATAGACGGACAGCTGTAACCATGCAAGAAAGCGACAGAATTTAGCCCCATCACTTACAATTAAGTTTATTTGTGTAGGGCAAATACGTTCTCTACCTATCTGTGAGCAAAACATGCCTTTTAGTCTTCACAGTTGCTGCTGAGTGAGTCCTATATAATCAGATTTTGACCAATCTCAAACAAAATCATCCTCAATAAAATACTGCAAAACTGTTTATCTGTTTAAATCTCAAGCACATGTCATGTTCAGCTCCACAAGGGACAGTGCTGGCACCATTCCTGTTCACAAACCCCCTCTTCAGCCAGTGAACACCTGTGGAGTGGACATCAAAGTGGTGACATCATATAAATATCTAGGTGTACATCTGGATAATAAGTTGGACTGGCCTAAGAATATAGACTTCATCTACAGAAAAGGGTAGAGCTGCCTCTTTTGCCTGAGAAGACTCCAATCAATAGACATCTGTAGTAAGACGCTGCAGATGTTTTATCAGTCTGTGGTGTCTACAGTGTTCTGATACAGTGTTCTGCTGCAGTCTGCTGGGGATGAAGCATCAAACACAAAGATGCAAGATGTCTTAACAAACTGGTGAAAAAGGCTGGCTCTGTGTTGGGACTCAAGCTGGACTTAGTGGAGGATGTGGTGGAGAGATCTACACTGAGGAAGGTGGAGACTTTTCTAAAGAACATGGATCACCCACTTCACAACACCTTGATGGACCAAAGGGCCAATGGTGGTGGACGGCTCCTCACTCTTCACTGCAGGACAGAATGATTCAGAAGATCTTAAGTACCAACAGCCAGCAGACTTTATAACTCTTATGTAAATAGTAGATAACTTTTAGAGACATATTATGTGAGACAACAGACAATTGAATTTACCTTCGGGGATTAATAAAGTTCTACTTATTTTATCTTATCTTATCTTATGTTCAACATTGACCACTTGGTGGCAGCAGCTCGTCATTGTGTCGTTTGTCCTGCTCAGTTTTGAAACCTCGGGAAGAAGAGCAGCAGCAGCATCAGCAGCAGCAGCAGGCGGAGGACTGCACGTAAACAAAGCTTAAACATCTAAGGTACAAATTAGCACTTTGATATTGTAGTGAAACTGTCAAAATGATTAAGAAAAATTAGACTGATGTTAAATTGAGAACGAGTGGTCTCTTGGAAGAAATAATGAAGCGTTTCGTTTAAAGTTAGCCTTAGCATTTTAGCTTAACAAGTTAGCTCCATAGCTGCCCCGCTAATGTAGCTGCAACACACCACAGAGACGCGAGTGGATAAAGATATGGTTTTCATTGTTTAAATATTTTAAATATGGCATTTTGGTTGCCTTTATATTGCTGGTTTAATAACATACCTGGCAGACTGCTCCTAGTGTACAATAAAACCACTCGCTATGTTAGCAGGCCATTATTAGCTACTGGGCCTCTGTTAGCTTATTTATCTTAGGTGAGGCTTCTAACTTTATCTGGCAGAGCAGGCGGGGGTGTAAAATACTGCTAACACATTATTATGCGGGTGCATCACTGAAAGCAACATTATTCAATAGTACAGTTCAAAACCAGGTCATTGCAAATCCTTTCCCACCATGTTGTGTGACTGAAACCTGCCTCTCTCTCTCTTTGATGCAGATGGGTGACAGTGATGATGAATATGATCGCAGGAGAAGAGACAAATTCAGACGAGAGAGAAGTGACTATGACCGATCAAGAGAGAGGGAGGACAGGCGCAGGGATGACTGGAACGACAGGTAAGAGAAAAAGACACCTTATCTCCCACCAAAAACCCTTAACCTTCCTCCTGTGTTCGCTTTTTGTACGCAGCCACCATGTTAAGGGTCTGTTTTGATCCATGTCTTAAATCAGCTATAAATTACACTAAAACAATTCTCCATCATCCAATTTGGTTCTCATCTCTAGGTTACCTTGTTAGGCTTCATTATACATGAAAATATTGCTTTTAATAGTTTTTGTAGTGGGCCTCTGGGCCTTTCTTTATCAGTATATCCCTCACACAGACATCTATACTGAATTGATCTCACATGTCTGGACATGCCTGAGGCTGTTGTTTGTGCAGGGAAGAACATGGAAAAATGAGAATTTCCTAAATTTCACATGATTGGAAGAGGATCTGACTGTCAGTGTGGTTCCTGGCAGTGCACTTAGATATTGATCTAACCAGGTCAAACAGCGACCCTAACACAACAAGTGACATCATTTTAATAAGAACATTTTGTAATTTAGTCAGTTTAATTTTTTTAGTTTGTTGCAATAGAGGCTCCTGACAAAGTCAAAAGTTTTGATGCACAAAAACCTATTTTTGTGGTTCTTTTAAGCATTTCAAATCAAACACTGGTCAGTGCAGACCCTAACATGGGAGGAGGAATTGCAACCAATCGGTATCTCCCAATTACTGAGTGAAGAGATTTAAACAATAAGGCAATATTTTCCATTTCTTGACTCCTGTTTTCTGTCATTTTCAGGGAGTGGGACCGGGGTAGAGAACGGCGTAGCCGTGGAGAGTACCGGGATTACGACAGAGGTCGCAGAGAGAGATTCACTCCACCCAGGCATGACATGAGTCCGCAGCAGAAACGCATGAGAAGAGACTGGTGAGATGATCAGATCAGTGGCTCTAAAAGATAGTTTGTGCAGCTTGTGTATGCTGTTGTGTATGCTGTTGTGTAAGCTTTATTGTATGTTCTTGGCAGGGATGACCACGGTGGAGACCCATACCGCGGGGGATATGATTTGGGTTATGGGGGTGGAGGAGGGCCCAGTTATGGTCCCCCACAGCACTGGGGCCATCCTGACATGCACCTCATGCAGCCTCATCATGGTATTCCCATTCAGGCAAGGTGAGAGGTGAAATCAGAGTTCAGTGGGCAAGATTTACGAATTTAAAACATATTTGTAAATGATTCAATGACAGCTTTTGTGTTTCTAAAAGACACACAGTAAGTAAAACCACTAAGCTAAAATCTGAGAAAATACTCAGCACAGTTAATAAATGTTTTGTTACTTGTCCACCAGGCTGGGAAACATCCACGACATGGATCTAGGTCCTCCTCCTCCCATAATGAAGAACTTTAAAGAGTTCTTGCTGTCTCTGGATGATTCTGTGGATGAGACTGAGGCGGTCAAACGCTACAATGAGTACAAGATTGACTTCCGTCGACAGCAGATGCAGGACTTCTTTTTGGCTCATAAAGATGAGGAGTGGTACGAACTCAGTTGCTTTTACTACAGACAGAAGATTCATGAATATTTGTTCTGTGTGATGTAGTTTCTCTGAAGAATTTCTTTTCACTTAACAAAAATTCAATCTATTGACTGTCATCTGCAGATTAGTACAGTTCCTCCCCTTTGGCTTAAATGCAATTATCATAATTTCTTTAGCTATGCTTATTTTATTCCTAAATACCAATCTGACAGTTTGTGGTGAGTGTTAGTTTTACTTATCCCGTCCAAAAAAAGGAAGCAGACATTCCCCTGTAACCTCAGCTAAATCATATACTAGCTACTTTGAGGCCTTTTTACTAAGTTTTAGATGACCATAGGGCAGTTGCTCACATAAACTAAGACCAGGCCTACTCTCATGATTTTCTCATTACTTTTTCTTTGTATTTATATTTTATATAGAAGAAAATCAACCCAAATTACAAGCACCCTCTGCTGCATATTTCAACCATGAAAGACAGAAGGTTCATGAAATCTCCTGACAGAGCCTGCAAAAAACTGCAGCATTTTTTTCCTCTGTCAAGTAGATCAGCAAAGTTAGTTATTTTCTCAATTTTCTAGAGACTTTTGTAAAAAAAAAAAAAAAATCTCGTTGTTTGGGTTGATTTTCTGTCTCTCGTTTGTCATTTTACCCTTTCCAAAATGCAAAGTTGTTTCATGCCTTTTAACGCTTACTGCACTTATTCCACAGGTATCATGCAATGTTGTTTTGCTTGATATAACCAATTTCCCTCCCCCCTTCATTCCCACTACTTCAAGGAGAAAAAAAGTGGAGCGCATCGGCAAGAATCGGTCTTAGACAGCAAGGGCATGCACTGCGCACAATGCAGTTGCTCTTAGACACACAGTACCAGGGATTTTAGTTAGACAGCCAAGTAAACTTCCGCTCGTGGAGATTTTTTTTCTTGTTTTCTCCTTTTTCTTCGCTATTTTCTTTTTATTTGGATCAAATCGAATCCCAAAACCGAATTTGTGTGTGTACAGACACCATTGGGGTGAAGTGGAGCGCATTTTCACAGAGGAGACCCCCTCTCTGTATTTATTTGTAAATAAACTGGCAGAACGAAAGGTAACTGTAGTTCACTCAATGATCAACATTTTTGATGTGAAATTTGAATATGTGAATGTTTAATTTCATAATCTCTGTTGTGTTTTTCTCTTTAATTTTTGGTGAGTTAATCTCTCACGCTACCATAATGTGCAACAGTTAACCAAAATGATCCCAAAGTTGAACATCATATTCACTGAGAGGCCAAACACAAACACTAAAATCATGATATAAACAATCACAAAAATCTCTTCAGCTACTTTGTTTTTAATGACATAATTTTTAAAGTTTCCCAGACTTACTTTGAAGGCACAATTATTAAGTGTATAAAGAACTTTGATATTCAAATAAATCATATTTCTCAGTGCCATTGTGACACCACTGTTGCATTACAGACATAAAATATGAACTTGTTGCTTAACTCTGTTGTCCCATTGATGCTAACTCTCTATTCCCCCCCCACTTGTTTGTGGACCCTGCTCTGGACACAGGTTCAGGTCCAAGTATCATCCCGATGAGGCCAGCAGACTGAAGGCAGAGGGCCAGAGCGCCCTGCGCAACCGTCTCAATGTCTTCATGTTCCTGATGGAGAACAGCTGGTTTGATAATGTCTCCCTGGACATTGATCAGACCCCTGCCATCATCAAGGTTCTGGATGCAGGTAAAATGACTTGGAGAGGGTTTTTTTTTTTCTTTTCTTTTTTTTGTTCTGAAAATATAAAGAGTGGCCTAGGCACACCCTACACATGCAGGTGGCCCCTTTCCTGCCCGTCACTCTCTGCTCTGTTACCTATTTCCTGCCTCATTCTCTGGCAATAAAGGCTGAGAAATAGTTCTCAAAAATTATATATAATAATCAATCATAATAATAATGATGATTTTATTTTTATAGCACTCTTAAAAACAGTGCTTTGACAAATAGTCTTAAAGCACATGGAAAAAGACAAAAAAACAAAGTTCAGTTAAAATGAAATTGAAGGCCATTTTCATGTCATAAGGAACTCAGACAATACAAGAACAATGCAACAGAAAATGGGACCATGAGCACCAAAATAAAAACACAAAATAGGTAAGGAAAAGAAAATGCAATTTAAAGGGGGGTTGAGAGCGGAAAACAGAATAGTAAAACTAAATGACAATATCAATAATGGTATTAAAGATGTACTGATAATAATAGTAATGATAAAATAGAGCAACAGAAATGAGCAAGAGATAAAATTAAAAACCTAAAAGGTTAATTATGAAAAGAGTAAAAGCTAAAAGAAACAGTAAAGCCAGAAGAAGAAAGAAGTAACAGATGAAAGACAAAAGACATATATGTAATTGGTAATTCTAATTGGTACCCAAAGAAAAAGAAAAACTTGTTGAATGTTCTCCTATATTTTGTCTTGATCGCCCTTAGCTGTGATTAAGATGGAGGGAGGCACAGATCATGATCTTCGCATCTTGGACCTGCCATCTGAAGAGGAGGAGGAGAGGGAGAAATTGGCATCCGTCTCAGGGGGCGCTGAACCTCAGAAGAGAGAAGACGTCAAAACCCAGGACACGGATCGCAAACCTTCAGTGGAGAAAGACAAGAATGAGAAAGTATGTCTTGTCTCTGATGAGAATGAAAGATTTCCTTGTGCCCTGTAATGATGGTCAACTGTTCCACAGGAGGAAGGTGACTTGGCCAGCACAGAGAAAGCTTCTGCAGCAGTAGCAGGAGAAGATGTGAAAGAGGAGGCAGAGAAAGAAACGACCAAAGACGCAATGCCTGAACCTAAGAAAGTGAGCAGTGCCTTTGCAAGTGGAATTATTTACAAACGAGAGACGGAAACAAATGAAAGAGCTCTAATTGTTGTTTTTAATTCATCAGGCCAGGAGAAAGAGGAAGCGCAGTGGAGACAGCGACGATGAAGTCAGTGCCTCGGAGAGCGACTCTGACTCAGAGTCAGACTCCAATTCTAACTGCTCTGATAAACCTGTGAAAAAAGAAGAGACGGAGGACAAGGATGAGGAAGAGGAAGAAGAGGGTGAAGGTGAGGAATCAAATCTGTAATGTGTGTGAAAATTTTGAAATTACTATTTTCAGTATAGAGACTGTTTTCCACCTGTTTGCTCTTTCCCATGTTACTATGAAGAGGAAAAACCGAAAGATGATACCGAAGAAGACAAGAAAGAAGGAAAGAAGCCCAAAGATGATTCCCCCAGACCGCGGCCCCTACACAGGACCTGCTCCCTTTTCATGAGGAGCATAGCACCCTCCATTTCCAAAGCCGAGATAATTGCTGTGAGTTGAGCCGAGTTGACAGCCCAGGAGATGTGGAATCACTGACGCTGTTTATTGAATCATGTTTTAATTAGATTATGCCATCTGTTTTCCTTCTCAGCTTTGTCGGAGATACCCTGGTTTTCTGCGTGTCTGCTTGTCAGACCCCCATCCAGAGCGCAGGTAGGCTTAAAAAAAAGAAGAAATAACAGTTCATCACAGCTTTACTGAAACTGATGCAGAGGAGTTTCTCTGTGGAGGTGGATCGACACAGTAGTGCACACGAAATATCAGACCGTGGCATGTAGATTTCCCAGATCAAACTCTTTTCCTCTGTCTGTCACCGCAACTTCAAACAGTGTGTTCAGGAACCACACAAGTACCGAGTCCTTCTCTGTACTTTGTCTGCAGTCACTTTTCAAGATACAAAGCCCATTTTTTCATACTCACTGGCGAAAGATAAGCAGCTTGTATCTCCAGGCGTAGCTGTAAGTGGGTCAAGTTTCAGAGGCTTCAGAGTAACAGGGAAAGAGAATTTTCTTGTAAGTTCACAATTTAGGCTTGGACCAAACATGCAGGAGTGTAATAAATCACTGTGAGAGAGAGATCAGACATCAGTGAGGAAAAATACACTTTTTATCATGAAGTATCAGTCTAAAAATTTGTAAAAATTGCGTGAGATTGTTTCATCTTTTGGCTTTTGTAGTCCTGATGTGCTTTGAGTCACTATGCTGTTAGATCAGATTTGGTGAGAGAATCAAACCTATTTACTTCCCTCGTACAGGTATAGGAAATATTCAGAATTTTGATGCTGACACAGCCTTAAATTGTAGATATCAAAAAAACATTTGAATGGTATCATTGATATTTCACTAATGTGCCAAAGAGGTGAGCTTCTGATTGAGGAATAGGTCTTTTTTTTAACCACTGGATGTCTTTTAGACTCAGAGTGAAACAAGCAATTTTGTTAGGGCTGGTTACAAGATGATGGATTTGACAAATTGCACATGCTGTAGACCCATTTTATCACTGTCTTTCTTAAAATGATCGCACAATATTCATCGAACAAACCCTCTGCAGGTTCTTCAGACGGTGCTGGGTGACATTTGATCGCAGCGTCAACATCAAAGAGGTGTGCTGGAACCTTCAGAATATCCGAGTAAGTGTCTCTGATATTTGTGCAGGAGATTTTGAATCATCAGTATCTGCAACGTGTCCAAAAGGTCATGAAGTGTTTTTTGTTGTTGTTGTAATTGTTCACATTGAAAAGTATGTGTAGCACTTTAGCAATCAACATTTTATCATCCTGATATTGGTGTCAAATGTGAGAGAGGGAGTCAGAGCTGCATTTAAAGCTCGTAATGAATGAAAAAATAATGCGTTAAGCTTATCCAAACATTTCAGACTCAGGGGAGCCGTAGATGGTTATTGCACCTGTCTTTATCACTTGTATAAGCTGCTAAGTAGCAGTAGAGGCCATTAAAAATCTGTTTTACTCTGTACCCTTCACAGCTGAGAGACTGTGAACTAGCACCAGGGGTGAACAGGGACCTGGCCAGGAGGGTGCGCAACGTTAATGGCATCACTCAGCACAAGCAGGTGCTCCGCAACGACATCAAGCTGGCTGCCAAGCTCATCCACGCCCTTGATGAGAAAGGAGACCTCTGGAGCAACAAGTTCCAGGAGGAGGGGCAGAGCGCCGAGGTGCACAGCTGATACGGCAATTTTAGTCACGCCCTGTTAAATTCACCGGCTGATTGTTTTCAGTCATTTTACAGCAAAACGTTTCACTCATAGCTTTGTTTGTGTTTCCATCAGTTACCAGCTCAGAACCCCATCCTGAAGAATATCACCGATTACCTGATAGAGGAGGTGAGCGCTGAGGAGGAGGAGCTGCTGGGCTCAGGGAGCGGGATGGATCCTGAAGAGGGCGCTAAAGAGGGAAATCCTGCTGAGACCACTGTGGAGAGGGATGAGAAACTAGCTAAGGTTTCACTTTTCCACTTCTGATTACAAACTTGAATTTTCATGGAACACCATTCCTCATCAAAATAATTCCTCGTATATGTAATCTGCTTTTCTGTGCACCTTTGATTTTGTCAATTTGCATCTCTGAAGTACATGTCGTTGTATGTTTTTCACTCTCTCGCTCTCTCTTTGAAGGTTTTGGATCGATTGATCATCTACCTGCGTGTTGTGCATTCAATCGACTACTACAACACCTGTGAATACCCCAGTGAAGATGAAATGCCAAATCGCTGCGGTATGATCCATGTACGGGGACCAATTCCTCCAAACCGCATCACACATGGAGAAGGTTAGTGTGTTTGCCTTTGCCGTGGAGGAGTGTATTAGTACAAGTCAAAGCAAATAAGCTTCCCTTGCTTTGATGTTGACATATGTTGCTTCCTCTAAGCTCTTTATGCTGGAGTTAAAAACGATCTTTGTAAAGTATTATGAGGTGAAGTCTGCAGTTCTGTGTTGTTCATACTGCAATGATTAATGCTCATAATGATATTGAAACTGTATATTTCTACATTTGTACTGTTTGAACTTAGACCTATATATGTATGAATTTGATTTCACATTCCTGTGATACTGACCTGGTTTCCTCTAAACAGTGCAACAATGGCAGAAGATGGTGGAGGAGAAGCTGTGTCCTTTGTTTGGTCTGAAAGAAATTCTGTCTGAAGACGACGCATTGAAGATGGGCCGTAAAGATCCAGAGGAGGAAGTAGAGAAGTTTGTTTCCGCTAACACTCAAGAGTTGGGAAAGGACAAATGGCTCTGCCCACTAAGTGGCAAGAAATTTAAAGTAGGTGTTTCCATTTAGAGATTAGGAAATACACAAACCTCTACAGCCTTTTCATTGACATTACCTCTGAAAGTAATTCACGTTTTGTTTTTCTTTCCATTTATTTTAAGGGTCCAGAGTTTGTACGCAAGCATATCCTGAACAAACACGGGGACAAAATCGAAGAAGTGAAAAAAGAAGTGGCGTTCTTTAACAATTTTCTGATGGATGCTAAGAGACCGGCGCTACCGGAGATGAAACTTCCACCTCTACCAGGCCCAGGTCAGGATTGACATAACAGTCTCTCTCAGAGAAAGCAGAAATCTTCAAAAAAAGAAGTTATTTAGAAAGTGAACTCGTCTTCTTTGGTTCAACAGGTTTGCTTTCTCCCAGCTTGCCATTTCCTCCTCAAGGTCCCCAGGGTCCATTGGGCTTTGGGCAGCCTCGCCCACCATTGATGGGTTATGGAGGTGTGTTTTCTTACTTTACTCCGTCACATCTCTTCTATATTCAGGGGTTGTAGATGTCAGTTCCCTCTGTTCATTTCATGGTGACAGTCGTTGAGGTTTTCAAGGTACTCATCAGAAAACTTGTAAACGCACACATTTATTATCACGGAATATTAGGCCAAAGAGTCTGACTTGAACACCCAAACACTCAACGAAAAACCTGCTTCATAACGTAAGATATGAAGATGTTCTTCATATCCTTGGAAATGAAAAAGGTAGAGAAATGCTAAACAAACACAAAACATGAATCCTCCTCAGTTCCCCAAAACCTTGAATTTTCTTTTTGCAGCATCTTAAAAATTTACTTCAATTTCATCTTAAAGGCAGAAATCCTAGTATTCAATTTTATTTTGGAAAGCATCTTTTTTCAGTACTTTTCTGCTTAAAATCACTAATGTATAATGATTGCTGTTTTGTCAATATAATACTGTTGTATGCTGAAGGAATTCTGAAGCTACTCGGCAGTATGTAAATAAATAAAAAACATTTATAACTCGATAAAAATGATACCTAGTGTATCAGCTACTACAATAAAGATAAACGAAATAATAAAAAAAATAGAGTACTTATTCCACTTTTGCTGTGCTCCTGGATTCAAAAATGAGGTCTACTCTTCTAAAATAATTTTATCCTGAAGTGCTCAAAAACTCTGCAGCACGCTGTGAGACACTTTTGATTCAGCTGTAGTTCTTTTTTTTTTTTTTTTTTCCTATAAGAAGGTTCAAGTCCGATTTCAGCAACTCTAGATCTGGAGTTTTTCAAAATAAAACATATTTGTTTTATTTTGTCTCTAGAAAACATGAATTAGAACTACAAGGTCATATTGCAGAGATCTCATTGGTGGCTTATTCTGTCGTGTCAAGGGTTTTAGTTTTCTTTGATCCATGTATATTGATTTTCAGTTACTTTTTTAACAGGTGGTCCTCCTTACCCTCCGAACCAATACGGAGGAGGAGGAGGAGGAGGAGGAGGGAGAGGCAATTATGATAACTTCCGTGGACAAGGTGGCTACCTGGGAAAGCCACGCAACATTAGGTGAGACCACTGTACGTCTCGTTCTTAATTTCTCTATTTTCTGCTCTCAAAGAATTTTGATCTTCTGTTTTTGTAATCATTTTCATTCTTTTTTCCTTGGGTCTTTTTTCCTCTCCTCGTGCCTTTAACATCTAAGAATGTCTCGAGGTGACCCGCGAAATATCATTGAATATCGGGACCTGGATGCACCCGACGACATGGACTTCTTTTAAGGGTTCACTCTCTGTCTCCACTCCTGACCAGTGTTGTATTGTTCTTTTTTTTCTTTTTTTAGTGATTAGACTTTTTTCTTTAAGTTCTGTAATTATTTTGAAACTAGAACAAACTTTTGATGTAAACTGGTTCTTCAATAAAGATGTGATCCATCTACATTGTTTGACATAAAAAACTTCATTTTCGACTGTAACAGGATAGAAAAGGAGGTTAAATTCACAACAGATGCTTGACTCTTTTTTGTGGCCAGGGCTGCAGTTATGAAATGATATTTTCTCCACAAATTTAAGTGTTTTTATTCATTTTTTTCATTGAAGGAGTTACAGTAGATCTGTTGAGTTGTTGCCCTCTTGTGGGTAAACCGCTGAACTACACATGTATGCCTAAAAAACATTTTATGGCAAGAATGATAGCTAGGAAATGCAACAAACATTCAGTATACTTTTCAATTAGATATTTAGTCTCAACATGTACAAATATTTCAGTAGTAATTTTATAAGTTAATGTTTTATCCTGAGATTGGTGAAAAAACTGAGCTGCTTACACTTTAATATCTTCTCTGCCAAATACATAAAAATACACCAGCAGGACTTTAGCAAGCATGTCAACACTTTTGAAAAAGACAATAATTAATCTGATGCATGTTTCCTACTCACTGTTTTTCATTGCAAATCTAAAATAGACAAATAATACATTTGCCTTGACTGCAAAAATCGAGACAAAAGACAGCAAACCAAGACAGAGTCGTGATATTTTTTAATGGAGCATATTCTTGTTAAATATTTTCAGAAAGAGACCAAACTTACAGTATGAACAAAGAAACTCTCAGGATTAAAGCACAGTAAAAAGTTAAGGTCAATACCATATCAGTCCACAAAAAAGTGGTATGAAAACAGCCTTAGAGTTTGTTGCAGAGTGAACAATCTAAATGATCTGCAGCTTGTGACTCTCAGACAGTCCACAGCTGACTTTGTGTTCATGGAATAACTTGGCCAGAGCCTCCATGTAGAGTTTATGATAGTGGTCGACCTCCTCATCAGTAGGAGTGGCACGCTTTGGCACAGAGATTGGACTTCCCACTAGAGGAGGCAAAGTGTTAGAATTAAATTTGCCCAGACCTGTGAGTAATGTTTGTCCACAGAATAATGAAACACTCACCCACAGTGGTGACTGGAGTCTTGTAGGGCAGGAAAGCAATGCGCTCACCAACAAATAGACATGGGGCAAACCCCATAATCTTTTTAAACAAATCCTGTAACCTCCGACCCAGACTGCCATCGGAGAAAATCACCTGCTGAAACAGCTCATTCTCTCCGAATGAGTAAACAGGCACCAGATCAGCCCTGTGGAGCATCAGCAGAGATTACATCAATGTGTGTGCGTGTGTGTGTGGGAGGCTCCTTGCTACATGTGAGTACAATAACACCCACTGACAACTGACACATTTTTTTAAAGCGTGCACTCACCCAAACTCAAGGGCCACTCTGACAAAACCTTTTCTGTGCTTCATGACTACTGTGTTGATTCCAGGAGCGGATGCCAGAGACTCAGCAGCGCCCCCTATGACAATCACTACCGCATTTCCCTTGCCACTCTGTGAGAGGAGGTGGGCAATGCTCGGCTTGCTGACTGGACACATACCTGAAAGTAAGACAGGATTGGAACTACAATTAAATACACAATTGCGGGACTTGTTTCACTCATAATAAAACTGGATGTATTTAAGGTTCAAAAATTAAAATGTCACCCTCAACCAGCTCATCCCTTTCACACTTTTTACCACATACCCACTAAAATTGTTTCCGGATATATTTCGAAGGTTGAATTGTTTTAACTGATTAATGTTGTAAATACCTGCACACATGATGTACTCCCTGAAAAGCGGTAACCTGAAGAGTCCTGCCAGTATGACCAGGGTGGCCCTCACTCCAGGGAACAGCTCGGCGAAGCCACAGCTCTCCGTGCTGAAGCAGGTAAAGCCTCCAGCACTCATGATACCATGCGGGTGACACCCTAAGATGTAGTTCTTGTTTGGATTCAGGTCAGCTGTTTTTACCAGCTGAGCGAGAGCAACACAGACAGAAAGGTTCGGTCAAAGCCAGTCTCTGCTGGTAAACACAAAAACTCTGACAGTATATCATGTAATAGAATGACAGCTCCAATATGAATACTGTATTAGAAGTAGTTTCTGGTGCTGATACAAGTGTGCTGATTAGAATCCTTCATAATGAAAAGTTTTTGTCCTAAAGATGGATTTCTATATCACTATCTCAGTGAAATGTTGTAATTTGTAAAAACAAAAAACATTGATTTTCAATATCTAATTTCACTTGTCGAGTTTATCCTTGAAGTTTGAAATGTTTACGCCAGTGCTTTATGTTCGTGTGTAAAATAAGATAACATGTCGTCAGGATTATCTGTTTCCAAAAGGGTTTTCTCTTTCTCATAAATGTGCTTCAACCAACTTTAACTAAATCATACAACAGGGAAAAGCCCAGTTTAAGATGTAAAGATGAGCTTACCTTGATAGGGAAGAAATCTCTCATGTGCTCCCATACTTTCCACTTTCTCACATAGCGTTTATTCCAGCCCCCTGAAGAAGACATTTAAATTTTTGGTTTTGAGAGTACATCCTAATTTTCAACCACAAACTTTGGTCCTAAATGTTAAGAAATGTACTAATAAATTTGTTTCTGCATTTTTTTTAAATAAAAACTGTTAGGACTTTGAGTTTGTGGGGAGTCAAAACAGCCAGCACATACACATTTGACCAACAATGAATTATGTCATTTGTTGTTTTTACATTTTATTGTAATGAAAAAATGTGTACAATAAACATGTGATCATGCTTCATACACAGAGTTAAGTCAATTTTGATGTAGCTGATAATTTAACTTTACACTTATACTCTGTTTATATCGTATTATTAATCAATACCAGTATTGGGGTTATGTTATTGCTCATCTTACTTGTAGCTAGTATACATCAATCAATATTATTCTTTATGTATAAATAGATAAAAATTTCCTTGAATTCTTTGAAAGGCACTATATAAATTCAATTTATTATTATTATTATTATTACCTTTTTCAGGGGTTTGCCAGTCCAACACCAGCCAAATGAAGTACAGAGTGGAGAGCGGCCATAATGAGGTAAACATCAAGTACACCATTAAGATGCTACACGACACTCCTGGAAATGTATTTGTGGGGTCACAGTCCATGTTGAGGGTTACAAGACATGTTAACAATTAGCTCACAGTGTTTTACAGATAATGTCACAACTACATGTATTTTATAAAAGGGGGGTGTTTGTGGATAATCCTTACCGAGGAATAGGAAAGATAGCACCCATTGCAGAACACTTATTGCCTCTATAAACTCCTTCCATTGAGTTTTTTCTTTAGTCATTCCTGCAACCTGGAGGCCACATCATCAATATCCAGCAATTACTTCCATTTGAAACAGTGCTTTCATTCATGAAAGGTTACAGTTCGAGCAGCAGTAGAAATGACAGAAGTTTCTTTATCTAAAAATGTATGATAAATGCCTTTGTGACAGAGATCAGACTGAACCACTAATCAGCACTTCAGCTTGTGATCTTCCTTTGGGGAAGTCATGGACTCACAAACTTGCAAAGCATGCAGCAGCTTGATGAAGTGACTCGCTCATGAACAAGCTCAGAGGCAAACTTAGACAGTAAGATAGTTTCATTTCACTCACTAAAAGAACAGAGTCAAGCTTGTACGACAGCAAACTACCTTTGGCTAAAAGTCATTAACAGCCATGCTGGAGAACAAATTTGAAGTTTCCTTTTGAACACATTACCTTGTCAAAGTTTATTCCAGAGTTTTTTGAATGGATGCAGATTGACCAGCTGAGGAAAAGCCTGACATGCAACACGCACTTTGACCAGATCATGTAAAGCTGCTGATAACAAATCCACTCCCCCGATACTTTGGCACACAAGCGAGCAATGTCATGAGATAAAACATGGCAGAGATTTATACTTGAGAGAGTTCATAAACTGGATCTGTGTAATGTTGTCAACGATTAGATTAGAGTTGTATGTCGTGTGTCTTCTCTGCTTTAGGTCTCTCCTTTAGCCAACATGGATAAGTGTCAGATCTCATACTTCAGTAGCCTCGTTCCTAAACAAGTTGTTTAAACCGTGCTGAGATAAAATACACCAGATTCATCAAGAGGAGTCTGAGGTACAATTCCCTCTGTCTAGTATGTCTACATTAATTCAGTTTAATAGCATTCAACCAGTTTTACAAGCTTTCAGGTTGTCAAGTCATCAAAGTCAAAGACTTCCTGTTGATGTTTCACAATACAAGTCACTTTTAAAGTGAAAGGACTCTGCAAACTCAACCAGAAGGACTTTTAATGTTAAACTTAGAGGAAACAGCAATATTTCTACTGCGTCGATGCTCACAGGGTTTACTGAAACATTAATAGAACAGAGGTTTATCTTACAGCCATCTTATTTGAAGCTTTTAGAAATATATATGTGTGTCTGCTACTGAAAGGACTCTTGTTAAAATCTCTGCACAGGTGTTTTAAATTTTTCTGGCTGATTAGATCTTCAGCTGAAGTTGGTTGGAGCCTGTGATGTCGCTCTATGAACCAATGAAATGAAGACGTGGGTCGTCCCATCATAACAAGGTGCAACCCAACTGAAAAGCACAGTGAGGGAGATGTCAGTGGAGTGCCTTTTGTTGCACACCCACAAAGAGCAGTGAAGAGAGCTAATTAAACAACCTAAGTGAAGGCACATGTGCGGGATAAACATGACCAGAGAGGCCCCTCAAAATGACAGACAGAAGTAGTCAAAGCAATTCTGTGTGCAATATCTGTACTTATTGAAAGTGTAAAGGAAAAGTACACATTGGAATTGACTCTTCTTAGTTGCAATGGTAGTAAACAAATGAAAACTTCATGGAGAAATATACCTTAATGAAAAGGCTGTGGTTGCATTTTTACTATACAAAGGTTTACGATCAAAAAAGTCAGATATCATCAAATATCCCTGTATTTAAAATGTATGATTAGTAACTGATCCATTGGTGAGTTGTCGCAATGCACACTTCTTTACACTGCTCTCTGCAAGAACGACAGGTCTAACCACATTTCTTTTAGTAAGAGCAGCCAACCTTTACTGTGGTTTGAAAGAAAAAAACCCAATCAATCGATGAAATATTTGGATTGAACTTTCACCAGAAGTCTTACCTGATGGCTGAGCAGACCTCTCTCTGACATACCTTGACCTTTGCACATTACTGTACAAATCCTCAGTCCAAAGATATGAGTGCTGATACACTAACCCTACACGTTTAGAGGAGTGTGTGTCTGTCTCTGTGTGTGTACACAGAATGCTCACACACTCCTAATCCGCCCCTCTGTTGTTCAAATTGGATGTTTCACTCTCTCAGCTGCCTTCACCTTTACATCTCCTGTAGGCTTTAGGGGGGCGTGTCTGCGCCACACATGCCATGTGTTGACTATCTGGTCTTGTGAGTTCAAGACCAAAAAAAGAGGCAAAGGCAAAAAATAAAACACATTTACAGCTTAGCCTACTATACTTGAAATAAACTGTAAAAGTAAATTTTGTCTCGAGAGTCTCTCACTTTTTGCCTTTTTTGTCGAATTGCCCTCACTTATAACCGTCTTACTTTCTTGCTTTTGTTGACACTATCAAACCAAATGTCGTGAAAAATCAATGAGGAATAACTCTGCTGTGGTACTTATGGATTTATACTCTGTGTATCTATGCTTGGTAGTCCTAACATTTTTCATATGTGGCCGTTTTCTCTTTTTGTTTTTCAGTATTGGTGTTACTAGTAAAAAAAAAAAATGGAGTCCGTGTTCATCATAGGTAAATGAAATCTCCCGCCACTTTATCAGGAATCAACGCGGACATTAAATGAGCGCGCGGCTGCTGCTAAATATGAGCCGAGGAAGGACATTTCATCTCGCTCTGCTGATAACAACCAGAGGAAGATAACAGACCCTCGTCGCAGCTGGACTCAAAACCACCTCTGCTCTGCTGCCTTATTTGTATTTTCCCTTAAAAAAACAGCAAGAGAGGAAAAAAAAAACACCGGTCTGCTCTCGGGAAGTCCTGGTTGAATATTAATACGGATGCAAACACACAGTGTGAGGATGCCCAGCGCGTGAACCAGCACCGCGCGCTCATATCTGCGCATTTTTGTTTTGACGTGTTTTTTTTTCTTCCCCCCTCTCACAGAGCGTGTAACTGTCGCGGAGGTCGCGTGCAGGAGGCTTAATGGAAACCCGCTAAATAAAAAAAAAACAAGGATGTCGTTTTACAGAGATAGGTTTTGTAACGTCGCATTGAATTGCATCATGGTTTTCAATCAGATCTCACACCGGCCAGGCTACAGCGAGCTGCCTCGGTAGTAGGTACAGTGCACTGTTTATCATAAAAATGGAAGACCTTTCACGTCAAGAAAAGGCGTCATTCCGGTGATATGCGTCTGAATTACTGATTTTTCATCTCCACGTCAATTGACACATCTGGGAAAGCGGGTTTTTCTTTCCCTCCCGTCTACCAAGACAGCTGTGTCATCAACAACCGGCGTGGTGTTGTTGTTGTCTGATTTTTACGAGCCTGGGCTTCTGGATATCGGCATAGTCTGCCTCTGCGCCAGCCATAGGCTCCCCCGGTTACTAAGGTAGGAATACACCTTCCTTAATATTGTGTTTTTACTCCATATATCACCGCATCAGCTGCTTACATCACATCACATAGCCTTTATAAACAGCTGTCATAACCCAAATGCACTGTCTACCTAATGAGCAGCAGAAAATATGCTGTACTGCGGAGGAAAACCTCTGGCCTCATGGCGTTTTTACGCGTAAATTTCAACAAATGCAAGGTTGACAGTGAGTCGCCGTGTGTCCACCAGCGAAATAATTCAACCTTGAAGCCCCACAGTCCATGACGGTGGATAGATGGCCTGTTTTTTTTTTTAGCACTGAGCACCATCGAGATGTAGATATGTGATGACCGCCGCGCCAGCCCGTGTTTAAGTTTCAGTCGTGACAAGAGCTGATGAATATTTCACCAAAAAACAAGCCTCCATCAGCTGACTGCGAGTGCTGGGGCATGCACGACGATGTTCATCAAATACCTACACTAGCACACAGCAGCAGCAGCAGCAGTGTCAGTGGGAGCAGAGGGTTTATTCTGCAAGGCCGTGCTGGAAAACATCTGCATGTTTACGGATAAAAAAAAGAGCAGAGCAGGGGTTATGGTGAGCCTGAGCTATGTGCATGTGTGATTCTGTGTGTGAATGGGCGGTGAATACGCTAGTGATGTGAGTGTGTGTGTTTGTGCGCAGCCAGGTGAGGATGTGTTGGCGCGTCTTTGAGGTGCGGGAGAGGCAGCAGGCGTCTGGATGAGGGGAACCGGTTCATTAGATGTGTGTTATTTTTTTAACATCCATAATACCTGATAAACCATCCCATCCCACATCCTTTATAACACCTCCACCGAAAGGGTCGAGAGGTTGTGATTTAAACGTGAATGTAAGGTTAGTGGGCACTATTTCCCCCTCTTTTTATCCGGGCGTGACAGTCACTAGAAACGTGCATCACACACCTTGAGAGACCTATTCTTTCACCACACCGCCTCAAGCTGAAAGAAATATCGATAAATAGCAGTTACCAGGCTGCAAAAATGAAAAGGTTTGCAGTTGCTTGACTGGCTTCAATGTGTCTTCCAATATTTCCAGGAGGAATATAAAATGAAAAAGCTGCCTTACTAAACAGGAAATGTTAAACCTGGACTGACAAGACATTTCATTTGGAAAGGAGATGTTATGTCAGTTATTTGGCAGTCTCTTACAAAACAAAAACACGATTTGCAGCTTTGAAAAAGGCTGCTTCAAAATACCTCAAAGCTGTAAATCAAACTAAATATTATGATGTTTTGTCCGAGGATGTTTTGTACAGGCATGTCACTTCACCATCTGCCTGAAATATAGCCAAATTACAAAATGAACCCAATTACCATTCAGTCTGGCTTGACCTTGGAGCTGCATACAACTAAAGTCATACCATACACATGCTCTAATAGGCTAACACAAGCAGATAAACAGGATGCGGTGTGTCCGGTGCTGTTTTCTGTATGTTGGTACAGGTACAGAGGAGAGCAGGGCTGGGTGAGAGCAGCTGCGAATTTGGGGTCATTGAGTGCAGCGCCAAACTACACATACTGTGCAGCGTGTCTCGATTGCAGAAGAAAACCGGTGTGTACAAAAGCTGTCAGGGACTGTCCCTGCTTACCCGGTGAGCCCAAATTCAGTCCAGATATGTGACTAAAATCAAGAAAATAGCAAGCCTGTGCAGCCAGATTTTGGTTTAGGGGTATTAAATGGGCCAAGCTGATGGTTGAGATGGATTAATGAAAAGAATTAAAAGTGACGAGTGTTTTCAGACTCTGACTGAGCTTTTTCTGACAGGAAGTGGATGATTCAGACGTTCTGAACCCACAAAGGATGAGACATTAGGACTGAATGCACACACTGGACCCTGTGAGGGGAGGCCCACACAGGGCCATAGAGCACTGGGACTGATGGATGTGTGACAGACATGGCAGATGCTGACATTTGAAGCCTATCTCTCCAGTCTAGTCCAGTGGATCCCCATGTCTGGGTGAGCAGTAATGGATTTTTTTTTCTGTTGTGGACCTCCTGGAGCTCCCAAACAGGTTCTTTCCCCTGAGGTTGAGCGGCATCAGGTCAATAGGTTTAGAAAAGTAATAAAGATGGATACCGCTGGCCACTGGTGCAGGAATTTCAGAATCACTAGCATTGCAGTTATGTGTAACTGGTTTCAGTGTGTGTTATTTGTTTAAAGAGAGAGCAGGTGCAGCTTGTCACAGAGAGAGGGAGAGATGGCATCAGAAATGATGGAGGGAGAGTGTTTGTACGGCAGCATGAGAGTGATGTGTGTGGCTGCCATCAGGTGGAAAAATTAAGGATTTATAAGCTCTGCTTCTGGCTTTGTGGGTATAAAGTTTTCATCTGGCCTGTGATCATCACTGTGGAGGAATTTAAGGTGTTTTGGACTGAGAAGTAATTCTCTTAGCAGGAAAGATGATTGTTTTTAGCTCAGAGGCAGAACATGTTCCCTCCCATCACTTTGCTCCACTTTCCCTTTGTACTTTCATGCTGCGTACTGTAAACAACATTTTAGTCGGTGTCTCAGTCCTGAAGCTGAAAGGATTCATCAGTTCGGTGTCTCTAACTGACAGAAGAGCTACCTGCTCCTGTACTGATAGACTGATTACATAACAGATTGTATATACACTTTTATGTTACATGTAAGCTATTCCTGCTTCTCTTTATGTTTCTTAAACTGAACTGTATCACCTTAAACTTTGGTCCTTTGATCAGACCGAGTAATATGTTTCAAGAAGACTTTTCTTTATTTCAAGTTATGAATTGCATTGCATCTTTTTAACTTGATACTTATTTTTAAAATCCAATTCTTATATACAGGCATTTGACTGTTTCTTTTTATGTAATTTTTTACAAACTTTTTGGCATTAAATCGACCAAGTAACTCCTCAAAAGGTAGAAACATAATTAATCAGAAGAATTGCTGCCCCTCAGCCTCAGAACCACTCTTCTTAAATATATTGCAATGACTGTTATTGTAGAAAAAAACTTAGACCAATATGAAATAACTTCCATCTTTCATAACCAAGATTTAACTGTTTACATAGATATAAGATATTAAACAGAAAATATAAGAATCCGTATATTGGAGGTTTATCTTATTTCTCTTCATGTATGCAAACACTTGTCATCTTTGGATTGTATAAGGAGGCATGATATTTTGAGTCACAGTAGTGTCACTCTTTTCATTTTCTTATATTTTAGTGTTGAATTGCTTTTAAAGGAAAATTAAAACACAAAGAGAGAGAGAGTGACAAAGCATTCAGAGACCTGCAGGAGTACAGATATCCTGAAGCAACTAATTTTGGACTCATTTGTGTGGAAATTCAATAACCTACCAATCGGTGAGTCAACAGGTAAGAAAATTCTCAGTAAATAGTCAAAACAATTTAACAAACATAGGAAAACATGAGATTACAGAGTCTTGGAGTGTGTGATTTGTAACCGGTTTGCAGCATGTGTGTTAGTAGAGCTAGCACCACCAGCTAAAGTCACATGTCTGACCTGCTTATGCGTTGCTCTGATCAGGTAGTCATGCTAGTTTACCCAGATACATCTTACATACAACTTTATTTCCACTTTTAAAATCAAAAACATGCCAAACAAAACAGGGCTACTGGATCCCATCCTTCATCTGTTCTTGTGGTAAAGCATTAAACACAGCTACAGCCCCACATGACATATGAGCAGCATTTCAAATTATAAAAATATTTTGGATACTTCTAACCGACTAGCAATTCTGGTGCTGACTAATATGGATGATGACTTGTAATTGCTTAGCTTAGAAAAACACATTCCTATCCAGGAGACGGACTAACACTTATAAGTCAAAATTCAAAGTTCAGGTGTAGAGATTCTATTACTGAGGTCATCTGTAAGGCTGTTATCCACACCTCGCATAATGTACTTAGATTGATTATACCTTTGATAGACTCTTCCCCTCTCATACCCACAACTCCATGTTTTGAATGTGTAACATGAAAGATCACACTTGAATGACCCTGAAGACATCAGTATGATGTCATTTTTTTCTGTCAGACTAAACACAGCTCCCCTAAAAGCCTGAGATGACATCATGTGGTTGTTTTCTCTGACTTTAAAGGAGAATGGCCCTTTAATCTTTAACAGTGAGTCACCTATGTGGGTCAAATTAAATGTAGCACAGTTTGTTTTGTATTTATTTTTCCTACATGTGTTGCTTCCTCATGAAACAGATGATGAATGTTAAGTTCTCTTAAGAGGTCTGCCTCCTAAAATTCCCATGGTTTTCCTCGACTTTTACATCAAACCGCCTGTTTCCCACGTCTCAAGTCTACTTTCCATGCACTTGAGTCAGTCACAGAGTTCAGATATAAATAGTCTGAAGGTGTAAAGGTCCTCTCTGGTGGCTCCTTGATTAAAGGGCATGCCATTTACCAGCCATGTCCTGGGTACAAATCCTGCCTTGGACATTGTTCGATGTCGACCCACTTACTCTTCTGTCCCTTCTGGCTCTTTACTCATCGACGGCCGAGTAAACAGAACTGAATCCCAGCAGAGTTTTCCTGTTGTCTCTCACACTAAACATATATCATAAAGGAATACAGATTAAGCAGTCCCCCTATGGAAACGCTTCTTATTTATTGCCTTGTAGCTTTCTATTTTGTTATGTGATGCATGTACAGCTAAATTCAAAGGGACAGACATATTCTGCAAACACAGAGGAAAGAGGGAGAGCTTTTTTCCCTGCCCTACAAATGACCACGACTTGTCTGTGCTTTATTTTGAGAGTTTCCCTCGCTGACTGTGTCACTGGGTGCTCCCCACTCTGAAAGGTCATAGAAGCGTGTCCCTCATCCTGTCCGAGGATATCTGGGACAAATATACATCCAATTTAACCGTCCAAAACTCGAAGAAAACGCTGTCTTTTAATCCTCTCTTCCTGGTTTGTAAGCGTCTTAGAGAATGCAGTCTTCATTGCGGTGTGTAGTCAAGAGTAATGATGTGTGGTAATGATTTCCTTGAGGCGACTCATCTTTGTTCATTTCCCCTCTGTTTTCTTCTCATTAAACCCTTTCAAAGCCATTCACATGCTACCATGCAAAATAAATAAAGTTAGCAGCCAACGGTTACTCCTCTCTCGTTGGCACAGAGGTCTCACTCTCAAACGGCGTTAATCACCGCCTATTCTTGGTGGTGATTTTTGTTGTATCTGTGCAGCATCTTCCACGTGGATAAACATATTAGTTTTTGGGGACAAAAACACAAATATCTTTACATATTTTTGTGTTTCATTTCTGTTTTTCGATTCTTCGAAAAGCCCTTGGCAAAGTCATTTAAGTTTCAATATGTAAGAATTGTAATTGGCAAAATGTAGAATGAGAGGAGCAGATTGTCGTTCTACTTTGAATTCGACATGTTTAGGCATGCATAAATGGTACAAATGGTCCTGGTTATTGTGAATGTCCCTGCTGACTTTTATGTGCCACATGTATGCCAAAGACCTTCAAAAGACCTTGAATAATCAAACATCATCTAACTACATCAGTACCAGGATGTAAAAGGTTGACGAGCGTTACAAACAGTGTGACATACATGAAGCTCCACCTAAATTGTTCCGACACATCACTCTGTCATCTGCGTACATGTGATCCCACACTGGTTGTTTATTGTCTATGACATGCCCTCAGGTCTCATTAAGAAATCAAAACTTAGCTTTAGCTACAGTGTGTGAAACAAGTGTGCACACAGAGGCAGTCAGGCAAATCTGCAGGCAGGAGCACTTGACTGTGCTTCATATCTGCATTTTTAGCTGTAACAAACTCCAGCTGATTGGTGAGGTAGCAGCGGCGCTCCCGACTCATTTAACTGAATGTTTGTTTTTAAACAGATGTTGGAGGTCTTAAAAGCAGCAAGATTCAGATTTCATTTATCTCAGACGGAGGATTTTTTAAATCTCTGCAGCATCCACAATATTGGCTTATGGATCAAATCTTTGTTGGTTCTCTGACTGTGAAGAAAGTGAATGTAGCATCCACACTGTGCCACTGACATCTTGTCTGTCGTAAAAAGGATTGACCATTATAGCTAAAAACCATAAAAGAAGAGAAGAGCACAACAACAAAGAAGTTGTTGTCCTTGTTACATTCGGACAAGGCAAGCGCTAAAATAACTTTCGTAGCTGTAGCCATCTTGTGTCCGCCTCAGATTTTACTTTTTTTCCGACTTGGTAACTGAAACGCTGGATACTCGGGTGTGCTGTCATTTTTAGCTCCGACATCTGACTTCCGAGGTAGCTCGAACGCAGCAATAGTCTAACTACTGCTGTCAAAAGGAGCATTTAAATATGGTGTCTTCTTGGCTGTTGGAGCCAGCCATACGTGGATACTACAGGAACTACAATTTTGGCTCTTCTGTGTTCATCATTATTATTAAAATCAATTGGGAATTCGGGTTGTTCCCTGTGACCTTTTGGTCTTTAATCAGGGAAAATACCCCCTGCTGGCCACAAGAAAGATTACAGCTTTAAGGCACTCCACAGCGCACATTTTCCTCTGATGATGGTATTTTTTCTTTATCTTTTGCTCCGTGATAAGGTCCCATATTTAGTAAATTGTATCAAAAGTCCCACTGATGCATTTAAATTGATGATATTTGTGCACAAAAATGAATCACAGTTGAAGCACAGAGCTGAGACTTTCCTGTTGTTATGCTCTCTTCAAGGATTCACTTTGCCTGATGCAAGCCGCCTCACTAACCATGCTCAGCTGAGGTCTGTGATATCTCTCTATCTGACATTTTGGCTATGTGTCTGACCCAACCTCAGGAGCAAAGTGTAAGAAAACCAGACACCCTGCAGAGCTTAATCTGCTCTCACCGGCCATTTGGCTCATTTAGTCCCTTTTCATTTCTAAAGCTGTCAGTGCAGCATACAGCAGGACTGACAGGAATAGGAATTGCTCGAGTGAAACCCTGAGCTGAAAACCTGCCAGTCACTCAGCGAGGCCGTCAAACCTGTACGTTTTTAACGCTTCTGATTTTCCCAGTGCAGCACAGCCTCTTCAAAAGCTCTTGAATATTTTTAGGAATTACTGATTTTCTAGACTAGAGTAAGATGTGGTTTTATTCACATGTCTATACATATATATGTACATTGAAAACCCTGTCAAGGTAGTAGTGTATATGCTGAACCAACAGCAGTCTTTGTCATCCGCACTTTCTCAAAATGTAACAGAATCTCTTCTTTCTGTTTCACTGTCATGCTGCTGAACACAGTGGGGTGCAAATAGCTCGGCCACAAGAGACATGATTTGTTTGTAATGAGATGAATGAGTGGGAGAGCTGTGTGTGGGCATGTGTGTGTGTATGTGCTTTCACTGCACAGCCTACGCTATGACTCGCTTAACGGGGGATTTTAAGGACAAGGAGTAGGATGATTCAAACGTTAGACGATCACTCGTGGCCTACCGGGCTTTTCTAATCACACCAACGCCGTTGCTGCTGCTGCTGCTGCTGCTGCTGCTGCTGCTGCTCCATCTTTCAGGCAGATGAAAGGCAGCTCAGCAGGTGCACCTGCAGCTTTGTAACAATAACATCACATGACTTATTGGGACATTTCTGATGTTTTCTTGAGGGTAGTGTTGTTTCTGTTTGTTTTGTATTTGCTGTGCATGCTCTGTGAATTGGTCTGTAAAGCCCCTATGAGGAATTTTGAGTTAATGTTGATTTTACCGCCCCCCATAGACAAAGTGATTACTCCAATCTTTTTGCTGATTATGTTCTCAACATATGAAAAAAAATCTCATCCTGCTGTCATGTGTATCACTCACAGAGAGTTGTAACCGTGGAAATGAAGAAAAGGTTGACATCTACTGTAATTATAACATTGCAGGAATAATCAGTTTTGTTGCTGATGGTCTTGTTCCCTTTTGTAGATCATAAAGGGGATTCATTATTAATTCCTGTTAGGTATGTGACCAGTTAAAATCTCCTCACATGAGCTTTAAATAAAGGCAGCTGTATTCTCTTTGTCGAATTTTCAGTGCTCAGCTTTTGCTTTTCGGCCTCGGCCTCGGCCTTATTCTTTCCTCCCCAGATTGAAACATACTAGCCTGAAAAGATATGAGTCAAGCCCACTTCAAGCTGCTGTGATGCAAATCACATGTCTGCTTTGCAGTGATGTTCAGCTGATCCTTGTTTTTGCTTTGGGCTAGCTGGCTTTGCTTAATTATTACTGAATAGTTTATAATGTTTGTCATGTTTGGGCAGGGCCGGCGTGCATCGCTGCAGGCTGTGATATTTTTAAGCTTGTTTTTGAAGGTAAATTAAATCTGTGAAAATGGAACTAGTAGCCAGCGAGCACATGTGGCTAAGTCTGGCAATCACAAAATAGCTTTGACTTGTTCACAGTCCACAGTGTGGAGCTTTGTTGGAGCTGACAAGAAGTTTCTCACTTCCAATAAGAGATAAGAACATCATGTAGCAGGAGAGATTTAGTGCTAAACATGCAGTCCAAGTTAATAAGGGCATCATAGCACCTTTTTATTATATCAGACAGCCAGGATGGATTTTTTTTCTCTTTTATTTTTCCGTTAAACTGAGCAAACTTGCAGGGAGGCAGGCAATATTGCTGGGTAATCCACGTCTAAAAAAAAGTCAGATCTTAGTTGGAGAGGGATGCTGGCTCAGTGAAGCGTGTGCAGCTGCAGAACGGAGCTCTTCCCCCTCGTGCACAGGCGCAAGCACGAAGAGGTTTTTTTTTTTTCCTCCTTTTTTCCGCTCCCTGCAGTTCTATACCTCACAGTCACACAATTTCAGCAGCAAAATTCAAACAGGAAACAAAGTCGAGGCTTTCCCTGTATACATGATGTGAGTTCTCTCTTTGTCTGCGATGTGATGGACTGAATAGTGCTTCAGAAAGGCAAACTAACTTGAGGGAACCCTGCAGAAACAATCTGAACACAGTGAACTCTTTCATCATACCACATCTAGTGACAGAGCTCAGACTGCACACGTTCTGAGAATCCCAATACACAGCATTCCTTTGAACCTCTCTGTTTAATCTTCGCCGCTTCTCCGTGTCTCCTCCATGTGTCATTTTCAGGGCAAAGGTCGCTCAGGATGTTTTTACCGTAAATCATATTGGATTTCTGCACTACTTTGATTTCTATATGTTCAAAGAAAGAGGTAGTATACACTGTACACTTATAGAAAATGTGTCTGTTGTTGTGTGAGGGCTGGTGGATCTATAAGCTAGTTAAGTGTTCTTGTAAGCTAAGTGCAGTGGGTCACCTTGATTCCTGCAGATTCCAGCAGAAGAGGATGAAGGTGAGGAAGGGAGGTCATTTACTGGCCAGAGCTAAGGATCGGGATTGTGTTATTGATATTGATTGATAATTAATTACTTAGCAGCAGGTTATACCCTTTAAGGTTGCAGCAGTAGTTTCATAGTACACCATGGGGTTATTAAGCCTGAGCAAACAAGCTAATGTTGGCTTGCCTTTGTTGTCTCAATAGAATAGAGCCGACTCTCACCCTGCTGTGAGGCGATGGGCTCACACCGCTGCCTCCAGATTGTCAAGAGCGGCTAATAGACCAAACACAAGCCTTTCAACCAGAACTGTAAACACTCATAGATTTTTTTAGCCTTAACCGTGATCATGTCCAGGTAAGACTGGCGCTTATATCTTTCCAGGTATGGGGATTTTATTTATTGGGTGTGGCTAATGCTAACAGAGCCAGCACCAGCAGCCTTCTGTTCATCTAGCAGATTAGTGTTCACGTGCCTGTGTTGGTCATGCTTTGCCCCATTCAAGTGGTTCTGTTAGTGTGACCAGAAACAAGAGATGCACCGATCTGTTTTTTTCCAATCCAATCCAATACCGATACCTGGGCTGAGCGTATCGGCCGATATCCAATACCAATCCAATACTACTGTTAAATGAATGAACTGTATACTTTGCCCTGTAAGTGAAGGCATCAGGCCTGACACTAGCCTTGTTTAAAAAAAGGTAACAAATTAACACAGATATAAATTTACTTAATATTATTTATTAACAAATAACAAATTGCACAGTAGCGAGAAAAAAAAAGACTGGATTGGTGTCATTCATCAGATATCCAATCCGGTTAATTCGTCAATATCGGAGCCAATATCCAATCCAGTTTTTGGATCGATGCATCCCTACCAGAAACAGCCTACATACAACTCTGTCTTTATTTTCTTCATGAAAATACTGCTAAATAATGGTCAACCAATACAGGTTTTTCAACACCTGATACAAATTCTGAAATAGCAGAGCAAGTCGATATATAATGGCAATATTGTGAAAATCCATGCATATTGAAACCTCACATATGCGGTTAATCTTGCCTTGAAACATGGTCAAGATGTAATTGAAATGAATTATTAGTATGTTTTAAAAAAATTCATCAGACTAGATTAGATGTCTGAATATGATGGATTTATTCCATCAACCTGGCTGGTAAATCATCTCTATTGACATCACACGATAAGATCCATAATCTGTGTTTGTTTATATCTGGTGTGTAGATCATTGTAACATCATGGCTGTAGCTATTAAGCAATGCAGTGGTGCTACAGCTTACATGCAAAATTTAACCAACATTTAAGGATTAAAATAATGAATAATCAATCATTTTTTGTAGATCACATTCCTGACAGCCTTCTCCAGATACAGTTTCTTGGTGTTTTTAGGTGGGTGTCGGCTTTTGTTCCAAAATGAAGACACGATTTCAAGGCTTAATTTGACATGTGTGTCACTTTTCTGGTAACTGAGGGAAACTGAAGATAGGCAAAAAAACATGTTTTCATCTTTTTGATTTATCCTGGCAAAAGAGTAACTATGTACTGTAAAGGCTGTTTCCAGGAACCAATAAAGGGAGGGGCTCATTGTTTGAGTCTTGGGACCGTCTGAACAGGCATTGGCAAAAGTGTTAGTAAATGTAAACACCTAACATAATACTTTGGAGCATCATTACAATAATAAATGCTGCTGATAATTATGGAATATGGTGTGATCAGGATCCCCTGGAACAGCGATATTCTCTGTGCCTCACACACTGCAGAAATCTCACACCATTACAGAAATACTCTGTGACTGCAGCTGCTCGTATTCTGAACTATTCATGATCCACACATTTTACAGTTGTTTACTTATTTGCGCACACACACACCGACAATACTTGGTTCATTTGTTGGCAGAGAAGGGGCATTGTTGAGACAAACATTGAGCATCTTCGTAAGTTTGTTGTGGCTCAAGGCTGTATCCTGGTTGCACAGGGCAACGGGGAACAGGAAAAGCTTTTTTGGAAGATATTTTTGGTTGAAGTATATGAAAAATTTAGTCGTCACTCAGTTTGTATAATACTGAGGGGGAGAAACTAAAGAGTGTGAAAAGTCTTGTAGATGAATGGAATATTTATGTGACATTTTTAGAGTTACTGACTTCAGATTGTTAGCTGTTTACATTTAATAATATTTGTAAAAAACGATGCAAAGTGCCTTCGAGGTCCACTTTATCTTATGTGGCAGCACTTATGAGACTCTGAGGTTATTTCTGTTTTTATTTCATGTCCAAAAAATCAAAAAAGAGGTCAAGAGAAAAATTCACCAAAATTCTTCCCCGCCTCTCATGTGCCTTCCATCCGTGGCCTGGAGTGGTACATCAGCCTCTTCATCTTCCTCCTCCTCCTCCTCCTCCTCCTGTCCATTCTCATCAGCCACAGGCATTTCACTGCACAATGCAATATTGTAGAGAAGTCAGCACACAGCAGCACTGTGCATGCAGAGAAGTTGAGGCAGGCTTGAGCAGCAGAGAGCCCCATATAACCCAGAGGTGAAAATAGTGACTTCTGGTTTAGTGATGCACAATGAGGGAATTATTTGAATAATCTTCTTTTCCTCTCACCACAGACACACTTTGAAATACATATCAATAAGGCTTGACACGCAAAAAAAAAAAACTGCTCCCGGGTTTCCTTTCCCTACATGTTTTAAATTCACACAATGCCTAGGAGCCTGGTTGAGAAAATCTGAGGATATCAACAATTTTTTGGGAGATCGGCGGAGCGGCCCAGAGGAGAGAAAAGAGACAGGAGAAGAAGAGGAGGACTCCCACAGTAGATACAAACAGAAGGCACAGTCGTGGTAGCAGCAGTCTGAGTACACACAGAGCGGTGGGCTGATGCATGAGGCAGGTTCACTTCAGGTGACTGCTTTTATGTTACGACAGTTTAAATTTATCTTACTTTTGTACATACAGCTGTGTAAATCACACAAAGCAATGGATGTTGTTTTTGAAGAGTTTCTGGCCTGGAGGTCAGCCCAGCAGAGCGTAGCTTTTCCAAGTCACTCTGGGTCTAAAGGACCAGACTGTGGACAGTACATGCCCTACATGGCAGTCAGAGACTGATAGTCAACAGTTTAATTTCTATTTCAAGAATAAGAATAAGAAGAACTTTATTGATCCCCGAAGGGTAATTCAATTGTCTGTTGTCTTATTTGTCATGTCTCTAAAAGTCATCTACTATTCACAGAAGAGTCGTAAAGTCTGATGGCTGTGGGTACAAAAGATCTTCTGGAGGTTTTAGTTTTTAGAGGTTTTACTAATTCAATGAAGTATTTTATCAAGACTGTCAATGATTATCATTTTCCCAATAAGGCAGAGCACTGCAGAGATATGCCAAGAGACCCCTATATTAAAAAATATATAAATAAATAAAATACTACTACTACTACTACTACTACTAATAATAATAATAGTATAGTGGCAGTAGTGGTTATGTTTGTTAGAATAGTTGTGTCACATGTTAGTGAGCAGTTGTGTTATCCAGCATAAATTGTTTTACTGACCAAGTGTTTCAGACAGCATCTCTCTCAGTCAGTTTTCTAAGCAGAAAAGTGTGTGACATTTGGCCATTACTAATGTGGAAGCTTGTTTAAACTTGGTCAGCACAACGAGAACTTGTGAAAATTTAACTCATCTTTGTCACTTACTCAGAATGCAGAATCTCTGCACTCCTATATGCTGGATTTTATTGGGTAGAAATACACTACAACATTTCATATTTCAGGAAAATGTGTTGGCATATTCTGCTCTCCGTCTCTCTCCTCAAGATTTAGATGATACTAACATGTTTTCTAGTGCGGGTTTTGTAGATATGAAACCCAACCCAGATGCTGGAAAGCTTAGCTTAGCACAAAAACTGGAATCATGCTGGCTTTCTCTCAGCATGGGGGGGTGGCCATGGCATCAAAGAAATTCGATTGAACACCCTGAAATCCCAAATCCTATTGGCTCGTTTCCTTACCAGAGTCAACACTCGTATTGAAATCAACTACTTGAGATGAATTTAACAGGCTGCTCTAGCTTCTTTGTATTTCAGTTTGTAACGTTTTCTTTTGTTGGTGGTTTAATTGGTGACTTTGAACAAACATCTTCATGAGTCCTGAAAGAATTGAGATCAGCAGATTTAAATGTGTCACTTTGTTGAGTTAAAAACAGGAATATTATATTTTTTGGAGTTGTATGTGTAGATGTGATTGGTGGATCTAACCCTAGGTGGTTTTGGACAAGCCCCTAATGTTTACCATGTCTACCCACTACGGCTAAGGTCAGTGCCCCAGTTTGGCCATTCTAGTTGAAACATACAAAACAAAAAAAAAAACAAAAAATGCTTGTGGTAAACAGGATGTTCCCAGACAACCAGCAGACACTTGTGGCTGACTCCAGTTTTTATGCTCAGCTCACAGGCTGCTGGTCGCATAGTTAATAGTTAGGACACCATAATGAGGCTGAAATCCTCATCTTACTCCTGGTGGTGCTTGGAGGAGTGGAGCTTTTATAGCTCATTTTTAAACTTATATAAAAAATGGCATTATTGCATTTGAAGTTGTTGTCATCTTGTTCTGAATCAAAAACAGTGATCACTACAGGTTTCTTAAAGAGAACAGGTGCTATTTCACGAGACTCCTGTTGTAACATTGGAGTCTTTATATTTATAGCTGCAAAGATTTCTCCAGGCTCTGTCACGTTTTCTATATTTCATGTAAATGCGGCGTTTCCCACTGTGACAGGGAATTGAATGTTTCTATATAGCACAAACATATGCACTTGATTTCCATGCTGAATAATTTATTCTCTGTCAAGATTCATCACTGCAAATAAAACACTGATTTATCTGACTTAGAAAATTATTCAAATTCCCTTTAACATGAGAAACATCCATCAGAAATTTTGTCTTACTTCTTTTGATGTTTCCGTCGAATATTTTGCTTTGCTAAGACACAATATGTCTGATCAGCAGCCTATGTAACGTCTGGACATTGTGCAGTGTGGAGCGCTCTACGTCATGACTCTTAGCAACAAGGTTGTATGGTTGCCGTTGGAGACAGATGCTATTCTTTAATACAGATGCATGCGATATGTTGTTGCTGGAGGATGAGGTTCAAATGAAGCAGTGCTGAAGTTTGAACCCATGGCTCATCAGGAATGATGAAGCTGACGTCCGTCTTTGTGCATATTCAGTGGCTGAGGAAAAGATGCATGGCTGACAGTGTTGCTAGGAGACCACACACAGCGACCAGTGTGTGAGGCTTGATTTCAGCCCCCCCCCACCCATACACACACACACACACACACACACACACACACACACACACACACACACACACACACACACACACACACACACACACACACCTCCCCCATTCTTGTAGTCTGGCTGCCTTTTCACTGTTTCTTATCCACCCTCCTACATTTGCTTATTCCCTCCTCTCTTATATCCCCTGCCTTGATATTCCCTCCATCGGTTGTATGTTTTCCGCCTAATCATATTTATCTTCAGCCTCGCTGATCCCTCGGTGACTCTCCATTTATTGGCTTTCCCCATTTTTCACCGCACCCCCTCCTGGCTCTTTCCTCCTGCTGCATCTCTCTCTCTCTCTCTCTCTCTCTTTCCTCCTGACTAGCTGCATGTGTCTCAAGCTGCTTGTTCCTCTCCTCCTTGGATCGCTCTTTTTTTCTCTTGTGCTGCTTCCTCCTCTCTCCTTCCTTCTGTTTGCCTCTTCAGCTGAACTGCAGCACGCTGTCTGGCTCCTTCTTTGAAAATATACAGTGCAGCGGAGGGGTCAGGTTATGATGCTGGGAAGCAGCTGGCAGAAATGGTTGTGGTAGCATTGGATAAACAGAATATACTCACAAATAAAATATAGAGGAATTAAAATAGATGTAGGAAAAAAGCTCTTTTTACTAACATTAACTTTTGGCAAATTAAACAAACTTCCATTAACACAGTGTTTATCAAGTCCAGTCCTCGAGCCCCCCCCCCGTCCTGCATGTTTTGGATGAACACACCTGATTCAAATGAACAGCTCGTTATCAAGCTCTGTAATGGCTTGATAACGAGCTGATCATTTGAATCAGGTGTGTTGGAGCAGGGAAACATCCAAAACATGCAGGACGGGGGGGCTCGAGGACTGGACTTGAGAACCACTGCATTAACACATGATTCATGCTGTTTTCTTCTCTGCTTAACAGGGGTGGGGGAAAAAATCAATGCAGCATAGTACCGCGATATTTTGTCTGGTGATATATCATATCGTCTCATTTACCAAGTATCGATTTATCAAATTAATTGTTAATATGAAGTCAAATCTATTATAATGGAAAAATAAAATCTACTGTTTGTCCAGTGAGGTTGGCAGAGGGGACATCACAGAGCAGGAAAAGTTAGTACAACAAATATATAAAAGGTTTGCAAGATGTGCTACGTGAAAATAAAATACAACGTAAATAAGACAAACATAAAGGAAAGACAAATGCTAAATTGGCTAAACAGTTGACAAAATTGTAAAAATTGCAATATATCCTACTGCAATACTCAGTGTATTGCAAAATGTTAAAAATAATAATAATATCCTATCGTGGCCCAAGTATCGTGAAAATATATAGGGGGCCACTAGTGATTCCCACCCCTATTGCATAAACCATAAAATGAAGTTGTTGTTATTTGCTTTTTTGATTAGGCTTGGACAGATAAAAATATGAAAACCTTGTTATATACGAGTACCATAAAGTCTGGACAGAATGTGCGGAAGAAAGAAGATTTAATGATCAAGAAGTTCTGTCTTACTATCCTTCAAAAGGCAGATAAATCAAAGTAGATATACTGTAAGTCTTATACGGATGTCCTTTCTGTGAGCATGTTGGTATTTGTCTGAATATCTCGCAGATTTATGGCCGCCCGCAAATCACAGGGGGGAAAAAAAATACCCCATTGTAATCGAATATCTATTTGCCATACGTCTCCGACAAACATTGCACATGTGTCAAGGCCACTGGAGAGCTGCGATGTGTCTCTCCACTCTGCGGCGTCTCTGCCTCACTCACAGTGAGGAGCGACAACACCACAGGACCTCTTGCTGAGGTGGAGGCTGAGTGGCAGAGGGCTGCAGCACACAGAGTTCAACGAGTGTTTAATAAGTGACAGTAAAAGAGGATGTAGGCCGGAGTTTCTTTAAGTATATACAGCCAGAATGAATTTACTGCATATTTCACACTGTTTATTTCATGTCTGCATCATACTTCACAGATAAATCTGCACTTTTCACCCAGAGATGATACTACAAATGTTTTGCATTTACCACATATTTTTGCTGATAATTATTTAAAATCCCCACCATCTGTAACCCACCGAAGTCAGCTGCCGAGCATCGGAAACTGCTGCTTTGCATGCCTAGAGTGTATGTGCTTTTGCATGTATGGATTTAAGTATGTGTGTGATCTGTTTGCTTATGTGCATGAGTGAGTAGAAATCTGCAGCATTGCATGCAGATCCAGCGACATGAATCATAGCTCCATCTGCCTCCTGGTTCTAATGAGAGGAAAAAGCAACTTCTAACTATGCAGATGCTCCTGAAACAGCTCGCTAACCACTCTGAATTTATTACAGATCCAAAGAAACAGCACAGATTAATCACAGCTAGCCTAAACTAAATGGCTGTACTGCAGAAAAGATCGTTATCCGGTTTGATTAGACAAACTTGCCAGTAGATTGAAGACAAAGATCTCCTGGTTCTTTCAGTTTGGCTAATTACACACCAACACACAGCCTGTAATGCAGCAATTGCAGGGCGGCCAGCTCAGCTGCCAGATCCTCGAAAACCCGAATCAAAGCCCCGGCTAACAGAAGCTCAACCTACAGTCGCAGCTCCATAACCTAATTAACATTGAGTCAGCAAGCATGGCAGAAGCAGCAGCAGCAGTGGCGGTCAGGTTGTGGTCAGGGCTGTGGGATACAGGAATAGCACGAGCCAGGCTGACACGCGGGATGACACACTGGGCCATGACAATAGAATCACACACTGCTACACAACTCAACATGCCGCCTGGCCCAGGTGACACATCCTGATGCTCCCACTGTGGATTTTTGTCTTTATGTGGAGATACGGTTGAGAGGTTGTGCTAACACTTAAGCTGTGCGGCTGGGAGCAAATGTGGTTTGAATATTCCTGAATATATGAAGAACACGAGGAGCTATCACACCGCTGGATACTGTAAATGTCATGTATTTTTTATGCTGCCTCCATTCTTACTCATGGAGTCTAAAAGCATATTTCAGAGCTCATTACACTGGACTCACGTGAATTCTAACATGCTGTGAAAGCCTGTCTGTGTTTTTAGAATATTTCAGGATCTACATGATAATACAAAACATTTTCAGTGTTTGGTTTTCTCTCGAGTTAGGCAGAAGTCAAAGCTCAGTGAACCTCAGTACTATTAGTAAAAGTATTTTATTTCTGGACTGTTTCATCAGTCACATGCCCCTTTACTCTGAAGACAAACAAATATTAAAGTTATTGACTATTTATTATCAAAGACAAAACAAGATGAAAAAAAGGGTTTTAAACTTTCATTGTGAACCCTTTTAAAAGATACAAATTTCTTCTTAATATATCTTTTTGTCCAATAAACTCTGATATGAAAAGATAAGATATCACTTTATTTATCTGAAAGGACGCAACATTAAATATGTTTTTTTCTGTGGTGAGTAGTGATCTGTCTGTTTTAGTAATGCTGACACAAGTCTGTTCAGCTGCACCTGTTTGCTTAACCCGCAGACTGTAACTCAAAGTACGTCCATCCAACACAAACTGCACTTTACTTTGCAGTTGTCAACTTGAGTCTTCAGACAGTTTTTTCAAATGAAATGTGCCATCCCAAAACTTAGTGATGTTGCTATTTTCCATCACAGCAGCAAGTGGCAGGAAGATGCTGCAGCCACTTTGCTATAGGGGAGAGTGGGTTAAGATGAGCCATTTTTCATATTTCGGATCACTACATCAAGGCAATCATAGTTTTGTCTCTAACTAGTGTATCTGCATATGTATTTTTGAACTATGACTTTTGTACTATGATGACTTTGTTAGTCCTCTAAGCTAAAATGGTGGACTTTTATGTAAGGTTTTTGACCTCATGTTGAAGCTCATTGATACCACAATTGATGAAATTGATAAAACAAATTTAATATGATCTTTTTTGGTCTGAACACAATTCTAATAAAACTTATGACAGACTAAATTCACTTTCAAGAGTAAAACGTATTTTTTTGGAAATAAATGTCTAACCCCTTCACTCATGTGCTTCTAACCTTCACAGACTCCATGAATTGATGCCCAACTCCTAAATATTTGGTCACATGATCAATTTCTTTTACCATTTCCAAGCAACAGGGGGTGGCTCAACTTACTCCAGTCTCCCCTACTGTGTTTGTGTGGAAAGGGAAATAATAGCACATGGTTTAAAAAGAATGAAACAAAAATGTGTCAATTTTAGGCCTCAGTCGCATCCAGACAACACGAACAGCACCTGAACAGTTCAGCACTTACTCTACTATGACAGTAAAGAATATTTCCATGTGATTTCACATGATATTTGTATGAAAGAAACATCATTTGATTTTTTCACACAAAATAAAATGTAATTTTGCACATCACATAAAAGTTATGATAGTCCAATGTAAGTAAGGTTTGTGCTGCACATTAGATGGAAAATTATTGCACATGAACATGAAATGGATGTCATGCTCCACTTTTTCTGCTGCAGTTAACTTATTAACAATGTTGCCGACACTGTATAGGAAGCATCAGCTTAGAGCATTATAATGAAGTGACACATTCAGTTTGGTTTAAACAAGCTTAACTTGCCAAAAGCACCATTGCTAATGTCCCAGTGCCCACCAATAAAAAACCTCCAAACTGTTTCTCAGTGGTGAAAAAACACTGCAAATGTGCATCAGCTGTAGCTGCGCTTTTCTTAGCCAATTGCGCTGCACATACACATTCTCCAACGTGAAAACACAGTTGGGCCCTCAGATATCTGCCCCACAACAAGCCTGACTCCTCATGGGGTGAGCGTGAGTAGGAAGCTGTGCATGCGCTACATATGACAAACCACATTACTGTCTGGCTAGCAGACAGGCTTAGCTAGGCCATCCCAGGGCCCGCAGCCAGAGACGTTGTGCAGCTGAGTTACCATGCTTACTCAAATATTCATAACGGGATAATGAAAATATAAATAGTTTTCATGTGATACGCTAGAGGTGGGGGTAAACAAAACTGCATCCTGCATCATCATGCATCACTGTGTCTCTGCACTGAAGGCTGCCAGTTAGAGTAATGGGCCGGATTGTTTGCTATGACACAGCAAGCATGATAAGCAATGACTCCCCTGAAGTTCTGACAGTAATTTGGGTTTGATTATTTGGGTTTCATAGTGCGTCACCACATCTCAAAGCAATCACTGTCAATCCTGTCAGTTGAAAAGTAGGCTGGGACGCTGTTCAACATGTTTGTAAGTGATTAATGAGCTCAAACATTGCCCTTGTTTCCTCTTGTTTAGGTGAGTTTGAGGAGGCTGCCTGTAACATTCGTCCCTTCTTCTGTACCATGAGCTCTGGCTCTGCCCAGGATGTGGCAGTCGAGCATTTCCTGCGTGACATAGAGCGGCGAAGCAAGCGGCTACACTGCGCTGTGATTGGCTGCGAGGAGGAGCGACCCTGCAGCGACATGAACCTACTGTATCGTAAGAGCCGTTTGGACTGGAGGCAGAGGGACCAGGAGGGAAGTAAAAAAAGGTGAGAGGATGAGAACCCAGGAGCTCTGCATGTGTGAGATTACATTCGAGTTCATTTCAGGGGAAATATAAAGCTCTTAACCAGTCTGAGGGAGTTTAATTTCAAAATCATACTTCCAAGCACAGTTCAGGAAGTCAGACAGGTTCACACCGAGAGTCTGGGGACAAATAGCAAAGCTTAGTCATGAAGTCAATATGTTCTGTCGATGAGATAAAGTGCTGTGATATCAGCCATAATAACAAGTACAAAACAAGGTCAGAGAAGGATTTCAAATAGTTGTGGTCGCATTTGTCTTCGTTCAAATGTGATTATTTTCTGTTTCCATTAAAGGCCTCTGAGCTTTAAACTTGTTTGTTTTAATTTACTGCAAAGTGTCATAAAACCTGGGTCAGCGGCTCACGTAAATCGATAAGAATGAAAAAATCAAGGTTTGGTTGCTGATTTGCAAAAACAAATTGGATGCACTAGTTGTAAAAAAAAGTGTAATTCACTGTCCTCATTAGGAATTTACAGGACATGTAAAAACTATTAGAAGTCTTCTTTTTACTTCACAGAGACATATAATACTTTTCCCTTTAAAACATTAACTGAGCCACATAATACATTTTTAAATGCTTTTTAAACATAAGTCAGGAAGGCTTGTTTTTGAAAAGTTTTGTTCTGCTCTGGACCACAAGTGCAAAGTCGCAAAAATGAAAAACAATAACAGTCTGGGCTGCCTGTCATGATCAAGATGACCATGCCAAAGCAAATGTATCTAATAAGACATTGCCCTATCAACATTTTAAATGGTATCTATTGTAAAGCCAGTTTTTAATCAAACAGTCATCTAGCTAGATTAGATTGAATTAATTTACAAACCACTGTACATAAGCACACTGGAGACACCCCACGTTCACTGTAGTGACTATGCTGACCTGAGTTTTAGTCCATGTCTGGGTGTGGGAGTGAGGTGTTTTTAACGCGCTTTTTGTACAATCCAATGTCCAATCCAAGGTTGTTGTTGAGTTATATTTTTGCCATTTATTGATTAAATGAAACACAAACAAAAAAAGACAGATACGTCCAACTTACTACGATAATTATGTTTGTGATGAGGGTGAGAGTGGTGTCTGAGATTAGCGGTAAAAAAGCACGCGCTCTTCCAGTTCCCCAGATCACTGCTTCACCTGTGTCCCTTTACCTGCACATTCACCTGAAGTTCCCCTCGTGGTGATTGTGCACGTAACAAAACAAAACCCAAAAAATAATATAGATAAAATGGCTCATACATTCACAGCAAATTGAACAAATGGCAGTACAAATGATCTGAGGCTCCTGTAGAGATTTCTTGTTTTATGTTGATTTTGGCGCCCTCTCTGGACAAAACAGTAACTCTTTATATCTTTGCTGATCTGTTTCATTATCAGGTAAAAATTCTTCACTGGAGCTTGAATTGTTGCAAAAAACAGGTATCAGCAGCACAACATCATCGCAGTCTGAATCTCAGCAGGTCGTGACAGTCTTGAAAAATGTGTGGGTGCCTGTGAATGAGTGATTCGGTGTATCTGTGTGTTTTGGGGTCAGAGTAGCGACTTGCTGTTCAAATGTGAGTCATCTTTAACTCCCCAAACACCAAGCTGTGCACAGGGCCATTTGTGCCACAGACCGGGGAGGAGCATTAAAGACAAGAACTTAGCTTGTTTAGAGGCGTCATCCACTGCGTTCTGACTCCCAACGTCACTAAGAGACCCCCTCGTGTTGGCAGGAGAGATCAGCGTCATCATGGCAGCATCAGGCCTGTAGAGGTGTAGGACAACCAGTGGGACAGAGAGACACGATGAGCGATGAAAGCAGAGCAGGGCAGAATCAGAGCAGCAGAGGTGAGAAGCAGGACATGACCAGTGATGATTGTGAACAGGAAAGGGTCAGGTACAAAAGCACAGAGGGAGGAAGGGATAGAAACACAGGACCAGAGATGACATCAGAGCAGAGGGAGTGAGGGAGAGGAAGGAGAGGAAAGCAGGAAGGAGGGCAGGGGTAGGCAGTTTGAGATCTTGGGGGCCCTCAGGAGAGAAATTACATTTATAAAGTCGATGACTGTGGAGATACAGAATGGTAAATAGGTGAGTTTAATATGAGTTTTAAAAATAGACTGTTTGTTTATGGTTCTAATGCAGACAAACAGACTATTCCCAGCAGTGACCAGAGGTAGAATAAAACCTTTCTGCCAGCTGAGGTTTTGTTATTTCTTGCAGAGTGAAGGACTTTGAGTGTCCGGCGTGTATGCAGATTTATGGAGGATTAATAAAAGCCTGCGTTTCCCCCCTTTTATGCAGTTTAGTAAAAGATCTTTTGAAAACACATTTGACAGAAAAGCGAATAAGAGACAAACTTTTAAAAAAAGTATGTTATGTTTATTACAGAGTGAATCATCATATAAATCAGATTATGGATTTAACAATCACTTTATCCAGTAATGGATTTTATAAATTAAGTTATTTGTCCTGTTTATAATAAAACAATGTAAACTGGAAAAAGTCTGTTTATCAATATGAATTTTAAAGAAGACCCTTCTTAAGTTTGTGTTCACTCAATTCTTAGTGCTATCGTCCACGTCCCACACAGAGGTCTTGTTTTGGAAAACTCAAGGCTATAAATGAATCAGTCATGTTATGCAATCTTTAAAAGTTTCCAAAAGTGAGATTATAATTCATTTTTGGACCTTTGTTAGTCTCATTCATAGACTAAAAAAATATGGATGTGGTCTGAGCTCGATGATTCAAAATGGATTAGGTACGAAAAATATTAGCCGGTAGTAAAGAAGAATTAAAGAAGTGAGATATAGAAAACAAAACAGTTTGTTGTGCGCTCGCTGGGTTGTTAACGGGTTTCATTTTTGCAGTAGAAATGGACCTTTTTAGAAATACTGTTTCTGACAGGGTTTCTCCAGCTGTTGGAGCCACACAGGAGGGGGCACTCAAGGAGCTGCAGTTTTTTCACTTTGATTTTATTTTCAACAGCTGAGGTTGCTGCATCATTTCTTTTGATATTTAAATGGAAAAGAACTGCATTAAGCTACATTTGGAGACATTTTCTACAGTCTGTATATACTTTGAAGAGGTCAGTGAAGTTGTACGGTATGCAGTGATAAAATGATTAAACATACCCATGTATCTGTGTTAACATTTGCCTGGAAAAGGCAGCTTTGGAGATGTTTTTATTACAGCTTTTCCTGCAAATCGATGAACCACTTTAGTCATCTTGGTGTATCTTGGGACCTCGAGTCATGACTTCATTTCGTACAGTCAGAAGAGTGTTTTCTGGAACAGATATATAAATTAATGGATTTTAAATTGAGAGTGATGGTAAATCAGGCTGAGCTCACATTAAGATGTAGTGAATATGTCACCGTATTGAATTGGATTAGTTTTTTTGCTTTATTCAGAATCAAGACAGACTTGACAGAATTGACCTTTAAACTAAAACTCTCCAGTTTGCATCTATCAATGACAAATACAATTTAGCACAATTAAACCACATGAGGATTCAATAAATGTCAAATTTATCCAATCCTACGAAACCATGAATGTGAGACTATGAATCTTAAATCACTTTGAAACTGCAGACTACATCTCAAAAATGAGTCCTTCAGTCAGATCCCTGTCATGTCTCTGTAACGCGCTCATCAAACCCAAAGAGTAGAGGCGCTCTTCATCTAAAGCTGCACCTTAATCAAACTGATCAAAGCTTTTTTTCAGACATTTATTAACCTGCTCTGATTGATTCACTCAGTCAGTTTTTATCCAGTTTGTTACAGTTTATTGCAGCTATAAGAAGAGTTGAATGTGTTTGTGTGTGTGTGTATTCCTTATAACTTCCATGGAGAGAGAAGTTTAGAAAACAGTCACCATGGGGGATTAAAATGAAATACACTTGAAGGTCAATGTGGGAAATAACTGTTGAGTTTCATGCAGAGAGAGACAAATATTGTCCTCATATGGAAGTGTAAGGCAAATTTATCATTGCTGTGCATTGGAAACACAATACTTCTTCATATTACATGCAAACAAATAATACATAGAAGCCAAACTATCAGTCACTTTCACTTTTAGGTATTTTTTTTCCCTTGATTCTTTCAGATGAGTTTTAAACCATGCTGGATTAAACCCATAACTCAAGGCTATCAATTAAAGTTCCGTGTTTTGTGTCAGATGTGTCAGTAAGGTCCAACAGAATGAGGACAGCTACACACTTAGTGTCAGCAGCTCAACCTTAATCCATCTGAAATTTCAACAAGAGACGATTCAGCTGCTCTGATATGCCCTGAAACCAGATAAGATATTCTCAGAGATTACAGGAACAAAGTGTCATTCAGCTGTTTAAATATTACCCACTCTTAAACTTTGCCCCTGAAAGGTAAATTAAAAAATAGGACTGTAGCTGCTAGGGGCAGATCTATCAAAACTGGATTGCTTCAGCTAAAGCTTTATCACCACTGTCTTAAACACTTTTGGGAATATCTCCCACTCTAAGGAGGAGGAGGAGGAGGAGGAGGAGGGGGAGGCACTCAAGAATCTGCCCAAGGATAAACCTGGCAAAGGTGCTGTTCAGAGGAGCAGCACATGACCTTGTGGTTTTGTTAACTGGCAGGATGGAACAAATCTTTTTGCTTCTTTTGAGTAAAACTGTTGAAATATATGTGGAAGCACACAGAACATTGTCTTCCTGGGACTACTGTACCATCTGAAATGAACAGTTTTGAGAAATAATCAATGTATTCTTTAATTTGAGACTTTATTTTGGTTTGAAACCTTTAGGAAATATTCCTGATATATTTATTATTTCCAGAGTAATGAGTGTCAGTGGTTAAATCACATCATGTCAGAGAATCTATAACATTTAGCTCTGTGATTGTCAATTACAGGTCTATATTTCAGACAATGTCGTCATCAGGCTGTTTAAAAATCACAATAACCCCTGTCAAAACAAGGCATTTTGTCTCCTCTTTTCACTTTTTGTTATGAAGGGGGAAAAAACGAGCCACCTCTGTTTGTAAGCATTTGAGATGCTTTTTGACAAAGATAGGCTTCCATATCCTGTTTCACAAAGCTTCCTATCTCCTGGCTCCAGTTTGATATTCAAGCATGATATAAAACTACACATAGACTAAGCTGTGCATTGTATGTATGTATCCCCACTGACTGTGAGGGACCAACTGGATGTGTAGAAAGTGCGTGTTACTAATCAATATCAGATTCTGGTAGATGTTGTTGGCATGTCTAGAAACTTGAATTATTTATAAAGTTATAGCGCCGTGTCATCAGTGAATACACACCCCTAATGAAGCCCCTCCTAATGAAAAGACACAACTATTGATTACGAGGTGGTGGGATCACTGCAGGTGTCTGATGAATTCAAAATAGTTTCACTCACTGTAAACCAAAATTTTGACCAACAGGCATCTTGTATTTGAGTTATTTTAAGGGCTAATGTTACCGTGTGCTTGCTAACAAAAACATCAGCGTCTCATTTAAAGTTCTGGATTCATCCTGAGAAGACGTCTGCTGAATCTAGGTTTCCCCGACTTTTTCTTCATGTTTTTTTTTTTATATACAGAGCATGTTACGCTGCCTCTTGCTTCCATTTACATTAAAATCTTTGGAGGATGTACGATTTATGGCTCCTCTTTGAGCTTCATAGCAGTAACTGTTATTAAATAAGGTAGCATGTGAACACACATTGAGGTGAACACAGTGCCAGCAGCTCCAAGCTGAATTATTTAAAAGGGTTTGATTAGAAAATAACAAACAAAACATTAAAACAGTTTGAGAATAGGTTTATCATCTTGCAGTTCCTGAGATTGAGTTTAAGAAGGCCTACTGGAATCCAAATTGGGTCACAGGTCTTGAAAGTCAAGATTTGAGTCCAAATCCAAATCTGTCCGTGGCTGCTGCAATATTTTACACATTTATATATCAGACACACGATAGAGAGCAGCAGAGTAAAGCTGATAATGTGCACAGAGTCGAGAGAATAGGATACTTTATAAAGAGCTGCATCTTTAGCTTCTGTTTTGAAGATGCTCAAAGCTCCTGCTGCCCCAAGAAGAAAAACAAAAACAGATCACTTGCGGCTGCCCGAAGGAGCAGCTCAGCCTCTGTTCTGGGCTAAATTTGGCCCTGTAATATGTATGCCGTTTGTGAGGAGAGCATCTTCATGGCATTCAAGGACACAAGCATACATGTAAAGACGTTCACACAGTCTGTGGCCATACTCCACACAAAAAATATATATATATTCAGACATACAAAAACAACATGTCTTGAAGAATAGTGGTCTGTTGAACAATAAAATACGAGCCTTTGTGTTGGTCATGATAAGTTCTGCCCCGGCTGCTTACCATGTTGACCGTAATTTGTAAGCTCCAATTGTCTTCTTCTGTGCTTCACTGCCTTAAAGGGATCGCCACTGATCTAAAAGAGAACGCAGCATGACCCAGAGTCATACACACCATGAGCAAAGCTGCATATGAGCTATCAGTCTGCTTACTCAGAAACACTATATTTTGCAGATTCAGATGTTTAGAGAGAGATTTAATTTTAAAAAAAGCCCAGAATAAAAATCATACCGTTGAAGCTGTTGTTTCTTCTTGCTTCTGTGCAGTAAATTCTTTCATCTTTTACTCTCTTGATTGTATTCCTACTACAAAAACACAACAAAGCTGAACCCCACTCCACCCCCAACACTTGGTATGAGCTCGGTAACCTCTCTGACGCCACGTTAATAAAATAAAGTCTGTTTCTGCTCAGCTTTAACACCGTCTGTTGGGATGTAAGTCAACCTTGTTCAGGTGAAGTTACCTTAAAGGCCAGGGGCTTATCGGGTGTTCCTGTGGGGTGATGCAGCATAACACTGTGGGGAACCAACACATCATTGCAGCACCTTTAGCTAAAGTGAAGGAGCCAGCAGAGGCTTATCAGAAACCATTTTATAAAGCTTTAGTGAACTCAGCGGGACATCAAACCCCACAGTTTGATGTCAACAACTTGAACCACTGGCGCTGATGCCTGAACTGTGAGTGACCTCAGACTGTAAGCAACTACCATGTTACTGAGGGGGAGGATTTTGTTCTGGTTTAAAGTCCATTCTTTGAAAGAATACATGAAAGTGAGTGTAAAGTCTGGGGTATCTATAATGCCTGCTTTGACAGCAGATCAATGTAAATAAATAACAGGGTTTTGCTTTTTAGTATAACTATTAATAAGATAGTTTGGTGCATCCACTCATCAGTGGTATAATCATCTAGATATGGTACTCTTCAAGAAATTAAAAGCATTTAATGTATTTTATATACCCCGTGATTACACCATAATTATCCAAACAGAAATACAGCTCTAGCTATTAGTTATTTTGATTGATTGTTCAGTTATTAACAGAAGTTTTTTGTTAGATGTGTCTCTTTGGTCGTTCAATTTCTTGCTGTGCCAGCTCTTATCATAAAGGATTTCAAAGACATACTATCAAATACATGAAAATCACAACTGTTCCCATGGTAACAGATTAAATGCTCTTAGCGATCATGAGAGCAGACTACTGATGTGGGCAGAGGATATAAAAATATAAAGCAAAAAAGGAAATCCAGCAGCAGTGTACAGGACTGAGAGCACTTTGTTTTTGACGGGGGAATTGATTTTCCTAATTGAATGTGTTTGAGGAGGAAGCAGATGTAGAGGAATTCAGATGGAAAGATACACAAAAACTGCAGAAAGAGAAGCCTCCAGGGCTTTCCCTTATGCAGTGAAAAGCCCTGCAGGCATTTAGTCACTGCAAAGTTGATGTTTGAAGACCAAAAGAGAACCAGGGGGGATTGAGGTCACTGTAAAAAGAGGTCCATGAATATTTGCTCTAGGGCTGGGCGATTGGGAAAAAGTTTATTGTGATATATTTTTTTCATATCAGTGGATATCAATATATATCACAATATAAAAAATGACATTTAGAAGTGCTTATTGGTAGCATGTCTTTTGCAATTACAATGAGCTACTCCATCTGTGAGGTCTTTGTGTCTCGTTGACGTTTTGTCATAAGGCGTTGCGCTAGAGAAAGCAGACTGAATGGTCGGCTGTTTCAGCTGCACAGGCGCCATGGGCTCCTTGCTCCGCTCAGGGTTTGTAACCTTTTGCACCGCGCGGCTCTGCTTCAGGAGGTGAAAAAGACAGCGTTGTTGACAATGTCGTCATCTGTTGAGCCTTCATCTGCATTTCTGCCGGGGGTGGCACTCATTTTCTTTTTTTCTCACAACAGTACTGTCGGTTTCACGTGTTAAAGTGCTATGGTTGCGTGTAGCTGCAGCCTGCTATTACGTATTTTTTTGCTACATTGTTCTAATTCAGACTATGATTGGTTCAGCGAGACGTGGACCCGGATCAACTCCTCTTTTTATTTGGTATCCGTATAGTCTACCAAAACATGGCAGAATGCAGACTATCAAAAAGCATATTGACCATGTTTCATATCGATATCAGGGGAAATTAATGTTTATCACTCAGCCCGATTTGCTCCTAACTGGAACTTCTGTGTTTTTCTTCTTCTCCTGCAGCTCCACCCAGAATGACCCATCAGCCACTGTTGGCAAAGTCCGAGACTTGGCTTCTTTCCGCCGGCACTTCCGGATGGGTTTCATGACCATGCCAGCCTCCCAGGACCTGTCTCCTCACTCTTGTGCCTCCGCCATGGCGCCACGCTCACAGTCCTGCCACGCTGTTGGTGCCGGGGACACGAGTCTGGAGAACGGGGATTACTCTGACACCCAGTCCCAACACGGCGGCCGCTGTCCCCCGGCTAAACCCAAACGTCACCCCAGCACTCGCCTCAGCTCCTCATCCGCTGATGGCAGAGGACTTCCTGAGACACCGCCACCATCTTCATCATCCTCTCACTCGCAGGGCAAACACTCAGAGAAGAAAAATGGTAACAAGGAGACGTTTTTTCAACTTCACAGTTCACATAGAAGATTTCCTTTCTCTCTAAAATGCTTTTCTTTCTCCTGCAGCCATGAAGAAGTCTGACTCTGGGGAGATCGGCTCCAAGAAGGTGCCTCCGTTAAAGCCCAAAAGAAGTCCAAGCACCCAGCTGACCTTTGACCCTCTCCCTCCACGTGTGCCTGGCGCTGCCACATCCCTGCCTTTCCAGGGAGCTGACTCTCAGATGCGGACAGGAGACGGGGATGACGAGCCGGTTTATATTGAGATGGTGGGCCAAGTGTTCACTAGAGACAGCCAGACAGCCACCCCCCACCCTGTCACCCCTGTGGCCACCACCCCCGACTCTGACTCAGATCAGAGCGAGGCCATTTACGAGGAGATGAAATACCCACTGCAAGAGGACAAAGACTCCCAGAGACACTTCCCTCTGAAACACGATAAACCAAAAACCTCGAAACACTTTCATGTCGCTTCTTCCTCCTCCAACAGCTCCTCGTCTCTTCCCCGCCCCTCCTCTTCCTCTCCTTCCTACTCCAAACCCAAAGCTACTGTTTCCATCTCTCATTCATCTCCTCTGCCTTCCTCCGCATCCTCAACCCCCGTTCCACAGGTGCTTTCGACCAGTCCACACACTCCTCGAGCTCCTACTCCCTACCTGCTGCAAGGGAATAAATCTGAGCCGGAGTCAAACACCAAAATCCCCGCCCCTTTTCCAAATCTTCTCCAGCACCGCCCCCCTCTGCTCGCCTTCCCACAGCCTGCAGCTGCCTCTAGCGGGGTCGGCGTGCAAAACAAGTCATCTTCATCTGCCAAACTGGGAACTCAAACGTCCAGCGGGTCGACTCAAGCTAGCACCTCCTCCTCGACTTCCTCTTCTAATGTTCCTTCATCAAAAGAGTCGTCAGGAGGGAGTTCATCTCAGCAGGATAAACACAGCAGAGAGTTAGGCCCCGCCCCCGGCCTGAGAGCAAGGAGTCACTCCACGCCTTTGCCTCCCTCATCCAAATCCACCTCCCCTTACTCCCATCACCATCACCACCCACACCACCGGCCTTCACACTACCATCACTACCGAAAGCCAGACAGAGGAGACTCGCCCGTTCCAAACAAGAGCAGCTCACAGGGGTCAACCCAGGCCACAGCCCAGACCCAGACATCCAGCACAGGCAGGGAAGGGAAGTCAGTGAGCTTCCTGTTAAAGTCTGATAAAGGAGAGAGGGACAATAACAGGGACAGAGACCGAGACAAGGATCGGGAGAAGGAGAGGGACAGGGACCGAGATAGAGATAGAGATAGAGACAGGGACAGGGACAGGGACAGGGACAGGGTTAGGGACAGGGACAGGGACAGGGAAAAGGATAAAGAAAGAGACCGAGACAGGGAGAGAGAAAGGGATAAGGACAGGGAGAGAGACAGAGACCGAGACAGGGACAGAGACAGGGATCGGGACAGGGATCGGGATCGGGACAGGGACAGGGATCGGGATAGTGGTCCCTACTCTCTACCCCTGGAACACACTCACTCCTCAACTTCTGGCACCAGCTCCACCCCTACACCTTTGTCCTCATCCCAGCGCCCCCACTCCCGCCCTCATCTTCGCTCTCACACCCCTCACGGCCTGCCAGCATACAAGCCCCCTTCATCGGACAGCCCCCTGCTGTGGACCTACCCATCCGGTGGCTTCCGAAGACCGCCGGCCTATGAGAGCCTCAGAGGTAGCTCTCAGACGCCATCCCTTCAACAGCCCTCGAGTCTCACAGGCGTGGGGGAGGGAACATCTAAGAGTAATGGCGGGTCAGGGTCTGGGTCACTTCAGTCAAAAGTTGGCTTCATACCCTGGGACAGCAGTGCGAGCTTAGCTGCAGATGACGGCTCTTACTGGCCAATGCAGAGGAAACTGTCCTTCAGCCATGGGACCAGAGAGACAGAGAGTAAGTTTGAAGTTTATTTCACACAGAGGCTAAATCTAGAGTTGTATTTGTGTTTTTTTTTTAAAGTTGAACAGACTTTAAAATATTAATTCTGTTCCCTCTCCTGTCTCAGAGGATGAAGGTCGTGCGTGGAATGGCAGCGCAGATGCTTTACTAAGAATGGACAAGGAGGACCTCTGCATGGGGTCTCGAGGAGGACACTCAGGCATCCCAGTCCACTTCTCTAGCGCCACCAGCAGGGCCCTGGGTCACAGCGAGTCCCTGGCAGGTGTGGACAGCAGCCCGGGTTTCAGAGCGCTCCCCAGAGTGGGTCTGCCTCTTCCCTGCCAAACTTTCCCTGCCTGTCGCAATGGAGGTAAGAAAACACACATCTTCTAGTCCGAGCCTCTAACCACAGCTTCTTTTAAGAGAAACTATGGCACTGGATTTTCATGGGGATTCTTTTGCTGACTCTGTGGTCTCTTTAACTTGGAAAGCCAACTTGTTTTTTTTGTCCTTGTCTGACATCAAATGCAACTTTAATAATGTTCTCGAAGTGAAGACTCTGTCCTCTTCTCTCCCCTGACTGTCATAACAGAGCCACCAGCTCTGCCTCCATTACAGCCTCTTCAAACAAGCCAAGAAGCTTTTGGTTTCTTTGTCAGTCTCTTTACATCTAAACTCAAGGCCTTCCCCTACGAACAGGGACTTGGTTTACCTAGAGGTTGTGTGCGATGATTGTAGTGATGCAGAAATAATGTCTATAGGCTTTGTACGTTTCATAAGAGGCACACTTCATGTTTATATACCTTCATTACTCTTGATAGTTTTGGTGGTAAAATGTACTTTAAGACTAACTTTGTTTTTCAGTTATATGCGCTGCATGTTAATAAAAGATGGAGTGCAATGTATGGTGCATTTAAGCTACTCATGTTACTACAATACTACTGGTACTTGTTTCTGTGAAAATACAGTTTTGTGAATCAGAAAATTGAGATTTTGATGTGGATAAACATTAATTGTGTGGTAGTGGAAATGACGGATTTGCATCACTTTGGGTTACTGCTGAAAAAAAAGAGTAGAAAGCTGTTTTTAAGTTATTCCAGTATAAATATCTGACAGATTGATACAAGATAAGGAGCTCTGCTAAATTGAAAACGTGTATCCCATCATCTTATTAGCAGACACCCAGTCTAATGTTTGTCTCCCTACAGAAGTGGGGCGGCTGGGCCGCTCCTCCTCTGCTGCTGGAGTGAGACAAGTGGGTGGAGGAGACGTCCAGAGACAGAGCAGCCTACCAGCACGAGAAGCCCTGAATCAGGTGAACATATATCAGCCAGATATAGCTTTACACTCTATTAACTTCATTCATAGTAGAATGAGAGGGAACATTAATATTGTTCTCATTATTACTTCCTCTTCTGCTGGAGACAGTGCCCCACAGATCTATTTATAGCTGTGAGATATGCCCACTGAGCAGAATGAGACTCTGGCTTGCCTCTAAAAAATAAGAGCTGCAAAGGTATTTGACGTAGGCTCATATGTAATCAGGAAATGAGAGAGAGATAGAAAGTGGGCGAGAGAACAAGCTGTGCTGTGTTTTGGAGTGATGAGCTGCAGTCCTCTAGCAGCACATTTTGCCCAGATTCTGGCTGCATAGCAAGTGCTGACGCAGTTTGAGCGTGCTGCAGAGACAGTCTGCATGCGGCTGGTTGACCCTCCCTCAACCTGTCGTAGATGAAGTAGGGCTGCATCCTGGTGGCTGTGTAGAGGAACTGCAGCTGTAATCAACTCAGAAGGAAGAGTAGGCTGTTTCTATTGGTCACTCCATGCAGAGTATTTGGAAATTCAAAGACTAAGAAGAAATTCACTTGTTTTAATGTTTCTTGTGTGTTCAGCTGCACAGTCTGAGCCAGTCACAGGCCCCCTGCAGTCCCAGCAGCCCCAGCGTGTCTCGGCAGCAGCAGCAGCTCCAGCTCCACCAGCAGCAGCTCCAGCTCAAGCAGCAGCTCCAGCAGCTCCAGCAACAGCACCACCTACAGTTGCAGTTCCAGCAGCTCGCCCAGCTGGCACAGGGACAGCCTCCTGTCGGCGGGGGCACCACCCCGTCTGCATCACAGACCCAGAGAGACGGCAAGCTGTTGGAAGTCATCGAGCGTAAACGCTGCCTGTGCAAAGAGATCAAAGCCCACAGGCGCCCCGACAAAAGCCTGTGCAAGCAGGACAGCATGCCCATCCTCCCGAGCTGGAGACGGACACCTGAGCCTCGCAAGACTGGCACGCCACCCTGCCAGAGGCCACAGGCCGTCGTGTGGGACACGGCTATCTGAGGTGGAAAGACAGGCTGATGAGCACAGCACTAAAAAGAGAGAAACACACAGAGGAGATGATGGTTGAACAGCCATGAGGACATGAGGAGAGTAAACATGGTTCAGTGGAGAGAAATCTGTAATGCATTTTTGAACTGATATCACAGCAGAAATGAAAGTTATCACAGACTTTGAACCTGTTTGCGTTAAAAAAAAAGGAACAGGTTGATAAAAGAGGTGAAAGAAGTATTACAATCAGACTAAATTAGTCTCTTTCCTGAGTGATTTGTATTGCTCTGTCCTTTCGGATGTGTTCTAATTGCCAATGATTTTTTTTGCCACAAAACGCCAGTATTGTTGCCACAAAACAAAAAGCGCCAACCTAACAATAATTGGTGGGATGTTTTCAGAGATTGGTGTTGCCAAATTTCCTCCTGACTACTTGAGACACAAAAGGATCATGTATTATTTTTTTTTTCCTCCAACATGCACAGAAACTACTCTGTGAGTGATGAAAGGCAGGACTCATTGATTAAAGTAATCGAAGTGTTTCTTGAAATCGTGAATGCATTATGAGATGTCTTGGTATCAGTAGATTGTCATTGTGGATGCAAATAATCATCACTGAGGAGTAAAAGCTACCTACTGTATCTGTTTGCATATTTGTAATGTAAATCTATTTACTTTCTCAACGTTTCTGCAATTTTATAGCAATATGCTCGCGACAGTGGAGCAACATGATTAAAACTTGTGTCAACTAGCCTAACATACATATCTTAGACTTGAAGAAGTCATATTTACTGTGTCATTCTCTGCATGTCACGATAGACATACAGTATTGTAAAAGAATATGTGTAGAGATGATCATGTGCGACTTTTACATTCAACAGATCTTCACTATGATAACATGTGGTTGTATAAAAATGACAAATATATCGCTAATAAAGGTGGTGTGACAGATCCAGCCAAATATAGATACAGGTCAATGGTACAGAACCGTCATCGCTCATGCTTCTCTATGGTTGCACATTAGTGATTGTTCCACTACACAGAAAAACAACCACTGACACCCATCAACACAGACTGTAATACATGGTGCAACTGATGAGACTGTGAGTAATGATCACCTCAAACAGAATGCTGGAACAATCTGCACAAAAACATGGTATTCGCTTAGGAGAAATTAAACCCTAATGTACTGTAAATAGATATGTACAACTGTATTGAAAATGTAGCAATTATTTCCATTTTCATACTTGTAATCAATACATATTATGTAGCATATACTGTATAAACATAACTTTGTTCACTTGTTTTTTCTAAAAGAATTAAGTACTTTATCTGCTGCAGCCAGTCCATGCATTACTTATAGTTCTACCAGTAAACAGTAAGCCCTCTGAAGAAAGGCACAGGCCAACAGTTGTTTATTTAAATTTATGCAAGACTCCCTTTAAGCTGTGTTTTCTTTTATTTATGCCTTTTTTATGACATACAGTTTTATTTGTGTACAGATTTCAACAGCTCCTTGTCTTGACATTTTAACTACTTTGCTGCTATCTTGAACTACTGGTGTTGTTCATTGGACCACATGGTGTTACCATGGGAAACATTATCAATATAGTGGTTATTGTTACATATTTGTTTTATTTCTGAAAGCCACGTGGACTGAAGTTTGTACCTTGAAGAGTGAGCCCTTCTGTACTTGTATTAAGGCACTTGAATGTCTCTTGGTTGTTGTTGTTTTTTAATGATAGTTAGCACCAAGCTGTACAGTTACAGTACACCCTGTGAGAAGACGACCTATCTAAATGTTTGAGAGTCACTGCTTGGCCTTTTTATTTTAGTCCAACCTGCTGATGTGTTTGAGGGTTGAGGTTTTTAAAGTGTCCATTTTCAAACAAACACAGGTCAGGGTGAAGGAAATAGGCGAGTGCAATGCATGCAGAGTCCTTACACTGACAATGTTCCTATGATGCTGACTATTGTGCCCGATTTAATTTCAGATACTACTGAATAATCACCTTTTTTTCCTTTTCACAGACTGATATGAACCCTAGGTCTCATTTCCAAACTAGTTTACAGAAGCTGTTGGTTTTGTGTGTCTTCTAAAACAGTGGCCATTATATGAGTGCCATACTACAGTATATTGATATGGTAAGATACGGTGTACCTTGGAAATCACTGTAGTGCTATATTTGCATTGATATTGTCATTCAAAATAAATTTTATATAATGAACTTTACACAACAAAAAGACCTGTTGCATGTGTCCATGCCCCGTGGTGTTTCTAAGAAAAGATGGTGGACAAAGCGGACATCATGTTCCCTCTGCACTCCTGCAGCAGGTGTTGCAGCTCCCTCGGTATCCAGGTGAGGGAGCTACCTTCTCTCTAACGTCTGCTTCTGCTGATGGTGGGGTGGTTGCTAGAAAACTAGAGTAAGCTCTGTAATATACAGTAGCAGGCATGGACAGTTGTATGTTGACTCAGAATATCCTACACGCTTTGCTGGAATCTCAAGTCACTGCATCCCCAGGTGTAATTATGATGGGGACAAAAGTCCAGTCCAACCTCTATTAATGAACTACCTGTAGCTTCAGTATGCAATCAGTGTTAAAAATCTCACACAGGTTGGTAAAAGCTCTCTCGAAATCCAATAATTTCCCCAAATATTTTATGACTGTAGCACTAAAATCCCAAATGATGAGTTTTTTGTTTTGTTTTGTTTTAGAACTTAAAACATTTGCTAGGATCCACAGTATTTTAACTATTTAATCACAAATTAAAGGCAGAAAGAATGAAAAACCTCAGGCAGGCTTCTGACAAGTGACTCATGGCACATTGATGTTAAAATCAGAATCAGAATCAGAATGCCCTTTATTGTCATTATACAGAAGGTGCAACAAGATTGGAGAGCTTCTTCATTTTCAGTGCAATACATACAAAAAAGAAAACAGACCAGATTAAAAGTACAAAATTAGTTGTAAGGAAAAAAAATAGGTACAGACTTTTAACAAGATAAAATCCTCTAGTCCAGCATAGACATTACAATGTAATGAAAACTATATACAAGAATAGGAAAGGAGACAAATATTAATAATAATTATTATAATACATTTTATTTGCAGTGCCCTTTACATCAAGCGACCAAAGGGCTACAACTTAAAAACAAAAAAAAATCACAGTAAAGGAATATAAAAACAGGTTATTGGTTTAAAAAAAAATCTCATTAAAAGAGTAAAAGAATCTAAGAATAAGAATAACTTTATTAATCCCCAAAGGGACATTTAATTGTCTGTTGTCTCACATCACATGTCTCTAAAAGTCATCTACTATTTACATAAGAGTTATAAAGTCTGATGGCTGTTGGTACAAAAGATCTTCTGAATCTGTCCTGCAGCGAAGAGAGAAGAGCCGTCCACCACCATTGGCCCTTTGGTCCATCAAGGTGTTATGAAGTGGGTGATCCATGTTCTTCAGAATAGTCTCCACCTTCCTCAGTGTAGATCTCTCCACCACATCCTCCACTGAGTCCAGCTTGAGTCCCAACACAGAGCCAGCCTTTTTCACCAGTTTGTTAAGACGTCTTGCATCTTTGTGTTTGATGCTTCCTCCCCTGCAGACTGCAGTGTAGAACAGAACACTTGCCACCACAGACTGATAAAACATCTGCAGCATCTTACTACAGATGTCTATTGATCGGAGTCTTCTCAGGCAAAAGAGGCAGCTCTGCCCCTTTCTGTAGATGAAGTCTATATTCTTAGACCAGTCCAACTTATTATCCAGATGTACACCTAGATATTTATATGATGTCTCCACTTCGACGTCCACTCCACAGGTGTTCACTGGCTGAAGAGGGGGTTTGGATCTACAGAAGTCTATGACCATCTCCTTTGTCTTTGAGGAGGGACCACTACCCGAAGTCCCTACTGGAAGTCCCTTCTAAAGAAGAAAGCCCGTCCGCCGGAATTAATACGGGGATGACCCGGAAGTAATTCTGAGTAAGTATTGCGGAAGTTCATCCTCTGGGTCCGCCATCTTGGCTGCAGCTGGGTACTCTTGAAACTTCTGCTAAAAAGGTAAGTTTTGAGTCCTTTTTAAAAACTGTTAGTGGGTTGTGGTGCCTTCAGGGTGTCGGGGAGGGCGTTCCAAAGGTGTGGAGTGGCAGTACAGAAGGCCCTGACTCCCATGGTCCTTAATTTGGTTCTTGGGGGTATCTATCTATCTATCTATCTATCTATCTATCTATCTATCTATCTATCTATCTATCTATCTATCTATCTATCTATCTATCTATCTAAATGAATATATACATAGCAGCAAGTCACTTGTTACTTATATTGAAGGCTGGGGTTGTCTGCTATGGGAGTTCAAGGTGGTGATGAAAGTAATAAAAGTAACATGAGACATATAATTCAATAATTCAACTAATTTAAAATACGTTCAACATCCAGTCAGAGAGAACCACAGGTGCTTTAGACTTGTACAGATATCTCAGTTAGGTTTTATTGGGTTTTGTTCGGTGACACCACTACACACTCCTCAGAGCCAATGACAGCATGTCTTCAGACAGCATATGATTGGCTCTGAGCACTGTCAATCGAATCATGCGACGTAGCTGATTGGCCAAGCGGGGGCGGTATGACGCGAATAAGGAGGGAGCAGCTCTGTTGGTGTTGGAAAGCGGATGAAGGTTCTTGGATGGAGGGCGATGGGGAGGGGGGATGATTGGAGAGGGCGGGGGAGGATGTAGAGGGAGGCGGAGGGAGTGCTTTACCGCAGTATCACTGGATTTCTGCACCACTCATCAAAACTCTGCGGCATGCAGACAAGAGGAGCAGGGGGGGAGGGCAGATACTAGACCTGTACGAAGAGTAGAAAAGCTACCTCTTGCTGTCAGTTTTGTTTGTATAAAATAGGCTTCTGTTCACTTTAACTTTCATTTTCGCTTTAGTTGAAGTCGAGCCGTTTAAATACCTCTCTTCTTCGTCTCTCAGTGGAGCCTAACTAAGTCTCTCTCTCTCTCTCTTTCTCTCTCTCTCTCCCTGCTAATTGTTCAGACCCGGCGTTTTTCTCATTAGGGCGCGCAAAGTCGAGAGTTTTGCGCTCTACTTTTTATGATAAAATGGCAAAAGATGGAGAAAAAAGCGAGTGGAAGGATTTTATATGGAACCCGAGGACGAGGGAGTTTCTGGGCAGGACGGCGAGCAGCTGGGGTGAGTAGAGTCCAGCAGCTCCATACAGCAATGCAGCAAACCCGGTCCCCCGGCTCTCTTACAGGTCTATGTCTGAGTCTAAATGAAACCTAAATGATAAGAGTAATGCTTCAGATGTCACTCATTCAGAAAGAACTGTGTGTAACCATGATGTTTGTTAAGCTTGTTATGAGTTGGGTGATTATGCTTCTCAGGGTTCAGGTAATGAGATAGCTGTCGTTGTCCACTACTCTGTGGTACTGAAATCCGAATGCGGCACAACTCCTGAGAAAGAATAAAAAGCCTTTCTGCCTCAGTTTCTGTCTTTATTTATTAATTTATGGCACTGCTTTTCCATGCGCAATGCGCTCAACATAAGGGTGGAGGCAAATGGTCTAATTTTTACATTTGAATGAGGCAGATTACTGCAGCAATGCTGAGGCAGGTTCCACTCTGTTGCACCATCAGCTCCTCTCTGTGGAAGACTGCTGTAGCCAGCGTTAATGTGATTTCCTCTGCAGATGAGACCTTTTTTTTTTTGTTCCAAAGAGATGTGTCACTGAATTTCAGCAGAGTAAGGATTGCAGCTTTATGTAATGAGCCTTCAACATGATGTCATTCATTTTCAGGGTTATCCCCCCGAGATTTCAAAGAGGAAGATCCAAATCCAAGTCTCTGTTCAACACAGTATTACAGATAAAATGTCCCCTTTCTGTGATGCAACCGGTCTGTAACTTTATCCCAATGATTGGGGAAATGATAGGGCACATATGGCTCTGTTCTAATGACATTGGAGCGTTTTAATCTGGGTAAAGCCGTGGGCCAAATGCTATTTGTATCACCTCCAACCCCCCCGGCCCCTCCCAATGAGTGTAAATCAGCGAGGGATTTAATCCTAGTCTAATGACTTCATTGGCTGATGGAGAAGGTATCAATTCAGGGTGGGAGCCAGAAAAGTAAACCACTTTCAGGAATTTGGGCTATTCTGATCTTTCCACCGGTTGACACGCTCACAGTGGGAGAACTCAAAGCTCAGTGTCTTGGATTGGAGTAACACCAAGAGGGATTGTACTCGGCGTGGTATTGTGGTGATTATGTGTCATCAATGGACATTGTACTATTAGTGCAGGAATCATTGACTGCAGCTTCCTCTGCTGGAATCCTCCCACTGTGGACGACTTAATCCAGCTCAGTGCGTCCCAGGTGCTTTAAGGTCTGCTGGCCTTTTTAAGCTGTGCTCTCTAAGGCTTGTTAATTAGGCTATTTTTGTCCTTTGTCACTACATGGAGGCCTGCTAAACTTGGCATTTCACCTCTGCACTTCCTCATTGTCCCATGACGCAAACGCAGCAGGCTAGGTACTGTACTGTCCTGTACTGTACCTCCACGGTCACTTCCTTGAATTTATTTATTTATAGTCAAACCTTCTATTTCCTTTGGCAAATTTTGTCAACTTGCACTGAAAAAAAACCTCAACATTATGCAGAACAATGTAAACTGAGACTGTAAGATGAAAGTCTGAGGATGAAACACTGGAGCCTTTTCATGTGTTCTTCTGGGTGTCGGATGATGTACTTTTAATGGAGAGGGCCTCGATAAAGACAACAATCCTGATATTTAGATATCTAGATGTTACGGCCCCATCAGAATCAGGGCAACATGGTTAAATGACTGTCATCTTTTTGAAATGGTCTTATTAACAATCCTGCATGAAAGACTTTCAAAACAATGAAAGACTTTCAAAATGGTCATTTCAAAGGAAAACATTTCTGGTTAGTCTAGCTACAACTTAAATCTATCAAATCTGTCTTTTTTTTCATTCCTTGAGGTCTTTTGATGACCAGTTTTCAAAGCAACTGCGGATCATGTCTTCCTAATTAATTCTGATAGAAGACAGACACCTCTCACTATTATTAACGAAGAAAGAACAGGATCCTGAACCGTGCCGCCCTGGCCTCTCTGTTCTTTGCTTTCAACTGCCATCTGCAAACAAAACCCATCTGAAAGAGAGAGGCTGCACTGTCCATCATCACTGGAATTGAGAGGGACAGACTGTAAACCCAACACCCTCTTTGCCAGGGGGGAAAGCCACGAGTGCACACTCACTCTCCCCCAGGTGGTATCATGTTGTGGTGAGCACAACCCCCCCTCTGGATGACAGAGAAAACCACTTAAACACTTTGTTTTGCCACATCTTATCTCTGCTGCCTCTCTGTTCTTCTGTCTCTTGCTGTAGTGCCTCTGGCGTGGTCCGAAGCCTGGAGAGCTGACTCTGTGTATTTTTAATGACTCAGCTTGGGTCTTTTCCATGCGACAGACGGGATGCTCACTGCCATGTTACTCAGCCGTTCATTCATTTCTTCACTTCAACTCAGATTCTAATAATTTCAGAAGCAGTTTAAGGAACATGCACACGCGCTCTAAATCACCAAGGATCCTCTCTGAGATCACCCCCCGTGGAGAAGCTTCCTTCTTGACATTTTGTTGTAGATCCTGCGTCTGTGTGGGGAGGCAGATGCAGCTGCTTACGGGTGAAAGAGCTCCACACTGGGGGGTAAGGGGGTGGACAGCAGAGGCACAAGGTCAGGGTGCTCAGTTGCTACCCGAATCTGGCCCCAGGTGTTGATTCTCAAATTGACAGATATGTCAGAAAAATTGTCATTATGTTTCCCTGCTCTTCAGATAGACAGGGGTGCATGAGTTCAGAAGACACAGCTGCTCCCAAAGAATAAAAAGACATATCATCAGTTTTTTTCAGGGTAACTGGCACTCTGAGAATTTTAATAGAATACGGCAGGGGCAAAGTGAGACAACTTCTTTGGGGTTTCTTCATTTATAGTTAATGATCTCAAAATTACTGTGAAGCAATTTTTATTTTGAATGTATTTTCAGCCATCAAACAATTGTTTACAGATAAGCTTTATGTTACATTTCCACCCTGTAAACTCAATACTTCTGGATTCAGAGTGTCAATTGAAGTTTTGAGATTTTAGATTTTAACTTTACACTTTACACAATTACACTGTCTTTTTCAGAGAGACGTTTTCCGAGGCGTTAAAGCCTATTTTAGTGTCGGCACTGCTTTACCTCTTACATTGAGTTATTACCAGGGTCTCTTTACATCATGAATGGAAAAGGAATAGTCTATGATGATCTGCAATCTCCTGTCTCTGGTGCCTGGTCTCCAGAGGCTCCTTTGGTGCCTCCTCCTGCCACCATCCCCTCTCTTTGCAGATGAAGTAGCTCCATAATCAAACACATCAGAGACTAGTCCTTCAACCTTGGTGTATTTACACATTTCCCTCCAGCTCTGCCTCATTGGGGTCAACAGATGGTGAATTTCCCTCATTTCAAGCCATATTTTGCAGTTACTGTTATTTAATGTGCTGAGATGACAGTTGTGTATTAGTGATTGAGAAAGAGAGGGGCAGATGCTACAGACTCCAGTTTAATGAGGATTAACTGACTCCCTGTCAACATATTTGACCACACAAGTGCATCACAACACAGCCACATGGTTTTGTTACTGTCAATACTGCAAAATTATTCATATTTAAGAATATCTTGCATATAACAATAATTTTAGAGTGGATTTCCCGCACCTACCTACAGCAGTAGATGTTAGCGTAATGGAGCCTTCATGCATAAATCAAAAGCCTGCCTTTCATTGTGATGCGCATCATGAGATCAAAGAGTCCTGTGAGACACTGAAGTCTGCATACAGCAAGCATTACAGAGAAATAATGGGTTTCCCTCACCATTTAACAACAACAATACATGCAGCATCTGCAAATAGAGTTTATGCCTCATTTATATGCAAACATCGGTGTCCTATACTGGATAAAAATACAATGTCAAGATGAGGGCAATGTTTAGTTTTGTAAATGTGCGTCCATTTAATGACTAAAAATGGTCATAAGGAAAAGGACGTTGCTTGAAGTGCTCCATCATCTCATTTGTTGTGCCATTAATAGTATTCTTATTAAGCTAATGTGTTAATATGTTGCTCTTTTGTTCATAGAGACTACATACATCTCTTTAGGAGTTTAAAAGCAGAGCTGGAAATGAATTTTAATTAACAAAGGTTTCATACTTGGAGTGTTAACATCAATAAGGATGTCACAGTTTGGAGTAACTTAGAAAAACAAATTAAAGCAAATGTTAAATATAATTGAAACAAGATGAAGTCTTGAATTTCACTTCCTAAATCACCTGGATGTGTGGCTAACAAAGTAACAACTCTAAACAAGTGCTTTTACTTCGAGATATGAAGACAGGATTCTCTTTCTGTATTAAATCTGAACAGCTTTGAAAGGAGTAGACCACCCTTTTCCCTCTAGAGTAAAAACTTTTTGATATATTGCAAAACTGAAATAACTCTTATTTCTCTATTTCTGCAGGTCTTATTATACTCTTCTACATAGTCTTCTACATCTTCCTGGCTGGTCTCTTTGCACTCACCATGTATGTCATGCTGCAGACGTTGGACGACCACAAACCCACCTGGCAGGACCGGCTCTCCACACCAGGTGCTGTAGCTAATGATACAAACTGCATGAACACAGAGGTGAAAGTCTGTACCATGTTGTCTTGACCTGTCTCTGTCACTCACAGGCATGGTGATTAGACCCAAAGCAGACGAGACCTTTGAGATTGTGTACAGCATCAAGAACACTGAGAGCTGGGACATGTACGCTCAGGCCCTGGACAAGTTCCTGGCCCGTAAGTTTGGATCCACTGTGACTTAAAAAAAAACTTTCAGTGGATTACCCAACCACCCAGAATGAATTGTTTTTACCTACTAAGAGATAATTCCCTCACAGTCTGAGGGTAGGCGATTGCCTTGCATCATAAGCCTTTAAATAAACTCAAAATGAACCCCACCCCCACCATCTCTCTCCCCCTCCATGCAGCCTACAACAACTCAGTCCAGGCCCAGAAAAATGATGAGTGCACCCCGGACAAGTACTTCTTCCAGGAAGACAGCGGAGATGTGAAGAACAACCCTAAGCGCTCCTGTCAGTTCAACCGCACCATCCTGGAGGACTGCTCTGGAATCGATGATCGTTACTATGGATACCAGGAGGGCAAGCCATGCATCATCATCAAGTTGAATCGGGTATGAAAGAGGAAAGGGAAAAAGAATGGTGTTGCTAGGAGACATGGTGACTGAGATAATATAGTGGTATGAAGAGAGGGAAAGATGATCCTCGTACAGAAATAAAGGAAATATTGACATTTAGGCATCTGAGGTTATTTCTGGTGTATATTTGGGCAGTTTTAAGATGGCGTTCTATTTTCTCTATTTGAATTTAAGTGAACGTCTAATATTGTTGAAGATTTCTTGTTATTTTTGTCATCAGGTGATTGGGATGCTTCCAGGAAAGGACGGACAGGCTCCATTTGTCACCTGTGGTGCAAAGGTATTCTTCTGCCTTCTCATACAATGACCCGTCTAACATAACAACCTGGATTTCAGCCCACCTGAAGCTTTTGTTTCCCCATCTCATCTGCAATATGCCACCTTTAGTTTACGTCCATCCTCTTGATTCTCTTTCATGTCATTTTCTCATTTCAACCACTTGTTTGTGTTGTTTTTCCACTTGCTTTTTATTTATTTGCAAACTCACAGAGGTACAAAGTTGGCAAAAATGAATGGGTAAGAACAGTGTAGGACCTGTGTCTTTGGATGTTTCAATAGGTTTAGTAGTGGTAGAGTTTGTAGATTGGTGTATTTTCTTATAGTCCAGATAGTCTTGATTAAAGAGATGGTGGGAGCGGAGACTTAGAGCAAAGAAGATTAGAGAGATTCACCTCTTCTTGTCCTACACACTGAATAAAGGGATTTTTTCAGCTGTAACTAATTAAGTCACTTCACCTCCTCAGAGAGAAGACTCTGACAAAATCGGTCAATTGGTTTACTTCCCACCAAACGGCACTTTCAATCTAATGTATTACCCTTACTACGGAAAGAAAGCTCAGGTAAGATTGCACTACACCCAGCATCTTTGGACAGTTTATTGAAGATGTGTCAGACAGAGAACATCAGCTCCTGTGTCCTTGAATCTATCTTTTCAGGTGAATTACTCTCAGCCGTTGGTCGCCGTCAAGTTCCTCAACATCACCACCAATCAAGACGTCAACATCGAGTGTAAGATCAACGCCAACAACATCCCCATAGGCAGTGAAAGGGACAAGTTTGCTGGGAGGGTGTCATTCAAGCTGAGGATCAACACTGTCTCTAACTAGGTTGACCTTTTTTCCTCTCCTGAAAAAATACTTTCTCCATTCTCTGCAACATTGCACATACACAGAAAGCAATCTCAGTATTCACACCCTTTTGTAGGATCTGTTTACAACCCCCATATTTCAAGGGGAAATAGTTAATCTTAGTGTTTTGGAGAAGAATAAAAGGGTGCTAATTCTGTCATTATTTCTGTCTGTGAGCTTTGGGACAAATTCTTCTCTGTAAATTAGTCTGAGGTGACGTCTATTTATACTGCATGACCAAATGTAAAGGGGATGTAAAGGATGTCGACGTGTGTTTCCAGAGTTTGCAAGGATCAGCAACAGTACCACTTTAATGCTGCTCCCCCTCCTGCTGCCTCTTACAGAGTCTCCCTCTATATATGAATATACACAAATTACAATACAAGATGTGTATATCTACAGTATTTATACGGCATCATAACCTTATATCAATATTTTGTCGCACTTAAAAAGAATAATCCAACAGACTCGCAAATATATCTCAATGGATGGATGCAGAGATGAAGCCATGTTGCATGTGTGTATTGTCTTAAGTGTGCTATGAGGGGCGGGAGGCCCCCCTGTGTCCCACCTCTCTGCTCAGTGTGAAAAACAGGTACATTCAACCACTGACCACCAGGAGGGACCACACTGTAATAGAACAAAAACATCAGTTGAGATAGGCATTTTTCCTAAAAAAAAAAAAAAAAAAAGGAGTTGCAGGAGAGCTCAAAACCTTTAACAGTGTGTGTGTGTGTGTGTGTGTGTGTGTGTGTGTTTGAACGTGTGGTCCATTCTCTCACAGGTCCCATTTCATACTGTAGGTCGGGAAGTTGCATGCAATGTGCAATATTCATTACATGGCATACATAATGAATGTGTAAATCAACTCTTTAGATGAGGGGGATATCGTTTGAGTAATAATTTATTTGGATCATTTGATATTCAGCGTGTTAATTTGACATAAGAGCAGCTAATAAACAGTTGGGTTTGATGCAGTTTTTGGTGCATTTAAGGAAAATGAAGGCATTAAATTACATCGGTCCTTCTTCATTCCTTATTCAGCCGTCTCTAACCTTATGAAGTTTTTGCAGTCCTATCAAAATCCTCCAACATCGCATTAGATTTGCAAAACTAGATTTTCACCTGCTAAATTGTAAAATAAGCTTAAAAACTTAAACTCTTGGTTGAAAAACATCTGAATATCAAACTGCTAACCCCTCCCCCTGCTGCAAAATGACACTATTCTCACAGTCACGGTGTCTACCTGTTTAGATTTCGCGTGAGTGTGCGTGTGTGTTTGTGTATTTCATCTATTTCATGTGTATCAGAAATAGATGCTGTTGTCATGTTTTGTATTGAATTGCACTGAAAGTGTGCTTTTTTTCCCTCTTTTTTTTTTGTGAATCCGAGTTGAACTAACTCATGTACAGTTTTTGAGTGATATAGAGTGATTGTTCTCTTTGTTTCCATTCATACTTATTATCAAACTTTACATTTTCAAAATATGTAGTCCAAAGGTTCTGTTAAAGGAGAGAGGAGTTTTAAATGTGTGAGCTGGTAGTGCATTAGAGATAGGTTTTAAAGGCCCGCAGGAAAATAAAGGAAGTGGAGATTTCCATCCATGACCACATAGACAGGGTTTTTTCATGTGATTATTTCTTTCATAGCTTTTCCACTGTATTATATAGATCAGTCTGAAAGTACAGCCATGGTGACAACAAGTTTGAGAGAATCGTACCGAAGTCCTGAGTTTGGTGCTGAAGCTGTTTACTTTTCTCTCTGCAGTCTCAGGCATACAGAATTGTAAAAAAACACCTGCAAATGTTGGCAGGAGAAAATCTGTGGAGTCACCCTTTTTCCAAGTCAAGCACATTATTTTATCACAAATTTAAGATTGTGAACCTGTAATATCACCGCAGCAAATGTGGCATCTGTTCACTCGCATTACAGCCTGGCCCTACTCCGCAGTTAAATTTCTCTCATAGCGACGTATCTGAGTCTGCCTACAGATATCTCACACAGCCCTGAATGGGACTTCACTGCAGATTTGACAAAGAGAGACAGAAAGCCTGTGAGATGTAATATGATTATCTGATCTGTATCTGGGGAGTTATTCACAATGAATTAAGTGATCTATAAGTCATCAGGGTTTTTCTTTTTTTTAATGCTTTTTGAGACTGTCCACCGACCAATTCACATGCATTTCTCCTCTGGCATTCCTGCAACACTTACTTAATTTCTCTGTAATCTCTTAATCTGGTCGGCTAATCCAAAGCAGGCACGCTGAACTTCTTTACCCTACTTTGTCGCTCCTCCTCCACTTCTTCTTCTTCTTCTTCTTCTTCTTCTTCTTCTTCGAAATGCTCAGTGCTTTCACTCCTATTTTATACTACTTTAACCATTAAAGAAAAAGCAAAGTCCATTTAAATTTCACCAAATCAAACCTGCTGCTTCATCACCTGATCAGACATGTTTGTTTTTAACCCATGAGCATGTGAAGATTCACTCTTTGACCAAAGATCTTCATCACACTCTTTTCCTTTTTTCATAAGCAGCAGCAGGTGTGAGTGAGGATCTTATGTGGAGTACTGTAGGAACCAGGTGGAGGGCTAACCACCTTGGGTTATTTAAAGGCCTACTCTTATATAATGAGAATACGCACAAAAGGAACCTGTTTCACTGCAACATAACAGTGCCTCCTGGTGGACAGACAGTGTTGTTCCCCAGCGTCACAGAATGTTTTTCCTCTCGTCTCCATTTATTCGTCTTTTTTTCTCTCTGATGATTTGAAGATGTTCTCAAAAAGCAATATATTTATTTATTGTGTGGCCGTATGATCTGTTTATTAGAAACAAAATCAGCATATTGTCAAGAGCAAGGAAGATAGTGCACTCAGGCATTCTTGTCAGAGTGTATTACAGTGTTGGAACAGTATAGAAAAGTAGAGTTTTGTTTATAAAAAAAAGAGTATTTTTATTGCTATTTTGTTGTAAAGAGGAAAGAATGTATAAGCTTGGATTGTATAACAATGTGGGATCTAGCTGGTAGGTTTTCATAATTTATTTCCATGAAACGGCAACAGCTTGGCTGGAGAAGACTTTTGTTTTTGTTTTGTTTTTTGTTTTTTTTAAATGCAGAAACATTTTTAATGTCATACTTTGAGTCCTTTCTATCTTCTTTAATGGAGCTTGTGAGGTTTGCAGTGAAAGTTCTCTGAGCTCTGCAGTCCGTCCAGAAAACTTGTTTGAAGAAAACCATCTGACAATGCTCAAAAAGAACCAGTGCAGGCTGTGTTTACAGAGAACTTTTCACTCCAATAAAGAGAAACTACAACAGGGCCCAACACAGACAGAGAGAGTCCATTATCCATTCTTCAATTAATGAAAATTTCAGCAAACCCTATTTTCCCAAACTAACCCACCCCCTCGTCTTAAATCATACTATTGCCTAACCAACTGTGGTGCACGGATAGTTCAAGAAAGAAATCAGTGAAATATATTGAGATACTCACACACTAAAGGATGATAATCTATTCTGGATCTTTATTTTTTGCTTTAACTGTATGTATATTTTTGCTCATGTTTACTGCAAACCAAGATAGAGAAATAAATAAATGTCATTTAAGGGAGATCAGACTCGCTTCATTTGTGCCTCCTGAACATTTGATTATCATGACAGAGATTTCTTAGTCATGGTGAGACACTCAGATTAAGGTGGTACCGCAGTCATGCCTCTGTCGATTCTTTCACCTTGGAATAAAAAGGGAGTAAATGCAACCTTGGTCTACCAATGTGACAGAAAAAGAAACCAGCCAGTGTCAAAAGTAGCATCAAGTGGATGTAATCTAATGTAATCCCATTCACCGTAATCCTAACAGCCTGCAGTGCCAGTGGACAGCAGGGTTATCCTGTAGAAATACTGCTGCATAGTGACAAGTGAACACAGAGAGAAAGAAATGTGATGTGATGTGTTTTTATGGTCTTGTAGCCTCTGTAACCTCTCCCTTTATTTGCACATGAGGAAGTGCGTGTGAAGTAGAAATACCACAAACACCACGTCATCCAAATACACACACCCCAGGTCAAAGTTCGCAGATTGAAGTTCTCTCTAGACTCCAGTACTCTATGTTGTTGCTCCTAACAAAAACTGACCCAAGCTCTGAAATATTTATATCCTGTCTGGAGTTGGACTTTAATTTCTCTTCTGGGAGCAGTTTTTATACAGTCTGCTGCCAACAGCTTGACAAGATTTAAAAGCTGAGTGTACTTCTGCTTTCTGACCTTCAACCAGGTCCTGTCTCCAGCTGGCTCTATGGCTGAAGGGTCTATCCTTATCTCTCCTTTCCTCACTGTCTCCACCTTGGAGAGAGAGAGGAAGAGGACAGGGCAGGAAAAGGGAGAAAGCAAGGATTACGTGGCATTAGTGGTATTTGTGGGTTTAAAATAGTCTGATCAAGAGTGGAGCTGGTGCTTTCTTACATATGTGCCTACATATACTACCCTCTCTGTTACTCATACATACTATTATGATAATCCTGACTTTGTCTCAGTAATAACCATGCCTCAACATCAAATTAATCATATGTAAAGAGATGTGTTTAATGGAGTTAAACCCTCTACATTTAGACTCAAAGATCAATTCTTCAAATGTGTCCAGGTGAAAGCCGTAGACACAGCAGATATTATCCAACGTTGTACAAGGTGAGTTAATAGAAGTGTGTTTTAGAGCACTGGAACCTCTGCTGGCTGCTTGATAGTATTACACAACAAAATAGTGGTATTTAAATGTCAAAGTAATCACATATCTGAACCAGACTACATCAGAAAACAGACAACTGCCTTTTCTCTCTGTCCCCCCACCACACACATGCACACACACACACACACACGCACACATTTAATCATTCAAAACATGGTACAAAAACAGACAATTTAAAACTGAAGTTTCTCACCACGTGAACACTGCTATCAGTGTGAAGCACCACATTGTTCGTTTTTTTTTATCATACGTTGATTTGTCAATGTAACTTTTCTTAAATCAGGATTGATTGGTCCAAGACTCTAAGGCTAACAGGCATATTCACCCAGCCCAATATGAGGTAGAGTACTAAATCAAGTCAAATGTAAGTATAATAGGATTCATTTGCAGCAAAATTTGAATGTAAACTCAATCATGAGGCACAAAAACATTAACAAAACCATCTGATGCAATCTGTAATTCATACACCTTTAGACTGTAAAACAGTCTAAAGAACATTACAAGATGTGTGTGTTGCTGTGTGTAAATGGCGTCCATGCTTTTATGTCCACCTGCTTCGATAATTTAGTCTGTGATCAGACGGTCTAAATGCCTCATTAGCTGCCCTAAAAAGAGTCTCTAACACTTGAAGCACCAGTTGAGACACAGTGTGGAATGACTGCATACTAAAAGCAAGCTTTCAGCATGACAGTTGATTGTTAAAAGCACTTTGGTGAGTAGGAAAAATATGTCACATGATTTCCAGAGAAGTTATAACCCTGTAGGTAATGAGGTGCTTCCATGTGGAGCCCTGGGTACCACGGGGACAAGGAAAAACATGGTCAAACAGTAGAGGTCCAGTCCAGGAGTAAGGTTTTCCTACGGCAAGTCCAGCATGCCATTTTCCTCCAGGGCTTTCTGCGTCCTGTCGTAAACCTCTCCAGTGGCCTGAACCACTCTAGTAAGCACCGCACTTAGCTCCTCCTGGTTCTGCACACACACCAGCCTGAAGAAGTAACCCCGCTCTGGCAAAGCAATAAAGGCAAGCTCAGCAGCCCTGCGGACAAGCCAGGTGTGGTGGAGTGAAAGAGTGCTTTGGTAGGACTCACGACACAGCTCTGAAGGACTCTTGAGACGCCCAGTCACTGGTGTCTCAGCCAGCTTCTCCAAGAAGAGCTTCAGCCAAAGCAGGGCGCGATGAAGACGCAGGAGTGTCCGACAACCAGAGTCTGTCTGTTGGTGGAAGTCCACCAGGCCTTGGTTCAGCTCTGCCACGATCATGGAGCGCACAGAGTGGTAGGCACCTGGGTGCTCTGAGGCCTCTGGATCAGTCCCTACCTCTGCACCCACATTGTTTATTGAGTTTACACCTGCAGCCAGATCTACTTCTGGGCTCTCTACGGTCATCGCAGCCAAATGACGGATTATTGAAGTCTTAGCTTCTATTTCTTTCGATATCAGTCCAACCATTGGGCCAAGAGCCTCCATAAACCTAAAAAAACGGGAAAAGTAAGTGCATAAATGTATCTGTGTGCTTCAGAGACTGAAATCATAATGGGATTTATGATAATACTACATTATTGGATGCAAAAGCATACCGGCTACCATGGCTGTCTGAGCTATGCTAATGCATACATAACTTGTAGTACTGAATGATAACCTGGTGCTATGAACAGTGAAGAAAAAAAAAAAAAAAAAGCAAAGCTCACAAACAACATTTAAAATATGCTAACCAAAGAACATTATCCAAACACCACAAAGCATGAAGGCTTAAAGCTCCTGCAAGGAACTTTCTGTTTGTATCAATTTCAGCCTAGTGACTGATGTTGATCATGTTTGTCACCATTATCAATTTCATTCTGTTCAAGACCATTAAAAAACTCCTCACAGAAAGAAAAGTTTCACAAGTACCATATAGTCTGGGTGCTATGGCCTTAAAAGCTTAAAGGGATATTCCAGCGTAAAATTAAGTTATGGTCTGACACACCGTAACACCGAGTTAGACATCCCTAGAGAGATGAATGTTGCCGACCGCTTGCTTCTCCAGTTATACCAACTTTAGTAACGACCCGAGATCGCAATACAGAGAGCCACACGCTCAACCAAAAAGCCACCCTATAGCCACAAATAATTCTTAGAACAGCACCTAACTTCATCAACTGTACATATAGGGTCCTAGCACTAGCCACCACACGTCTTTTTAACTTTGCCTAATTTCTTTAGCAAAGAGACTAAACACAACTCACATCTCTCTTCCAGCAGCTGCTTTTTTGTACGGAGACTTCAGGCCAGTCCAATACGGACTACAGCGGGGTGACGCAGCTCAAGGAAGAACATTTGCGATTATTACTTCATGGAAATGCAATCAGACAGAGACGCCAAGGCAGAAAAACTGATTATTACTTCATGGAAATGATAAAGAAATGATCTGCGTCACCCCGCTGCATTCCGGAAGTTTCAGTACAACCAAGCGGCTGTTGGGAGAGAGACGTGAGTTGTGTTTAGTCTCTTTCCTAAAAGAATCAGGCAAAGCTAAAAAGATTTTTGGTGGCTAGTACTATGACTGGGACCTTACATGTACTGTTGATGAAGTTAGGTGCTGGTCTGAGCATTATTTGTGGCTGTAGAGTGGCTTTTGAGTTGAGCACGTGGCTCTGTGTATTGCTATCTGCGGTCGTTACTAAAGTTAATATAGAAGCAAGTGTGTGGTGTGTTTGACCCTAACTTAATTTTACGCTGGAATATCCCTTTAGTCATCACAAGTCCAGGGTGTGTTCGAGGACCACAGAGCAAATTGACCAGCACAAAGGGATTAGTTCAAACCTGTATTACTAGCCGGGCTGTGGCTCTGCGAGTAAAGGTATACATTCTTAACTTGTGCCACATGAAAACTGTGAAGATCTTAGTATAGAAGTTTGACTTGGTGGAGGAATAGCAAGGCACCAGGTTCAAAGTCTGCTGAACACCAGAGAGAAACCAGACACAACATCTCCTGCTATGATGAAAATGTATGCATCATTAAGCTTGTTACACCCAACCGATCATGCTATAAAGCAGTATCTCAGAGGCAGGATTATGCCATAAATTACTTCACTGTTTCCAGTAGCTGTAAATTCAGATTTCGCCTGTGTTATCAGCTGATATTACCTAACGAGTTCATCCCAGCTGGACAAATATGGTTGAATCAGCACGTCAGAGCTGTAGGCCGGTGCAGCCAGCATGTTGGAGAGCAGCAGTGACACCTGGAAGGTCTGACCAGGGCATTCTTGAAGGACCTGCGGGCCCTCAACTCCTTCGGCCCCGCTGCTGTTGTACAGCTGGTTGAGCTGATAGCGGGGGGAGGGGAAGTGTGTATGTGTGTGCGCAAGTGTGGGGGTGATTGTGGACAAAGAAAGAGAGAATGCGGAAGTGATTTACTACATTCAAATTGGCCATCTGCTTCACAAGATCAGCCTTCAGAAGGAAATGTAATAAGGAGCTTTCTGCTCAGTCATTGGCTTGTACTCTTACCCCATTGAGTTGATTGTAACCTTTTAAACAGGAATCCCAGTGATAATCCAATCCTCCATCTGAGACACACATCGAAAGAGAAAAAATAAATGGTGATATTTCTTTGCCCCACAAAACAGCTGCAATATTTGTCTGGTGATTCTGCAACTTTACCCCCAAACAAAAAATAAGGACATTGAGCGCAGCATGGGGCTTTTGACACAATAAGATAAAGATTATAGATTTGCACATCTACATTAATCATTAACAACAATGGATCAATGAAGCAAACACTTTGTGCGCATTTGCAAAGCAGGACTCACTGATACCATCCTTAAGTGGTATTTGGTGAGCTTTTGAGTGAACTGCCCAAATATGCGCCTTAAAATTGTGTGAAATATAAGTGCCATGGTTTCTTCTTTTTAGTTCTGATATGGGTCTCTATACATAAGGAAATCTGAGTTTTAAGCTACCAAATGTAAGTGTGTCTGTCTTTGGAGAACTCTTTCTAAACAGTAAAATTGTGGATTAGACAGCAAACATTCAGATGTATATTGAATATACTGATTTTAACACAATGACATTTTTATTGGATGATGCTGTCTTTCTTTAAATGGTTCACAGCCATTATCCTCTTAAGATGCAAAACTGATTATGGATGGCTGAATTAATTTGTTGCACATTCCTCATTGATTCTACTTCTGCTAAATTCAGCCTTTAGTGAAGCAATCTCAGGACTCTAACCAACCATGTGATTCTAACCGCAAGTCTTAATATCCAAAAGCATGCCATAATTATACAGGACAGGGATTTAAGTTTGCAGCCATGGAGGTAATTATAAATCTAAAGCCCTTTGAGCCTGTAAAACCATCAATTTTAACACAGCCTTTAACTGTTGTTTGTTTCTATACCAATTTCCCAACATGTAATTCAACTGTATGCTTTAGTGAAGTCAGCTGACTGAAGTACAACTGTTTTGTTTGTGACCACCTGATATGCCCTCTGAGGCAGTTGAAGGTTTCCAAAACTATGATGGGAAGCAGCATCCAGCCAACAACCAGACACCCAGATCAGCCAGTCAAAAGTGTCTGGTCATCAGCTTAGCTTGCAAACCAACCGGTGTTGACTCACAAGAACTATTTGGCAAGAAAGCCTGACTGGGAAACCAGCTCCCCTTAGTTCAAATTAAACTCAAGAGCCTGTATAGCAGCAGTCGAGATTTATTTCAGCTCCTGTCAGTACAGACTTATGAAGATGAACTGCTGGTTGTTCAGTTCAAACCTTTAAGCTGAATTTACGCTTTGTGACCACTAAACTGAACCTACACCCCCAAGATGAACTCATTGACCTTACTACATTTTCCAAACATTGGGTGGCTTAAAACTTTTCATTGTGGCCACTTTAACTACAAAATAGTAAGGTGTGCGAAAATTTCTCCTGAATTTTGGCAAAAGTTTGTCCCACAGAAATGTTTCTATCATGTTGTCGAGTACAAAAGTCCAAATGCGTGACCAAAATGCTGGATTCTGCAGCCTTCACACCATGTGACACATTCCTCAGAGAATATGCCTTTAAACAAGGAAGGGATTGTACAGATTAATAGTATTACATGGGAACACACAGACTCAGATAGAGAGAGAGAGAGAGATACTCACGTAGCCACAGGGAGCCGAGGAACAGCAGCAGGACTAAGATAGCAGCAGCAGCCTTACTCTTCACACCCATACTGAAGTCCAGTTTTGGGTCTCTCAGTCCCTCTCTCTTCCTTCTCTTTGTCCCTGTCTTTTCATTCCTTTGAGTCTCACATGAGTCCTTGTCCCCTGGCACAGGCTGTCACCACAATTAGTCTGTACCGTACCCCTGCCTCTGACCCCCCCGGTCCTTCCTCTCATGCTCCTCAGCCTGTTCTTCCTCTTTCTTTCCCCTTCTTCTTTCACTTTCTTTGATCCCCGTCTTGCTCTCCTCCTGCCTTTGTGTCTCTGTGATTTTGAAGCCGCATGTCTCTTGTTGTGTTGCTCAATCTAAGGGTCCAGAGATCAGCCGAGAGCAGCCACTGCCTGATAAAGTCAGTGTGGCTTGACCGTCAGTAACCTCCTTCCTCCAGATTCATCTTCCAGATATGCACTATATTCCTGGTCACTTCGAGTAAACACTTGCTTCCACTCCTCTCCTCCCACTATACCAACACCCTCCCTCCTCATTCATCCCTCCCACCCTCTATAACTCATTCACACACACCATTAGGAACAGCCCAACACCCAGCACCGCATTTGACAGCAGAGTAGACACACATTTCTGTGAGCATGCATATAACAAGAAACAGATTATTCTCAACACAAAAACAAATATATTTAACATCCCTCTGTAAAATTCTGACAGCTATGACAGCCAAGTGAAGTCTTTGTAATTTAATCTATTTTTTTTGTGAATGAATAACAAAGCTTTACCAAGCATTTCCTGCTTCAAAGAAACAAAGATGTTTTGATGAGAATCCAATAAATCACAGAATAATCCAACAAACTTTAACAGCATGTTGAGAATAAAGGAAAACAGGAGATTGTTCCTTTTGTGACGTACTTTCCACATGAGATTAATCATTCTTTTTTAAACTCATTTACTTTTCCATTATGCAAGTGGCTTGATTTGATTATTTTATCTCATTATTGGGGTCTAAAGTCTAATACGCGTCAGTAAAACCTGATTATCACATGCAGGGCGTTTCTGTGTTTATCTCTATCAGGGGGAAACCCAGTGACTGCTCTCTATCACTGGGTTTGCTGCTGCTAATGTGGGGGAGGTGAACAGACATTGAACTCCACGCTCAAGCCGAACCACATGTGAGCTCGTGAAGAGGGGGAACTTAACAATGGTATTTTGGAGCGGAGCAGAGGAGCGGGAAAGTAGTGAAAGCAGGCCCAGAACTGACATGGCAGGGAGGGGCTGATCATGGGGTTTTCACTCTGTGCTCTTGAATGGATGATCCCAGCTGAAACAGACAGCAACTGACATGGGGAGAGGCGAAAGCCTTGAGGAAACATGTGACCCTTTCTGAGGACTTGAACTGACTGACTCCCCACAGCTGCTGCCCTCTCATTAAAAGTAACAAAATAACATCAATTTATAAATGTTGTACTTAAGAATGAATGATAGTGTGAGGCGAAATGAGATGCAGCTGATATACATATATATGTTCTCTGGTCAACTCAAGCTCTTGGTATGCATTCACACTGTGAGAGTTTGTTTATGGAGGTTCAGTAGAGCAGGAAAGAGGTATTTTGTCACTGTCAGGTATCATAACGCTGGGTTTTCTATCAGGAGAGAGAGAGAAAACAGAGAACTGCAGCACCAGGATTTAAGATGCTCTACAATTTGTCTCTGTGAAAATGGTCTGAGGCTTGATAAAGCATGGGAGCTGGAAGAAGAGCTACTCTAAAAGTAAGTGAAAGCACACATGATTGTTATTTAGCCGTGGGTGGGAACCAATTGACTTGTGGGCTAAAGAAAAAAAAATCTTGTTTTGAAGCTTTAAAACTTTGTTTGCAATAAGCTTTCTGAATAACATTTTAAAGCCCTTAAAAGTGGTTTACACTGACTGTGAGAAAGAATAAGAGTTAACAGATTCACAAAACATTCAGAGACATCTACTAATGGGCTGGACTGTAAAAAGATCCATGTGTTGTCATTGCACGTTTGACCTTGACAACCTTATACCCACTACATTTCTTCTGCAATAGTTTGAATGCTCTACATCCTCTGATGGGGCTATTGTTATAACAAGACACATAATGAAACTGTTGGACATGAACTGGCTATGTCTATCATTTTGCAGTATCACTGAATATAAATAGATGGATTTGAGGGGGGGGGGGGGGGGGTACTGTTTTAGCCAGAAGCTAGAGAAAAAAAACTGGAATATATATATATTTGTTACAGGCACAATGTGCTGAACTTGTTACATTTAGCAATATTCAGCAGATTGAGTGCTCTATGCTCACCTGTTTCCTCAAAGGGACAAAAAGGTCCTGCAGTACTTAATAGGTATGATCCTCCATTTGTCATATTTTACCAAAAAAATACCGATTAGTACAAGTTCTTTTGCAGTCAACAACCTTACTTCTTCTCCATCTTGCTGCTGATGCATTTCACACAGCCACTCACTACAGACAAAATACAGGTATGTTAGTTTTCTGTGCTGCGCTACAATAAAAACATGGTGCGACAAGGTGGAGGTCTCTGTGGAAGGGGGCTAACTCCTGATCCGGACATCAAAGGCTTGTTCTCATTGACCAAAAAAAAAAAAAAAAATTATATTCATGTGATTATACACCAAGTTTTACATACCTGAGAATATTATTTTCCATTTCTGCCAACTCTGCCCAGCTAGTTGCATACATACTGCTCCATTGAACAAGTGCATTGGTTAGCAGTAATGCTGTGGCATCAGACTCAAAGCAGATCACTTTTGTGCATAAGTTTAGTTAAGGGATCCAGCCGATGTGCATTGAGTACGCAGTTTTAAGCCAACTTAAATATTCAATATTATTTGAAGAGTTTTTTTCCCAAAAATTGATCCCACAAAAGAACTTTCCCTTAGGATTGTTCAGTCCCCTTGTTTGGCTCTTCACGTGCCTCTGGGCCAAAGTGTGAGACAAACATTCTGCCTTCTTGAGGCTCCTATTACCTTAAAGAAGCTCATCTCTTTTTTCCTAAATATATTTTTAGAAGTCCGTCATGCACACAGGCCAACTCACATGGTGCATTCCAGAAATCAGTGTGTTACTCTTGTTGCTACACAGTCACTCTGCTTATATTATTCACAGCAGTCATTATCGTAGCAAGCTCAGTCTTTGTATTCAACCCACGTGAAATGTCTCGACTGTCTGGGTTGCATTTCTTGGAGTTTTGTTGAACAAAATTACCAGACAGATGCAGAGTCAAGTTGTTTAGCTCCTGTCTTTGAGTTTTGAGTGCGGTGTTGGCCACTGGCCCTGGCATCCCACTGTAGTCTGCAAATGGACTCTCTCCACTGGAACCCTTTTGCTGAAATCTGCTGTGAGTGTAGATACCCCTGCCCACATAGCAAGGAGCATGCTGTCATCTGTTCACCCCTCAGTATCCTCGGGTGACCTCAGGCTCACACTGCAGCTGCACTTTTTAAGAAGGCCGAGAATTGTTGGTGTGTCCTGGAAAGTGCAGCTTCTCTTTTACCGCGCAGGAGTGGAGAGCCTCAAGCAATAAGGTATCCCTGCTTGGTTTGGTCATTTGAATCCTTATTCAAAAACCAAAATCAATGAACTCATAAAGTTGGCAATGAAAATCATAGGAATCTGTAATCATGCCAGTCTGCAGGACTTGTTTCAACAAACCGTAATGAGACAGGCCTAAGAACTAATTTCAGACCCATCACGTGTTCTCTTCTCTGAATTCCAGCTCCTCCCTTCAGGGTTTCCTTTGGCAGACACTTCCACCACAAACACTCCATTGTCGCCCTCTCTTAAAAGCCCTCAACAACACCTAGACTTTAATGTGTTTATGACCATATACTTGCAGCTGTTTTTTTATTGTTTGATACTCCTCTGTATGCAGTATATTTGCTTTGTTGTATTACAGCTCTGCAAAGACCAACACAAATTTCCGACTGGTACAATCAATCCCATCTTATCCTGTCTTATCTCACCTCATCTTAAACTGCATCCCCCAGAAAAAACAACAACAATCCCAACGTGCATAGCTCTTCATAGACCATAGCTTACAGTCAAATAGTATGCTTTATAATAATAAGTCTATGTTCTACCTTGGACATACCCAGTGAAATATAAGAAGACTCAGCAGCGCAGATAATTACTGTCTAATGATCATGATGATGGTTATTGTGGTTGACCAAAATGTGACTTGAAGTCCTGGTTTAGTGTCATGGACAGAGACAGCTGCGGTGGACAAAGCCCGGGTGGCGTGACATTAAGGGCTCCTCATCTCCATCTTTACTCTTGCTCTCTCAAACTTAATTTTTAAATATAGTGCGGTGCTGGGCAGACGCAGGTCCTGGAACACGATGGCAGGGCACAATTTCTGGATATATTTTGGAGTTGTAACTATTCTGGGGACTCTAATGGTTCAGGGTAAGTGGCGCAGTGGCAAACTTTTGGCACATCTTCAGCGGCTGGATGGTTGCCCTCTTCTTTACCAAAATAATCTTCGGTCTGCCATGTATAGGCTGCTCAGAGAGACATCTATCTCTCAAACTCTTGAATTAATTTTGAGCAATATTCACGTCATTATAATGGAACAGCCTCCACATTTTGGTATATTATTTTGGACTGGCGTCATAACAGGTCAGAGAAAATGCTGAAAGTATGGCTGAGGAAGTGCTTTCAAAACTCATACTGTGGTTATCCAGATGGAAACTGGAGGGGGCTGTGTGTTGAATCATTTGAGATCAGAATCAAAATTAGAATTACTTAATTGATCCCAAATTGGGATATTTTGGAATGTGGTGAATGGTATGGTGTTGGATATTTAGTTTGTTGTTTGGTCTTCATTTAGCATTAGATAGACACGGGTACACACTGCCCCACGACCCTTAACCCCACATAAGGGTTTCTTTTAAAGGGGACTGTGTATTGTAGAAGAGACACAGTCACTCAAGGTGAGCTTGAACCCCAGCCAGCAGTGATGTTGAAATGTTTACCAGAGTGGTTATCTTGTCCTGACTACATTTTGCTGCTCGCTTCATTATGACCTCAAAGTGTCGGGTCAGCTGTGTGACAAAACTTGAACAACAAATCTGAACTACAGCGACCGAATGTTACCAAAGGTTTGATATATCCAACCTGTCTGATAAACACCACAGTCATCATCAATAGTCACGCTTTTCAGCATCCCTCTGTAATTACTCATCATTGATTAAAAAAAAACAAATATCAGCAGCAGAGAGTGATAAGGTTAAAGCATAGTCACCACACACTGACTGTACCTTGTGACCAAATATAGAATAATACAGCTGATCTGCCTTATGAGGAATAGAGTGCAAGCTGAAGGTATAAGTCTAAAGTGAGTGTCTCTCTCTCTCTCTCTCTCTCTCTCTCTCTCTCTCTCTCTCTCTCTCTCTTTTATTAAAGACTTTTATGAAGTCCTCATTGTATGCATTTGTAGTATACAGGATCTAAAGTTGTGGTAAAAAAAAGTTATAATAAACTCCCCAGAGTGTTCTTTCAGTGGATAAAATGTGTTGTGGTGCAGTCTAGAGGAAAATCTGATACCTTGCTTCCCAGAGGGCCAAGTATCCTTACTTGTAACTATAGTGGAGAAAATGTGTCCTCCCAGCTGCACATCCAGTGGGACAAACTTCTGACATGGCCTCTAAGTGGAGAAAACATAATACTGTGGTTGCGGGAAAGACAGAGCATAGTCAAATGCCATACACTTGACAGAGCACCAACTGGTTTTAACATTGTCCTAAAAAAAAATTGTTTAGTTAAGTCAAGGTTGTCACTCTGGTCACATTGTAAGACAGCCCAATGTAACCCAACCCCAATTTGAGGCGTACCACAGGGCTCAGTCCTAGATCCCCGACTGTTTCCTGCATCTGCTGCCTCGTTAAACCACGCTCATCAGCCGAATCACCAGACCAAGGTTCAGCTCACCATACCTGCTGTCCATTCCACAGACAAAGTTTAAGACTCAGGGTGATCAAGCATTGGAGCCCAAACCTATGGAACTCTAACTCAAACCTATGGAACTCTCCTTCTCCATCACTGCATTCTGCTGACTCTCTTAAGACTTTTAAAAACAATTGGGGGCATTGGAGTCGGCTGGGTCATGCAGTCAGCTTGCTGTCTAAATAATAATAATATTTTTAAAAATTCAAGCTTACACCACCAAAACAAAATCTATTTATGGTTTTAAAGTTGCTCTCTTATCTTCCTTCAGGAAGTGTTGCTGTTTTTCTCTGTGATGAACTGTAGAAGGTGGTGTGGATCTGTTTACATAGTCTGACATACCGGCCTAGTTTGTTGTCACAGTCCAACTGCATTTAGATAAAAACACAAGGTAAAGAAACTACCTCAATGCTGCATTCTCACACCATATGTTTTTTTAATCAGTTCTCACATTCATGGGTCAGATTATGTATTTAACAATAACTAATAGTTAATAGTTGTCAGGCCCTTGGGAAGTCAGACATTTCACCACTGTCATCCACAGTCCACTACACCGACTGTCCCATGGGAGAATTATGATAAGAGCTCCAAACTATGTGACATTCATGTGCAAGACTGAACCTGGCAGACTTGGAAATGAATTGAACATAGGAGTTGACATATTCACTGCTCTGTTGTATCTGTAACTGTCACCATTTTAATCTTACAATGATATTGATGATTTTGTGGATGACCTGAGAGTGACACAGAGTCCTGGCTTAGAGCGACCCAGCTGCTGTGTAACTTGAGCTGTGGGTAGTGACAGTTGGCAGGAAAGGGGCTAAGTGTCTGCAATAACCTCTGCTTTTCTCCCTCTCTTCGTCTCTTCTGAAGTTCATACTGAAAACATGAGAAAATCCCAGTGCTGCAGCGTGATAGTTAACAGACTCCAAGACAGTCTTTGTAATCTGAAGTCTTTTGATACTGGTGCAAAGCATACAAAATGATTTTTTTTTTAGAAATACACTTAAAATCTGGACCACTTGATAAAACATAAATGGTCATTAGAAAAATAATATGACTAAATGGAATTATTGGTTTTACTAATTATAAACCCAAGATAAATCGTTTTAACATAAATACTTAAAAATATCTACTGCATATAAATTAACATCTGTCACATAAGTACTTGTTTATTCTCATGTTTATGACAGTATCATTTGTACTTTTCAGAACTGGATTAGTGTTTTTCTTAGATAATGTTAAATAAAATCCTGTATATGAATTGTTACTTGTGTTAAATGTCTAATCTGTGATTGTGCATGTTAGTCAATATTTTATGTTTCTTTTTTGTACATAGAGCAAGCGAACTGAATCATGGTATGTGCACATCAGCTCGGCCAATGAAACTGATTCAGACTCTTACAGGGTTGAAAAAAAATGTAGGAGTTATAACAAGATGTTGGGCCCCCCCTGGGTGTCAATGCAAGTATTTGAGAGTACTGGTGCACACACTACTGAGTAAATGAAAACATACTTTACAAAAGAAAAAAAAATGCTGCACAGTGAAATGACTTTACTGTGACTTTATTATGATTGAACTATGGTTTTCGCCTGTAGTTTCTTCAGGCTTGCCCATCACAATCAAGCAGGCATTCATAACTGTGACAAATATGCGTGGTCACATGACCGGTCGCTACAACTTTAACAATTAAGTGACATATTACACGGTTCATGGCATTTGTAAAAAGAACATGGTATGGTTAACACTGTTTCTATTTTATAAACGGTTGTTTTTTTAAACACATTATTTTTTTCAAATAACAAGGCATATTTGTAGAAGACAAAAAAGAGCTGCAAGCACAAATACAACAATATTGATATAGAGAACAATATCCTAGTGGCTAGCTGTGAAGAAGTGTGCGAAACTTCACCAAAGTGTGTTGGAACAGTGTGCATACATTCCACATCTGTAAGTGCCATACACTTAATCAGGACACTAGCAGGTTTGTGTAGATTCTCTGCACAAACCATCACCCTGAAAACAAAGTCTCTGATATTCTTACCTCTCCTGAAACAGTAAAAGATCTGGAGGATGTAAAATGGTTCAAACTGGGGTCACATTGTAAGATAGTCCTATGATTGTTTATGACATGGACAAACATCAAACTGGTTAAAAAAAAAAAAAAAACCTGGCTAAGTTTTCTCTTTTTCTAAATGATTTTGACTGCCACACATAATCCCCCAAAAATGTACAAAAACCCATACTATCGTTCATCTTTCTTGTCCATGCAGTTCAGTGTAATGAGGAGAAACTTCTGATCAAAGACCTGTTCCAAAACTACAACAAAAATATCCGCCCTGTTGTTCATCCTGAAGACAAACTGGAGGTTCAGATCAAGCTAACCCTCACCAACCTGATCTCTCTGGTATGGAGTTAACCTTTTAATGTTAATTTTTTTATTCTTCTTTTTCAAATTTGAGTATCATTTTTCCTGTTGAATGGAAAATATGTATAGCTCTTACAAAGGAGCATGACCACAATTCAGCATCATGTTTACAGTACAGTAGCATAGATCATTATTCTGGCCAGACCTTTAATCACGAGCACAGCGAATACAGCTTGCTGGAGTATGAACTGAGCAGTCCACTTCTAATTTTATTCTACTTGTTCTTCTCTTTTATGACAGAATGAAAAAGAGGAGACTCTCACGACCAATGTGTGGCTTCTGATTGTGAGTGTTCAGTTTTTACAAATCCTGGCGTGACTGTTTTTAGAAATTTCTTTTTTTTTTTTTGCCAAAGAGACTTTGTTTCTTTCTCAGTTTCAGCCTTCAGTCATGTCTTGTTGACCTCTCTCTCAAATGTCACTCACAGAAATGGGCTGATTATCGTCTCGCCTGGAACACATCTGATTATTTTGGCATTGACCTTATTCGTGTCCCATACAACACTGTTTGGCTTCCTGACATTGTGCTTGAGAACAAGTAAGACAGGACAAATCAACTCATAAAATTATCGCTGCATGAAGGGAAATCAAATCTTTTCATTGTTGATTATGTCTCTGAATTTGTCCTGTTTAAACTGTTTTTGTTTTCTATCCTAAATCACTGCAGCATTGATGGGCAGTTTGATGTGGCCTACTATGCCAATGTATTAATCGACAACACTGGTGGGATGTCCTGGCTGCCACCTGCTATCTATCGCAGCACTTGTGCCATCGAGATTACCTACTTTCCATTTGATTATCAGAACTGCACACTAATATTTAGGTACCTAGAATTAATCTTATTTTTAATCAGCAGAATTGAGAAACATCCAAGCTATTAGTATTTCTTCTCTTATACGGTCTCATGTGCATTCACCTCTAGATCCCAAACATACAGCGCCAGAGAAGTGGAACTCATCTTAGCTGTTGGAGAAAAAGGTGAAACTACTGAGTGGGTGGACATTGACCCTGAAGCCTTTACAGGTAAAGTACACAAACTCCATATTTAACACATACAAACACACACTCCTTTCTAAGCTTAATATGTTTTCAAATCTCAGAAAATGGTGAGTGGGCTATCGTCCATCGTCCAGCACGTAAGATGATCAACACACGGTATTCCCCTGATGACCTGGAGTATCAAGAGATCATGTTCAACATAATCATCCAAAGGAAGCCCCTTTTTTATGTCATCAACATCATCCTGCCCTGCTCCCTCATCTCTTCACTGGTCGTACTGGCATACTTCCTTCCAGCACAGGGTCTGTAAGCCATGTGTATTTTCCTGAAATGATGTTACACTGATCTTTCAAGGGCTGTTTAAGAGTTTTAGAGTGTGTTTTATTAGCTTTTTTCCATAAGAAACTATGACAAGAACCAAATTGGAGTAAACCAAGTGAATTTGATTTTATTATATTACTTAATTTTGAAGCCAGGTTTCATGATATTTTGTTCAGTTATCATTTTTCAAAAGATTTATAAAATATTCCAAGCTAGCATTGTTAGCTGCATGTTAGGTTCCTGAGCTCAAGAGCACAAAAGGTATGTGCTACTTAGCAAGTGTGGTGATTTATGTGATGTGGATCTCTGTTCTCCTAAATCTCTGCTATCCTCTCCACAGCTGGTGGACAAAAGTTGACTGTGTCCATTTCTGTCTTGCTGGCTCAGACTGTCTTCCTCTTCCTTATTGCTCAGAAGGTCCCTGAGACATCTCTATCTGTTCCTCTCATTGGCAAGTGAGTCAGAGGGATCTCTGCTGCCATCTGCTGGATTTTATTTTTCTTATCAGTTCAAACAGTTTGAATCTCTACTTCAACAAAGGTCTCCCCTTATGCCTCCCTCAGGTACCTGATCTTTGTTATGTCTGTGACAACTCTCATTGCCACTAACCAAATTGTGGTGCTAAACTTCTCTCTGCGTAGTCCCAGTACTCACACCATGTCTCACAGCATCAAGCATGTAAGTACATTCTGTGCAGCTGAGTTACATTCGTCAATCTAAAAAGTTGTTCATGTAAAGTAACTGAGATTACTGTAACTGCCTCCTGCAGCTATTCCTGGAGATGGTACCTCGCTTTCTAGGCATGTCCCCACTTGTAGATGACAGTGAGGTAACAATGGAGATGAATGGAGTGAGGGAACGGCGTCGCAGTTCCTTTGGCCTCATGCAGAGAGCAGAGGAATATGTTCTGAAACAACCTCGCAGTGAAATGATGTTTGACAAACAGAAAGAGAGGCATACTCTCAAGGGATCGATTGGTAAGAAATCTCTTTGTGTAATCAAGTACTAGGTTCTGACTTTCCTTTAGGCCTCAGTCTGATTTATATACATTTCTGCAGAAGATTACAACCAAAATACTTGGATCAATGTTTCATAGAACTAATTGACAGATAATTCCTTCATTCAGTTTGCCGTTGCCCTCCCACAATCCAGTCAACATGCTGCAAATGGTTTCGTACTGTAGAAACATCCAGCCTCTTGAGCCAACCCAGCCGGCTCATGAGGTCCTGGCTGCCACCCCTTTTCTCCCCAATCTCTGTTAATGAGGCTGCAGACAAACTCAGCTCCTCACTGGTCTCCTCTCTGGATAAACTCTGCTGTCTGGTGGCAAAGCCTGTCTGCAAACACCCTCCTAGTCCCTGGCTTGGTTATGTCATCAGAGAGCAAAGAGCAGGCCTCAAAGGGAGATCTTTTAGAGTATTTTGTATTTTGGAGAGGAGAATAATCCAAACTGCACTACCTTTCAAATGGGGTCCCTCAAGGGTCAGTGCTTGGTCCCATCCCTTTCTCAATGAACACCATGTCAGTCAGTCCACTAGTTCAGCTTGAATTTCATCATGCCCCAGTGATATTTCAAAATAAAGGAATGCAACTTTCAGCTCAACCAGTCCAGCTTCTGGTCATTCCAGCCAGTCCTTCCAAACAACCCCAGACCAAGACCCAGCTTGGATCAAATGAACTTGTGCCCAGAAATTGGGTGTCATGATTGTTGACCCACAACCCTCCCCTTTAAGTTTCATGTGGCCTTGTTTGCTTGCTTGGTCTATAACATCTGGAGGATCAGACCCTACCTGACAGAGCACACAACGCAGCGCCTAGTCCAGGCTCTTGTAATATCACACATTGACTACTGCAACTCCTCTCTGGCTGGCCTCTCTGCATGCACAGTAAAATCTCTGCAGATGATCGAGGACATAGCAGACAAAAGCAGTGCATGTTTTTTACATCAAATATAAAACCTACTTCTTACCAACAAAATCGCAAAAGAAAAAAAAAAAAACAGTTCCTGCCTACCTGCTGTCCCTCATGCAAGTCTACACCCCCTCCTGCCCACTGCTTTATGCCAATGAAGCATGCCCAAGTAATCCTCTCCTCTGTTGTACTACAGAAGTGGAATCACAAAATGCTTTGAGATCAGTGGAGTCCCTCTCTATCTTTAAAAAAAAACTAAATACTCAGCTCTTTGGAGAACACCTATGCACTTAAGCTTAGTTGGTAGCACTTGGTAGCTTGGCATTTGGTGATGTACCACCACACTAATGATGATGATGATGATGATGATGATGACAGTGTCATTGTGACTTTAATAAGGATGACAGTTCATTTTAGTTGATTGGGTGATGATGATACAGTATGACAAAAAGGTGCATTGCTTCTTGCACTGCACGACAGCACTATGTCCAATTGTACATGTGGCAGTTTGTAGCACTTACTCAGGTTGTTTCCTTTCATCTAGATCTTTGCGTATGTCGTACTTACTCTCAAATGTACGTTGCTTTGAACAAAAGGCTCTGCTAAATGACATCTCTTTGATAAGCGACCCTTTGTTTGTACATACTGAGACTGTATATTCTTTCACTCCTTATTATTTCCCCTTTTCACTGTCAAAGATGTCTGCCATGGATATCCCTTTTGCATATTGAGATCTAACTGTCAGCATCCTTCCCTCTAGTGGATAATACTGACGTCAGTAGCACTGCCAACCTCTATAAGAGTTTGGCCCAGACTGCACCTGAGATCAAGCAGTGTGTGGATGCCTGCAACTTCATCGTAGAGAGTACAAGACAACAAAACGATATTGGATCTGTGAGTGTTACTTTCAGCTGTATATGCTCAACCAACAGTTTGGGTGTAGTATTATTCTGTCAAGCAATCTTATGTTTAATGATCTGGACAATTACTGGTTTTGGTCAAACTTTTATTTTAATTTTCAAATTTTGACTCACTTTTTTTCTATTAAAGGAAATTGAAAGCTGGGTACTGATTGGGAAGATGATCGACAAGGTGTGTTTCTGGGCAGCCATTTCCCTCTTCACCATTGGCACAGTGTGGATCTTCTTAACAGGACACTTCAACCGGGCACCTGACCTTCCATTTCCTGGGGAGAACAAAAGATATGCTCCAAGTTAAAATTTTCCAACATCAATTATTTTAATTAAACCTTTCCAAGGCCCACTGAGCCTCATGCTGTCTTTAAGAGTTGGGCAGCCCCCAGTCTGAAGATGAGGATAACATGAATACATACATACAATCACCATTGTAATGAACTGACTTCATAGGCAGATTTTAGGACTGCACATTTACAGGTTTCAAACCCGTCAAGTGCTTTGTCTATTTTTTATTAGCTTGTAATACACATGATCCATGTTGCACACTGTAGAATAACATACCTGCTAGAGCCTGGATACGTTTTCCTGCATGTACTGTCTTATGTGAAGGAGCTGTGTATGTAATCTGAGTAAGCCAACTCTGAATTGAAGCCTTATTCTGTTTGTACTTACACACAAAAAAATGCTGGGTTGTTTTTTCAACCCAACCGCTGGGTTGAGCCAGTTGGTCAATTTATTTGGGTTATTTTCATGGAGTTGGGTATTCTGAGTACCCAATTTGCAAGGTTATTTATGTTGGGAACAGAGTTATTAGCTAGAGTTATTAGGTTGTAAATTTTATACAGTTTTGTTGGTTTATCGTGGACTACCCAACACATTGGGTAGACGTTTGGGCATTTGAAACCAAGCAAGCACCACCCACTCACCAGATTCATGCCACAACTGCCGAAGCGAGGAGACGTACAAAGCAAGATTTGTTACATTCCCACGATTACTTTACCATATAGATGACTTGATATTATTATATAGACCCTCATTTTGTTGTTAAGATGTAAGTTTATGAAGCACTGTTGTGAACCAGCTTCTGCCTTCAGGAATCGATAGGTAGGTGAGCAAGCTAATAGTTAGCCAACGTTAGTAGCATAAAGTACATCGCCTCAAACGTAGCAAGCTAACACATTAGCTGGATGACTTTGTCACGTGGAGTGGAAACTATCCAAATTGGGTTGTTTTTAACCCAATGTTTTTAAGAGTGTATTAAGCCGCAACAGACTGTGTTTTGCTTCGAATCGGCTGTGAGGCAGCCTGTTCACTATGTCTCTGTTACCTAAAACACTTCCGCATAAGATTTTTCAGTTCCCGAGTTTGGCTATATTTAAAAGATATATTATTCAACTACACTATCCTGCTGTTCTTCCCAGTGAAGTATAGGATTAAGCTCTTCTTGTGCCTCTGGGCTAAAGTGTGAGACACACAATCTGCCTTCTTGAGGCTCCTATTACCTTAAAGAAGCTCATCTCTCTTTTCCTCAATATATATTTAGAAGTCCATCACACACAGGGCAACTCACATGGTGCATTCCAGAAACCAGTGTGTTACTCTTGTTGCTACACAGTCACTCTGCTTATATTATTCACAGCAGTCATTATCATAGTAAACTCAGTCTTTGTATTCAACCTGTGTGAAATGTCTCGACTGTCTGGGTTGCATTTCTTGGAGTTGCCTTTGTTGCTGGATCCATTTCTGTTGAATGAAATTGCCAGACAATGTAGAGTTATGTTGTATATCTCCTGTCTTTGAGTTTTGCATGTGCTGTTGGCCTCTAGCCCCGTCATCCTACTGTGGTCTGAAGGCAGACCTCTCTACTGAAGCCCTGCTGCTGAAGTGGTAAGTCTGCTGTGGGTATAAATACCCCTACACACATAGCAAGGGGCTGCAGGCCTGGGCATGTTGTCACCTGTTCACCTTGCAGTATCCTCTGGTGTCCGTACCTCTCAGGTTTGTATTCTCACAATCACAAACTGAGCATCACACTCAGCATCCCCCAGAAAAAAACAACAACAATCCCAACATGCATAGCTCTTCATAGATCATAGCTTATAGTCAAATAATATGCTTTACAATAACAAGTCTATGTTCTACCTCAGACAAACCCAATGAAATATAACTAGACTCAGCAGCGCAGATAGGTACTGTCTGATGATCATGATGATGGTTATTGTGGTTGACCAAAATGTGACTTGAAGTCCTGGTTTAGTGCCTCTCAGCTGCTGTGTAACCTGAGCCATGGACAGAGACAGCCGCGGTGGGCGACAGCCAGGGTGTTGGGTGGCGTGGGATTAAGGGCTCTTCCTCTCCGTCTTTACTCTTGCTCTCTCAAACTTAATTTTTAAATATAGTGCGGTGCTGGGCAGACGAAGGTCCTGGAACACGATGGCAGGGCACAATTTCTGGATATATTTTGGAGTTGTAACTATTCTGGGGACTCTAATGATTCAGGGTAAGTGGCGCAGTGGCAAACTTTTGGCACATCTTCAGCGGCTGGATGGTTGCCCTCTTCTTTACCAAAATAATCTTCGGTCTGCCATGTATAGGCTGCTCAGAGAGACATCTATCTCTAAAACAAAAAATTAAATTCTCTGGTTGACTTAAAAAAACTTGTTATAATACTTCTGAAAACTTGGTGAATTGCACATGTACTGTTGTAAAATGTTATTTGTGTGTACATTTGAAGTAGTTAAGTAACATATAAATATCTTTCTCTCGTTGAAAGCACGTCTCTAAGCAAATATCTAAGATCTAAGGTATGTGATCATACTGCTGTGAAATGGATAAAAACATGGTTATAGTCTGAGTTCTCTTTTGTGTGCCCATATCTGAACCTCAGCATTGTGAGATTTTGTCTTTGTAATAGGGGAATTTGCCTTAGCATGTTCTCTAGACTAAATCACCTGTACCATTGAGTATTGCACATGCATTCCATTTAATTTCTCTGACAAGTCATTAAGCACAGAGTCATCTGTGCTTTGTCATGAAAACGGCAGTGCAGAAATGTTTGTGGTTGGCATTGATGGGCTTGCACAACAGCAGACCAGACAGTTTGCTCATGCAGTGGAAGCTAAGGGAAAAACAGGGTTTAATGTACATTTGAAAAGCGTGACAAGGCTGTGTTTTAATAAATCTGCAGAATCACCAATGGAAATGAAATGACATTTTTGGATTCATCTCTATGACAAATATTAAAAAACAACTTGTGGTGTTTTACTGGCATTGACAACATTTATACTGAATTGATGTAGAGCAATATTCATGTCATTATAATGGAACAGCCTCCACATTTTGGAATATAATTTTGGACTGGCATCACAACAGGTTAGAGAAAATGCTTAAAGTATGGCTGAGGAAGCCGTGCTTTCAAAACTCAAACTGTGGTTATCCAGATGGAAACTGGAGGGGAATGTGTGTTGAATCATTTGAGATCAGAATCAAAATCAGAATTACTTAATTGATCTCAAACTGGGTAGTTTTGGAATGTGGTGAATGGTATGGTGTTGGATATTTAGTTTGTTGTTTGGTCTTCATTTAGCATTAGATAAACAGAGGATGATGGGTACACACTGCCCTACGACCCTCGACCCCACATAAGGGTTTGTTTTAAAGGGGACTGTGTATTGTAGAAGAGACACAGTCACTCAAGGTGAGCTTGAACCCCAGCCAGCAGTGATGTTGAAATGTTTACCAGAGTGGTTATCTTGTTCTGACCACATTTTGCTGTTCGCTTCATTATGACCTCAAAGTGTCGGGTCAGCTGTGTGACAAAACTTGAACAACAAATCTGACCTACAGCGACCGAATGTTACCAAAGGTTTGATATATCCAACCTGTCTGATAAACACCACAGTCATCATCAATAGTCACACTTTTCAGCATCCCTCTGTAATTACTCTGAGAAAACTTGAATGTCAGCAGCAGAGAGTGATCAAGTAAAAGCATAGTCACCATGCACTGACTGTACTTTGTAACCAGATATAGAATAATACAGCTGATCTGCCTTATGAGGAATAGAGTGCAAGCTGAAGGCACAAGTTTAAAGTGAGTGTCTCTCTCTCTTACTGAAGATTGACACTTTGCTGTTGACTGGGGTTGTGAGAGTTAAAAAATATGCAAGAAAAAAAAAAAGGGTATTGCTTTGAAAATGTACAATTGAACAGTACCATCTTATGGCGGGATCATGATACAGTACCATCCAGGGTTCTGGCAGTGGAGGAAAAGCACAATTGCTGAGAAAATAAGATGGAATATTTTCCAGGTTGCCCTACCTGTTGGAAAAAATTTTAATCTGGTTATCTCCAGATTTCACCCCCCAGAGGACAAAAATACCTAACTTGGACTTCCAGTTGAGGAAATCTTATTTAGGCCTCACTGTATGCATTTGTAGTATACAGGATCTAAAGTTGTGGTAAAAAAAAAAATTATAATAATTTCCCCAGAGTTTTCTTTCAGTGGATAAGATGTGATGTGGTGCAGTCTAGAGGAAAATCTGATACCTTGCTTCCCAAAGAGCCAAGTCTCCTATAACTTACTTGTAACTATAGTGGAGAAAATGTGTCTTCCCAGCTGCACATCCAGTGGGACAAACTTCTGACATGGCGTGACATAAGTGGAGAAAACATAATACTGTGGTTGTGGGAAGGAAAGAGCATAGTCAAATGCCATACACTTGACAGAGAACCAACTGGTTTTAACATTGCCCTAAAAACAAAGTCTAGATAAGTCAAGGTTGTCACTCTGGTCACATTGCAAGACAGCCCAATGTAACCCAACTCCAATGTGAGGTGTACCACAGGGCTCAGTCCTAGATCCCCGACTGTTGCAGATTACAGACTATAGAAAGTTTTAATAATTTCTTTCTCCAAATTATTCACAGCTTCATTTTACATTTGAACCAAGTGAAGCCTTCAGGCTATCTGGGCCTTTGGAGTGTGGACTATAAGAGACTGGACTTCTGGGAAACACTTACAGTTAAATGCAGAAGTACCCATTATTGCTCAAGATAGAGACATTCCAATAAGTATGAAAAACATTGGGCATTTCTCTTCTCCAGTTCATCCCAAATTGCATTGATTAGGACTCATTTTCTGCTACTGTTCAATATTTGAAAGTTATGCTTTGCGGCTCTGGATCAGGCCTCTACTTTAAAAGAAATATCAGCAAATTCAGAACAATTAGTCAACAAGGAGCTTGAGATGGCTGTACTTGCTGTAGTCTCATCTCAAATTCACTACCAAAATCTCTCTTCACCTCCCTTAGCAAGTCAACTCTTAATAATCATCTACGGTCAATACAGAATGCTGCAGCAAGATTACTCACCAGGTCAAACAAATGGTCCACGTCCCTCAAGTATCAAAATCACTTCACTGGCTCCCTGTTGCCTATAGGATCATGTTCAAAATTCTCACCCACACTCTTAGAAATTTACACAGTGAAGCCCCAGAATACCTCACCGAGCTGTTCGAACCACACTCATCAGTTGAATTACTAAAGGTCCAGCTCACATACCTGCTGTCCTTTCCATGGATAACGTTTAAGACTTGGGGTGATCAAGCATTGGTGGCCAATAGCTTCAAACCTACTGAACTCTCCTTCTCCATCACTGCATTCTGCTGACTCTGTTAAGACTTTTAAAAACAACTGGGGGCATTGGAGCCGCATTTGATATAAATTTCAATACTTGATATTTGGAAATCATACAGTCAGCTTGCTGTCTAAATAATAATAAAAAAAAATCAAGCTTAAAAGGTGTAGAAGGTGGTGTGGATCTGTTTACATAGTCTGACATACCGGCCTAGTTTGTTGTCACAGTCGAACTGCATTTAGATAAAAACACAAGGTAAAGAAACTACCTCAATGCTGCATTCTCACACCATATGTTTTTTAATCAGTTCTCACATTCATGGGTCAGATTATGTATTTAACAATAACTAATAGTTAATAGTTGTCAGGCCATTCGGAAGTCAGACATTTCACCACTGTCATCCACAGTCCACTACACCAACTGTCCCATGGGAGAATTATGATAAGAGCTCCAAACTATGTGACATTCATGCGCAAGACTGAACCTGGCAGACTTGGAAATGAATTGAACATAGGAGTTGACATATTCACTGCTCTGTTGTATCTGTTACTGTCACCATTTTAATCTTACAATGATATTGATGATTTTGTGGATGACCTGAAAGTGACACAGAGTCCTGGCTTAGAGCGACCCAGCTGCTGTGTAACTTGAGCTGTGGGTAGTGACAGTTGGCAGGGAAAGGGGCTAAGTGTCTGCAATAACCTCTGCTTTTCTCCCTCTCTTCGTCTCTTCTGAAGTTCATACTGAAAACATGAGAAAATCCCAGGGCTGCAGTGTGATACTTAACAGACTCCAAGACAGTCTTTAACAAACATTGGACTGGCTAAAAAAAGCCTGGCTAAGTTTTTTTTTTCTAAATGATTTTGACTGCCACACATTATCCCCCAAAAATGTACATAAACCCATACTATTTTTCATCTTTCTTGTCCATGCAGTTCATTGTAATGAGGAGAAACTTCTGCTCAAAGACCTGTTCCAAAACTACAACAAAAATATCCGCCCTGTTGTTCATCCTGAAGACAAAGTGGAGGTTCAGATCAAGCTAACCCTCACCAACCTGATCTCTCTGGTATGGACTTAACCTTTTAATGTTAATTTTTTATTCTTCTTTTTCAAATTTGAGTATCATTTTTCCTGTTGAATGGAAAATATGTATAACTCTTACAAAGGAGCATGACCACAATTCAGCATCATGTTTACAGAGCTGTAGCATAGATCATTATTCTGGCCAGACCTTTAATCAACTGAGCAGTCCACTTCTAATTTTATTCTACTTGTTCTTCTCTTTTATGACAGAATGAAAAAGAAGAGACTCTCACAACCAATGTGTGGATTGAGATTGTGAGTGTTCCCCCTTTTTTGTTTGGTTTGCACAAATCCTGGCGTGACTGTTTTTAGACATGTCTTTTTTTGCCAAAAAGACTTGGTTTCTGTCTCAGTTTCAGCCTTCAGTCATGTCTTGTTGACCTCTCTCTCAAATGTCACTTGCAGCAATGGGCTGATTATCGTCTCGCCTGGAACACATCTGAATATTTTGGCATTAGCGTAATTCGTGTCCCGTACAACACTGTTTGGCTTCCTGACATTGTGCTTGAGAACAAGTAAGACAGGACAAATCAACTCATAAAATTATCGCTGCATGAAGGGAAATCAAATCTTTTCATTGTTGATTATGTCTCTGAATTTGTCCTGTTTAAACTGTTTTTGTTTTCTATCCTAAATCACTGCAGCATTGATGGGCAGTTTGATGTGGCCTACTATGCCAATGTATTAATCGACAACACTGGTTGGATGTACTGGCTGCCACCTGCTATCTATCGCAGCACTTGTGCCATTGAGATTACCTACTTTCCATTTGATTATCAGAACTGCACACTAGCATTTAGGTAACTAGAATTAATGTTATTTTTAATCAGCAGAATTGAGAAACATCCAAGCTATTAGTATTTCTTCTCTTATATTGTCTCATGTGCATTCACCTCTAGATCCCAGACATACAGCGCCAGAGAAGTGGAACTCATCTTAGCTGTTGGAGAGACAGGTGAAACTATTGAGTGGGTGGACATTGACCCTGAAGCCTTTACAGGTAAAGTACACAAAGTCCATATTTAACACACACACAAACACACACTCCTTTCTAAGCTTAATGTGTTTTCAAATCTCAGAAAATGGTGAGTGGGCCATCGTCCATCGTCCAGCACGTAAGATGATCAACACACGGTATTCCCCAGATGACCTGGAGTATCAAGAGATCACGTTCAACATAATCATCCAAAGGAAGCCCCTTTTTTATGTCATCAACATCATCCTGCCCTGCTCCCTCATCTCTTCACTGGTCGTACTGGCATACTTCCTTCCAGCACAGGGTCTGTAAGCCATGTGTATTTTCCTGCAATGATGTTACACTGATCTTTTAAGGGCTGTTATACAGCACCAAGTTTTAGAGTGTGTTTTATTAGCTTTTTTCCATAAGAAACTATGACAATAACCACATTGGAGTAAACCAAGTAAATTTGATTTTATTATGTTACTTAATTTTGAAGCCAGGTTTCATGATATTTTGTTCAGTTATCATTTTTCAAAAGATTTATAAAATATTCCAAGCTAGCATTGTTAGCTGCATGTTAGGTTCCTGAGCTCAAGAGCACAAAAGGTATGTGCGACTTAGCAAGTGTGGTGATTTATGTGATGTGGATCTCTGTTCTCCTAAATCTCTGCTATCCTCTCCACAGCTGGTGGACAAAAGTTGACTGTGTCCATTTCTGTCTTGCTGGCTCAGACTGTCTTCCTCTTCCTTATTGCTCAGAAGGTCCCTGAGACATCTCTATCTGTTCCTCTCATTGGCAAGTGAGTCAGAGGGATCTCTGCTGCCATCTGCTGGATTTTGTTTTTCTTTTCAGTTCAAACAGTTTGAGTCTCTACTTCAACAAAGGTCTCCCCTTATGCCTCCCTCAGGTACCTGATCTTTGTTATGTCTGTGACAACTCTCATTGCCACTAATCAAATTGTGGTGCTGAACTTCTCTCTGCGTAGTCCCAGCACTCACACCATGTCTCACAGCATCAAGCATGTAAGTACATTCTGTGCAGCTGAGTTACATTTGTCAATCCCAAAAGTTGTTCATGTAAAGTAACTGAGATTACTGTAACTGCCTCCTGCAGCTATTCCTGGAGATGGTACCTCGCTTTCTAGGCATGTCCCCACTTGTAGATGACAGTGAGGTGACAACGGAGATGAATGGAGTGAGGGAACGGCGTCGCAGTTCCTTTGGCCTCATGCAGAGAGCAGAGGAATATGTTCTGAAACAACCTCGCAGTGAAATGATGTTTGACAAACAGAAAGAGAGGCATACTCTCAAGGGATCGATTGGTAAGAAATCTCTTTGTGTAATCAAGTACTAGGTTCTGACTTTCCTTTAGGCCTCAGTCTGATTTATATACATGTCTGCAGAAGTACTTGGATCAATATGTCATAGAACTAATTGACAGATAATTCCTTCATTCAGTTTGCCATCTCTTTGATAAGCGACCCTTTGTTTGTACATACTGAGACTGTATAATCTTTCACTCCCTATTATTTCCCCTTTTCACTGTCAAAGATGTCTACCATGGATATCCCTTTTGCATATTGAGATCTAACTGTCAGCATCCTTCCCTCTAGTGGATAATATTGACGTCAGCAGCACTGCCAACCTCTATAAGAGTTTGGCCCAGGCTGCACCTGAGATTAAGCAGTGTGTGGATGCCTGCAACTTCATCGCAGAGAGTACAAGACAACAAAACGATATTGGATCTGTGAGTGTTACTTTCAGCTGTATATGCTCGACCAACAGTTTGCGTGTAGTATTATTCTGCCAAGCAGTCTTATGTATAATGATCTGGACAATTACTGGTTTCAGTCAAACTTTGATTTTAATTTTCAAATTTTGTCTTACCTTTTTTTTTATTAAAGGAAATTGAAAGCTGGGTACTGATTGGGAAGATGATCGACAAGGTGTGTTTCTGGGCAGCCATTTCCCTCTTCATCATTGGTACAGTGTGGATCTTCTTAACAGGACACTTCAACCGGGCACCTGACCTTCCATTTCCTGGGGAGAACAAAAGATATGCTCCAAGTTAAAATTTTCAAACATCAATTACTTTAATTAAACTTTTCCAAGGCCCACTGAGCCTCATGGTGTCTTTAAGAGTTGGGCAGCCCCAGTCTGAGGATGAGGGCTTTAAATACAGAGATTCAACAGTTATCTGTCTTTATATTCACAGCTCAGCCTTTACTGACAGACAGATGGGCAGAAGAAGGATTTTGTTTAAATTTGCAAGTTTTTTCTTCTAATCTAAGGTCTTGGGATCCATGCATTGAACAGGATGACGTGGTCTGAAAGAGTTAAGCACCACTGTCATTGTCTAAAAGTTATACAGAATACAAACTTGTATTGTAGAATAACATACCTGCTAAAGCCTGGATAAGTTTTCCTGCATGTACTGTCTTATGTGAAGGAGCTGTGTATGTAATCTGAGTAAGCCAACTCTGAATTGAAGCCTTATGCTGTTTGTACTTATTAGATCTTTTTGAGATGACTCAGACAAAGATTGTCTTAATATGTCATGCCCTGTTTTTTTTTTTTTTTAATAAATATTTTATTTTGTGCATCACGCCTTTTTGAAATTAATTGATCAAAAAGTGTTCATTTGACGAACTACACATAACAGTTGGAAGTGTTTAAAAAACATTAAGAAATTGGAGCAAATGTTAAAGTTGTTGGGTTTCAATATCTCTATTGTTTTCAAACCTTGCATTATAATTTGTCCCCCAAACAGAAAATACTCAGATACATGTAATATGGAGTCACAGCAGCACCATGGTTAAATCTACCTCTTCTGCTGTTATTCAAAGATATTTATTCCTTTATACAACTTAAATCCCAAAAAGTTGGGATGCTGTGTAAAATGTCATTAAAAACAGAGCAAAGGCTTTGATGGCTTGAAATCATTTTAACTTTATTTTCAAATGACAACTCAAGATAGGTGGCACAAAAGACGAAAAGATGATATCAAGTGAGATAATATATCCGTTGTTGAAAATGAAAATTGTTGTTTCATGAAAAAAAAAGTGTTCATTTTAAATTTGATGTTTGCAGCATGTTTCAAAAATTCATAATTGGAATAACTACTCTAAGTCAGTAATGTGCTAGTGTCAGTCATTATAAAGCTGCAATACTTTTGATGTAATTTATTGTGTCTTAACACCTCCATGTGGTGCAAAATTGTACTACAACAATGTACACAAGTATTAAACCAGAATTTATTTACCTGACTTCTTTTTGCTTGCCTATCAATTATTTTACCAGCACCATTGTCAAACTTCTCCTCTCAGAAATACCCTTATTATAGACAGCCCTTTCACACAATTTTATATTTTTTACACCTTGCTTCAAGGTACACAAACTCCTTTAGAGGAAGAGGACAATTACTGTTATGAATACTACCTCATAGAACCATGAAAGGACCTTAGCAGAGGAAATAAGAAAAGACCCCCACCTTCTGGGAGTGTTTCGTGTAAAAAGGAAGTTGATTATTTGAAGTTATTAGCAAGTTTCACAATAGAAAGAAACAAAGGGTCAAAGGGATAAACCTGGAGCAGTAAGTCTGAATTAATTGCTTTTAGGTCTTTATTAGTTAAAGGTCTCTAAAAAGGCCAGGTCGTCGGTAACAATGTGATCAAAGAACCTGAAATTTAATGTTTATGCCTGTACAGCTTATTTAGTGAATGTATTAAAAGCTTTTGAAGTTTACAGATCCGTTATTTCGGTTGTCTGGCGTTATCTTTCTAATGTTCATTATTATTCAGCCCTCAGAAACTTAAACCCATCGAAAAAAAATAGCTGATATGATGTTAAAACGGATACTCTGCGCTGAACCGTTGAAGTCTGACCGTCTTGAAGTTTTTATACAGTGTAGCCTGTTTGCCTATAACAGCAGGAAACATGCAAATCTTTGAGATTGAGCCAGCCCCTGCTGGGTTAAATTTGCTTATGCACATTATCAGTGTGGCTCTGGTTTAAACGTGGATAGTTTTAAACTTTTTTTTACAAGTGTAATAACCCATTCTCTAAATGTTTAGTGTTTCGGGTGAAATGTAACTGTCAGTTACACTTTCTCTCAGCTGCTAAATTTTCAAAGATATTCATCAAAAACGACAAAAGCAAAGTAAAAATTGATTCAACTACAAATGGCGCTACATGTACTTCCGGTGTGTCTTATTTTATGCAGTATTAAAAGCTTTTGAAGTTTACGTCCGTTATTTCGGTTACTGGCGTTATCTTTCTAAGTTCATTGAGTCACTTTACTAAAATAAAAACCGAATTAAACCCATGAAAAAAAATAGTTTGATGTTAAAACGGATACTCTGCGCTGAACCGTTGAAGTCTGACCGTCTTGAATTTTATTTTGAAAGGCTTAACCAGAAGTTAAGCGGTATGCCTAGATATCGCTGACCAAGTAGCAGTGGCCGTGCTGGGTCTTCATGTCTGCACATTCCTGTGTTTGTTTACCTGAATGGAGATCAGTTGGGACTTGTCAGGGACATTTGTTTCACGACAATGCAACCGCTCCAATAAATGAAACCCCCACTCAAAGACTATCTACAGTCGAAGCTGCTAAAGATAGAAAAAACACACTAGTTCCACGACATAAATACCACGTGATTTCCTTCAAAACTCGCATTGCAGCCACAAAACTATGAGTGCTTATCACCCCCTTCCTTCCGTCATAAAGCTGGAACATTGATGATATTCCTCGTCAGTTTTCCTCCATACTGTCCCACTGGACACGAAATGGGTGGGACTAAAGAGTGCATCATCTACGGGGAATAGTACTAAACTATCCTCTTAGAAAACACTGACTGGAATACGATGAAACCTTATTTGTAACCTGAATGTATATTGTACCTGTTTGTGGAAGAGCTGCGTGTGCTGAGCCTGGCTGGTGGTAAAACTGAGAGTAAGTACATTTACAGGCCTAACTTTGTCGCATATTTCACTCCCGTGTGTGTGTGTGTCTGAGCTGAGGTAGCGTTACCGACCGCAAGAAGAATACCCAGCTGCAGATTTCCTATTTCACCCCACTGAGGCACCAATTCTTGAAACACCGTCGGTATGATGTGTAAAAGTTGCTGGCACCTTCATCCTTTAACATTTGTGGTGTGATTTGGTGGATTTGTGTGTAGACTCATTGAGGAATGTGGCGTTGTAGGAAACCAGGGTATGGGTGGAGACGACAGCGCTCTGCTTTCAAAATTTTCAGCCCTGACGGAGTAACCTTCATGTCCCAAGTGTTAAAAGGACTAAACTACTAAAATGTTGTCTTTAATGGTACAAATGATGGACTGTGCTCTTTGTAGTGTTGAGGAAGATGGAGCAGTAACATAGTGTAGTATGATCCTTGATGAAACTTCAATTCACTTTCTAAAAGGTGGTAAAGATTTAAGTTTCCCCATAATGAATCCTGTACACATTATTATGTTGTTGCCACTGCTTTCAGGTGACTGTAATGGGCTAAAACTTAGTAAAACGTTTAATAAAAAAAAAGTTCCTGTTTTTGACGACTATTGTGGGCACTAGGGGGAATCTACAGGGCACCAGCACATGCAAGAGTTGACTCAGCACCGTTGTTTAGTCATGTAGGAATTTATGACAGATATAACATCCTGTCATTCGGTTGCAAGTTTGAGGCTGGTGCCATTTATAGGTCCTGTGCATATATTTTTTAAAGGTTTGGAACAAAACTTTTTCTTACAAGTAGAAATTGAAAAGTAACTCCCTTTTTGGTCATTATTACTCTGTACCTTTTGACCCCTTGAGGCACACACAGGAAAAAAATAATCCTGTCTATTTATTTAGGTTCATAAAGTAGTCTTCTTGCATTAGGAAAAAAATAAACAGGGTTCAATATACTTGAATTTAGTAGCTCAATGTCTAATTAATCTGTATCTTGGAGATTTGGAAAGATACTCTCCTCTGCAACAAGTGGCCGTATTGTAAAAAGCAGCTTGTTACCAGAAGGCAAATGTGCTTTTACTGCCTTTTAAAGGTCTCATCTTGCAGTGATTATGTAAGGGGGGGTAATCAGTCAATATCCCCTTGTGTCACTGCTGGGTGTGGTTAATAAAGGTGAGACAGACCGATGTCAATGTTGTACTTGAAACTTAAAGCAGAGGATGCAAGCAAAACAAGGCTTAAGTTACTGTTTTATACTTATACTATATGTGTGTGGTGTTGTCAGGTGGCTTTTGCACTCCTACTTTGTTCTAATCTAGGTTTTGATTTGTGGGAAAATTTAGACATGGCGATAGTTTGTTCCTAGTGTCCCTGTCTTTTTAAATTTCTTAAACTGCGTTATTTTTGTGTTAGCCAGGTAAAAGTTTTTGACCAACTCTAAGTCTCCAAGCTTGAAAAATTCTCTTCCAACATCAAGAGGCTCTGAAATTGAAATGCACCTGGTATTGGCATGCACATCTGCTTGCAACTCTGAAACAGTCAACACCACTGATACACACAGAAAGATTTATTATGATAACATGTGGCTTTGCTTTCAGTTATGGTTCTGGCTACCTTGGCACATGTTGTAGAGGACCCAGTGTGGGTGTACTGTAGAATTTCACAGGTAGGATGATGTCTATAGTTTGGACCAAGATTCATTTCAACAAGCGAAAAACAAGAAAATCGTGTGACTCTATTGATGGGTAAACATAACATGTTTCTAGATAATTACACTTTCCCCGTGGACTATTAGAAAAAAAATGTTGTTTGATCAGTATTTAGTTTTGCCATGATGGTTTTGTACAGCATGTAATGTATGACCTGGAGAAGGCCTGAACAGAAATAAAGACTATCACTTTAAGTTTTCATGGCACTTAACAGCCCACAGAGTGTGTTTGGTATAATAATGTTTGCCCAACATTAACATTCAGCATATCTATCAACAAACAGTAAAGAGTGAGTTAGAATTACAGTCTAAATGGCCTGAGAGATTCAGGATTGTGAATGAAAGTTACTTGGGTAAAATACAAAAGGAGACAGAGGAATTGAACGGAACTTCTCAGAAATCTGGGAAACATCTGGTGAAGCTCAGTCTCAACGGGAATTCAATAAGCACTGCTTGTACAAATGATTTAAACTTAAAGAAGTCTTGTGCTGCAGCTGTGCAGCCCTTAAGCTCTGGAGAAGTAAAATCAACACAACTACAGGAAGAAATGTATTTGCTATGATGAAAAACTTTGAGTCGTTTTAGCTGAAATAATGATGCAAAATATTCATCCAATAATTTGGCCAATCTGTATCATTAAATTTATAAAATACAAGGGACAGTCTCCTGTCCATAGGCTGCTTGCACTCATCTCAGCGTGTGTCATAGTCTGGATGAAACCTGATTGGCTGCATTCCTAACAATTGCTAAATAAGTAAAGTTTTTTTGTAGAATCGGTCTAAGGTATGTACAGTGTTAGACTTCTGCCAAAATGCTGATACTTTTAAACTTGAGTTGGCTGCTACCAGTACCAATCCACCATTCACTTGACAAAGTTTGCATCTTCCAGCACACTAAGTGGCTGATTATTTTCAATAATGCTTTCAATGATTTTCTTGTCAAGCTCCTTTAGCTTTGGGCGGCTGCTGTATTTCATGGCAATGTCTGAACGACTGGAGTAGAGGCTGCTGACAAGGTCTTGCAAGTGCTGAAGCTTTTTCATTCTTACTTTTCAAAAACTCATGGTCTCTGTTCAGAATGATGGGTCTTGAGGTCCACAATTAAACTCATTGGGTTAGAAAGGTGTAGTTTTGCTCTTCCTCCTCTGACCGGTCCTTTGCGAGCTTTGGAAATTGCTATTTTGCTGCCCAAAGAGTTCAAAGTACTTCCATGTAGCTGACATGTTGAAGCCTGTTGGAATGTATCAGCTGTCAGAGGCTATTCAGACCTTGTATCAACATGTGATGTGCAGTGATACGGACACAAGTGACCAGCTTGAAGTATGTGCATTCACACTCTGCATTAACCATGGGTCTCCAGTCATCAGATCTTACTCTCTCCCACTTCAGATACGGAGTAACACCTTAGAAGAGCTCTCTCTGTTAGACTTATCCAGGCTTCAGGTGATTGATACTAGATGGATATTGGGGTTAGTGTCGCCTAGCACACATAGGTGTACGCACTGCCAGACCAATGCGGATTAGTGTCTCCCAGTTGGGTGATCATATCTCAGCATGCATTGACGAGCATTCATACATAGACTCAAAGCTTGTCACTTGCAATCAGATCACCCAGACCTGCATGATTAATGTGTCTCCCGGTGGACTGTAACCTATATATTAACAGAAAGTTTGATATATGACAAAACCAATCATTTACTTTTTAAACTGTGTTTCTGCAGTGATATGATGCAAATGATATTGTGCATTTTCAGTGTAGCCTGCTTGTTCATCGTTCAAAGTGAACAAGCAGGCTACTTACTACTGATATTGTCTTCACCAGAGAAACAGGAACACGTCAGACAGCTTTCAGTATAAGGCTATTTTTCTTATTATTACATACTTGTTATGGTGAAGATACATTGAAAAAGCCTATTGAGTGTTACAGCCTATACCAGGACTCATTTAAATGGTGTTCTTCTATGATGGATCAGTGCCATGAGCTGGATTAAGGGCTAGTTAATGTCTCGACAGGGGACTTTGTTTAGCTCAACTGTATCCATACATAAAAAAAAATGAAAGTGTACCTTTGAAGCACTTGACCATTTGTATGTGCTAAATGATGTCAGAATGTCAGATTGATTGTTGTATTTCAGTCACTTGAGACTTGTCCTCTGTTTTTAGTGCCACTCCTTCAGTATTTAGATGCTGCCAATAGCCTTTGGCCAGTAGACAAAAAGCGACGTACCCACCCAGTGTTAAGCTTTGCCCCTGCCTTAACCTGCTCCAAACTACTGAGCCGTTTGAAATTTTCCCTGAGGGTATTCTTCACAAGTAACTTAAAACGCATGTATTTATATATCATGTATATTTTTTATTGTCATATTATCAAAAGTAACAATAAATTGTCGGCCTCTTCTCAACTTAATCCAGTAGTGCCTTTAACAGGTGGGAGCATTTAATTTTGAGTTTGGTTCTCAGACGTTCGTTTCCTATTTTCACTCCCGGACACGCGCGCTCTTGGCCAACACTCACACAAATACACTTTGTCCCTTCCCTTTCCTCCTTTCGTTGCCCAGGAAACATCCAGCCATTCAAAGATATCTGCCCACACACTACACAAAAGGGTTCACACACACACCCTAATCCCTCCGTGTGCTGTGTCCTACACTTCTTGTATGTCAGTTTTGTATGTCACGCAGTGGATGAGCTGATCAACAGGTAAACAACCCAAGATGCCTGCAGTGCCTTTTTACTCTTTGTGTCAGTATTCTAAGAGTAGTACTTAAAAAAATGACGTAATCTTTGTTGAATAGTGAGAAACTGAGTTGTTCTTGAATGCCTCTGCTTGTGTAACCCTGATACGTTGCTCTCCTCAGGGATTAGATTCGCTTCATAAAGCTGCTTGTGCTGTTTGATTATTTCACTAACTTGTCAGATTCTGCACCTAGCCGTGTTACCATCAGTCTGCATCTGACTCTATTTTGGCTCTTTTGACTGCAGCAGCATGTTACAGCTGCTATTTCTTTTCCAACTGCAGTTTCTTCATCTAGAACTCACATTGCCATTAATCATTAAGTCTGAGACGCAACAGCAGAAGTTAAGAATTAAGATGTGACCAATTTCCCATACACTATGGTTTTGAGAGTGCAAGATATATACAAACTTGTACTGACTTTAGATGTGACATTTTCCTCTCCATATGAAATAGTTGAACTCACAAAGTATAAATAGTATTTAATGATTTTCCCTACAGTTAAGTCAAAATTGGCCAAAGACGCAAAAACATAAGTACTTTCTGCTGCTTTTGTTTAGTTGAAATCGTATCAGATTAAAAGTGTCAGTTGTAATGTGTATAAACAGAACGGTTTCAGTTCTGCCATTCAAGCTGCAGCTCCACCGTGTTTACTACACTGTGTATGTTCAGTGGTAAGGAAACATAAAACTCCCTACAGAATATACAGCCCTCTTCTCCTTCGCCTTTGCAGAGCAGCTGCTATTTGCATCAGCGGAGCAATGGCCAGTCCAGAGGATGTGATCGAGCCAGCGGCTCTAAGCTCTACGTTCCAAAACCTGGGAAGAAGACGCTTTATGCATGACACACACAACCTGACTCCAGATGAGATAGATGGCCTCATGTCAAGTAGTGGTAAGAAATGTGTCTTTTTTTTCTCACAAGATGAAAGTAAACATATGCGCTGCTAATAGATGTAACTTAACTCCATCAAAATGCTCTTACCCACCAAACCACAGACGGCCGGCCTTTTCTGGTGGTGCATCACCTCCCAGAGCTGAAAGAGGAAGGTGTGCCCTACTTAATGCCTGGTACTCCAGTTACATGCAGAGTGGACAACACAGAGAAATACACTACACGCTCAAAGGTTCACCTTTCAACCTGCCTATGATATGTTTATTTCAGATGTTATTCAGATGGAGATGGGGGGTGGTAGCCACATGTTGATTTGCTTTACACTGAACATAATTTAGGTGTAGATGCAGAGTGAGGGTAAGGTTATGGCAGAAATTAAATAAGTGGGGGATTTGTTTACATGCCTCATTTGAACATTTGCACTTACAAATAAGCACATAAGATGTTTTATGGTTGTGTATTATCCGGTGCTGACCTGTTGAAAGCATCACATGCTGCATTTTTTCACTAAGAAACACACTTAAGAATGTACAGGGATTAGTATCAGCCAATTTAAAGATGGCTGGCTTAGCTTAGTCAGTTTAAAGTTCTCTGCTTGTCTTTGTACCTATATGCATCTAATAAACACAACAAAGTGATTATCTTTTCAATCTGTAGTTAATTTATGATTTGTGTGATTGATAAATAAGCAACTCAGTATCCAATGTTTTTTATACAATGGAACAATATCCTTCCAGGTCCATGTGGGCACCCTGTACACTGTGCGACTAACACACGGCCACTTCCATTGGACGGTAAAGAGGAAGTACAAGCACTTCCAGGAGCTGCATCGAGACCTCTACAAGCACAAAATGATGCTGCACTTGCTGCCTATTGGGAGGTTGGTGTACCCATCTGTTTGTCTTAATGATGCAAATGAACTCCTCACTCTTGACAGGCGTGCAATGGAAATATGAGTGATGGGCTGCTGAAAGTTTTTATTGTCAGATTTCTACAACACAGAGCGGTTTGAATATTCAAATTCCTCTCATAGGTTTGCAAAGGACAGGCAGCAGCTGAGAGCCATGTCAGAAGAAATGCCCAGCCTGCATGGGACTGAACGTACCCGAAGGACCTCCAGCAAAATGGTATCACTCGTACTAATCAGATACATAATACATAAGTGTTTGGTGTCTTAAATTTCCCTTTGGGGATCAATGAAATTCTTCATATCTTATTCACAGCACTTATTTTTGGAGAACTATGAGCCAATTTTAGAATTATGAACTACATTATACTTATTGTTTTTGTACAATGACTTCTGTACATAAAAAAAGAGAAATGGGGTCTTAGATATAGAGATAAAAAAAGAAATGATGGAGGTAAATGATGTCAGTTTGTTGAGAATAATTGGAGACCTACAGATCGAATTTGATAAACATGCTAATCAAATTTCGGAAAACAGCGAGTGCAGCCTAAAAGGTTTCATTCATTTCTCTTTACACCTTTTATTTAGTTGTTTTTTTAATTAATTGATCCACAAAGTCAAAGAAGGGAGACAAAATATAGACTGAATATTGGTTGGGGGCGTAAATTTGAAAATGATGTACATGTTTGATTTCAGATTCTTCAAAGAGTCACAAAAACTGTCCATTCCTCCCATTACTAAGTAAAGATTACTCCTTGAAGCCTTTAAAAGAGAAGTAATCCTTTCCATTGCAATGATCTTCTTAACTATGTCCCTTCAGTCACTTTGGGGGGGCCAGGATTGAACCATTTCCTTGTCATAGCTTTTTCATAAGCATCAAACAAATGACGCTATTTACACGAGTTTTACATGATTAGATACGTCATCACCCAAAATCTTACTCATGGTTAGACATTTATTTGTCCACAACGTCTTTACTTCTGGACTCATCCAAAAATGTGGGAGCGGTTAGCGTCTTTGTGCTCACACCATCTCAAACGCTGTTTTTGAAACACATTATTTTCATGTATTTAAATGACTGTATGTAGATTTGCTCTGTTCCCATCAAAAGAACTCAAAATTCACTCTCATTTATTGTTTGTCATTCATTGTGAAGTACTTTTTTTCATCAAGTTGCATTTAAAACTTTGTAACTTTACAGTATTTAAATATAACTTGGATTTTCTTCTGTCGTATCACAGAAATACCTGGAGGAGTACCTGAACGGTCTGCTGGATAATGTGTTCTGTCGGAACGATCACAGCATGGTAATAACTCTAAAAGCTCACAAACACATACCCCAAAGTAAACGTTGTGTAGCTGAAAGTGTTTTCTTCTCTTCCTCTTTTAGCTGGAATTCCTCTCTGTGGGCGCTCTCTCCTTTGTCACCGATCTTGGACCTAAAGGCTTGTAAGCAAACCTCTGGAGATTGGTGTGCTGCAAGTAGAAATTAGGAAGGGGATGTGTGTGGGTGAGATTTGTTGTGTAACATGTGTGACTTGCTTTCAGGGAGGGACCCATCTTCAAGAGGTCTGGGGGTCACAGGATTCAAGGCCTGAACTGCATTGGCCATCATCAGTTTTGTTTCCGCTGGTCACGGCGCTGGCTGGTGGTGAAAGACTCCTTCTTGTTATACATGGACCGAGACAATGGCAGCATCAACTTTGTGCTGCTGTTCGACCCTGAGTTCAAAGTGAAAGTTGGCCGTGCTTACACAGACACCAAATATGGTGTCTGCATTGAGAACTTTGCTCGGTGGGTCTCCTGTGTTTTTGTTTGTTCACTCGGAGCTTCAGTATATTGCTGATATTTATGCCTGGGGTTATGTTGTGTTTATGATTCATACCTGGTCTGTTTGCTGTTCTTTCAGGAGTCTGATCATCAAATGCAGCAGCTACAGACAGGCTCATTGGTGGAGTCACGAAATCAACCGACTGGCAGAAACCTGTGACTTTCTCAAACTGCAACGCTTTGAAGGCTTTGCACCACCACGGGACAACACACTCACAAAATGGTCAGATATATTGTGTGCTTTAGATTAACAACTGTGTACCTTAAGACGTGATCCCCAGCTTCTAAACTTTTATGGTTCATGGATGTTACTTGAAGGTACGTGAATGGAAGTGGCTACTTTGCAGACCTGGCTGATGCACTCGAACAAGCAAAGGAGGAAATCTACATCACAGATTGGTGGTAAGTGCCAGCAATACGTTCAAGACATCATACCTTTGTTTGAAGTTACTTTCTTCTGTCAACGATGAGGAGATTTTTGCAACCTTATTTTCTCCCAGGCTCAGCCCTGAAGTGTTTCTAAAGAGACCTGCAATAGAGAACTACTGGCGCCTGGATCAGATACTCAAACGCAAAGCGGTAGGGCTGCTCTCTGTTTTGTTAGTTTCTTTTTTTGAATAACTACATGAACTCGCATCAAAATTTTAATACAACCGTGAGTCTTTTGACTGTTTTCTGCAGGAACAAGGAGTCAAAGTGTGCATACTGTTGTACAAAGAGGTGGAGCTTGCACTTGGCATAAACAGTGATCACAGCAAAAGAACTCTCATGAATATGCACCCAAACATCAAGGTGGGTCACGTGTCTCCACATCCTTTGATTTACAAGTCATGGGAATAAAATGGTCTAAGGCCTCATGTTTAAACCATTAATTTTGTCCCCTTTTTTCATTAGGTGATGCGACATCCTGACCACGTCTCCTCTGTGGTGTTCCTGTGGGCTCATCATGAAAAGATGGTGGCCATTGACCAAACAGTGGCATTTGTGGGGGGGATCGATCTGGCCTTTGGGAGGTGGGATGACAGCCTGTACCGGTTAACCGACCTGGGTTTGACAGAGAAAGTTGCTGGTGTGACAGATGAGGCCCCCAAGCTGGATGTCGTGGTAAGGAAGTTTTTATTCTGGTATTTCTATGTCTTTTATCTTGTATTTATCATATTTCTAAACCAGTGCATAGAATTGTCTCCTCACTGATGGAGAATGACTCTTTGATGTCTCTGTTAACTAGGACAGTGGTGTGGCTGATGGTCAAAACCCCCCTGAACCAGATAAACAGGCAGAGCAGGACCCCGGGGATCTGACTGGCAACACTAAATTGTGGCTTGGCAAAGACTACAGCAACTTTATCAGGAAAGACTGGGTGCAACTGGACAGGCCGTTTGAAGGTGAATTATCTAAATCTTCCTCAGTATCTCCGTCATACTGAGCGTCTCTGTGCAGGGAGCTCAAAGGATTGTTCTCTGTATTTTTCCAGATAACATTGACCGTTTGCAAGTCCCTCGCATGCCGTGGCGCGATCTGTCTGCAGCGGCTCATGGCAAAGCTGCCAGGGACGTTGCCCGTCACTTCATCCAGCGCTGGAATTTCACCAAGGTTCGACCCAAAGGAAATGATCTGTCCGTTTGAAGCTGCCTAGATTTTACTGTCATAGTTTGCTTAATTTTATAAACATCCTCTTCCTTTTTACACCAGAGTTTTGAAAATGATTGTGTGGATATGCAGATTCACTCAGTGGATTTCTCATACTCGTCCTGTCAAGTATTCTATTTTTCGGGGCAAACACAATCACAAAGTTGATTTTTTTTTTAATCAAAGGTGGGGTAGGCAGGATCTGAAGAGGTGCCAGTTTTTGGGAGAAATCTTGAATGTAAACACTACCCCTCCCAACCAGTTTTCCCCTCAGCTCCTCCTCACCCCGCCCACAAACAGACGCTCCTGCTTCAGATGTAATGCAGATAAATACTTCAGATAATTACAAATGGGGCCCAGTCAATGTGAAAGTAAAAAGCATTGGTGCTACTGTAGATGCCAACAGACTACCAGCAAACACAATGTTTGCAGGACTTCTAAAACTACGATAAAGTGACATAGTCCAGGACCCGAGGTAAACAGTTTAGTGACGCTACAACACGCAGCAGGTCCTGTTTGAAAAGAAACACTTCTGCTACATACACTTGGCTTACTTTGTTAAAGCAGTTTACCTGTCCAGCAGAAAAGCTACAGGGTCCTTGAGATCCCGAAGCGTCCTCCATAATTTTATGTTGACCCAGCTTTTTAGCTCTTGTCCGGTCTACCTCCTTTCTAAGCGCCTGTTATTCCGCCAGTGTCTCTGATATTTACTTCATTTTCTTGCTTGTGTTGGTGGTCGTGGCCAAAGGAGGATTCAGACAATTTTCTGTACTTTCTGGTTGGTTTGTACTGCTCGATATTGTAGCACCCTAACTTTGTTTGGGCTCCTGAACGTTATTCGTGGACCATGCCTCACAACATGAGAAAGCAGCGTCCGCCTCAAAACCAATCAGCACCAAGAAGCAGTGACTGCCTTACAACCAATCAGGTTGGGGGAGGCGGAGAATGGGTTTGTTTACAGTCAGAAAGAGTGGCCCACTCAAAAATACTAAAATGTTGACTTCACAGACATAACAAAACACAGCGATATATTGCTAAATGTCATCAATAACTAATAGCTATTGACTGATATTAAAAGCTTTTGTGTATATACACCACAAAAAAGATGCTTCTTTAACGGGACCCTGCCTACCTCACCTTTAAGTTAAAAAATCACAAAAATTGTAATCATCAGATTTCCCTGTAAAAAATAGACTGACACTTGTGGCTGCCATTTAAAAGTTGTAGGCCACTGTCCACAGTCTCTTGTCACTCTTGGATTTATTTGCCACATTTATGTCCATGTGGTTTGGTATTCTGGCTGTAATAACTTTGCTTAAACATTAAAATAAGCCCTTTGTGGAAAAGCAGAGATCATCAGAAAGGTCAGTAATCTGCTTGTTTGTCTCTTCCAGATCTTCAAAAACAAGTACAAGGATGACTTCTACCCTTACCTCCTACCCAAGTCTAACAGTACCGCTGACAACCCCTCATATACCGTTCCTGGCTCCACAAAGGCCAAAGTGCAGGTATTTATGCACACATATTCACCAAGGACCATGTTACAATGTGTGTAACACCTGCATGAACAGTAGAAAAAAAATTTGCATGCTATTTCATGCAGTATAAAACACATCAGCATCTTCACAGTATTTCACATTGTGTTCTGCTTCTGGTGTTGATCCTACAAGGCTGCAGGATGCTGTTATTTGGGCAAAGTAGTGCTTTTTAGCCTCTACAAGTACATGGAGTCTCTTATACAAAGACTGTTCCCACGTGATGTTTGTGTGCCAGATAAATCAGACTTTCTGTTCACTGTGGGTGGCAGTCCTGCTAGAGAACAGTGGCAAGTTGTAAAACAAGCTCTCCGAGCCATGAGTAGAAGACAACAAAAAAGGCTCCACAGAAAAGCCGGCCAGAAACTTGTACCATGCACAGAAAAATCCCTGCTTTAAGTCACCCCTTTTGCACACACGATGACAACACAGGAAACTCCTTATACAAGAAGAGACATTAGTGAGATAACTTCAGTCTCTGTAAACACGCAAGACCATTCGAGTTTCTACATTATACATTGTACAGCACCAAGATCAGGAAGACAATCAGATGGCTTTCTGTACATACAACAAAGAGACAGTGTTCTGGCTTTTGAAGAGCAGCTAGTGTATTCAAGAGATTTTTGCTGCAGCAGATGGTGGAACAAGAGTAAATCCTGTTGAGAAAAATCACTTCCAACATGTTTATCCTCTTCAGTAAAGCCAGAGAAAACAAATACGCTGCCAGAGATGGGAAGAGGGGAGGGCAAGTGGAGGCATCTTATTTGCATCAGGCATCATGGGAAATGTGGTCCAGTCAAAAACCAAAAAATAAAATTTGCAAAACAGCCTGAATGAGTCAGAGCTCATCGTAATCATCTTACTGTTTAAATGATATTGAAGTAACTCTGCAGAGGCTGTAGTTTAGTGGTGTTCCTTCAGTAAACATTAGGCAGCACTGGCTTTCCTGCGTTTCCTTCTTCTGTGTCATGTAGTGGCCTGTAACCCTAAACCTCGCTCCCCATTAAGGGATAGCTCTCCTGTGAGGTTGGGTTGATCCCTTATTCAAGTTTCAGCTCCTTTGTTAGAGACTCTGACCCTGTAGAATACTCATGTATGTAAAGCAGAAGTTTGTGCAACGAAAAAGCAACTTGAAATTTCTTCTGCATACAGTAATAGTGCAGCTGAAGCTTAGGAACACTAATATAACTGTGATGTGAAGAAGTGGTACTTCTTTGGCGTTTTCTTTACCCTGTAATTCTTGTGCTACATATGGTCTTTGCTGTGTTTGGTGAGAGTAAATAATTGCATTATTTAGATGCATCAAGGAAACATTTGATGCAGAGAATACAAACTGTATAAAATTAGTTTGAGTTTGAATCACTGTATATCAACATTTAACATGTTTGTCCCATTACTGTAGAGATTTGCCTTTAAAAACACTCGGCAGACAAATCGGTAAATATAGCTGAAAATAAACCAGTGAATTCAAATCAATTCAATAAAAAGAAAATGTATTTGTCCCTGAAGGGCAATTCAAAGGACAAAAGGCAGTAGTATAAGACCTTCTATAAGGAGAACAAAGAATAGGAAATGGGGTGAAATTGTGCACAATTGAATGCAGGTAAGACAGAAATTTAATTTATTTTTTTATGTCTTATGATCCGCTTTTGATTTTCTTTTTTCAGGTGTTGCGGTCTGCTGATCGTTGGTCTACTGGAACCTGTGAGAACTCGATCCTCCAAGCCTACATCCACACCATCGAGAACAGCGAGCACTACATCTATATCGAGGTATGCAGGACTACCAGGGGATTCAGAGACAAATACGAACCTTTTGGCAAAGACTCAATTTTTTTCAGTTGATTTATGCTTAAAGTTCATTTGTTGAGTTTTTATCTGGTCATGAAACAGACTGAAATTCTGATGAAGAGTTTATTTGACCCACAAAAGCAAATAAGACCATAAACAACAATGTTGGGTATTTCCATATAGTTATTTTTAATGCTTGGGTGTCAGAAAAAGTGATGCACAGCATACTGCAGGCACAACCTTTTTCTCACATTTTGCAGAGCCAAGAAAACCTGCTCAAAATAATTTGAGGCTGATGTTTGATGTTGTTAAATTACAACACCTTTTCATGATTAACATTTTTGCTCTAAAGTAAAACAGAAATGTGTTAAATTCTAATTATACATTGACTTCCTTTTACTTCTCATGTTTCAACATGTGATTTTCACATACTTTCTCATCATTAATATGTTGCTTTCACATTTAGAGTTCCTGTAGCCAATGTGTGTCCAGCCACAAGGTTTTCTGAGTCTAAATTCAATCATAGCTTGGACCCTTCTAGCCAGCTACCTGCCTGTTTAAGCTTTCACCTCATACTGAGCCACCATCTGCCTTCTCTCTGCCCTTAGAACCAGTTCTTCATCAGCTGTGCCGATGGGAAAACTGTCTATAACGGGATCGGTGATGCAATTGTGAACCGAATCTTGCGTGCACACAGGTCTGGTTTTACAATACTTGCCAGGTTTACAGTATGTGGCACTTCATTCATTTTGTACACACATTCTTGACTATTGAAGTGATAAAGCAGCTTTCCACGTAATCTGTCCCCTGAAAGTGGATTAAAACATGTTTACCAAGCACCGAGGAAACTACCCCCGGCATATATGACTGAAAGACTATTTGTGCTACATATAGAGTATTATTCTTAATAGTATAAATGATCAATTGGCATTGTTGTTTTGCTGTCTCACGATTGAAATAACATTGACAAACCAGAGACTAGAGTATAAAGATGAGTGACCTTGTGCTGCTATTGTGACTCATTTCAGAGAGAATAAAAAGTACAGAGTGTTTGTGGTGGTTCCTTTGCTTCCTGGGTTTGAGGGAGACATCAGTGCAGGAGGTGGAAATGCCATCCAGGCTATTCTGCACTTCACTTACAGGTGAGAGCCTTTTTTCATCCCATTTCCATGCTGCGCTCAGCCCAGCATGGACCAGCAGGCATCGAAATTGCAGGAAAACACAACCTCTGAATGTTCATCTTCTGCTAATGTACGGCAGATCACAATGTCCTTGAGAGGTTGTTATGGACTGGTCAACCATATTTCCTTTGTTTGTTACACTGCAAGAGCTTATTCATAGTCTGACTCTGAAAGTTTATTTATTTCTCATTATTATATTGTTTTCCCTAAAGTTTAATTTTGACAGCAAGCATGTATGATTAGCACAAATGAGAAGCTTTTATAAACCAAACAGTGTAACTGAACAGACCCTTGCTGCGTTTTCTTTAATCACACTAGCTCATAGTTTTGTCAAATAAGGCTGTATTAAATAATAGCACATTATGATCCCAGTCAGTCTGTCGTTATTATAACAAAGCTCCCTCTTTGCATTCATTTAAGTAGTTTATAAGTTTGTTGTGCTTATTCTGACAAAGAATATACTCCCTGGTAGTCACTGCCACTCAGTTTAGAAGATTTTTCTATAATTCTTCTTTTATGCCAGATTTTTATATTTTTATGTCTCATTTTTTTATGTCCTAGGACCATGTGCCGAGGGGAGCACTCCATCCTGTCAAGACTAAGTGAAGGTCAGTATTATTCCTTATACTCCTTTCTTTGTAAATCTAAATCATCTTTTTCCGCTCTAACTCATTTGTCTTTCTTTCTCCTCGTGTTGCTCCTTTAAACTGAAGCTCATGGTGCTAGGTACCTTCACTTCTGTCTTCATTTCCATCACTGACTTATTCATTTCTTTCACACCCACTTTAAAAGTCAAAAAATCTTTGTGCGTGTTATGAGACACATTTTTGTTTTTCACCAAGATTCCTTCTTAATACTTTGTATCTGGTTTTGCATCTCCAGTCAAGGACCAGTGGACTGAGTACATCTCACTCTGTGGCCTGAGAACACACTCCCAGCTCTCCCAGTCTCTTGTCACTGAGCTCATCTATGTTCACAGCAAGACCCTCATTTGTGACGACCGCTGCTATATCATTGGTGAGTCACAGCCTGCAAAAACTCATTGATAGTCAGAATGACATCCGAGCTCCAAAATAGCTAATCAGCGCAGCTCCAAGATACAGTAAATAAGTAATCAGTCAGTGTCTCTAATCTACAGTTTGGAAGCTATGAAAGTTAAGTGCATTTTAAACAGTTGGTTAAAAATATGCAAATAAACAAATATATGTAGAATTTTTTTTTTTGTTTATTTTAAACTATTATTTGTAGGAATGAATATTTAGAAGTGATTTTGAGCCCATGCAGTGATTTCTGCTACAAAGTTATGAATTGTTTTTAATGCAGTGCCTCCTAAGGGCTTGAACATTTTGGCCATCTAGTACTTGTTTTTACTTTTATTCTCTCTGTAGTGCCAGGATTCCTCTTGGTTCTCTAAATATTTAATGATTTTATGTGATATAGATGATAATATCCCAAATTCTTTGCAATTTTATGCTAAGGAACATGTTTTGGAAGTCGTTTGACTATTTTATTATTTTTTTTTTTTACCGTTTACACAATGTCCTAACTTTTTTTTTTAATTGGGGTTATATTTACTACCCTAATACTAATAGTACTTAAAACTTTTAGTATTGGAATATGCCAATCCTTTGTCAAAACTTAAATTTCTGTCACACGAAAATTTTGGAAACAGAGAAAATGATGCATGTAACCTAACATTACTGTTAGTCATCTGCCTTTCTGTTTACTTTCCTAGGACTGTTACAAAGCTGTATTTAACGACTGCCAGTATTTGTACCCCAAGACTGAATGGGAAAAACATTCTTTTCTCTCTTACAAGGACCAAATCATGACAATTAGCTAAAGTCTCAGATGAGCTTTTCTCTTTGCCAAAGTTGAATTGGAATGATTTGCCAGTATCATTTTATCCACAATGTTTAAACTGCATCTGACTTCTTTTAGATCGCAAAAAGTTTTAGCCTTTAACCTTTACAGACCAATCTATTCCTACACAAAAACAAATGCATGGAGAAAAATGTTTAAGCTTGCATAGTCGCCCTCATTCTGAAGAATACTCTTAATATTGAGTGTATTTTATGCTGATTTGTGCTTTCACCTCTGAACTCTTGATTGCGACGTGTCGGAACAAACAGGTTGTAAATGTCTGTATGTCTCATCTATGTTCCAGGATCCGCCAACATCAATGATCGCAGCATGCTGGGCAACAGAGACAGTGAGATGGCAGTATTTGTAGAAGATGAAGAGCGGGTCCCGTCTGTCATGGGAGGGGAGGATTACCAGGCAGGACCCCTCGCTCTGGCTCTGCGCAAAGAGTGTTTCAGGTCAGGAGAGATTATGTAACCCTTGAAACTAGTCTGGGTTTTTTTTTTTTTTCTGATCAAATGTGTACCTCTGCACTGCTCGGTTCGAAAGCAGCGTCAAATTACTTCTATGTCATGAAAAAGATCAGCATTACTATTATTTTCCATGCACTGGGAAATACCAACTTCTAGATGCTAATTTGAAACATGCGAAAAGCAAATTTGGATGAGTTTTAACAAAAAATAAATAAAAAATTCTCCTGATTAAAAACATATTAAGTTGTAATCCTACTAAGGCTGTGAGTGTCCACACAACCTGTCTACATATTAACCTTTGTGCAGTTGCAAAGATCTGACAGACAGGCCTTTGTTTCACTTTTTTGTCCCTTTTGGTTTGCCATAGTTAAGTCACTATAGCTGTGTTGGAAAATAACACTAAGGCACATTTCACCTTGGAGTGGCCTCATTTTGGAGTGGGCACATCACCGTGTACATAAGAATAAAACAGTTTGGAAGATGTTTGAGAGTGCGAAATGGGTGACAACTGACTGCAGGCCAGTCATCACTGTGGAAGACTCTAACCAGAATCTAATGGGACTTCCTCAGATTAGCATGTTGTGACTAGTCATATGTCGAACCATTGCAGTGTTATCCTTTAAAGAAATAAAATTAATTCTGTGTTTCACAGAATAAGACCTTTTAAAGCTGTCTCCAGCTACTTAGTCATGGTTTCAGACTGCACTGATGCAGCATTTATGTTGAAAATAAATCAGTATATAACACACTTTACTGCATTCATCTGATTCCCTAATGAAGACCGTGGTAGGAATTGCTTTACAGTGTGATGTTCAAATGTATTCCTCCTCTTTTCTAGGGTTATCGTTGGTGCTTCTTCAGACCCCAGTATCAATATTGATGATCCAATCAGCGATGAATTCTTCTTCTTGTCTTGGAACGCAGCTGCTAAACAAAATGCCATCATTTATGACAAGGTATGAATGTGACTTTCGCTCATATTTCTCCTGAAAAGTATACATGTATAGTTTAAATCTTCAGTGAGGAGTTTTTAACTAGTTATGGAACAAATTTAGCAAATACAAATGCTTATTTGGAACCTTAAACAGCAGAATAGATCATGAGTAGGGAAATTTGATCTAATTATTTTTTGATACCTGTTGCTGCTGTCACCAAGCCAGGTTTCTCACCTCCCCTTTGTAACCATTTGCTGGTGTGTGCTGCTCTCAAATAGGTTTTCAAATGCCTGCCCCACAACTCAGTCCACAACATGCGTGACCTGAAAGAGTACTCTAGCGAGGAGCGCCTCTGCGACACCGACCCCGAGAAGGCCGCAGAGGAGCTGAAGGGAATCAAAGGCCTGCTGGTCCACTTCCCCCTGAGGTTCCTGTGTGAGGAGAACCTGCTGCCGCCTCTGGCTACTAAGGAAGGCATGGCACCTGTTGGGCTGTGGACATAACCACAGCTCAGACCACAGAAGACCACTAAAGGGCTTATGTTCACCACAGCACACTAAAGTAGTTATGGCACTGGCACTTCAATGGTGGGGAAAACATCACGATTTACTTTTTTATCATTATGCTTTTTTACTATTTCTGACTGACAATGAACTGGTCTGAACATAACCACTGAGATATAAATGTAATGATAGTTCTCTCTCATCAATCTAAATGAATTTATGTACTAGCCAGTTGTTCTCAGTATCTGCTTCAGAAATTGTCCTGTACAATCTGAACCAGCACTGTTAGAAAAAAAAAAACACACACACAAATGAATGTATGAGTCAGGGGAGGATGTGAGGTTCTATTGGTTACCTAGCATCTCACATGATCTAGGAACATAGTGTACAATTATTGGTGAAGGTTTTTGGGTGGGTGGCTCTGTCTTTCTCTCTCCTCTTTTTTTCTGGATGTCTCTCTCTTTCTCTCTCTCCCTCTTTCTTTCTCTATCTTTCTTTCTCTCTTCCGCTCACTCTCACTTTCTCCCTCTGAGGCTTCACCTCTCACTGCAGTGCCAGCAAATCTGTCAGAACATTTGTGGTTGTTATGGTGACGGATATAAAGAGATGACTGGATTAGGGTTGAAATAAAGACTGGATAGGGTCGAAGAAGGAGAGCACTGATAAAGGGGTTAACTTACTAAATCAGGATTGTGAAAGGGAGGAAATAAAGTGATATGGAGAGAGAGAAAAAGAACAGAAGATTTTTGTGTAGGAAAAATCATTTGAGTAGTTTTGGATTAAAAGATCAGGTGGGCAAAACTGTGGGAGGGAAATAAAAGCAGGACAAGATAATTAATGGGTGTTAGGTTGATTTACCGTTAATTGTTGCGTTTTCCACTTTCAAAGTCACCATGACAACCGAGTGAGTTATTATTTCACTATGTTGTCAGCAGTCCAGAACAGAACATTCCTCTATCCACTCTGCTTTGACAAAGCTGTCTGAAGCAGAGACATGAATTGTTTGACCAATGCAATTTTTCATTTATTTCAACAATTCTGTTTCCACGTGCCATAAAATGTGCTGCATAACTACCCAATATTGATGTGCTAACAACAAGCATTTGTAAAGGTGTATTACATTAATTTATATGTTACATTTATTGGTTAACACTCACAGTTTGAGCATTATCAGGTCATATGAATGCAAATAATTTAATGCTGTTTTTATAAAACAATGTCGGTTATTATGCTAGTTCCCTTTGCTGAGCCATGAGGATCCAAGTGACTACTATTGAGCAAATTGGAAAAGTCTAACATTGGATGAATATGTAGCATCAGTGATAGAAGTTGACCCCGTTAGAGCTTTGTAATGAATGATTTTTTTAAAGATCATGTTATAGTTGGACTGATAAAAAACAATAGAAGCTACCTTTCTAATGTAGAAAAACAATAACAACATATCATAAATGTGGCTGCCCTTAACGAAGACATGGGTCTAATGTTGCATATGCAATGTTACTTTAATTTTAAGGTCTTAAAAGTCTTTCTCATTGCACGTATTCTTCCAGAGTCTAACAGTGCCTTTGTAAAGCACCTGTCACAAACCAAAGTTTTCAGTGAATGAACAGCAGAGAAATAGAAATGATCAGGACATGAACCTTGTGAATGGACCGAATGTTTGACATTAGAGCCTTTTGGTAGTGTTCCCACTGGACCTTTATGTAATATTGGAACAATTCCCTTCTTAGCGTTTTTTTATAACAAAAACTTGAATTTTTAGAAATTAGTCAGAGTGACATAATATAGTGTATTTTTATACTTTCACTCCAGAATTTTGAAAACTGGTTGAACCTCTGACTGAGCCAGTGAAAGAGTGCTTCATAATTCTAGGAGACAAGCCCACAAGTCAACAACACTACCTGTGTAGTTTCAATGCAAAGTAGTCTATAAATGTGACAGAGGATATGTGCCCCACAGAAATGCTGCCTAATGTTACATGAAGCACCTTTCACAAAGAAGCTAGCAAGACCATCTGTGTTCAGAAGTGCAATACTGGCTTCAGAACTATTCACATTTTCTTTTGGAAGACATTAAAAAGCCACTATGAACTCTTGCAGACTCAAAGCTGAGAATTTGCTGGCCTCTCTCACACAGCACAAAATGGTAGCCTTGTCTTTGTAGAAAGATTTCTGAAGGAATGTTTTTAATTCAAAGTGACCTTACTCTGTCTCTACTCTATGGATTTTATTTTTATGAAAAACTAGCATTACCCGTACATAAAGATGTCTATCTCACTGATAAAAGTTGTATTTTTAACATTCCTTATTATCCATTTATTAACTTTTGTACATGCTTAGATTGAGGTTATGAAACTGGCTGATGAATATTACTGACACTCAGGGGTGGAAAGGTGATAAATATGTTTACTCAGATGTTGAAGTACAGTTGTGAACAACTCGTCCTTAAAGGTATGTCACTTTTACTGTTTTCTCAGAAACTTTTGTTAACACAATATCAAAGAAAGTATATGCTTTTACATTTATTCCATAATCTTCATCAGCCAAAATAAACATTCAGTTCTGAATGGCAAACCCTCCATGTTTTCTGTGTTTGTTTTTTCATCAAAACACTGTAATTTCAGTTAAAGGTCATCTGCTATACACAGATTTGACAATAAAGTTCTCCAGATATGAAAACGTTTATGTAATTGTGTCTTCTGTGATATTCTATATTTATCAGGTTATTTAAAGAGGAAACTGGATATGTTTTTTTAAGGAAATAGTTTTTTTTTTTCAATAAAAATTACATCAAAATCTTGTGTCAATGCTAAATTGTTGCATACAACTCTAATGAAATATCTTATTTATTAGCATTGGTTTTTCTGTTTATCAGTGTGCATTTTGAGCACTTGGCTTTGAAGATGATTATATATCAACAGCATTGTGATCTGTTCGAGTGACGTTTGGCTTTGTTGCAACGACAGCACTTGCAGTAAAGCTGTTACAATGGCAGAGAGTGGGGTAAGATGAGCCGTTTTTCATATTTCGGATCTCTACATCAAGGCAATCATAGTTTTGTCTCTAACTAGTGTATCTGCATATATGTCAAGATGTTGTGCATCCCTACAAACCAACAGAATGAGTGTAAACATAACTGTCCTGATAATATATCATGCCAAAAAAAGTGGTCTCCTATGGTCAACTTACCCCGTGTATGCGGTAAGTTGACCATACACTCTCCACCCCAGCCCTCCCTCACCTTCTCTCTCCCTAAATAACAGTCACTTCTTCATATTCATGTGTATTTCTATCTATTACATGCTATTCAACTGGTACAATCACTCTTTTTTAGTATTATTGCATATACCTTTTAACATTTAACATTTTAACACGAGAATGCCTTTAAGTGATTCAGAACATTCACAGCTGTATTTTTAAAAAGAAAAAGTAAAACATTTCAACAATCTGAACTGAAACTCTGATCCTCTCATTAGACTCCTTTACTTTCTCAGTTGAGCTGCTGACTCAACTTACCCCAGAACTACTATTATGACTTTATTAGTCCTCTAAGCTAAAATGGTGGACTTTTATGTTAGGTTTTTGAGCTCATGTTGTAGCTCATAAATACCACAATTAATATATAAAACAAATTAAAAATAATCTTTTTTGGTCTGAATACAATTCTAATAAAACTTATGACAGACTAAATTCACTTTCAAGAATTTTGCATATAAATGTCCAACCCCTTCACCCATGTGCTTCTAACCTTCCCAGACTCCATGAATTGATGCCCATTTCCTAAACATTTGGTCACATGATCAATTTCTTTGACCATTTCCAAGCAACAGGGGGTGGCTCAACTTACCCTTTGGCTCAACTTACCCCACTCTCCCCAACATATGCGTAAATTATAAACTTTTAGAGTTACTTGAGGGATGTGATCAGTAACATAGTCATTGCAGGACAGGTATGTCAGAGGATGACCTCAGAGCAGACAGCTTCTCCTTGCGTAGGTTAAGTAGATCCTCTGTAATTTTTTTCTCAGGTAATTTGTCCCTGATGAAGCACCGTAGCGAACCAACAGACGAAAACACTTGAGGAGTGTTGTGTGCAGCCAATAGCCAGAACAACCCTGCAAGACTACAACAAGGCAGGGAGTGGGAGGGAGGATTTTTGGAAGCAAAACATGGCGAAATAACAAGTTTGGCCGTTAGCCGCAGTTTTGAATCTGCGCCGTAGTGGACTACAGCTTCAAGTTTGTCAAATCTGAACGTTGGAGAAAGATAATAACGTCAAAGTTTGAATAGTCGAGGGCCTCTGCTTACAAGTATTACGGTGGTGGCCGTCGAGAACATAGTGCCTGCCTCTCTGCTTGTGTTTTCCCCCCGTAAGGTTGGCAGTGCTAGGCGCGACTGTCAACGCGGAAAATGGATGGAGACGGAAAGTTTATTCTGGAAATGAATATCTAGCCGGTTAGCTTAGCTTCGTTAGCTCGCCAGATAACGTTAGATTGATCGCGCGCACCTGACTCGGATTGACTATCGGTTTGATCCGGACGAAACTGAGGAATATTTAAGTCGTGGTAACAAGTTTGGCAACTACAGCCGCATTGAATCGTTTTTCAATCACGGTTTTTGCTTTCGTTTGCCACACTGTCTTATAGTTGTATTTGTGTAGGTCGTCTCTCTGAGGTAGATAATGACAGCCTGACAGTCGGTTCTGGTGCGGTGCGGACGGACCCGGTGGACGCCATCACATCAGACGTTGCGTTCTCCTTAAAAAACCAAGCACTGCGCTGCAAAGCCTGAAATGACAATCTCTACTTTACGATCTAACAAGGAATGCTTTGCAACTGTTTGTTTTTTTAATTCCCCAGAAAAACCCTATCTTCTTCTGATATGACTGTAAGACTGTAAATGTTGTGTAGCAGCAAAGACGCGGTGTCTTGTTAAAATGAACGCAGCAAGGTGTTCAACAACAGCGGAGGTGCATCGCTTTGAAAACCTGCCAGCTGGCAAAACGGAACCGATGGCCGGCTGAAGCCGATCCGAACAGTTTGTCTGAATCTCTTATTTTTACTTGGACGTGTTTTGATAAAGCATTGCAGTCTGTATTTCTGTGAAAAGAACTGCGGATAACAGTTGGTTTCGGCCGGAGTTGATGTGAGCTAGTCAGCTGGGTGCGTCTATCTGCGATGTGTTTGCTAAGCTGAGTGCTACCGTGTTGTTCCGCAACAGTTTCAGCAGATACGACTGCACTTTTTGGTTTGTTGTCTACACGGATAAGCTATTTCAAGCTCGCTTTAGCAGCTACCTTGAATTCCCTCTGACTCTTCGTTTCCATTAACCGGCTAACTTGGTAGCTAACGTCCTAAGTTTGGCCAGCTATGTCTGAAAACGCCCCCACACGAAGCCTGGATGACATAGACCTCGCAGCTCTGAGGGTGAGTATTGTTATTACATGATAAGTGTACTGCACTTTATTCATGTGTAATTGTGACAGACGGTCTCGTTAGGTGTTATGTCATATGAACTGAAGTGTCAGGTTGTCTCTGACACAAGCACGACCATGTTACACCCACGCAACAAAGTTGAGCTGGGATAAACATCCCTCAGTCTATTGTGGCTCTAGACAGATCAGCTGTTCTCAAAAAGTCTACCATCAAATATCCTTTATCATCTGTCAAACTGAAAACAATCAGCTTATCCAGTGCTGACTTTCTGTAGGTTGTTAGTATGTTAATAACAAAAACAAATGCATTTAAGGCTCCTGTCTTAAACAACACCTGATACATTTTGTGATTTCATGCACTGTTCTTTAAAATACATCCATAATGTTTCACAATAAGGTTATTTTCAACTTAGAAACAATAACACAACCTCTTTTGTTTGTTTTGGATGTTTTCTCCCTTCAAGGCTTGAGAAAAGTGAGACTTAGTTTGTTTGCTTGTGCTTGCAGCTAATAGATTGAGTTATTTTTGATTCCATGCAACACGCTTGCAGCTTTATAACATACAGTACACTGCAGCAGCAGCATACTGCATATTTCATGAAATACAGACATGTTCAGAGATAGAACAGGTAAGTTCTCCAACACTGGTTGAAGGCCTCACTCCTGAAATTTGCCTCTTTATGGCAACTTTCTGAGGTGAGAAAATATTTTTAAATATCACCAATACTTCCAAGACTGCAGTTTGTGAATGGAAAAGACCATTTAAGCACTTAAAGACATTTTGAGTGCTTGAAACTAGTGCTTTGTTGGTAGATTACATCCCAGTTTTCCCTACTTACAGTAGTCACAGCCTTAAGCATAACACAATTTTACTCTTATGGCAGGTAGGTTTTTTTTTTTAGTTAAAATGAATAAAAGCTCCTCAAAATAAGTAACATTTGGACTACAAATTAAGAACTGAGATTACATTGTGGAAAAACTGTGATTTAATGTTTTGGTGTTCACCATAATAGAATTTTCCATAAATTGATGTTAATAAATAAGTCTTGAGTACAGAATAGTGTGCTGTTGGTTAAAATCAGAGGTACATGAAAACATGTGCGCCTCCCCTGAAACAATACTGGTGCAGCTTTAACAGATTTGTGAGGCTTAAACAGAAGATTAGGGGTAGTTGTTCAAATCCCTTTTTGTGGTAGGTCACTGTTACCTCTCTGTCTCTCCTGAGGATTTCACCCAAAAACCCGAGGTCACTGCTCGAGTGACACATTTTCTTGTAAAAGGGACAGTATGTGTTATCGTTTGTTATTGAAATACTTGCATCACAGATTGTGCGTTTCTAAATACAGTGTGTGATGTCAAAGTTCATTTTCCATAAAGTCTGAATGCATTTCCTTCCCTTCATAAAGCTTCTTAAGGGTTTTCCTCACCCCGGCATTTTGAATCCACCGTTGTTTACATCCATGTCAACTAGCTAACATTATTTTTCCTCTGTACTTTTGTTGGTGCACTGCAGCCTGTCTTACGATTGAAGCTCCACCTGTTGATCACTCGAAGTACTTTATTGGCATGCATGTCATCCCCTGTGTCAATGCACAACACAACAAGCGGGGACCCACTCATTAAAAAAACAAAAGCTCAATAGAAGACAAAACTCCACAGGGAACCTTTTAAGTGGTTCAATCACAGCATTTTCAAGATTTTTTTTTTTTTTTGCCTAGTACAGACTCCAGTATTACATAACACCAGTCCACTACACACAGGCAACAAGAAATCATCTCTGCAGAAATTCTCTCTCCAGTGTCAGTTCGATAAAGCTAAGCCATCTGCAAATGGTGTTGATTGCGGATGGCATAAGAACTGACACTTTTAATACAAAGACAACAAAATGTGCCAGATTCGCAGGACAAAACCTGTCGACTGAATTGCACCTGTGTAGTTCTTAGTTTATTGCACAACAGAAAAAACAGTCAACATCATTATGTCGATTCTCTCCGAGGCTATCGAACTGAGACTTGGAGTGTGTTGGGAATATCGGGTGCAGATTAGCTAGAGAAACCGCCCTCTGGACATGAAATTTATGAGAAATTCCGTCTTGTGATTTTATTTTGTTGCAGTGAGCGGAGTGCTCCATGCTTGTTGAGTTTGGAATAAATAACCTTACATAAGGAAGAGAAAAATGAAGGCTGTAATATGAAGAGGAGCTCTGACGGAGGCTGGTTTCCGCTTTACAGAGCTTTTTTTGAAAACATCAGCATTAAGTCATACCTCAAAGATTTAAAAATGTCAAGTTTTCTTCCATGTCATCTTGGGACAAGGAACTTCCACAGTAATCACATCGTATGCCTCGAAGAAAGCATGTAGTTTATCAGAAATTTACTTAAAAATCTAATCTAATCCTTTCTCTCACAGTTATCACACCAGTTCTATAATGGTAGCATAGTACATCAAGCTGGTATTATGGATGAGTTCAAGGACAAATAAAAAGCCAACAGGACAGTTACCTTCAGCAGGAGTGTATTATCTTAATTACAAATCCATACTGGCATAATCAGTCTGAATATAACTATTTGAAACTTTTTAAGGCACCCATAGGATTCTTGATACCACACAAAAGTCAAATTATTCAATCTTTTCCACAAGTCCTGTAAGATTGCTGGTAATCAGGACTCTTTGTAGCCAAGTGTATAGGGCAAGTGTTGAGGAAGTCATTTACTTGGCAGCAGTCTTGAAAGAAGAAGAGTTTTCTTATAATATTTGAGTCATGTTGCAGCTATGTAACCACAGACAGGCCTGTCTTTTTTAGAGCTTTCTCTGTCAGCAAAGTTGACTCTCCTGCAGGAAATGTGTTGTCCACTTCCTCATTGACCTTTTACTAGTGTCTTCTAGTGTCGGGCTATAGTTGGCTTGAAGGGACTTTTAGGAAAATTCCTCGCGCTGCCCCCTGAGGTTTTCTAGCATATTGAGTTACACATTGACATGGCAGCATGACATCCACAAGGACCGTTAAATCCACCATTGATATGACTGGCACCCACTGACTGTAGATTTCTCCTCCGGTCCCCCTGTAGTTTTACTGCTTCCTTGCTACGCAATCATCGTTGACAGTTTGTTTATCTGTGCTGCCGGTGGTTCTCCTCGAACATGACTGTACCCTTCCCCTTCTATCACTTTGTTCCTCTCAAACCACTCTCAGCGATGGTTGTGGGTGATGCTACCGCCCCTGCTTTACCACCCACGCCATCGCTACATTATTCTCCTCATACCGTTATTCTCTTGCCTCCTGCTGTGTCCTCGTATATAACATGCCTCTACATCTGGAGGCTATGTTTATGTTATCGTGTGAGCTATGTGTGTTTGCTTTAAAGATGTGGTCATTTCCCAATTTTACCGCCAAATCTTTCTTAAGTATGTGTGCCTCTTCTTTTTTTTTCTCTCAAAAATGTGTATAAAGAATTTCTCCCCTCCTTGTCAGAGGCAGAAAACCCATCATTGGAAACAGATGAAAGCAGGATAGGCCATGCTGTACGTTCTAAACCCAAAGCGGCAGTCTCACCACCCACACATCTTCTTAAAGCCATATTGAAATTGCATGAAAGTAGAGCTGCTTGTCATTTTCCCTTGTCTCTTGTGAAGGGGGTTGCATAATTAAGTCAACGCAACCTACTCATTACTGGTCTCAATGAGATGTGTTCATTGCAGCGAACAAATCAGGAAAAAGACAGAAGTCGCGTCAGTGTTGTCAGAATTCATCTGTAAAGTAGTATCAATATTTTTGTGTTTGCTTGTCTGTTTCCTCCATGTGAAGTCCTGTGGGTGGGCAGTGAGTGCATGAGTGGGCATCTAGGAGGATTGAGCTTAGATGATTTGTATGGAAATATGGAATTGTAGTCCAGGATTTGAAATAAACCCATTGTAAGCTGTTTACTTGTTTTTTTTTGCATTGATTTTAGCGTTCGAACAGAGGCCTTTTTCAGATGCTCGTATGACCCTGCCTTTGATAGAGTCCATAGATCGGCAGCTATGTTCGCTTTAATGGATGTAAATAGCTTTTATTGCTCAGGAAAATTACCTTAATTGAAGCTGTTCATCATTTTACTAATGCAGAGAACAGCAGCATGAGTCTCTTGTCGAGAAATAAAACAAACCGAAGAGGAAGACTTGTAAAGTCATGTCAGCCTGGTTTTAGTTTGTCCTCCGCAGTGCCTCAGCACTATTTTGAATCCAGCCTGGTTTTATTTCAGCTTTTGTGCCAACAAAACAGGAGCCAGATTGCAGTAGTTACTACAACAAGTGCCATTTTGTAGAAATTTAGTTATCAACGGTAACACTTAACAAAAGAAGCACAAGTGTTTTTAACATTAAAAAAAAATTAGACCTCTACTTGAGGGTCACACAACGAAGTGTGGATGTGTACGATTCAAGAAGAAATAAACAACCGACACCCACTTCAGAAGAGCAAAATAAATTTGGTGCTCTTCAAGTGAAGTGTTTTTAATTCTGTTGTTCCCAACATTTCTAAAGAATCAAACACAGCTTTTTAAACTCAAAGTTTTCTATACGTTTTTTCTTTTTTTGTACTGCAGTTTATACTAGTACTAAATGTCCTGGTTTATATGAAGCAGCACTTTCTGCTTTATGTTTAACCTTATAATCTGCTTGTGTTTCCTTCAGGATCCAGCGGGAATCTTTGAGCTGGTAGAGGTTGTCGGCAATGGGACATATGGGCAGGTGTACAAGGTGAGACATGATTGACATTCAGTAGAACTTACTCTATTCAATTACTGTTCTGTGCCTTTCTTTAGTTACTAGGAGATTTATTTAACTGCTATGTCAGCTACCTGAGAAGTGAAAGTGGCTGTGAAAGAAAGATAAGAGTCCCTGGAACAAAAAGCAAAATAACAGTAAAAATACGCTAGAGCCGCACTGGAAGGGAGTGTGTTGGAGACATGGGATCACAGGGTTATTTCAACTTTAGCTGACAGCTGTTGTGATGATTCCACTTGTTTCTTAAACAGGGCCGTCACGTGAAGACGGGCCAGCTGGCGGCCATCAAAGTGATGGATGTGACGGAGGAGGAAGAGGAGGAGATCAAAGCAGAAATCAACATGCTGAAGAAGTACAGCCACCACCGAAACATCGCCACGTACTACGGTGCCTTTGTGAAGAAGAGTCCACCGGGACACGACGACCAACTATGGGTCAGTTTGACTCTTTTAGCAGCAGTTTGCCCCCGTGTATTATCCCCTCTAAGCGTGTGCTTGTCTGTACGCAGCTGGTGATGGAGTTTTGTGGAGCGGGATCAGTGACTGACCTGGTGAAGAACACAAAGGGCAGCTCTCTGAAGGAGGACTGGATTGCTTACATCTGCAGAGAGATCCTAAGGGTGAGAAGTCACAGTTGCATGAGGCAAAACAAGGCCGGCAGCAGAGGTCGCTCCGTACTGACCTATTTGTCTTCTTTATGTGTTTACAGGGCCTTTCTCACCTCCATGCCCATAAAGTTATCCACAGAGACATCAAGGGTCAGAATGTCCTGTTAACAGAGAATGCAGAGGTCAAACTCGGTATGTTGAAAGCTTGGAAACAGAAAAGTAACCGTTCTCCAATTCCCATCATCTCACTTTTTTTTCTACCTGTGATTCCTCTGTCTAAATTTAGTCGACTTTGGGGTGAGTGCTCAGTTGGATAGGACAGTCGGGCGAAGAAACACCTTCATCGGCACGCCCTACTGGATGGCACCTGAAGTCATCGCCTGTGATGAGAACCCCGACTCCACCTATGACTACAGGGTAACAGCAGCACTGTTATTGTGTGTGTGTGAGTGAGAGAGGGAGGATTGTGTTGTGAGATCATGAAATAAAGAGACTGACACAATCCCTTTGTGTTTTGCAGAGTGATATCTGGTCCCTGGGGATCACAGCCATAGAGATGGCAGAGGGAGCTCCTCGTAAGTTTTCACCTGTTCTTGGTTATATCATGCATATCCTCAGTACTCCGCAGCGGATAATTAGTCATCGTCTCTGTGCTCATTCTGAGAGACCTTGTGAATGAGTCTTGTCTTGCATATGCAGCCTTGTTGTCTGTGTTTTCAGATGGACAGCTGACTCACTCTAATCAAGGTAGTGTAGTCGTGAGCTGGCAGTTGGCCTGTGGAGGCTGATTGCACAGTTTTCTCCGCCTAAAGTGAGATCTGTCTGACTTAAGATTCAACATCAAACCTGGCTACAAAGCTATAATCTGTCATTTTTGTTCAGATAAATCCACTGGTGTTCAGTATTTTCAGCAGGCGTACTCTCCTCTCCTTATGTTCGTATCCTTTTGTAAAGATGTCTGAAAGTAATGTGAATAACAACAATATTGAGAGATGAGATTTAATAGGCATGTTGCATATCTGTGGCCATAATAGACTGTATATAGAATGGACGCCGCCTGCCTGACTCCGCCCCCCTGCTCTGGATGTTGACATGTAGTTACTGTAAGACTGATTTGTGCTCAAGTCCTCTTTTTTTTCTGTGCAGCTCCATCTTTAAAAGTTATTAGGGGGTCATGTTTTCTATGATTGACACAGATACAGCCAACGAAGATTGTGTAGCTCACCCAGGGGATAAGTTGTTTGAGCCGAGTGTCATCGCTGCAACTCTTGGCGACTCTCCCGCTGAATGCGTACAATGCTACTGCGCGATGTTGGTTTCAGGAAATGAAGAAAATTGAGGGGAAGAAAAAAAAGGTGGAACCAAGTTGTCCATATCATATACAGTCTATGGTGGCTATTAAGTCCCAACAATCTTTAAAACTAACCTGCAAAGGCAAAGGGAGACACCTCGGTCTGCTGTGATCAAGACATTTCAGAGTCAGTGGTATCCTGTCACATTAGGAAACCAAAAGATTGGAAAAATAAAGTTAAAGGATCTATGAGTTACGATGTCCCTGCATGTCCCTCCTTTATAGTCTTTCTTGAATTGTTATTTGGACTTGTTCTACAAAATGAATGTCGCTGATCTTCCACAGAGAGTGTAACACTCTCACACTTCTGTCTTCTGACATCAGCACATGGCACATGATGTACAAGACGGCCAAACATCACCCAATACTGATCGGCTGATTCAACAGATACATTCATCTCAAGTTACAATAATGATCTTATTCCTTAGTCCTTGCTCTCTGGGTTGCTTAGTATTGCATTAATTTAAGCAGGTTTCACCGGCACTGTAGGGCTAGTGCTTTATATTCTCCCAGTTTTTACGAACCTGGTTGCAAACTCTGCCTGGAGTTTACATCCACAGGCGGCTTATTGTCGAGTTGAGGACTAATTAAGCTCTCTTGAATAAAATTATTGTCCTAAATAATTCCTCCTCCAATCTCCAATTACTATTTCACTCGGTAATTTAAGATTCTCCTACAATTATGAGGAGACTTGTAAGCCTCCAGGGCACGCACACTTGGAACAGACATCTTTTTTTCTAATAAGTTCTAATAATTTTTGATGACTGAGAGGGAGCAGATGTTATTTTAAAATGAGGTTAAAGAAGTTTTTTTTATGTTATAAACATACCACACACAAAACACTGTGAAAAGCACAACATTGTTCTACTTTTCCTTTTCAAAGCAAGTTTTCTTTTTCCCCTCTTAAGTCTTTTATAAGCTCCTGAAGATCACTGGCACTGCAGTGGCTGACATAAGGCATGTAGGCCAACTGTCAAGCTGGTGTTGGTGTACCGTTGTAAATTATGCGGTGTGAACTTACTCACTTCACTAATCTGATTACTGAAGTATGTTTTCCTCCAATAAACATGCACATTTACCCATGTTTTTAAGTAGAGCTTGAAAGATACTTTCCAGCTGAGTTAATATACTGTTTGATAAAATTAATATGCTGGTGGCAAATAAAACAAGCAGTGTTAAAACACCGTAATAGTGATGCATGATATTGGATTTTGACTGATATCTGATATGTAGACACATCTTTTTTTTTTCCCCTGTATTGAAACATTATTGTAACTCTTACTTTGACAGTCTTTCTGTTTTAGGTATAAACATAAAATAAGACAGTCAACATTTGACTCTGTCATTAAAAGTGAATGTACTCTTTTTCAAATGTGGACATTAAGAAATATGCTCACTGCTATATTTCTTAGCTTTGCTGAATAAGTGCAGTAGAAGCTGCTGACAGGTTTATGGTGCCGCTGACACTTTTTAAATTCTCATAATTGAGAAACTCTTGGCGCTTCAGGGTGACACTCCTGGGGATACACACAATTAAGTTGGGATTGTCGACAGAGTTTTGTGTAGCTCCTCTTTGCATCCCCTGTGCTTGAAAATCATGGCACATACAGAAGCCATTTTGCTGTGTGTTTCCAACACTTGAATATACTTCCAGACAGCCAACATGTTGAAACTCATCGTGTGCACAAAGATTTGTCACCTTATCAGCCATACATAGTAGTGGAAATCTGCTGATGTTTTATTTTTGGCTTGCACTGACATACTGCCAATAACGTTGTGCATCTCTACACTGTTTTGATTATTTGATATTGATTAACTTTAGGTTTCTATTTGTCTCTAACTTCATGATCCATCGTTCTGTTGCTCTTAAGTCCCATTTCAACAATGATAAAACAGCATGTCATCATTAAGCCAAACTTCTATTCAAATAATTCAACTTCTGTTCATAGCCAAATTGTTCCATGAATCGTGTGTATTGATCACATGACACAATGAAAGTTTCTTTATGTCTTCCACAGTGAGATGAGGGAAGGTGTGAAAGGTTGACTATTATGGTTGTCAACCAAGTTTACTGCTGACAAACATTTATCTTTAATTCTGGAAATGGCAGCAGTTGCCAAAGAGGAGTGCCACTCTTTTTATAATATGTGACTTTAAAATAGTGGAGAAAGAGAAGATGCAATATTTGTTTACCATGAGTGACAGGAAGTCATTCTTCTGTCTGTATAATTAATCTGCTAATAGTCTAAATAAGCAGATGATTTCACTCCAGACACTAAATTGAAGGCTAATATAGGACTCTGTGTACTCCATCATTTCCTCTGACAACACTACGACAAACCTGCCAACTACCTTGCACTAAGTGTTCCAGATCTTTGAGATTAAAAACAATGCAACTTTGCTGCACCATCACAGTTTGTTCAAAGGTTTTTATCTGATGTCAAACATGCATGTAGTATGGACTGTCATGAGTATTGCCAGTATGACTGAGCCCCCATCTGCTTTGATGTTGTTCTTCACATGTTGAAATGAAATTAACTACTTGCCTTCAGCTGTCTGAATCTCATTACATACTTCCAAAAGACTGCTTCACAAAAGCCTATTTACTGTGAAACTGTAAAGCTAACCAGTCAGGTTTTGCTACCTACCTACGGTGGGAACACAATGACTCACAGGCCTCGCTCTCACAGTCAGTGTAACAATAAGCCTGGGGCACCAGGAAATATTGGATAACAGCAGCTGTAGCCATGTTTGAGAATATGAGGAATGTGTAATGGTGGGCTGTATCATTTAAAAACCGCTAAAACAAATATTATGTCACATATACGTACAGTTTTTTTTTGTTCATTTTGTCCTTTAATGTTTCAGCATTTGTCGAAGGATGTGATAAAACTCTGTCTCTTTTCTTTCAGCTCTGTGTGACATGCATCCGATGAGGGCGCTCTTCCTCATTCCAAGGAACCCCCCTCCAAAACTTAAATCAAAAAAATGGTGAGTTACCAGCCCTCCTGCTTTCTCCTTAAACTTCAAGATCCCAGAAGTCAATTCCAGCTGAAATGTCCACCCTTATATATCATTAAAAGAGTATAAAATCTCTAAAACCATAACACACTTTCAGAGAAAGTCCAAGTTCTATCAAATTCCATTATTTTGTCCGTTGGAGCTTTTTAAATCACTTGGCCTGTGGATTATGATGGCACCAGTACTTTGCTTTAATTCCTCAGAATCCTGTTAGGTTCTGATCTACCATAAGAGGGTGACCTTATTTTGATACAGCCAGTCACACTCAACACAAAGCAGTGACATCAGCTTTCCCTCAAAGGCAGTGCAGACAGTCACGCTCAGCCAAGGAGCAGTCTGCTGCACGGCACATGAAAAAAAAAAGGACTTAGAGCGATATTAGATCTCTACTCACTTGCTGCTCTTACTTCAAAACATGAGCACAAACCTTGTCCTTGTTAGAGAAGTGAGTAAACAAACATTCATGAGGATATGTGAAAAGTGCACCGCCATTGTTTAGCCAGATTGACAACAAACTGCTGAGCTGCAACACGTGGGACAGCATGTAAACAAACTTTCAAATGTCACTAAAAAAATTCTTTACCTTTAACACTGTTCACATCATGCTATGTGTACAGGGCCTGGACTGAGGCATAAATTTCTCTCTGCTGATCAAACTGCATATCCCTCTTTACCACAGATAAAAATCTTTGAAAAACAAATGACTAATGTCTTCAGTTGAACTTTAAAACAGTGAAAGAATGTGCGATTGTTCCTGTTTGGTAGTGTGGTAGACTAGAGCAGGCTAAATACTTTGAGTCAGTTGACTCTTCAGGGCTTGACACTAACTTTTTTCACAAGGAGCACATGTGCTCTTAAGTTGAAGATGTAAGGAAGACACAAAGAACTTAAGGGGCACAATGAAAATTGATCAAATAATGTGTGTCTGATTTGTCGACACAAGTTCTATTATTTGAAATCAATTTTAGGTCTTTTGGCCACATGACATGGAAGCTATTGAAGAAAATTTTCAAAATTCGCCTTTAAATTTAACACCAAAATTTTTAGAGGACAAATTAGGGAAATGAAGAGGTGTGTCTTATTGGTCGACATAAGTATTATCTTTTAAAATCAATTTTAGGTCAATTGGCCACATGACAGAAGTGATTGAACGACAAAAGCCTTTTTTGAGAACATCAACTGGTAATTTATTGATGGTCCCTTATTCATCACCCGATGTTGACAGCGAGGGTGCAGAGTAGATTTAACTGCACTGCCGTTGCTATTCCCAGCTATGGAGAGTGAGAAGACACCGGTAGATCCGCAGTGAATGTCCATCGAATATCCAACCTGTAACTAACTTCGCCACAGTATTTACATGAAAAAACATTTGTTGCCTCAGCTGATTGTTTTTACGCGCACATGTGCACCTAAATACATTTTCGCACACATCTATTTTTAGTCGCAAATGCGAGTGAATCTGTCGCACTGTCGAGCCCTGCTCTCAATCTGAAGGTTGGAGGTTTGATCCCAGATCCTGCAAACCACTCGCCAAAGTGTCCTTGAGCAAGACACTTGACTTGACCACATTCTGCCTGGACTGGCTGCATCCAGCATTGTGCAAATACAATCAGTTAAAGTGGACAGCGCTTTAGCCTCTGCCATCAGTGTGTGAATGTGGTGTGTATGTGTGAATGTGATATGTAATATTAAAGTGCTTTGAGTGGTCAGAGGCTAGAGTAAGTTTCAATAAACATAGTCTACTTACCATTGGTCCATTTGTGTGAGATAAGATACTACATAGAAAAAAGCGATTTTTTAAAGAAGATGTGGTTCTTCAGCTGATGTTGGGTGTAAGAGCTGAAAGCAGTGATAGTAGTCAATGATTTTCTTTCTCCATCCCTCCTGCTCTAACTCTCTTTACTTCACCTGGAGTCCTTAACAGATCTAACTGAAACTGTTTATGGTCCCACTGCATTTAGAAGGCAATGTTCTTTCACTACGTTTTTATAGCCTAATTATAAAGCTGCTTTCAGCCAATATTGTTTAATGCGAAATGAGCACTTATGCAAATTCAAAACTGTCAGTAAACAACGTGAGCTGAAAAACTCTGGCGGACAATATTGCTTAGCTGCATGTCGGTTTCACTGGGTGATAATTGCAGTGAGCCTGTTGACTCTTGCCCGTCAAACTTTGCTCCCGTATCTCTCATCTTCCTCTACGTGAACCTCCATCTCAGGTCCAAGAAGTTTATTGACTTTATAGAGGGCTGTCTTGTGAAGACATATCCCAGCCGACCATCCACAGAGCAGCTTCTGAAGCACTCCTTCATCAGAGACCAGCCCACCGAGCGCCAGGTCCGAATCCAGCTCAAAGACCATATTGACCGAACTCGCAAGAAACGAGGGGAGAAAGGTAAACACAGGAAAATTACCTTGATTATCTGAAGTATGATGTCGGTTAGTATACCACAAAACTTTTGAGGTAATGTTTCAATTCTCTTGATTATTTTTTTTTCCTACAGAGGAGACGGAGTATGAGTACAGTGGTAGTGATGAAGAGGATGAAAATCGTGGCGATGACAGAGAGTCAAGGTGACAGAAGATTAGCTTGTCTGTGGAGTAGCATGAGACCTCGACTCTGTCTAAATGAAGTCATCATACTCAACCGTGTCATATTTCTACTTTTTGTTGATAGTTCGATCCTCAATGTGCCCGGCGAGTCCACACTGAGGCGGGACTTCCAGCGCTTGCAGCAGGAGAACAAAGAACGATCCGAGGCTCACAAGAGGCAGCAGGCGCAACTGGCAGCTCAGCGACGAGACCCTGAAGAACACAAGAGGCAGCTGTTGCATGACCGACAGAAACGCATCGAAGAGCAGAAGGAACAGCGGCGTCGACTTGAAGAGGTAATAATCGACACCCTTTTCCAGGAGAAGTAAAAAAATAAAAAGAGAAAATATATTCTCCCTCTCCCTGAAGCAAACAAAAAACCTTGAACACTTGTGTTGTCGCTCCTGCTTTGCAACCAGCTCACTCGGAGAAAACTGTTTGAGCACATAATTCAAACCAAAACCACCACTTGACATTTTTACAATATTTTTTCAATGAATCGAAGCAGATCAGATGTGTTATTTTGAAGTGCCTGTGTTCAGAGACTTTCTAATCAAGGTTGTTTTCTGCCCTGCTTTCAATCTTCGAGCCACTCTGTCTCGTTCTCTAAATTCATGTTTAAACAGAGTTCTTTCACTGAAGTACAAACATTCCTGCAAATTCTGGAAAAAATCATATCTGCATGTTTCCATTCAAATTCTGATTCTTTCTGTTATGAAAGTCAGATATTTTTTCTCATTTTTTAACTTTCTTTCACTCTAAACACTTAACATTCCAGTATTGTCCAAAATGTTTGCAACACGTACCTGCAATGTGTTGAACCTCCAGAATGAAATGCGATATAAACTCAACATTGATGATACAAACAAGTATTCAGGAGAAAGTTATATAGGTTCAGTACCAATATGTAGACACCAATATATACCAATACACAGCCTATGCTTTAATCCTCTATCTACTCTGTTCTATCCAGCAATCATCCCAGCAGACATGCACACTAGTAATACATAACACAACACCTAACCCCAATTTTTCTGTCTAAACTTGCAGCCTATAACTGTGATCTGCTTTTTGGTTGCCTGCGGTCTGATTTGATTCGGTTATAAATACATTAACAAAACGGGGGTCGACCTTGATTTCTTTTGGAATAATTCTGCACTTCTCTTTTCTGCACACACGCCAAAATCTCCAAATACTTCTGCAAAATGCAGCACAGTGGTTCATTTTTAATGAAATGAGATGCCGTACTGAGCAGTGAAACGATCAGGTTTATTGTCTGTTCTGTACCCGCTCATGTCCTCACCCTTCAGCCACTTAACTCCTCGCTGCTGCCCTTTTATTTTTTCTAATCCTCGGGTCAGTGTTTTCCGTTGCTTGGTTATGAGTTCCGAGCATTTATGATTGCCTTCTATTGCTGGCGCTACTTAACTGTTTTTATATAATGTGTTAAATGTAGAAACTCTGAGCACTTATAACAGGTTAAAAAAAAGGTTTGAAAAGCTCACATATTGCATTTAAAAATAAGGCCCGTAACACATAAAGAGTCTACTTTCTACATACAAGAAACAGAAGCTCTGCTTACTTGTAGTAGCTATTGTTCCTTTTCTTACATTTACAGACATTTCAAGTGAAATGATTTGTAATCCCTGAGGAATTAAGTGAGTTTACCTGAAAGGAAAGATTCTAGTTTTGTTCATCTCGAGTATGAATGTGTAATTCTGCAAATATTTTCCCAAACGGAGACAAATTTCTCTACCAAAGTGGGATGTTTTGGAGTTGTCTGTGGCATTGAAGCTGTTACAAAAAATGTATCTCCCCCCCTTAAGGAGAAAAGAGATTAGCGAGTTGTATTAGTGGCATAAGAATCAGACTTTTTCTTCACTAAGAACACTAATCTGCCTGTTATGAAGCGTTGAAACTGCCCCAGAGGCTGCACATGTTCATTTGAATAATGTAGTGCAGAGAAACCACACACATACCAAGTCATCTCTTACAGCCTATTTTTAATTTTAACAGCTGCTAAACAAAAGAATTGAAGCAGGCCAGTTCACATGCTAGCAGCAGTGAGGCTGAAAGAAAATATTCCCGATAGAAGAGTTGAGAAGTAAACGCTGAAATCATCAGAACGAAATCCCTGGAGAAATATCATCAACTTCCCTAACCCCTCTTGTTATTTGATTTTATCTTTTGTTGTCAGCTTCTCTGGAAGTTTTAACTCAGGAAATTGTTGTCTGTACATGTTGGCTGTTGGAGTGGTTATGTAATGGTGAAGGTGTGCGGACCTGACATTGGTTAGGTTTGACCACCTCCAAATAAACCCCCTAGACTATCACTGACTCTTCGCCTTATCAGAGGACTGCTGTTTTGCTGCTAAAAGCTTTCTTTGCATTTTAATTTAAGCATTAAGATTGCAAGAAGACCACCAATCTCATCAGTAGGTGTGGTTACCAGATTGACCAAACAAATAAAAATAAGGACGATATTAATGTAACTTTTTAACTCCTAGCTAAGCCGTGATTCCAACTGTACATTTCAACCAACCAGTTCCTTGAGTGTCCACTTCAGGCTAGCTGCAAGGCATCAGAAACCATAAACACCCCCTATCTAAAGAGCTTATGTTTAGAAAAAAAAACAAGGTTTGGTCTGATAAAGCTTATTTCTCTTTTAGCAAACAGTGTAAATGGGATTACTTTTCTTAAGACTCAATTTTGAGCGTATTAATGCTTTATTAGAGGTACTGCTGATTTGATTGACGGATGGGCACCCCATAGCTGTCAATGAAGAGGCTAAAACTCCACCTCTTTGTCAATTAGGCTGAGTCAGCATTTCCAAATTGTCGTTTTTGTCCCCCCAATTTTGTAGATAAGGCTTCAAAACTCAATCTTAGTTGTGTCACCCTTTTGTTTCTGAAGTCCATGCCTTCACTTAATGATTTCAAAATTACAAGATTAATAATTAAACACATCGCATGACTTGTACCGTAAAGTAGATACAGTGAATGTGATAATGGACATAAGCGCAGAAGTGAAACAAAAACAGGACATTTGATCATGCTGTCTGGTGTTGTTCTGCATGTATAAACTGCAGTCTGGAGTCTCTGTTAACAGAAACACAGTTGTCTTGTATGAACCATCCATAAGTTAGTTGAATGTGCATTTAAAGGTCAGCTTATTTTTTGGCGGGGACACCTTCAGCATAAGATGTATAATCTTCTGCATCAGTTTTTTGCAGCTCCTTTTCTGCTGCACCAGCCTGATTTTGCTACAGCTCTGCCACCACATCATTGTAATGCCATAACTGCAGGTAAAAAAAATGACAAATTGAACAAGCCCTGCCCTTGGGAAACAGAGTTCTCCATGAAACCAGTCGGACTGTGACAAGAACCGGGGCAGAAATTAGGGCTGTCATAGTTTAATATGCTGAGTAAAACCCTCTGTGCTGATCTAGCCTATCCCCTAGACAAGAAATATTGTCATTATTGTCACACCACTGATGGTTGATGCCAAAAAGGAAAAACAAACAACTGAACAATGTGACTCAAATTTGTTATTATCATTAGCTGATTAAAGGACCTAAAAAGAAATGGTTTCACTCTTGAACTGCCACGATCAAGCACAAAAAAAGTGCATTTAGACATGATTTCAGTCCATGTTTTGTACTGTGCTGGAGATTTCTAAAGACATTCTCACCTAACTCCGAGCACCGGTGGGCTGTGAAAAGGGTCAGCAGCTGTGAAATGTTTCAGGAGGTATGTGGGATTTGAATGAGGCCCACATAATTACACTGATATTGCTATTGTTATTGAGCGTTTTGCTGCATCAGTACGGTGCTGTGTTGCGCTATGATTGAACACCTTTAATAAACCTGCTTCTCCTTCATAGTCTTCTCTGGCAAACTGTTTGAACTGAATGAGCTCAAACAAGCTCTTGAGTGCTAAGTGTCACCTCCGAGTAGGAGGTTCTCAAAGGAGACAAATCTTGTTCTTTTAATGTCCCTTCAAAAACAGCAAAGTGCCACCTGGGGAACCGACAGTCAGTTTAAATCTATATCAAAGCAGCACACTCAGAGAAGATGATTAGGATGCTTTAGGTGTGTGTTAGTGAGAGTGACTCACAGCCTCCGCTCCTTCTATTTCTTTCTCTCTTTCTTTTTTTTGTTACCAGCTCTTTGCACAAAAAACAAGAGAGGGTTTGCTCATAAGCAGACTCTCCATTATAAATTCCCCCGTGCAAACATAGCCTCTCTGCTCATTTTTCTTTTTCCTGTCACCCTTCCCTCCCAGCAACAGAGAAAGGAGCGAGAGATGGTGAGGCAGCAAGAAAAAGGTCCCCACCGGAGACTCGACGATATGAGACGAGAGGAAGATAGGAGGCTGGCTGAGAGGGAGCAGGTAACCAATCACAGGAGACGTGGGGCTGCAATCAACCAATCAAAGTGTAGTGTGGGCGTGTCCACCAGCAACACTGTGCAAGTTGCTCTGGTGGTGAAATTCCATGAGTAGGTTGCCATAGCAGCAAGGGTCTAAATTAGTGTATTTATTCAGAGATGAGTTTTCTGTGGGTGAGCTCTCTGCGTCTCTTTTGCAGTTTCCAGTCTACCCTCAGTAACACAAGAGTCTGGCTTCACAGTAGCATCAACTAGTAGTGCTAAATACTGTTTTTATGTCATTATCAAACCTTACACCTCTCAAGATTTACTGCCAAATATTTGATTTTACTCAATCTTTTTCACAATCTTCTTTTAGTTGAGTTAATGTCAAAATGATGTCTTATATTTGTCTCTAACTACTTTGTGCATGTTCTGTTATGAAAACCTTAGTTAGAACTGTTAATTTTTCATAACATAGCCTGTATTGTTAAACAGATTGACATTACATAACTGTTATTTCCCCCCCTTTCTCTACCCCACTACCATGTTTATTCTTATTTCTTTTTCTCACCTCCATGCTGCCTATCATTCTCACTCTCCTCCTTTTCAGGAGTTTATCAGACATAAATTAGAAGAAGAGCAGCGGCAGTTAGAAATCCTTCAGCAGCAATTGCTTCAGGAGCAAGCTCTACTTATGGTAACAAACCCTCTCCACTCCTTTTATCATTTCCTGTCCTGAACACACGTGTGTCCATGTCCTGAAAAAAATCAATCGATGGGTGCTGAAAAATACTGACATTGAAGAAATGTTTCATATTTCTATTTTCATCAGGATGCTCACAGCAGTGTTGCTCTTCTGATTGTTTTTAGGAGGGTTTTTTTTTAGCACTCCTACTGCCACACTTGTAACAAAATGTAGATGTAGGTTCTAGAAATGCCCTTCCTCCATATAAAGATGCTCTATATGTTGCAGAGTGTGGTTGCATCTCCTACAATATGGCATGTCTTGAAAGGGGTGCACTGACCTACATTTTGGGGCAGTCCGGGCAGATTTTTTTGTGTCTTGCTAACTACGAAGGGAAGATTTTCCACAATCATGACATCATCGTTAAAGCCAGCTTCTTTGATGGGTTCGGTCTTTGTTACTTGGTGTTGGAATTGTAAAAAGAGCCTTACCAGACTGAATGTGTGATGTATTTAAATATTTTTCCTATTTCCTTGTAAAGAAACACACAAACACATACAGCATGTATGTTATACAGTGCCCAGTACATCCCCTATTAAAAGTGCAGTATTACGCAATATCTAGATGAACAAAAGTACAATTTCCAAAGTTTTGACAAAGCTGAGTTTAACATAACATTTTATTTACCATAAGATGGAAATAAGAGTGATATGGTAACTAACATTTAGCTTTGCTCCCAGAACTTTGATTGGGGTGTACTCATTTTTACATCCCGATTTTAAATTTAAAAAAATACTGTTTTGTATGCAACTTAAAAAATGTTATGTGCAATCAATTGGCTTACATTTGGGGAGTATTTTGTTGTATAGTCTGGCATAGAAAATGTTGATTTTGAAACTAAAGGTTTTCTGACAACTCTGAAGGGGTGTACTCATTTATGCTGAGCACTGTATGTATGTTTGTCTTTTCACAGACCAGATCACACAGCCAGGTTTTTGAAGTTTATTGCTATGCTTAATGATTACAAGCAGAGATAGTGCAGTAAAATCCCAGACCAGTGCTGTGAGGCAATTCTTAAGTAGTTTATTATTTCAGATTGAGGTCAGAACAAAAGCAGTGAACTACAAAGCTTAATTATTATTATTATTATTATTATTATTATTATTGGGCCTGATATTTATGAGGCCTCAAGGAACCTGAGGACAGGAATGTTTGTGTCCTATTGGCCGACTTTTATTGGAATGATTAAGACACATTATCTTATTACATCTCTGATGAACACTTCATGTTAACCGTTCCCCCTCAGAGCTGTTATACACCTGTAATAAACTCCATTGCCTTACTTACATTTTAATCAAACCCGCCAGTCAAAGCGTCCCTCTCTCCACAGCTAGTTCATATTAAAAACCTACCTGTGGTGCTTTTTGCCAGATGTAATGAGGTTGGTATCAGTTATAATGCCAGCAAAATTGAACCAACTCCCCTGTGGGAATCTAGAGAAGTCTAACAAAAGCCTCGAATAAAAAGGAGAGACACTGATAGGCAGCTGCAGGAAGTGCTAAGTCAACCACAGTTCATTGCTCAGAAAATTATGTCTTAGTCACTATTCAATTTGTGCAGTTTTTATAACAGGAACATTTCAAGGCCATTAGGGTAACTGTAGATGAAGATATTAATAGATTAATGAGTGTGAACGATAATTTGGGATGTCTTTTCTTAAACTAGTATCAAGCTTTCATCCAGGTCGTCTTTCAGGGAAGAATAGCAGCCCTCAGCGGTCACACATTTTGTGTGGAAATTACTGTGCTAGCCTTTTGAAAACCAGAAACTGTGATCTTTACAACTTAATACACGCTCTATCATAGTTTGGTGTCTTGTTTTAGTCTTGATAGTAGCAGTGCAGTTAGAAAAGCTTATGTACCCTCTTTCACCAAGGTCCTTCAGAAAACAAAAATACTGCAGTGCCTCCATTGTGTCCTCAGTTTGCTTTCAAGTCCCTACCAACACAGGGAAGCACCTGTGTGAGGCATCCTCACTTTGTGCTAGGCTGGGTTTTCTGACGGTGGAGGGATATTTCAGGAAACTTATTTTAGTTGTTTGTTTCCACAGTCTCACATCCTCACTCTCCTCTCAGTATGGGTTAGGTTCATGTGCAGGAGGTTTATGTTTGAATTTACAGCCTCATTTGGTGGCTCATAGTGTTAAAGCTGAGGAATGAATGAACAAATGAGGAGTATCCAACATCAGAGAACGTCTCATTTGGGTTTATGTTCGTTTAAGAGTATTAGTTGTTCAAAAAGTCGATTGAAACTAAAAAATCTGATCTCTCTTTTTGCTATATTTAATGTAAACTTCAGACTACATTTGAGTGGCTTATGACTGACACATTCACTTTTCTCTAGTTCCTTTTTTCCCTTGAAAACCCTTTAAAGCCTGGGAGAAGTGTTATTACAACTCAGTAAAAAAACAATAGGTTAACTGGCTCATTTTACCCTGTTAAATGCACATATAAATGGAAATGTTCAGATATGGACCAGTCAGTATTCTTCAGCTGAAGGATGGTAATTTAAAAAAGCAGTACACTATTGTTGTGTACAGGCATTTAGGGCTTGGTGATATGGCCTCAAATCAATATCATGATATATTGAGCAGTTCACCTCAATAACAATAAATGGACGATAACTACTCCACAAGCTGCTCCCTCCCTCCCACATTAACTTCGTCTACTTTAGCCGCTCCAGCTGCTACAACTTTTGAACTGTCCTCCATCTCCTCACTTGTCTTTCCCTCTTTGTTGCGGACTGGATGGGGACTGACGTAGGACAGCGTCTTAAAGGGACATGAGACTATAGCCTACCTACACTAAGGCTGCACGATATTGGAAAAAAATAATATTGCGATTTTTTCAACCCTGCGATATATATTGCGATATTAAAAATACAGTATTTTCACCAGATGACCTGAATAGCACTTAATGTTATGCTGCACTGCTGAAATCTTGAGGACAGTTAATCTGCTCTGATCTTACCTCTTTTTGTGAATGTTAGTAGAATGGCTTCTGTCTGTCTCAGAGATATTTTTAGCTTTTATTGTGCTGGGACGTTATTGTGGCAACAGATGAACACAGAACACGTGTTTTGGTCGACATCATCCTTCTTTTAACCGAAATAATTCCAGATAACTGACTTTCCTTTTCTTTTTGGCAACAAATCTTCATTTTCGGTGGTTTTCGCTTGTTCGTTGTTCATTTTGCGATCGTTGTTGTTGTTGTTAGCGGTGTTGTGCCGAGAAACGCATGTCCTCCGAGAATTGCATGCACCTCACAAAACGCGCACCGCTTATAGTAGAGTGGTCCACGGAAATGCACAATTTAAAACCCATACAGTTCTTATTTGTTGGGCTTAATAGTCATGAGTAAAGTTCCGAAAGTAATTCTCAGCGGACACACGTCTCCCTCCATGTGCAGAACATGTGCAGGGGTGGGTTTTCTCCTCCCTGATTTTGATTGACAGCTGGCAGGGTAGTCTGATTGGCAACTGAGAAGTGAGTCTGATTGGCAACTGAGTTAAGGACGAAGGCGATTGGTGGATCGCTGGAACAGCACATGCAGAGTCACATGGAGTGTATCTCAGTCAGCTACCCTTGAAATTAAATGAGTTCATTCACCTCCAATATCGCAGGCTCTGCGATGTGACTATCGCACACACGTACATCGCGATGACGATAGTCAAACGATATATCGTTCAGGCCTAACCTACACACATCCAAAACCACCTTTTTTTTTTTTTTTTTTTTCGACACGAATATATTGACATGTGCAAAATGACGTTGGTTACTGTTGTATATTTCAGTATCAGTAAATTTTCGGTTTATCGCCCAGCCCTAAAGTCATTAGAGTCTCTCCAAACATTTATCTTTGTGGATGTAATAAAGATAAATACACAAACTTATGCAGAAACTTTGAATAAACTTGTCTGATCCTTTTACTGTTCAGCGTGAGGGATCAAAATGCTAACCTGCAGTGTGTTTGTTTGCTCAGGAGTATAAGCGCAAGCAGCTAGAGGAGCAGCGCCAGTCAGAGCGGCTGCAGAGGCAGCTGCAGCAGGAGCATGCCTACCTGGTGTCTCTGCAACAGCAGCAGCAGGAAAAGAAACCCCAGCTCTACCACTATAACAAGAACCTGGAGCCCAACAACAAACCCACTTGGGCCCGAGAGGTAGCGGTGTTGCTGATACCTCAAACATAAGACACCAAGTAATGAGTGCAAATGCTTATGAAGGTCATCTTTCTTTGACTGTCGTCCGTTATCCAAGGTGGAGGAACGAAGTAAGCTCAACAGACAGGGCTCACCCAAAATCTGCACCACTGTCTCCGACACCGCCATCCAGTCACGCTCTGACTCAATCAGCCAATCAGGAGTGGGGCAGTCTGCTCAGACCCCACCGATGCAGAGGCCAGTTGAACCCCAAGGAGGGCAGGGAAAGGTGGGTGAAGTTTAAAATCTGGAGGAGCAAATGATGAAACTGTCACTTGTGTCTTTCTGCCTGAGCTTCTTACCTCTTCATGTTCTGTGCTAGCTTATTTACAACTTCTTTCTCTTCTTTTCTCTCTTTTCCCTCTTCACCAATCTGCAACCCTAAATGTTAACAAAATCACTTCGGATTACAAAACAACCTCGCACTCTTCTTTATTGTGGCCTGCTCCTGCTCCTTCGGCTGTCCTCTGCACTCTTTCTTTCCCCGGCTGCTCCTCCTTCTCGATCTTCTGCCGCTGTTCGCCTCTGCAGTTCCAGATGGCTCACTTGGTCCCACTAAAGCCTTACGCTGCCCCTGTCCCTCGCTCCCAGTCTCTCTGTGACCAGCCCACTAAGACCATGTCCGCCTTCCCCACCCAGGACCCCTCCCTTGCCCCCACACCTCGCCCTATCCACTCTAGGGAGCTGGTGCGTCAAAATTCAGACCCAACTTCTGAGACCCCAGCGCCACAGGCACATCAAATCAGAGAAGATCGTGGGCCATGGATCCGCCTCCCTGATGTGGAACTTCCTCCTAAGGTAAGAGTAGTGGCTGGATATGACTGAGGAGCAGGTACAAAAACAGTCCTCACAGTCCTTGAGGATAATGCCTTCATTTTTGGACACAACCAGTGTTGTTTTCCCTGTTTTTTTCCATGACGAAGACGTGACGTTGACGAGCTAAACATAAGTCTTAGATGACTAAAATGTGACGAGACAAATGTGCGTTTACGTTGACGAGACAAGTCTAGACGAAAACGTTAGTGGTGGACAACGAACAGAGTTGCAAAATTCATGAGCATTTCATCAGTCAAACGCTAAACATATATTCTGCAGTGTTGTTTTCGTTGACGATGACAACACAGCACTATGAAACTGAATCTGTAAAACAAAGGCTCATGTTTACACATTACAGTTGGTATGAAATACTTGGAAATGTCTGACTGTGATATTTCTTTTCCACAGATCCCTCAGAGGACAGCATCCATTGCCACAGCACTCAACACTAACCTGTCTTCTGGCATACGGCATCCAGTAAGAGCCAGGTATGAACACGGACCAATGATCTGATCAGAGGTTTCCTTAAACAAGTTCTTCCAAAACAATGTTTGGTGTAAATGACAACGCAAGATAACTCATTGGTATCCTTCTGGCAGCAATCCAGATCTCAGCCGCAATGATCGCTGGGAGAGAGGAGACAGTATGAGCATCATATCCAATCTGCCTCAGACTGGCTCTCTAGAGAGGCACCGCATCCTCAGTGAGTCCCCGGCGCTATTTCTCTGCAGACCGTCTTTGCTGTAAGCCACATTTCAGAGTTCTAACTACACTCCACGTTTTAACTCTTTCAGGCACCTCCAAGATGGATTCACCAATTCTCTCTCATGACAGTCGCCATAAGCCAGGAGAGTCTCGCACCTCCTCGCGCCCTGGGCGCCCTGCTGTGAGTTCACCCTTCAGACTGACATTGTATCGTCTGACTTTTCAGTAACCCCTACTTATTCAACTATTATTTTTCACCACTGAAGATGTGCATGAAACACATTTAAAAACTTAACTGTGTGCACATGCATAGATCTCAAATGCACTTGCTCTGTAACTTAAACCCATCAGATCCCAACTGAAGCTTTCCCCTCACACTTTTCCTTTTTACACAACACTGTTGATATGTCCCTTCACGTTTCTCCTCTTCTGTAATCTCCCTGTTTGTTGGCTTTACCTTGAAAATACAGAGTTACAAGAGAGCAATAGGGGAGGTTAGTATGACTGTCTCTGTGTTTGCTTGGTGTCCATGCATGACTGTGTACATCGATTCACTGGTTGTATCACGTTGAATGATTTGCATGCTTGACTGTCTTTGTAAATTCAGTAAATTGTGTTTTGATTTTGTATGAAATTTCACTCATAATTCACAATCAAATGCGAGGTATTTAAATGTTTTTAAATGTAAGTATGTTGCTCAAATTCATCCTCACAAGTGGTCAGCCCTGAGTTAAGGTAGTATTGGGAGTTTACACTCCTGACTTAAAGTCCCACTCTGATCGTTTTTTTACTACTTAAAGTCTTCTCAGTAGTCTTTAAATTGTGATTATGACGTTTTTAGCCAAAATCGCGTTACCTGTGTCATTTTCAAGAGCTTTTCTTCTGCATAGCTCTAGTAGCTCATTAGCAATTCGCTTCTGTGTGGTGGGCGGAGACAGCGCTGCTCTGCACACTCGTCTTCATGTTAGCTTGTAGCCTAACGTTGCCTGTGCAGCAGAAGTGGCAGGTAACATAGGAGCTGTTCAGCTTTTAGACACTAATGTCTTTAGGGGCACGATGAAAGCTAATATCATAATCAGCTTTCTTATGAGCGTTGAAATCCGCTAACGCACACGCTTGTTCCACGATCATCCTCTGTATTTCTCCTCTATATGCAGAGTGTGGCCTGCATAGCGGGGCTCCGGGGGCGGAGCTTAGATTTGCTACGTATGAAATCTCGCTGTGTCTGAACCCGCCGCTTGGATCTGCCAGAGATTCACCGTGATTTGAATGAAGAAATACTCAGAAAAGCAATTTCGCATTTATTTTTCTCATGATACGACCTGTAGCATCAGAAAAATGTCCTATGAACATATAAAAAACAAGAAAAACATGATTTTCATCGGAGTGGGTCTTTAAGCTCATAATGACGCCTCAAATCATCTTGGGTACAAGTGTTCATGAATTATTGATACCCTGTTTGATACTTTTCTAAATCCTGACGTTATATTTAGAATATTTTCATGTGATTCTTGAAAGTAATGTTGTATCTGTGTGAACAGGATCACGGCCTCTTCGCCAAGGAGCGTGCTGAGGAGCAGCCGCGGCCTCCTGTCAAGGCCAATGATTACTCCTCCTCTTCGGAGAGCAGCGAGAGCAGTGAGGAGAGTGAAAGTGGGGAGGGCGTTGAAGAGGAGGAAAGCCCAACTGATCGGTAACTCTAACCCAGTGGTTTTCAAGTCCAGTCCTTGAGCCCCCCGTCCTGCATGTTTTGGATGTTTCCCTGCTCCAACACACCTGATTCAAATGATCAGCTCGTTATCAAATTCTGAGATGGCTTAATAACGAGCTGATCATTTGAATCAGGTGTGTTGGAGCAGGGAAACATCCAAAACATGCAGGACGGGGGGCTCGAGGACTGGACTTGAGAACCACTGCTCTAACCCCATTGAACAAAAACAATTGATGAGTCGGATGTTTGAATTTGTCTACTTTTACTGAAGTGGTGAAAAGTTCCTTCTGTCATCCTTAACTTGTATTCCTTGTTGGGTTGAAGTCACAGGGATGCAGACACAGACTCAGTCAACACCATGGTGGTTCATGAAGATGAAGGCGAAGTGGGTGAGGGGGAGCAGGCTGGAGGATATGGGGATCAGACCATGCTGGTGCAGAGGGTGAGTCATCTGTTTATGTAATGATACTTCAATGTATTGGGACAAATCAACACTGTTCATGTGGATATGTCTGTTTGTTTGAAATAACACCATCAAGGGGCATTTTTTTCACCCTGACCCTAACCCAGGATGCAAAAACAAAAAGATGGATTCCCTTAACATCGATGAGGACTGTAGGTTTCTGAAGATAGCTCTCCTCATTCAGTGGTGTGCACCATTGTTCAGCAAGCACTCAGGATAAAATGAATCATCGGATATTCAGACATACAGTACAGTGCCAAGTCTGCTATCAATAGATGTTAATGCTACGCAGCCACAGCTCCACTATCGAACATCTGCTCTCGGTAACAAAGAGTGTCAGGAGAAGTATTGCTGCTGTTGGTTGCTCGGTTTTCCATCCAAGCATCGAGCATGACAACTTCTGCAAGCCGGAGTTACAGCACATCTGTCCCGTACATGTTTGTGTACAGTCAAATCCGAGCAGTGCATCTTTTCGAACGGAGTAGATTGTGTAAAAAAGCGCCCTGTGTGAAGCAAGAATCTGTAAGATTTTCAGAGAGACTGCGATATGATTCAGTGACAGACTTTGCAGGTGGCTGATGATGATGTCGGTGTGGGAAGTGTCACCCTCGCTGAAGTGCAATAGTTTGATGTGTTTAAACGATAAAACGAAGTGTAAAACGCTTCTGCCAAGCGACAGTTACATCACGAAACATCATGGGATAATATGGACGTGATAGCTTGGCTGCTGTTATAAAGAACAGGAGACATAAAAAAAGTTCACAAGGTCAAATTGAGATTTTCTAGGTAAATGTGGATTTCCTGGAGAGAGTCTTAGAAGCAGTCCTATTGACAGTACAGGCGCTCAGCTGCATTGTAAAAGAACAGTAGCAGTCCTACATTTTTAACACCTACCAGGCTGAAGGGTTCATTATTCTTCTTCACCAGGTGTTTATTTTTCATTTTGCTTGTGGAAATCATGACATTCCTCTGGCGACTTTTATCCCGAAGCGGCGGCTCAGGTTCAAGGCCCAAATATAACTTATTTGAAAAACTCCAGGTTTTACAGGTATCTTTTTCTAGCCTTTTCAAGGACAGTAGTCAGTTAAGAAACTGTGGGGCGACGGTGGTGTATTTTTCGCTCCATTATTGGGAAATAGTCCCATATTGCTTTTCCAGCTTTTGTAATGAAATACAAGGTTAAAGCATCCACTACGGTTTAGTTGTGCCCGGCTAGTAGAGGCAGGGCTTGATGAAAACTTACCCATTCTTATCGGTAATTATAGAGAAGTTCCCTTTTTATTTACTGCTGCTTGTTCACAAGAGTGACTCATAAAACATTAAACAAAGAAACAAATGTGCTGTCTCTCTGTGTAATGAAGAACTGAACTCTGTAAAGCACATCAGGACACAACTATCACTGTGCTTCTGGAGGTCACTTTTTGGGCTGGATCAGATAGGTCAAATCCAGGTCATTGGTGAGGCAGATTAGCCTGGATCTGACATTATGTAACCAGTGTGCTTATTTCACTTTCTCCTAAAAGACCCCAGAGAAGCGGAGTCATAATGGGTACACCAACTTGCCAGATGTGGTTCAGCCCTCCCACTCCCCCACGGATTCAGCCTCTCACTCCTCTCCAGGGAAGGACTCTGTTTATGATGTGAGTTCAGTGATGCTAAATATATCAGGCCTCAAATCCTGCTGTATTTCCATGTGTTCCCTCTCTGCTATTATTCCACTTAGACAGTCTTTCAAAAACACATTGAATTCCTTCTTACATTTGCAAATCTTTATTCTCAAACTCTCCCTCTCTGCTCCTGCAGTATCAGTCCAGAGGTTTGGTTAAAGCATCTGGGAAGTCCTCCTTCACCACCTTTGTAGACCTGGGCATGTACCAATCACCAGGAAGTCAAGGAGATAATATCTCTGTCACCAGTAAGTCCAAAGCTTTTTAGTCGTAGCATTTGCCACGGGGAAAGAACCAAACTGTTTTAGGACTAAATTAACCTGTAACATAATTTCTGCAACAGTCTATTGGATACAACAAACTGCTGTGAAGGATGAGTTAAAAAGATCACAGCCCAGCTTAGTCTGAAGCTTTCATAATTCTGCCCCGGTTTGACTTTTCTGTCCTCAAGCTAATTAAATCACTGCATCCATATGAAGGCTCTAGGTTTGAACAGCTGAAGATGGAGGTGAGGAAAGGCTCCATGGTGAATGTCAATCCCACCAACACACGCCCACCCAACGACACACCTGAGATTCGCAAGTACAAGAAGAGGTTCAACTCTGAGATCCTGTGTGCAGCACTCTGGGGTAAGAACACAACCAAATACACTGAATGAGGCTTTTTAAGTGTAACACAAATGAATGTGAAAACTGTGTGTGATATTCATGAGTGTTTTAGGATCTTCTGTGTCCCATTTGCTCGTTGAAATCATCCACAGTCACATAAAATATTCATTGAAGTTTCCTTTATTTGTAATTTTCCCCTATTACAAAATAAAGTTTAGAAAAAGAGGACCTGCAGGTTATGACGGGGGGATGGCAATGAAAAGTGAAAGAGTCACAACACAGATATACTGTTGCAAAACATACATTTTTCTTTGTGGTGTGACTATTATTCTGATGACATTTAGACAAAACTAAAGGCACTTCCTTCGCACTTGTGTCCTAGGTGTGAACTTGTTGGTGGGCACAGAGAACGGTTTGAAGCTGCTGGACCGCAGTGGTCAGGGCAAGGTTTACCCCCTCATCAACTCTCGCAGGTTCCAACAGATGGACGTCCTGGAGGGCCTCAACCTGCTCATCACGATATCAGGTCATTACTGCGACTTTCTCTCACCACAGTCAGTTAAAGCTGTTTGTGCTTCTGGCTTAAAGGACTGCGAGGTGCCGAACGCTAGATACCAAATTGTGCGTGTTGTGCATTTTGACTTTGCACTTTATGACCAGTAGCTTTTCTATTTCTGTACAGTAGAAGTTTTAATCAAAGGCTTTTGTCTCGCTCTCTCTACATAATTCTATGTTTTTACCTCTTTCCTAATGGTGAAATTTGACATTTGTTTAGACCAGGAGCTTAATCGATTCAAACTAATTGACTTGAGTTTGATTGAAAAAGATGTAACTCCCATTTCATGAGTGCGTTCAGACAATAACCAAAATCATGTCTTCTCTGTGCCAACGAAGGCAAGAAAAACAAAGTGCGTGTCTACTACTTGGCCTGGCTGAGGAACAAAATCCTCCACAATGACCCTGAAGTGGAGAAGAAGCAAGGCTGGACTACTGTGGGGGAGATGGAGGGCTGCGTGCACTACAAAGTTGGTGAGTGACAGATGACGGCCGCTTATCTCTTCTGTCTACTCAACTCATGGATCCTCATAAATGCGTCTGACAGACTGAATTATTCATCAGCAGTTTCTGATGCTGGATGGCCTTGTGGTTCTTTTCTGTCTAGTGAAATACGAGAGGATAAAGTTCCTGGTGATTGCTTTGAAGAATGCAGTGGAGGTGTATGCTTGGGCGCCCAAACCTTATCACAAATTTATGGCCTTCAAGGTAAGTCCCCTCTTTTCTTTGAGCTGGATCAGTTATGCTTGGTCATTCAACCGGGAGAGGATTCAAGTTTCATGCTCACTTTCTACTCCACCCAGTCTTTTGCAGACCTGCCGCACAGGCCCGTGTTAGTGGACCTGACAGTGGAGGAGGGTCAGAGGTTAAAGGTCATCTACGGCTCTTGTGCTGGCTTTCACGCCATCGACGTGGACTCTGGGAACAACTACGACATTTATATCCCTGTTCATGTAAGTGATGCCACAGTCGGACAGCGCCGCTCTGCGAAAATGTTTGACCTCCAGGAGTTAATCCGTTTTTGTTTGGCTCTCAAACAGATCCAGAGCCAAGTGACTCCACACGCAATAGTCTTCCTGCCCAGCTCAGACGGCATGGAGATGCTGCTTTGCTATGAGGACGAGGGCGTTTATGTCAACACCTACGGACGAATCATCAAGGATGTGGTCCTGCAGTGGGGCGAGATGCCCACTTCTGTTGGTATGAGTCAACGGCGAAAAACTTGAATTGACATAGAAAAGAGCGCCTCATCTGTAATCAGCTGAGATCTGAGCCTGTGAAAAAGCAATAAATGGAGCCCCCAGATCTGAAACACATGAAGCCAAATATGAGAGTGACAAAGAAATCCTGCCTTCTTTTGGATGAGCTGGTAAAGGATGACAATACTAGTTACACAAAGAGAGAGAGGGGGACTGAGAAGAGATTTCTGAATCATTCACCATGTTGTCAGTGGTTAGTTATTGCTCTTTGCAAACAGAATAGTGGCTGTTTCCTGAGTAATGGTCCTAGGTGGAGTCAAACACTCAACAGACCATGGTACACTTGCGGTCATTGCTATATAGACACAAAGGTAATGTGGTCGGATTGAAATTGTCAGATTGGTTCAAAAGTTCAGACTAGGTTTTTCAAATAAAAGAAGGATCTTGAATGCATAAGGACTGGACAAGGTAATCCTTGTGTAGTTCAAAGATTTTGGGTAGGATTGGCTCCAAGAAGATAGCTAGATTCAGGCTCTATTTTATGAATAAAATGTTGAAAAAAAACATTAAAAAATATATACTGCAATGATGTTAATGCCTGTTGTGTAAAAATATACTGTAGATTTTTATTCCCATAATTAAACATAGAATATTTAATCCAAGGCATCCACGAGAACCTTTACAGAGGTGTGTGAATTCAGCATCCCCCTGTGGTCAAACTTATCAGTCCCTTCCACCCGAGGCCTCGTGATTAAACAGGACCTGAAAACTGACATGTTAAAGGACTTATTAAAACAGATTGTGGGTAAAGGGCTCTCAGGTGGAAATTTTTAATCTTACAGAGTCCACCACTCTCCTTAGTGTCACCTCTGCTGCAGTGTGCAGGACATACAGCAACAACTTAGTTAACAGTGGCAAAGAAGGAACTAATATGTCTTATGTTTTTAAGAATGCAAGGACACTCTTTATGAAATTTATTGACAAAAAAATACTGAGCTCACTGAGCTATTTAAAACAGTTTATGGTCGCTGCTGAAGGAAGCAAAAGTGCTGTGAGACTACTATTGTAACCTAGCAACAGTAAGCACTGGTAAAAGGTGCACTGAAATTGAGTTTGTGGGCACTGTGAGCCTAAAAAACACTGTCAGTGAGCACAGGCCCTTAAGGCCTGAACATGAACCAGTGGGTGATGTCACCATGGTTACGTCCAGGTTTTATACCAGTCTTAAGGTTGTAATCACCTTGCCTATCAACATTTCATTTTGCCTTGCAGCTCATATCTGTTCAAATCAGATCATGGGATGGGGAGAAAAAGCCATTGAGATCCGGTCTGTGGAGACCGGTCACCTGGATGGTGTCTTCATGCACAAAAGAGCTCAGAGGCTGAAGTTCCTCTGTGAGAGAAATGACAAGGTAAGAGAAGCAGTGAGTCACAAAATCACTGCAGCTGAATTCAAAAGCGTTGCTGACACTCTTCTTCCCGTCTGACTGTGTCGCACTTTCAGGTGTTCTTCGCATCAGTGCGGTCCGGAGGTAGCAGCCAGGTTTACTTCATGACCCTGAACAGGAACTGCATCATGAACTGGTGAAGGATCATCCGCTCTGGTCAGTGTGCTGGACCCAGCAGGGGTTCGGAGAAGGAAGTGCATCTTTAAAAAAATCTGACAAAACGCATGCACACAAATGCGAACACCTCTGTATTTTCTCTCTCCAGCTCGCTCTTACTCAGCACTCATTCTCTGAAGACACACAAACACACTAACTCTCATAGACAGACACACACAGAAAAAGAAAAAAACAATCCATTCCAGGCTACACTACTTAAGTTACAGTTTCTACCAAGGCTCCCTGAATCATCATGAAAATCTCACATGAGCTTCAAATGTTGACACCATCTCTTAATTTTTAATATATATATTCTTGTCTTGATTTACTTTAGTTGGTGAACCTGTGTTAAGTCGTTTCTAATCGTGAAGTATGTTAAAGACATTCCTTGATGGTTCTTCAGTACATTTTGAGGAAGGCATTATTTACCCTTACTGTATGTCCAAATGAAGCTGTAAATAGGTAGCACCTAACACTTAGATCTGAATCATTCGCAGGCCTAGAACATAGCCTCCATTCAGTCGGGACTTCAAATAATAACATGCTGGAACGTCCACCTGCAGTGGCTGGTGGACCCCCTAAGATTTGGGCAATTAGATGGAGGCAAAAAAAAAAAGAAGGAATTAGTACAAAAATATGACAAAGGGAAATTGAAGTCGGGAAGAAGTAGCGTGTTTGATAATCGTTAGACGATACAGTAGACTGTAATCTGAAGTCCTGCTTTGCTTACTGTTTTTTCTGATCGGAAAAATGACGCTGCATCTCTAAATCATGGCACGTGAGCCGTGACTGCTTTAGAAGTAAAACACATTTCAGTTTGGATGAAAATCAGAAGCCTCAGAAATGTGCAGCACTGCAAAATGAGTGCTGTGAAATCCTCTGCTTTGCCTTTTTTTTCTATAGTTTGGATAAAGTTATTTGACTCATCAGGCTTCTGTCTAAAGTTTCTGTTTTCATACATCTACAAAATACAAAAATTTGATATTTATATGTAGTGATTCTGTATTGGTATTAGCCTACTGGTATTCTTAATTTTACTGTAATTATATTGCCATTATATTGCAATATATGCTATTCTTGTGGAGTCTTTGTTTGAAGAGGGGAGTTCATGTGTTTGGCGTGGTAGATTTAGGGAGTACGATGATGTTGAAGAGACGCGTAAGGAGGGTGTCACTGAGTTTCCAACAATTAAGGGAGATCATTTTCAAAGTCCTTTCACTCTGCTACCACAGAGATCCATTCTGCTGTATTATATTTCGGTTCTTAGACTATTTTGTGGATCTTTCTGTGAGAATAGTTTGTCCTGGACACCGCAGAAGAACAGGTCTGGGTGTGGTATAGATTATATTTATCTTCGGACAGAGGAAAGATAAAACCTTTGGTGACTCTGTTATACAACAGAGGACTCCATCTCATCCAGCACTTTGAAAAACACCAGCTGGAGCACGTCAGACTTCCTATATTTTCTATCTGCACATTCTGCCAAAGTTCACATTCTGAAACAGAGGTCAGACTTAAGGCCAAAGGAGACACAGCTTATTGACGACTACAGGGATGTTGGGAGAGGTTCTTCCTATTGATCACTTACCAATAACCCCCTCTATAAAGAAGATGGTCCAAAAACTCTGCTGTCTATTACTTGCATTATGGTAAAATCTTGACTTCATGCCCTCGCTCGTAATGCATACTAATTTTGTAAGATAAAGCGGATGAAACCATTTGCCCTAACATACCATAGAGTTCTGGAGGAGTAACCAGGGAGTAGCTTGGTGGTTTTCTGTCATCAGTGGGTAGCCTGACACATGAATCAGGCTTTTTGTTCTGTTGATTCACAACAACATGCTGCCTCAGCACTTTGGTATTAACAGGTGGACATGTAGAAGTCGAGATGATTTATGACACATCTTATCACTTTGTAGTTGTTGGCAAAACATCTCCATATTTCAGCATGTGAGCTCATCTGCTTCGAAGCTTCAAAAGCTTCAGGATAAAATGAGAGGAATCTTGGTGAGTGATCAATAAGAGAGTGAACTTTTTTGCATAAGAGTACTTTATCTGGTGGGAAAACGCTCTAAAGATCGCAGCATATGGGTCGGGACAGATGGCGTTTAATCAAAGATTCTATAAATAGATGGTTGATTTATGGTTAGATAAAACAAATGTAAACATACTTGTACAAATATATCTCAAACAAACACTTTGGTGTGCATGTGGGCCATTCAAATGGAGCATATAATAGTACTGTTGTCCCCTTTTAGCTAGTGTGTTTTTACTCTTAAATAAATGTTATGTGCCATGACCTATGTGTCATAAAGTATGTCAAAATTACAATCCACCAGGAGCTCTGGCACTCACGCTTTTTATGGTTCAAACATAATTTTATATATTAATCTGTTTACAGTTTAAGCAGTGCCTTGGAGTTGGAAAGGTTTAAGGATGGGTTACGAGGCCCCACCCCTGTCGTCTCTTACTTGAAATCTCGAAAAGAAGAGGCATTTGCTCCCTTAAAAAGACTAACACCCTGTGCCAGTTAAGTGCACTTAAGTCAAATCCACAATATGGTGTAGATGGACTTGAAATGCTTTTTTGGCACCCCTTATTCTTCAAGCAAAATAACCAATGCCGATAATCCATTCAGTAAATTGCAATAATAATTAGTGAAATGAATCCGGTGTGTGTTGTAAAGGATCTACTCACAGTGGGGGCCGGCATAGAGTAAAGCCATACGTATGAAATGCGTCTCTAGGTAAACTTAGTACTTGTGGTGTCCGCTCAGAAAATGTAGGTTTGTGCAGCAAAGACAAGGACCGCACTTGTTCTTCAAAGATGTTGATTGTGTAATCTTGTAGTAGGAAAATTAGCTTGATATATTCTGAGAAGCCTATTTTATAAAATATGTAAATTAGTCTATATTGAGAAATAAAAGTGAATGTACATCTATAAGACAGATTTGTATTTATATAAAAATGTGTATCGCTCTATTAATCAAAGCACAATGTATTTTAGAGCTGAGAGATCAAAGCTATAAGTGAGTCGAACAGAGAGACCGAGTTTTTTTCTCCCTCCCTCCCTCGTTCATTCAGCAGTGGTCAGTCTTGTCGGTAGGTAAACAATAAGTGGTCGATTCAAAGGAGACAGCTGTCTGTGTGTCAACCTGCATTTCTACTGAATTGTCCAGATGGAAAAATGATATCTGAAGGGTCAGCTTTGGACGCTTGTGATACACAGATTATGTTTCATCAGGTGGTTGACAGGCTGTTCAGAGGCCCGGGTGTGGATACAGATCACCGCACAGGTAGTGAAGACATGACGTGAGGGCACAGCGGCCCTTGTTGTGAGGTCGTCAGCTCTTGGCATCAAAGAGATTGTATCAAAAATATTAGCATTTAGCGAGTGAAAAGTGCACTTGTTGAGAATTACTGAATACAAATAAAGACAAAATGAGTTCATGACAAATCATTTGACCATCAGGTACCACTCCCACAGATGTGTCAGGACATTTCTGCACCGTAATCTTTCTAATAGACTGATAAAAAGTATCAAAAACTGAAGTAATTTATCAGACAGGTTATTGCTTCCTCTTATCCATCTGTATTCTCAAAGCCCTGTAAACAGACTCTAATGTGAAAATAGTCAAATCATCCTTAAACACACTGAAGGCACAAGCTATAGCATTTACAAGAAATACAAGAAATTTACCTCAGCTGTTGTACACAAGTGAAACAAAACTGACATGACTCATTGAATCATCTATGCTGCCTTGTTGGACGGGTTCTTTCCTCGAATAAAAGGAAAAACTGACTGATTAAAGACCGACGGGTGATTTAAGAAGACCCTTATCAGGATTGAAAATGAGCTCCAATGAGCTGTGGCTTCACACAAAGCTAATGCCTTGTGGTTAACAACAGAGTTAAGTAACACACTGAACTGAGACACATCACTTACATTGAAGAAAGCTTTAGTTGTTTTTTTTTTCTCTCTGAAGAGTTTTTCTCTGGTTATTAGTTTCCTTAAGATTTCAAAGTGCTATTTCATTACGTGCCAAGAGCCATTAAATGACCTGAACCTCACAACTCATTATTTTAGCAACCCTCCATGTGAGTCTGACCACAATATGAACAGATCTGACTCTTCTTTAACAAGAGCAATATAAGTAGGCATTTAAACTACACCAAGCTGTGGGTTTCATCTCAGCGTGACTTTCGGGAAGCGGATCTTCAGTTGCTTTAGGCGGACTGGAAGTAGGCTGGTTTGTGTGTCGCTTGTTACAGAAGTCCTTCTGTAATGACTTTTGTTTGTGATCTAAGGAAAAACGACTCCTCTCTGACAGTTAAACGTAGTCACCTGTTTGGATGAGTGTTCTTGTGTTGCTGTAATAGCATCCCACAACCTGCCTTTATGAACTCTTAACAACCGCTAAAGGAATGATTGATCATTACTGAAGAGACGACACTCTCTATGCTTTTATTTCTGATGAATAAGGTATGAATGGATTAGCAGCTGTAGCTGGTGTGAGGCAGATCAAACTTGGAAGGCTCTAAAATGACATGGATCTTTGGACAGAACTATGATATTCTTTTCACAACCTTTTTTTTTTTTTCAAACAGTAAACATCTTTGCAATGTTTTCGTGTGTGTGCGCGCGTCTGTGTTACTTGTGAGAGGTTAACTCCAGATTGTATTTCATAGACTGATAAACTTTAAACTTTCAAAAGATTGTGTTGAATGAATTCATGTCTTAATACAGAATTGTTTGAAAAATAAAATACCTTGATCTCATGTTAGTCTGTTGTGTTTTCTTTCTTTGAAATAACCTGTAATTTCCAATAAGGTCCTGCTTACACTCCACAAGTTAATCCACTTCGATCAGTTTTCAGGCTGAAGTTAAGATAAGATAAGATAAGATGTTCCTTTAATAGCCCCACAGGGGGAAATTCCACATTTTCTAAAAAAAAAGTTTGGCCGAGCTGTGCTGGGATTAAAGATAACAAGTGTGTGTTGCCCTCCCCTGACTGCTGCAACACGAGTAAAAAGAGAGTAAAAACCTAAAAACAAGCTGTGTTTAAAAAAAGAGAAATTCAGTTCACCTGTGTGTTTTGCTGCAGCTACAAAGAAGTTTATGAAACATGTCAGCAGTCGACCACATGATGGTGCTATTAAATTCTTCGACCTGCTGTTCCTGGTCATGAGACGCCCAGTGAGCTGCTGCGCCCTCTCGTGGCTGAACTCAAAAACACTTGTGTTCAAACTTAAACAGCAGAGTGAGTTATTCCTATTCATCTGTAATAGATAAAACTTTAAATATATGACTATATTTACTCTTTACGTTGATGACATATTGTTGTTGTTGGAAGAGTCAAAATAAAGTGTCCCGTTTTAGAAAAGAGGATTAAATTCCACATTCCCCCCACTAGACTCATGTTGATTTCTCACTTTATTTTGTAGCTTCTGATTTTGTTTTATGTTCGCTTTTAAAAAATGTTTTGGAACACAAAGTATCTCCTCCACTTTTCCACTTTTACTGAGAACATACCGTTCTGTCTGCCTTATTAATAAATCTTTTGAAATGCGCTCGTACTGAGGTCTCTACAGCAATAAATAAAAGAAAGCATTGAGTGCAAACTTGAATAATTCAGCACAAAAGTTTGAAAGAAATAGCTGAGCACAAGTAAAGCTGATTGTTTATCATCCAATTGTGTTTAATTCTTGATTCTGATTGGCCAAAACTTCATGGCAAGTTCTTAATTTTGAGTTACAGGATTAACTCTATGAACAACAAACTCAGGGAGGGACATTTATAAAGTCTTTGATTTCACTTTTACCTGTAGATAATGAGGCAAAATGGATACATATCTTTAATTGGAAAGAAACCACAATAACAGGCAGGAGAGGCTTTCTTTTATTAATATTATATACAGTTATACCATCATAATGTCCAGACAATACATTGACAGAGTCAAAGTATGAATACTGGCTCCTGCTTTTTTAAGATGCGTCTTACAATGCTTTAATTTTCACCCACCTTCTAAATCTCAGATCTTTCTATCCTCTCTCTTTCTCCTCAGCTTCATCATTATCTCTATTAATAATCCTTAAAGTGTATCTGAGGCACACAGGGAGAACATGAATAAAATGAGTAGAAAAGAAAAACTAAAGAGCAGATGTACTGTACTGTATGTTGGGGTATATATCTATAAAAACACTGACTTTATGAAGTTTGGAGCCAGACGGAAACAAGAGTCGATCTTTTCCTCGGACTCTGTGGATCGTCAGCCTGGCTCGCCTGTCAGTGGTTGTTTGTTTTCAGTATTCACAGACTCACATGACTCTGCTGCCACCACCACCACTTTTCTTCCTTCACTTAGCATCGCTGAGATACGTGTGGTACTGAGACAAAAATAGCCAGGAAAAAATTTGTCTGAAGTACATTTTGGACTTCAATGTAAACAAAGACAGAATTGTCCAATAATGTTTCTCCCCTGTTAACTTGAGGAGCAGTGTCTCTTAGGAAAAAAGTGTGTATTTATCTGTATGTGTGTATATGTGTGTGTGTGTGTTTGTATCTGAATGGGCATGTTTTATGTGTTAAAAGGCTTTAGGTAAAAAGTGGCATTTGTGTTTTATTTGAGCAGCTGAAGTTCAAACTTTATTTGGTTGCTTTTTTTATTTCATTTTTTTTACATTTTACAACAGTGTGTCTAAGTGTGTGTGTGTCTGTGTGTGTCTGTGTGTGTGTGTGTGTATGTCAACTCAAACCTGAGTCAGTGTGTGACCGTTGCCTTGCTGCTGTGCACTTAAATCAGCTGAAAGAATTGTGGCGTGTGTTCAGGGCTTATTCTGCATACAGCGTGAAGTGTTCATGTGTGTAAAATCAAGAGTGTGTGTGTATGTGTGTGTGTGTGTGAGTGAGTGCGTGCGTGCGTGTGACTCATACCTAAGTCATACATATTATGTACAGTAAAATGTTGCAGTTTCAATCTTACATACAGTGAATACAGGGTGCAAACTGTGCCCCAAGCTGTGGGAGCGGTGCCTGTTTGTCGAACATGTGCGTGCATGTTGGTGTGTGCATGTTTCTGTGTGTGTGTGTGTGTATGTGTGTTTGTATGTGTGTTATATGTTTCTGTACATGGCTCAGTTCCAGATCTTAAGGAAGCTGTCCCAGGATCCAGTGCACACCGCCATGCCGTCATCCGTCACACCCAGACAGCTCACACGATTGTCATGGCCAGCTAGGACTCCTGCAGGAGAAATGAAGACAAACAAAAGAAGACTTGTTGCTGTGAAATGTTTTGCTCTTTGCTCCGAGCTCAAACTTTAAAAACACACACCGAACAAAGCGACCTAGTGTTTACTACTGTTTCACTCCTAACACAGATCGGGACGTTTGAACAAAATTTCTTGCTTTCAAATTAAGGCTCGAGAAGTAAAAACTCGCTAAGTTCGACATGGAGATCCAATCCCCAAAATTCCAAGTCATGATAGATTAGTTATGAAAACTTTGTGCTATATCTTGCAGGCAAATTTATAAATAGAAACTGTAATTTCTGTACATATGAGACAGAGTTTTGCTTGACGCCTCTGGAATCACTTGAGTTTGCTTCTGTCATACATTGATTTATTTGCAGCCCATTGAATTAACGACATACTCCTAGCATGTGCACATTCCTTGACAAATTAATTAAAAAGTAAATAGTATGACAGGACTTTCTTTTTAAATATAAAAAAGACACTTCTACTGTGAAGTTAATTTGCATTCAAAATCTGGCGCTCCATTTTGTATCTTGAGATCTGTATTAAAAACAAATGGTGAACAAACACACATCTTGGTCCTTCTGTGAGAGAAAGGGCCCAGGGTAAAGTAGCTAATCAGGTTTGAGGAATCAAAGCAGCAGGATACTCAAAAAGCAATTAAAAGACCTGTAATGTTTTAATAAATTACTGTAGCACTCAATCCTTAGCATCAGATTTGACCTCGCCAAACTTTTTCACCATCGCACCCGCAGACATCTGCTTCTTTTTCCACCCACCTGCTCTGTCTCCCTTCATGGCGTCCCAGATGTTACAGTTAAAGTCATCATAACCAGCCAGCAGCAGGCGGCCGGAGCGCGAGAAAGCCACAGAGGTAATGCCACAGATGATGTTGTCATGGCAATAGAGGCTGAGCTCCTGGTCTGCACGCAGGTCGAACAGCCTGCAGGTGGCGTCGTCGGAGCCTGTGGCGAATGCGCTGCCATTGGGAAAGAACTGAGGAGGAGCACAGGAGAGAGAGTGAGGAATGCAAAGTGTGGATGCAAGCAGGTAATGGGGGGGGAAACAAATGCATCACTTTCAAGGGAGAAGGTGAGGAAGGGGTAACACCAAAACAATACTTTGCCACTTTTGAAACCATTAGATAACCTGACTCCAACGTGAGATGGTCTCAGCTGGAGTCTGGACTGATGGTGGGTGTTTAAATATGGCGTTAATTGATAATCTTATTAATCCTCTAGCATGCTCCCTGGTTAAATCCCTCACAAAGCTGGAGTCAAGACAGTATGTTATGTCACTGAGGCAAATCCTGGAGCTGCTCTCATGATGGTCTATCACACCGCACACAAATACGTCCACCTGGAAGGACCACTTTTAGGACTGAAACCATCGGTAGTTTATTGGAATTTTTAATTCCTGGAAAATATGTGTAACTGATGACAGCACAGTCAAGAAACTTTCAGGGAGTTTTTTCTCTTCAAAAATATAAGAAAACTGAGGAGTAAATTAGAAACACAAAGCTCTGTTCAGAATATTTGTAAATGTATTTTTAAATCTCTGGATTAAAGTCTCTCTATGGGGTCTTAAGAAACATTTTGAAACAGTGGTCCAATCAATGCTCTGGGGACAGATTCTCCTTCCTGCTCATATCCTTAAAGCTTATTTTCTGTTATTAATTTATAAGTCTTTCTTACCAAGCTGAGATAACCCTGGTTACATCATCTGTGCTATTTTTAAGATGTGCCAGAGGTCTGTTTTAGAGAGCTCTTAGGGTGGGCAAAGTGTGACTTCTTTTTTATATTGAGGCTCTAAACTTTTCCAGAATTCATGCATAAAAAAATAACTCAGCTATATACTAGTATACTAGTTTAATTATAAGGTCTGCATCGCCCAGGCACACTCACACAAACAGCGTTGATGTCTGACTCGTGGCCTGCAAAGGTCTGTCGGCACATGCTGTCTCTGATATCCCACAGTTTGACCGAGGCATCGCAGGCTCCCGACACAAAGGTGCGGAAGTCTGGTGACAGAGACAGACTCATGACGTCCCCGCTATGGCCGGAGAAGACTGTGGTCTGCTGACTTGTCTCGATGTCCCACAGTGCACTGGGGAAGAAAGCAAAGAGTAAAAGACACAGATCGGCTTGTGAAAACAAGTTTGAACTGTGTGTGTTTTCTGATCTCTGCCACTCACCATGTGGTGTCTCCAGAACTTGTAATGATTTGATTGTCATCGATGAAACGGCAACATGACAGGTAACCTGAGAGAGAGAGGAGAGGGTAACAGAGAGAACAGGATGAGTTTCTGTTATTGAGGAGGGTAAAAAGAGCATGATGATATTCATATACACAATCACTTTTCCTTTACTAATACATCAAAGATCAGAATTTAAAAAAATATATATTCACACAAAGTGGTGAATAATTTTTACTGAAGTGGTTCATCAAAATTTTCTTTTGTGCTACTATGACCAAAAAAAAGTCACTTCTTGCAGTATTAAGAAATATATGTGGAGTTACCCCTGTTTAAATATGCTTTCTTGGGTTTATGGAGCATTCAAATCCATCTTATAAAACACACTGCCCTTCAGAGACAATTTCAACAAAAGCATGTGGTGCAAAGTGAATTAGGGCATGTCCAACTGCATGTTGCCAGTCAAGCCGTGCACAATCTGGGCGCTAAGTGAGCTGCAGGGTGGAGGTTTGAAGATATTTAAAGGGTGTAACATGATTTAAAGCCCCTGTGAGGAGTTTTTTTGGACAATCATGAAATAGACCAAAAATTATATTGATTCTCTTTTCATGATATAAAGACCATCAGTGCGAAGCTAACAATTTTTAATGCCTGAAACTGGCATAAGAGGATGGGTGTCAACCAAGCAGCTCAACCATCTCTGTTTGTAACATTTCTACATAAGATATTCACAATAGATGTCACTTTTTACTGTCAAGAGTAAGCGAGATGAGATTTTTCATCAAAAGTCTTAACTGCCAAAACTGACACAAACAAAAAAAAGTTTCTCAAAGGAGCTTTAAACCGATTTGTGAGTCTAAGAGTAAGTGCAGGAAAGGGTGTTGTGATTCACACGGCAGTTCAGACTTTATACTTTAAAAGACTGGGCTCCAGCTGGAACATTTAACTTTTATGCTCTTGTTGTGCACCTAAGAATCTAGAAAACACACTCTGGTTACTGTATTTAAAAAAACTCTACAAGTCAAATTCAAAGAGTTCATTTCATTGCACTCATTAGATTCCAAAATCAACACACCGGTAAGGATCGCTCCACATGTAATGAGAACTAAAACTGTTCTGACATGCAGAATAATGGAATTTTAAACATGCAATTAAAAATGCAATTAAGAAAAGTAATTTTCCAGCAGCCCTGTTAAAGGCACTTTCTACTAATGGTCAATTTAAGGATCCTATGAGGGATTTTTTACAGGATATGCAGAGAAGTAGCACCTTCCGTCTCCTACCGTTAAAGTGAAATATACATAACCTGATAGGCAGAACTGGGGGATAACACAAAGCTTTATGAACAGCAATGTAAAGTTAATCTTAGACCATCGTTACAGTTGACTGGTATGGGACAGTCTTTGTGGAGTTTTTTGTGTCCTGGGTCACTTTTCTCCCTGTGTCATGTGTTCAATTACACTAAAGGTCAAGTAACTACAAACTAATCCATGTTGTGTCATTAACTTGAATTCCCTCTAACAGAAATCTTCATGTCTGCAGAATCAGCTGTGTTCAACTTAAAGCATTCGGCAGCAGCCAGCTACAGTCCCACAGACAGGAGTTGATGTCTCAGCTCATTAAGACTGTGTTGCCCTGCGATTAATTAACCATGTAAATGAAATCTTTATTGTTCAGGGGTTTGGGAGCGAAGCTTCCCCATGAGGAAGACGACTGGTGCTTATCTAAAACGTGTCCTCAGCCTGACTCCCAGGAAGACTCAAATAGAAGTGGTTCAGAGTGCGCGGCTCTTTCACCTGTGTGGCCAGGTAGTTCCCTGCTGACCCTGACGTTGCCTTCACGTGTCTTCAAGCAGTAGATGGAGCAGATGTTGTCCAGGCCTCCGCAGGCTACGTAGTTCCCAGAAGGAGCGTAAGCGCAGGTCATCACCCAGGATGAGCGCAGGGGGATGGCGTGGATCTAAAAGAGGACAGGTATCCGGAAATGGACCACAATTAACCTTTGGGATAGAAGGACAACTAATGTACGCGCTAAATAAGGACACAAAAATGGGTTAGTCATAAACTCGAAATCCCCTGTTGATGCTGCTTTTATAATACCACAATAAGTCATGGCTGCAAATAAAGCTGTTATACAAGTCAACCACACCCAAACAAACAAACGACTTTATTCAAATTTGAGTTTAGATCGAGGAAAGTTCGAGTATCTATCCAGCCAATGACACGACGACAAGCTCTCTTTACCTTGTTGGTGGTGTAGCTGTCCCACACGATAAGTTTTCCATCTTGGGAGGCACTGACCAGAAGCCTGCAGACAAAGAAAATAAAATCAAATCAGCCATATCAAACCTTATCTAACCTTAGACAAAGTATTACTTTCATTAACACAACAAACAGTCCGCCCTGGAGACTGGAGAAGGATTGATGATGAGTTATACAGTAAATATATTCATAGCCAAATCTCCTTGGGTTTACCTAGTAACACAGAAAGCACACACCTGTCTGGGTCAACAGTTCTTAACGCCTAACTCCTGAAACTGCAGGTGCCCCATATTTATGCTTAAGACACCTGCCATGGATGTTTTAACTCTGCCCTCTTGAAATCAAAGTTTCCAGTTTCAGAGATTATACTCCAACACAAAGTTCGTTAAGCTAAATGCTAACATGGTCTGATCTAGAAAAGCTACACCTCTCTTTACCCTCTCACCTTCACCGCTGTGATTCACTCTGCACCTGTCTCCATTAGAAATCAATCCATCACCTTCACAAGGTTCAATATGCAGCAGCTCGGTTTTCAACTAAAACAAACACACCGGCTACCTGTTGACTTTAGGATTTACTTGAAGATTCTTTTGATCACATTTAAAGTTCAACATGGACTGGCCCCTCCCTCTACTTCTGAGCTTTTATCCTCCTTTTATCTTATGCAGTCTGAGATCCTCTGCTGCTGTGCAGGTCTAGACTAATAAACCAATGGTGAACAAGCATCCACACTCAGACTTTCATACCTTCACAAAAACAAAGATTTTATTCCAAATGTTTAATTCCTAATTTTATTTGGCTTTGATTCTGTTGGCCTCCATTTGTGAAGCACTTTCTTACCTGATTAAAAAAGTGCAACAAATACCGTGTGATGTCTAGCATTGCCACGGTAACAAGCTTGCAATGAAATGCTGATGTGTAAAAGTGCTATCGTATTTCTTGTGCTTGAGTGTCTTAGCATGTTAAAATTAAAAATAAATTGTCATTTTAAAGCAGACAGTGCTTGTTGAGAACAAAGGAGATAACCAAAGGCATGACTGTGACATTTACACATGTACAACTTTCTATGAGAGGTTTAAAGATCAGAAAAATGTTTGGGAGAGTATTTACTAACCTTGAGTCTGTGCCCCAGTGCATGGCGTAGATCTTGGCAAGGTGGCCCCTGAGGGTGCGTCTCGTCCGCATCTGAATCCTCCCCACAGGATCCAGACCAGCAGTTATCTGGGTTAGGGAGGAGAGAGAAATCAAACATGAAAATTTGCTCTTCAGTTGATAACTGAGAGTGAGTAATGAAGGGTTCACAGTAAGATTTCTCAAGATTGTGGAAATAAAACTATTAGACATTGAAGACTAGAACATCTCCGGAGCAACTATCAATTCAGGTCAAACTTGAGGATACAAACTCATGTAAAAAATGAATTTATAACCGGTTACAGTAAATAGATAAATTCAGAACACCACTGAAAAAAAACAGTCACAATGTTTATAATATTACAGATGTGGATACCAAACAATCTTAAATCATCATTATTTTTCCAAAACTGTGCGTCCTAAAGAAGAGACATAAAATTAGATTCAAAATTATTTTACATATTCTCCTTTTCTTAACTATTTGTGTGCAAGCTCAGAAAATTGGGTCTTAAAATCACAAAGTTTACCAAGTTTTTATTTTGATTGCTTTTCCATATTCATGACCCCTGAAAAGGACATTGTTCCCATAACCCAAAAAAGATAAATATATTCATGTATGTTTGTCTTACCTGTGTCAGAGTTGAATCTCCACATGCTTTCCTGGCATCCTAATGAACACAGAATTACAGGATAAAAAAAACACAAATACATAATACAGCAAGTAAAAACATTAGCATTAGCATGCTAAAGATGAGACCTGATCTTTGAAACCATCAGACTTACTCTGATCTGGTTCCTCAGCTGCTCGGCCTCCTGACGAAGCTGCTCCAGCTCACTCATCTTGAATTGGTCCCAGCAGTTACCTGTCCAAAGAGCAGATGTGGATTTAAGCATCATCTCTAAGCGCATAAAAGTAGCTGCTGTTGTTTATCAGTAGGGCCGAGTGGAATTAGCATACTTTCATGCCCCCTATAATCCAGTAATCTGCGAATCCACTTTTATCAAAAACAAACAAATCAATTATGTCAAATAACTTCCTTTAAATGCTGTTTGTTCCAGATTTGAGTGAGAAATGTTAAAATAAAGAAATCACGTTTTAATCTCTGAGGTTTACTGAACCCACACACAGTGAGAAAAAACCTTGTAATCTGTTTATGCCAGTGCAGCCATGCCTGGTTTTTACAGAGGAGAATAATCTGTAATGACTAAGCTGCCATTGAGCAGCCAGCACTGCTACCAGGCAGCAGCAGCAGCAGCAGCAGAAACTGAGTGAACACTCCCTTTATAAAAGCAGAGGGAACTTGTTACTCTGCAAACTCACAGTCAGTAGCGTGTGAAGTGCAAACTTGTGCTAATACACAGTCATCTTTATGGTTCTCTTGTTATCGCAGGCAGTTTGGCTCCGATGATTTACATAGCATGTAAATATGCCAAAGGCTCGTAGCAGATCCTTTAGCTGAGGGCCAACCAGGGTCACACACACATACACAGACACAAACCGAAAAAGACACACACACACACACACACACTGTGTATCACATCACGCCCTTCATAGGAAGCAGCGTTTCCTGTAACTGTCAGGGGCACAGTTACACATTCAAACAGGGAGCTTCTATTTGCATTTGAGAGGCAATTCAAACCCGCGATAACGCTCCACAGCAAACATGCATACAGTGCGCGCTGCAGAGGGAGAGCAATTAGCTACAGTAGGTCACTGTTCCCTGGAGGGACCTGTGACCAGATGGATCACACGGCACTAATGGAGGCCAAAAGGGGTGTATCATCATGGGTCTCGGTCTCCTGGCACAGCTGCTCATTTAGCCAATGAGGAGCAAAGCATGAGGAGAGGGGGGCTGAGGCAACAGAGATCAGGCCTGGATCAGTCCAACCAGATGCATGAATGCACTTTTGTTATATGTGAGTCGTTTTGATACTTATACTGATATCACTGCCAATACAGATATCACTAACATTATCAGGCACTAATATGAATGTGTGATAGCTAATCATATTTTGTGGGGGGAAAAAACAATGCAGTATTGGGTTGCTGTAAGTGTGCCAGCTATTGATCCAACTGGAACCAGCAGTACAGTGCTAGCAGAGAGTCAGAAGTGACTAAATGTCACTGATCGGTATATTTCCTCTATGTATTTCTCTCTAAAATGAATGTTGGGAACCTCAGAGTTGCTTAAATCTTAAGGTAGGCACTCTACAGAGGCTGCAGTCCTCAAGGTGTAACTCCCTGCCTTGTCTATCCCTCCACATTTTCTGTCACTATTCAGCTGTCCTGTCAAATAAAAGGGATATCATGACAACCAACCCAGCCTGACCTCTTGGCAAATATTTAGTGCTAGTTACCACAGGGTTGGGGAACGGACACAAAGCTCAATTTGGAGTTAACTTCCACTTTTTTATAAATGGTTCAATATAAACTAACTAATCACCTTAACACTTGTTATAAAAATATGGTTTGTGTGATAAAAACGGCTAAATGTCCTCCCACTTTGAGTTTAACCATCACACCTTATCAAATGTTTGATAGGGTATCAGAGGGTCTCTCTGTGTCGGCTGATACTAAAATCTAGGAATCAGAATCTGCATCAGGAAAGACTAAAATGTCACCGAAACATCAATCATGCAAGCATTGACTCTATTTTTGCCAAAGAAGACCCCCCACATAAGCAGGCAGATCCCACCTTCACTCATGCACCGACTTAAAGCAGACAAGTGACTTCAACCTCGCTCACTATGAGGCTGTTGGGGAAGATTACCAGGATTAAGCAACAGCATCTGCACATGTAAGGGAGTGTATGCTTTATAACACAAGCGGTGAGAAATTAACAGAACAGGATGCAAAAGTCGAAGTGGCCCCACCCCTTTGGATGCACATCTGATGTGCAATCCACCGACATGGCATGGTTACAGCTGCAGCTGGAGGAGAGGCAGTGCTCAGTCAGTCAGTCAGTCAGTCAGTCAGCCTCCCTCCAACCACCGCATGTTTGACAAGAGTAAATGTTAAAGTCGGGGAGGGAGGCTGCTTACTCCCTGGTTAACTAACAAACAAACACTGGCAGGAAATAAAAAACCACGGGGAGAGGAATAAAACGAGTACAAGCCGGAATCAAGCGTCGGCTTCTCTTTTCTCTCTGCATTGAGAGCTTCCTAAATGAGCGTCCAGGAGGGCCCTGTATGAATGCAGGCTACATCACATATTGATCAGCACACAGGGGCTGATGGAGGCCCTGAACGCATCTTGTTTCAGCTCCAATCAAATGCAGATGTAGATTGTTGAATTTGCTCAAAATGATCCTATGAATAGACACATTATAACCCAGCCATCTTACACTCAATGGGCTGGCCTACAGCTGCTGTCACTGCGTTTGATAATGGGCGGCTACCTGTTAATTCTCCCGACGATTCTGCTGCTTCTTTCCGCCGTCAAAAAAAAGGACCGAAAGCCCCTGTGAAAAAAATCCCACGCAGGACAGATCTTATATGTCTTTTCCAGTCATTAAAAAACGAGCTGCAGCAGAGGAGGTCCACTTCTGTCACGATTGAGGCAAATCCTTCAGCAAGCAGGCAAACGGAGGAGGAGGAGGGCTCCACACATTTCCATTTTCTCTCTCTTCTTTTAGTGGAGCTCCTGAAAGAGATCAAATCTGCTGCTGTTGGGTTGGTTTTTCCTCTCCGAACAATCTCCCTTTTTCACGTCTGGTGAGTTTACAAAAGCATCCTCGTACAAAAAAGAGACAAATCGGCGGAAAAAGCAGCTGTGAGCCCGGCCCGCATCAAGGACTGTCCATATAACACTGTTGAGTCCGTTTTACTCCGATTCTGCTTCTCGTGACGTTATCCTCGCTTCCTTCCTCTCTCTGGTTTCCTCCTCCCTCCTCTGCCTCTGACACTTCATCAGGGCAAACGCCTCCAAACCCACAATGAAGTAGACAGGGGGATCTGCAAAGTGCCTGATATAGCGAATAATGGCTTTAGAAAGGCTTAGAGCTGCGTTTCATCGAGCTAATAACCTCAAAGATTGCGCTAGAAGTGGATTTCCTTTTAGTTAAATGAGAGGCTGCTGCCCTCTCAGTCACTTTCCACACGGTTCCTGTTTTTTTCTTCTTCTTCTGTGAATATTATCATTGAAAATCAGGCTTGCAGATCACGCGGTGAGCGCTCGCAGGAGGATCCTCAAATCCGGGCACGAAGCATGTGTCAACCACACCCATCTTTTAAATACTAATAAATCCCATGACCCCCTCTGATCTGTGCACATCGCCCCCTTTTACAGCATGCATCAGGCAGTGTGAACTGGTAGAAACGGTGTAGGGGAGAGTGGGGTAAGTTGAGCCACCCTCTGTTGTTTGGAAATGGTAAAAGAAATTGATCATGTATTGACCAAATATTTAGGAGATGGACATAAATTCATGGAGTCTGTGAAGGTTAGAAGCACATGGGTGAAGGGGTTAGACATTTATTTACAAAAAAAAAGAAACATTATTCACTCTAGAAAATGAACTTAGTCTGTCATAAGTTTAATTAGAATTGTGTTCAGACCAAAAAAGATCATTTTAAATTTGTTTTATAGATTAATTCTTGTATCTATGAGCTACAACATGAGGCCAATAACCTAGCATAAAAGTCCACCATCTTAGCTAAGAGGACTATTAAACTATTGAAACTGAAACATAAATTTTTAGTCTTGTTTTTAACTAAATTTTGTATCATTAGCTTTGTTTAAGTGTTTTAGCATTTATCTCTTCTAGTAAATGACAGGATAATCTTTTATTGAGCTACTTTGGTGCTCTTATTTTAGTATCTTTTACTTTTGTTTTTATTTCATTTTACTTATTATTTCTTCAATTTCATTTTATGCAACTTTGTTTTTAGATTTTAACCTTAACCTCCAGTGTTTCTTTATCTTGAGTTTTAAAATGCATGGGGGTGCTAACCCTCGTATAGTCGCCTATACGACACAGCCGTAATAGTAGTTCTGGGGTAAGTTGAGCCCAGAGCCGGCCCAAGCCTCAATGGGGCCCTAAGCAAAATTTGATTTTGGGGCCCTCTATTTCTGCCAATAATATTGATTGATGATCATTTACACGCCTTCACAAATCTCTTTGATTAACATTCCATGATATGCAAACATACCTTTATCTTGGCGTTTTTCTCTTCTTCCTCTTTCTTTTCTCTGCTCCTGAAGGATATGTCCTTTTTTGTGACATTGTTTTGCCCCACAACTACCTGCGCTTTGGATGCTCAGTGCACATTGCACAGCGGCAGGCACATAACGGTAGCAGAGCTTTGACATATTGGCAGTAAGAACCACAGGCCTACATCAGCAGCAGCACTAAAATATTTTTACTTTATTTTATTTTTACAATAATATATATTTGATCGTACAGGAAGCATCACTCGTACATGCAAAAAATATATATATTATTATACCAATTATTGTACCAGTTGAATAGCGTATACTAGATAAAATACACATCCTCTGGGGTGTTCAAATCATAGAAATCACAATATGAAGGCAACCTTTGAGAAACTATAATAGGGATTGAACTCTAGAGGATGTAGAGCAATGAGAAAAGTGTGTGAAAGTATGTTGCACAATCGTGTTGACTTTGCCTGTTTGCATGCATCACCCAAAACGAAAAGTAAAACAAACAGTTGGATCAGGTGACAATTCAGAGTTGGCCTACTAAAAGTGATTGTAATGATGGATCAGGAAGTTCAAGAATGAGCAGCTCATATAATATTAATATCAGTACATTGTAGAAAGACATTCTACTATCAAAAATCATGCATCTCTGCAAATGTGCAAGTTGATTCTGTCCTGGAGATGGAGACATGTGCAAGATTTTTAGCCCACTTCTAAAAAAAAAATCAAAGAAGTTAAAGGTAAAAAAAAAAAAGAAGTATATTCAGCAATATTATAATATAACTTTCAAAAATGATCTAGCATCACTTAAATGGTTGACCAAGAGTGCAAATATCAAAATATGTGTCCTTCAATATTTAATGTCTGGTTTAAATTTGTTTAATTTGTATCTAATTGACATGAAAACTAAAGCAGGTGCACATATATTGAAAAAGAGATTTAAAAAAAATGATAGAGGCACTTTTCAAATGAACGATAGGTGTAAATGCAAAGTTTGAGACATAAAGAGTTTTCATTTTAAGTCCTTGTAAGAAGTGTTAAGCTGGTAATGAACAAACTAATAAAATAATAATACATTGTATTTATATTGCGCTTTACATCTGAGAAAACAGATCTCAAAGTGCATACAGTGTGGTAATAGTAAAAAACAACAAATGAAAATAACAGTTGTGAAAGGCAATAGTAACTTAAGAACAACACCTACTGTATGTACAACCTGCAAAAGCAAATGAGAGATTGAACCGATCTTTTCTACAAGGTTACAGCTAATATTGACTCTCACTCTGTGTCCAAGAGTTGTATGATCACAACGGGACACAGTTATTACACCGCTCTGGAGTGTAGTGTGTGAGGACATAAGTATAGTGACAGAGCTCTGTTCTAGCACTGTCGCAGTTCTGCAATGTTAAAGAGGCTTCAGTGAGTTACAGAAACAGCCTTTTACTGACATTTTGCACTCTGTGAGTGATCCACAGGACAATGTAAGCCTGTATTTACTGCTTCATCCACTAAGGGGTGCCAAAATCAGCACAAATTGTTTCTCACAGGAGCTTTAATTATTGGATGTTTTTGTGACTTGTAAAATTAATGTAGAGGGTTTAATAAATTCATCAGGATTTTTCAGACAGTGATCGGAGCTGAAATGTGACAGCCCTAAAGGAATCACAGGACAAAATTAATGAAGTAAAATAAAATATACTTTTGATATTTAAACTAATTACTGTATATCACTGGTCAAAGCTGATTACAGCTGTGTCAATCTTTGGTATAATGCCACATCTCACAGTGTGATGTTGCTTTGTAGCGAAACCAGGTTTGGGTGTCTCACAGGTTTGTTGTCTCATGGCTTATTACAGCCAAACCCTGAGGTTGTGTATCATCATGTTTATATGTTTCAAACATTTGATAAGGTGTGATGGTTATCTCTATGTGGCCAAACTTAAAGTCAGGCACAAAACAGTGAATTTGGAGGACATTTGCCATTATTATCACACAGACCATGTTTTTTATTGTAAGTGTCAAGTTGATTAGTTAGTTTATATTGAACCATTTATTAAAAAGTGGAAGTTGAATGCAAACTGAGCTTAGTGTCAGCTTGCCAACCCTGTGGTGACAGACACTAAATATTTGCCTAGAGGTCAGGTTGGGTTGGTTGTCATGCAATTGCGTAACTTGAACTAGTTAAGCATAAATATGCTACTATCAGGGTCATCTCTGTAACCCCAGGACACTCCTTGTCATTTTGATGTTTATTTTTCTGTACAAGAATTCAGTTAGACAGAATAGATTAGATTAGATTAGATCAGATAGGACTTTATTGAATGGTCAGTATTCATGACAGACATAATTTACAGTTAGTATAACAAACATCTGTTACAGTCCATTTGGTCGCAGATGTTTATGATAAAAACACAAACACCGTTCTCCTTACACACACTCCTACAAAATAATTGTTTACTGATTATATAGATTCTTAATTTTAATACCTTTAGCTTCTGTTTTTCTTGGTTAAAGAAAATAAATCAAACCAACAGATTAATGCTAAGGGGCCATCACAAGTGATAAGCATTTAGCAGCTGTTACTCTAATCTGGTGACTCTAGCTCAAAAACCAGTCTCTTGATAGAGCTGGTTTGACATTGTGTCGAGGTGTCTTTGAGGGTTTATAACTTCTTAAAGGGATATTCGGGCGTAAAATTAAGTTAGGGTCAAACACACCGTAACAACAAGTTAGACACCACCTCGAGAGATGAATGTTGCCGACCGCTTTCTTCTCTAGTTATGCCAACTTAAGTAACAACCACACAATAGCAATATAGAGAACCATGCTCTCAAACGAAAAGCCGCTCTATAGACACAAATAATGCTCAGAGCAGCACCTAACTTCATCAACAGTACATATAGGGTCCCAGCCATAGCACTAGCCACCAAAAATCTTTTTAACTTTGCCTAATTTCTTTAGCAAAGAGACTAAACACAACTCACCTACTCTCTTCCAGCAGCCGCTTGTTTGTAGTGAGACCTCCCGGCGAGTCCATCGACTGTAGTGGGGTGACGCAGCTCAAGGAAGAACATTTATGATCATAACTTTATCATTTCCTTGAAGTAATAATCACCATATTGATCATTTTGCACTGTAGACACAGTTGTTCTTCTGCCTTATTGCTCGGTCTGATTGCATTTCTATGAAGAAATGATCATAAATGTTTTTCCTTGAGCTGCGTCCCCCCGCTGCAGTGGATGGACTCGCCCGAGGTCACCCACTCTGCTGGAAGAGAGTGGGTGAGTTGTGTTTAGTCTCTTTTCTAAAGAAACTAGGCAAAGCTACAAAGATGTTTGGTGGCTAGTGCTATGGCTAGGACCCTATATGTACTGTTGATGAAGTTAGGTGCTGTTCTGAGCATTATTTGTGGCTATAGAGTGGCTTTTTAGTTGAGCTCATGGCTCTCTGTATTGCTAATGTGCAGTCATTACAAAAGTTGGTATAACTAAAGAAGCAAGCGGTCGGCAACATTCATCTCTCGACATGGTGTCTAACTTGGTGTTATGCCGTGTTTGACCCTAACTTATTTTTACACTGGAATATCCCTTTAACAACTTCAGCTACAAGAACACAACAGAGGACAATATGAACTCATGACTGCAAGCTGTTATCTAATGTATGAATGAGTCCTGTAAAATTGACTGGTCACAGGTAATTCACTCGAGAATAAAATGTGACAACCAACCCCGGTCTCCCCTACTGATGAGGACAAAGTAAATAACAGCAATAATTGTTGTTTTTCAATCTTTGGCTTTTCTGCATCCCTCTGTAACACTTTTCAAACTGAGGAAATTTATCTCTATCCAGTTGCTATAAAATACTTTGCCCACCATAAACTGTTAGGTATACACACATACAGGGACGGTGAGCTTAGGCCACAGTCCCAGTTCTCTATATCCTTAAATTCCCCGCTGTCAATAAATTAATACCAGGCCTGTTTTTATTTGGGGGTTAATTTCCTAGTAGCAACAAGAATACAGACAGGGAAAGGCTGTAAATTTTTGTGTAAAAAGTTTTGCAACTTTGTCTTTATGTTTTAGTTTTATCAAAACAGACAAAAGAACAACAAAAATATTTATAAATAAGTTTGACTTCATTTGAAGTTAGGCCTGCTGAATAATACTTGTCACAACAGTGACCTCTGGTGAGAATAAATGTCACTACAGGACAGACTGTACAAGTTTACAGTCTACTCATCAGCGTGTGATGGCCACTAACAGGATGCTTACTTTTACTATGTTTGACCTGAGAGAGCACACCTTTGTCTCTGTGAAGGTGTAAAGTGAAATCGCATTTTTACTGCTGTACATTCAGGGGGTGGGGTTAGTTTTGATCAGTGGTACCTTTTTGCTCATATTTGAGATATTTTGCCCTCCCCTTTCGGCAGTCACATGGCCTGTTTGAGCTCTCCCGTGACACTTTAGAACAAATAACAGGGAGACGAGGCGTGCCATGGCTGCAGTGTTGTTATTGGGCAGCACGTTATCCGCAGCTTCAAACACTCGGGACACTTCACTGCTATCCACCGGGCTTCTGTGGTCACGTTACACCGTCCTCTGCGCATCCGACCCGAGACATCTTCTTCTCCGGGATACTCTGAGCTGAGGCACGCAGAGAGAGAGAGAGAGACAACCGGGCTCACGCAGAAACAAGGGGGTGTCAAGCAGGAAGTGGGTACAAGTGTGGAGCAGGCACAGAGCCGGGTAAGTTTGACCCTTCTTTGTGTGTTTGTGAGGGGAAGTGAAACATCTCAGGGTGTGTCGTTTTTATATCCTGGATGTTGCTGTTTGAATGACACACCGCCGCACGAGCACTTCACTCCGGGTTTGATGACAGCCTGCGCAGCCACTTCCTGACACACAGCCTCAAAACGTAAACAGTCATTTAGCCACCCCAGGATGCAGCCCTAACTATGGCGCATTTCTTTTTTAACATTATTGACCTCCGGGAAGACGTTAAGTTTTACTGCCGCAGTTACTCCACCCAAATGCTACGTAAATGTGACGGTAACGGTGATTTATTTTGGTAACAGGCTTGTTTGTAAGGTGTGGTACGCGGACCTAGGAGGGTCAGTCCTTCTCGTTACAGCGGCCGGTGTTGTGCCGTAGAATGCACCCCTACCGTAGAATGCACCCCTGATGGGAGTGCGGTTGAAATATAACAAGGCGAAATAGTCCAAGTTTTCCTTATGTTGGATGGATTCAAAAGCGTGTGCCTTTTAATGATTTCATTTGGGCTATTCAGATAAACTGAAAATAATAGCCCTCTGATTCGGATTATTTGCTGTCCTCAAAATGCAATGTTCTCTACCTTGAGAGCTTACTGTACAATTTACATACCCAAGTTCACCTCTATATGTGCATTTTGAGACACATAAAAACAGAACAGAAGTTTGCTGCTCCATTTTACATGTTATCATGATCCAATACTCGTGTTTTTAAAATATGAGATTATTTTCTTCCACTTTAAGAAGCAAATGAGTGGATGGGATGCAGGGGATGCTTTCTACGGCACAACACCGGATCCGACATCACTAACATCTGCCAAGATCATCACTGACAGCCTCGTGCAGAGCATGAGCCCTAGCTGAACACTTTTCTTTATGTTTTTCCTAATAGTGGGCCTCAAATGTCTTACTTCCCTTTACAGAAGAGTCAAGTTTTCTCAGTGTGATGAAAGAGGAATAATCTGTCCTTTATGAAGGCTATAATCTAACAAATATAAAGACTATGCTGTGCAGTTGCATCAAAAACATGTTCATTAAAAACATTGTTAAAGGGACTTTCGGTTGGTCACTGCTTAGAAGAGTGAGCTGACTTGATACTTTAGTAACATCCGTTATAATCATTATTCTTATCAAGCTTCAAATTGCTCCTTTAACTGGAAATATCTGACATATTCAGTTCAGTTGTTGAAGACTGAAGAAAGACACAAACTTTGAGTAAATGTTTTTGATATGACTGCTTGCAGTTTTATTTTAAAGGTTAAAAGTATCAAGATGTGAACTGATCGATAAAGCTACTTTCTCACGTTCATTGATCTAATGTTTTTGCTCCTCATTCAAAATAATAGACACCTGTAGTAGAAGAAAAAAAAATCTGGGTGTGAACCATACAATAACTCAGAGCTTATGTCTGTCATGTGCAATCATGCTTTGTTGTGCCAGTTGGGGATCATGTGATTTTCATAGCTGATTTAAAACGGCAATGGCAGCAGCCTCAGTGATAAAAACCGCCTTCGTTGGAGGGATGGCGAAAGTGAACCAAGACACCTTTGAGACAGAAACCAGTCTAAGTACCTGAACACAAAGAGTTGAGATGTTTGATGTTGGTTTGAGCTGGGTGTAAAAGCAGACAGGCTGCTGCGAATCAGCTGACTGCAAATACCAGCGTGAGGTGTGAGCAGAAGCTTTCATTATGAAGAAGCTCAAACCCAAACAGTCTCTCTCTCTCTTGGGAGGTGTTTCACTGATGATTATTTTTGTAGTAAAGAGATGCTGGAGAAAAAAAAGGAGACATGTGTAAGAGAAAACATAACAGTACCGTTGAGGTGTCTCGTAGTAGCAGCAGCAGGTGACTGTCATACCCGGGTGCTACTGAACTTGATATTTTTCAAACTTCTGCTGTGCAAAATGAATCACAGTTGGATCAGAAACGGACACACATAATTATTGATCGTGTTTAATTTGTTGAAATTGCTCCAAGAATACAGTACAACTCTTTACAGTAGACAGCATGTTTACCTGAGGCTGGAGGCACTCACATTGCAGAGCAGGACATGTGCTGCTGTGCACATGATGATCTTCAAGATTGGCTAGAAACATGAGCACTCATAAGGGCAAAGGGATGTGTTTGAGCCAATGCATTTTGATACATTCAGTAAGAAAAGACAATACATTTGGTAAATAATAGCTGTTTGTTTTTTAATAAAATTCAGATGAATTATGTCATCAGGAAGTTTTCTTACTACGCCTAGACTAAGCACATGTAATAAAAACTTGGATAGAGCCAGACTTCAGTTACTGCGCGTTTTGACCCTTACTTTGATGGCTTTCTCACAATGATCAGTACATGTCTGGTGAAAATAAGTTTGCACCAGGGTTAATAGGCGATATGTCTGTGAGGTGTATAAGGTGTAAGTGTATAAAGTGATTGATTGTCCATAAAAAGTTCGCACAGAAATACTGACGCTGGCAGACTTCTATACCAAACAGTCAACTATTGCATCTTCGAATTTTCACCTCTCTGATGTAAAGATTAAGAATAAGAATAACTTTATTGATCTCTGATGGGAAATTCCATTAAAATTAAAATGAAAATTAATTAACTAAAATCAATTCAAAATATCAATTACTCTTTTGCTATATTTCTGTTTGATGTATTTTCTGTTTCACAGGGCAAGCAAACTACTACAACCATGTTGAACGAACGCACCCCCCTTATCTCCTCGGGGGTTTGTGGTCTGAATGTGGCCACAGCAGCATGTGGTGCAAAGGCAGACACCACCCCTGATTCTGGCTCTGACACACCCACTAAAGATCCCCGACAACTGGACACGTTTTTTGGTGTGATGGTGCCAACCATCCTCTCCATGTTCAGCATTATTCTGTTTCTGAGAATGGGTGAGCCATGCATAAATGAAAAGATTATAAAACCAAAAAGCTGATTTGGTTCGTAGACAGTGTGTGTTTGTATATTGGAGTATAAATGAGTCATTGTGTTGGTTTTGCTGTGACTAACATAGACGTGATCTCTCTCTTGCAGGGTTTGTGGTGGGTCATGCGGGGCTGTTACAAGGACTTTTAATGGTGTTTGTAGCCTACACTATTATATCTCTCACAATACTGTCCATCTGTGCCATTTCCACCAACGGGGCTGTACAGGGTGGTGGAGCCTACTGTATCCTTCTAATGTCCAAAATGTTATTGTAACTATTTTGGTATTAGTTGATCCTGCTGAAAAGTATTTAATTTTTTTGGTTAAACTTCTGATACCTAGACTAAAGTATTGGCTGAAACCTCCCTGATACCAGCAGGAGTTTCGCTAAATGAATGTTACATTAGAAAACCACTTAATTGCTGCCATTTTGATGGCCTGACTGATATTAAATTAACAGACAATATATTATACTATTATAATGTTGTACAATCCATCCATCCAGCCAGCCAACTTATCCAACCACAGCCTTCAATTGAGAACTTAACATTTGTATCTGTCATATGCAGCTGTTTGTCTTTTACACTAGTGTAAAAAGGAGAGTGTAGGAGCTAAGTCGATACTTTAAGCTACTGAGATGCTTGACCTGGAGTAACCTGGTTGACGTGCCGCGCTACTGAGTTTTACCTTGAGTTGTGATGATCATTGAAAGTGCGGATGCTGTTCCTCAGATTCAGCAAACAAAGATTTATTGCCATGAACAAACCAAATCCATTTGCAATAGATATTCAACACTGAACAAACGAGGAAAATGCCGACAGTTAGCGCCACGATGGTCAAAAACCTTTCACCCCTCCGGGTCACACACCTGCCCACAACAATGACATGGCTACCTTTATCCCTGAGCCCCCAGATAACAAGACACGGACACCCAAGGCACACTAAGTGAACTGCAACTCATAACATGTATCACAGCAAAATATTTGGCTCCTACAGGGAGCAAAGATGTCAAGTGGCAACCACCTAGTGATGACTTGTATCATGTGATACAAGTGATCTGCACCTGCCCAGCACATCCTCTGAGGTGGAGGCAGCATTTGTTTTCTTTGAAAGTCCTGTCTACACCCACTGCTGTGGTTGCTGAGGTGGCAAAAAAGCTTCTCTGTGGTAGGGTGGTTGGTGTAGGTGCCTGTAAAGCCAAAGGCTCTTCTTGACATTGCTGGGCTGTGCGGCTGATATACCTCTTCAATATGGTGTAGAGGTTTGAGACAGTACCGCCGTAATGGGAGTCTAGATGGTTTTCCCTTTCCCCAATATTGGAATCCCATTACATAACATCTGGAAAGTAGGCTGCTGCTTATCATTAACCCTACAGAAGGAACAATACTGATGATTCTGTCCTGGTTGTGGATGAAGTCTGTACATCTGTTTTCTGCTGCTACAAGCCATTGTATGAAGGACAACGTTTGACACATTCACTGCTGTGGGTGTTAGCCTTTGCAAAGGCCGCCCCTCCTGTCACCCACTCTGTTTGTGTGTTGCGTGGAGAAAACCTCAAGGCAAAGTAAAGAATACAGGAAGTTTAAGCGCACCAAACTGCATCTCTACTTTTAGCAGATTATTTGGTGTTGGTTTGTTGGTTTGATTTGGCATTGTTTGATGGGACACAAGATACAGTATAACATGACATGATACAACTATACAGCTTTGCTTTGGAACACCTCTAACTTTGGTTTTATTCACCTTACTTGAAAAGTCTACCTTAACCAGGTGAAACCAGACATGATAAGTCGTTCTTTGGGCCCGGAGTTTGGAGGAAGCATTGGTTTGATGTTCTTCTTAGCCAAAGTGTTTGCATGTGGAGAGTATGTTCTTGGACTTGTTGAGGCTATACTTGACGTATTTGGGACAAATCCTGGTAAGTATTTTTTTTAATTTTCTCATACTCATTTTTAGACCTCATCCCTTTAACCTCAGTTAAATAATAATATGAAAAGCATGAAAACATGTTCTTGTGATTTCCACTCATATAGACACACACCTGGCTGAAGGGTTCCGATTGCTCCCCCATGGTTACTGGTACAAAGTGCTGTACTCATCGGTTGTCCTCCTGCTGTGCCTGATTGTGTGTCTTGTGGGCGCCCACATCTACTCTCGCACCGCCTTCGTCATCCTGCTGATCGTCACCGCATCCTTGCTGTCCATCTTCATCAGTTCTGTGGCAGTCAAACCTTTTGATTTCATTATAACCCATCAGGGACCTGGCAACGAGACAGTCCAGTACAACGTCAGTTATACGGGCTTCAGCACTGCCACTCTGAAAAACAACCTGGACTGTGAGTGTTGGGGCACCTCAAGGGGGTTGTTAGTGAGGATATGAAACCGACTTTAAATAAGAAAGCTAAATGAAAAGTCTAAATCTGGCAGCATCTATCAAAGGCTTTGCTTACGTTCCTCATTTTTCTACTTGCAGCTGGTTATTCTTTGGACTACAGCACCAACACTGTCATGTCTTTTGCCACTGTGTTTGCCGTCTTTTTTACCAGCTGCACGGGGATCATGGCTGGAGCCAACATGTCAGGTGGGTAGTATTGAGTAATATGCAACACTAGATTATCTTCTTTTTGTAATTCTTCATTTGGCCCCGTTAACAGGACTAGTTAGCCAACTGGATCGGTAGTTTTATTGCCAAGTAGTACAAACATTTTCCTCCGCCCTCACTCCTTTGTGTGTTGTTATTTGCTATTGCAGACCAGTTATTTTGTATTTGTAGTAATCAATATCTTTTCGTTTATAGTACATCTGTAGAAACACGAGTGTGTTGGCAGCTGATTTGATGTTTTGTCTGACCTGCTGCAACATTAACTATAAAGTTATTAAAGGTGATGTCTGTAGTTAGAATCCCCTGTGCTCATGCAGTCATGAAGAGTCTCTTGTCCGATCAAAATGCTTCGTTTGGACTGATGTTTATCCCTCCACGTTTCTCTGTAGGGGAGCTGAAGAATCCAAGTATTGCCATCCCTAAAGGGACCGTCTCTGCCGTCTTTTATACCTTCTTAGTCTACGTCCTCCTGCTCCTCATGGTCAGCGCCACCTGTAGCAGGTAGGAAGATGTTTATTTGAGTGATGTTTGACACGACTATAGAAAGGCAAATCAGCCATAAGTCCGTTTTTCTATTTTCTCCAGGACGCTGTTGATTCAGGATTATGGGTTCCTGCAGAAAATAAACCTCTGGCCACCGTTTGTCACCGTCGGGATATACTGTGCTTCTTTATCAGCTGCAATGTGCTCTTTGATTGGAGCGTCACGCATCCTCCATGCTCTTGCTGTGGATCATCTCTTTGGTAAAGCCAGAATTTTCGACCCAGTCATTTGCGGTTTCTTTCTAAAGAGAGGTTTTTCCCTAAAAGGTGTTTCTTTTCCCACACAGGTATGCCATTAGCCCCAGCAACCATCACCTCAAACTCAGGGAATCCATGGGTGGCAGTACTGTACACCTGGGGTCTAGCACAGGTAAGCAGATTTTCTGCAGACCACTATAATGTACAATCCCAAGCAGTGTCCTGAGGTTTAGTTTGTGCTGCTTTTGTGTTTTAGTGTGTAGTGTTTGCTGGAGAGCTCAACTCTGTAGCCGCTATGGTGACGGTTTTTTACTTGCTCGCCTATGCTGCAGTTGACCTGGCCTGTTTGGCTCTGGAGTGGGCATCTGCACCAAATTTCAGGTAAAACAAAGGGATCATTTACTTCTTAAAGAGAAATCAATAAACCTTTAATGCATTATGTCTGCAATGCATAATGCCAGCATTATGTATTAAAAGTCTGTAAACTGATCAGACAGTGGAAGTCAGATTTTCAGAATGAGATTGTGAAGAAATGTTGTGGTAAAAAAATCCCAAGAATTGCCTGCTATTTACTTATGTTTCAACTGTTAAGTGAAGTCATGCAATAAGGCTTAGGATGTAAGAAGAAAACCCAGAACTGCTTAGTAAATCTGGAGAGGCTTAAAAACTGGGGTAGTTCAAGGTATTCCCTTTCAGCGAGTACAGGCTGAAAATATGGAATTTGATAGAAAAATGTAATATTTGTTTTTTTCTTATTTTCGTCCCTTTGTGTCGCTCAGACCAACCTTTCAGCTCTTCTCCTGGCACACCTGTCTGCTGGGAATCCTGAGCTGTTTGGTGATGATGTTCGTCATCAATCCTGTATATTCTTCGGGCAGCATTGTCCTCCTGCTGCTGCTGCTCCTTTTCCTCCACTACAGATCACCCACCAGCAGCTGGGGATACATCAGCCAGGCTCTGATTTTCCACCAGGTACTACTGTCTCCGGTGAACAAATACACAGAAAATCAAACACAGGCCACAGTATGTCTGTATCATGTCTTCTTTTTTTGTTTAGGTGCGTAAGTACCTTTTGATGTTGGATGTGAGGAAAGACCATGTGAAGTTCTGGAGGCCGCAGGTGCTATTGATGGTGGCCAACCCTCGCTCTTCCTGCCAGCTCATCCTGTTTGTCAACCAGCTGAAAAAGGGAGGACTGTTCGTGTTGGGCCATGTGCAGCTGGGAGATCTGGGTAATTCTCTGTAATGGACATCTGCAGCTAACAGTATTAGATGATGCTTATCTTTCAGCCATTTCCCCCGTGGTTTCACCTCTCCACCTGGGCTTGTTTTATCTTGATATGCAAGGGTGGTCTCAGAAAAATGAAAGGGGGCTGATCTTGATTTACAAATAATACAGAAAAATGTAGAAACTAAACTCAGGGGTCTGGATTTTGAACATGAGGTTCTGGTTTCTATTTTAGATGCAGAGTCCATGATTTCCCCAAAGAAAGCCAAGTTCTGGGTCTCCAGTTGAAATGGGTTCAGGTCCAGAAAAATCACTAATTCTTTGAGATTATTTTAAATATGGTTTCCTCTTTGCATGCTATATTTTAAACCTGCAGTTTTGGATTTACTGTGCTCATAGACATTGTTTGTTTTAAGCCAAAACTGTGATGTCCACTTTTTTACTTTCACTACGATACGATACAATACCAATATTGTTGCCTTCATTATTGGCCAATACTGATATTGATTCGATATTGGCACAAACTTGTGTATGACAAGTTTTGCACTCGGATGCAACATCCTTTTTGGACTTTAACAAAAAATACTGCCACAAGGGAAACATCATCTAGATAGAGGTGCTGGAGCGGAGTCTGGAACAGACGGCTTGTATCGGTGCTGATATCTGAGATTTTAAATGCAGGCCAGTATAATCAGATATTTGTTTTTTGCTGATATCAGACAGATATCAATATCGTATCGGAACACCCCTAATAGACACCCTATCTATGCTAATTGTTTTCATACAACAGATCCTTTTCTAGTTTGAGTTCTTCATTTTGCCACTTTTGCATGAACTCATCTTTCAGGCATAAAACTTAAGTGAAAATTGCGCCAGTGTCATTAAAATACAGACCTTAAATGACTTGCAAACAACCAAAGTTGTTTTTTTTGTCCCAACTTTCATGTAAATGGGGTTGTAACGTCCTTCCAAGTAATCAAATTTGACCCAAGATTGTCACGATTAACAAACCTGCACCATGAAGCGTGCTGAAATAAAGATAATTGTTTTTTATTATTCGTACTGGATTATCGTTTTCTCACTGCTCGTGCCAAACATTCATAAATAAACAATTAGGCCTATTTCACAAAGCTGCCAAACCATATTTCTCAACAAGAGATTGATTTAATCCTTTCATGTTCCCAAGAAAACCATTTAAATTGAAAGAAACCTTTTTATGCTGACTTCACTGTTTTTTTTTTCACATACCATCTTGGGTTCGAGTAGAAAGATTTTCCTCTTGACGTCCAGGAAATACTGACTGATCTTGACTAACAAGTTTGTACTAAAACCAAATTATAATGTACAAATCAACAAATGCTATTTGAACCTGTGCAAATGCTAATCGTAATATACAAGTGTCTTTGGTGTCTGTGTTTGGTAACTTCAGACTGGACTGTAGTTCTTACATCTCAAGGTGAACCTGAGAACAGTTTAATAAAATGACCAGTGTTTTTTTGGCATCTGCTCTGCCTGCATGTGTGCACACTCTCAGTCTCCCTTACTTTAACTCTTTAGGCACAGAGAAACACAGTAGACTGTGTCCAAACATTAATGAAACAACAGAGAAAGAAAGCCCAGGTCTGTCATACAAGGTAAAAGTAAGAAATGCTACAAATAGCAGGAACCAAAAGAGACACAAACAGGTACAGTGGAGGTTATTGTTTTAGTTATGTTATGTGCCTCTGTTGCCTTTATCAAAGGAGAACAGGACAGTGGACAGAGCAGGAAGTGAGCAGAGAGCGCAGAGAGGGATATGCCGGAAAGAAGCCCCGGTAGAATCGAACCTGAGCTGTCTATCTGAGCCTTAACCTCTGTACATGAGGTACTCGTAGAACACAAGGCCAGCAACAAAACTGCATATTTGACGTACTGTAAATACCGTGACAGTTTTTCACACAAGCGTTTGGTAAAACACAAGCATTGTCATGATGGATAAGCTTGGAATAAAATAGTTAATTTGAACTGAAGTTGTTTGGAAACATGAAATTGATTCCTCTTTTGAAACCTAGGATTAGACATTGTGTTTCAGCAGTTTCATGGTTTGTGAAATAGGTCCACAACTATGCAATGCATATTTTCAGCCTGAAGCAGGTGTTCACGAAAAAACAGTGACCTCATTGTAGTGTTTCTAATACCTTTCTTCAGTATGGTGCTTAAGGAAAGGAGAGTTCAGATGAGGTGAATGAAGCATTAAACTGAATTTTCACTCTCATTTGACTTGTTTATGAACTAAAGTAACATTAAACTACACAGGGATTAAATGAATAATCGCACCTTTAGAAAGCAGACTGTTTGTAGGTATACCATTCATTTATTATTTATTATTTTAACTATCAATCTTTCTTTTGTTTCCTCTAATAAAGTAAGACTCTCTTCTAGAAATGTGCAGCCTACTTGGTAGAAAGGGGGAAGTTGCACAAAAAGACTTTATATCTTTTGTATTTTGGCACTTGTTCAATCCCGTAATCTGCCTGCATGGGTTTTAATTTCGTAATTTCTAAATGTGTAGTTTAACAACATGGTGGTATCAAGTTCTAGTTATTGTAATTAAGTTACCAAGGCAAGACCAGTAGTGAATATTTAATCAGGTTGCTCACCATTGATGTTATTAACTAGTTGTGGTTGGACTCTCTGAAATCGGGTCCCTTCATGGACGGCTGCCCTCTTGACTTTCACTTTCCGTCTGCTGCCTCTCCTTCATTATTCATATGTGTGAAGCCGCAGACCTGCAGGTTCAAACCAGACAGATGTCTTGCCTCTCCTTTTTTTACTTCTGATCACTGAGAAAATATACATACATATGGTGAGGCCTAAGGCGCAGAACATGCTGACATAATCTTTCCCTCTTTTATTCTTTTCCTTCTGCCTCCTGGTGTTCATTTGGAGCATTGCAGTGTTCACAAACCAATGATTCTCATCAAGCTGCAACCTTAAGGGGGGGTTACACTCAACTTTCATGTTCCTGTTTTTGCCAAGTTGATAAATCCAAATTTATAGCACTATAGTAGTAAATATTATGCTGTCAACATAACTACATAACTTTGTAAGCTGTAGTTTGGAAGTTCAGTTCAAAGTTCAAGTACAAGCAAACAAAGTAAAATACTGCCAGAAACAGAGACATGTTTTTCTGGTGAACAGAGGTTCTGAAACAAACCTCTGCATTGAGTAATTCTTTTTTTCATATCTTTGCAGTGCATTAATTTCTGTGTCTCCTGTCCTTTAGACACTATGCCAACAGACCCGGTCCAGCAGCAGTACAACTTCTGGTTGAGTCTGGTTGATAAACTCGATGTGAAGGCCTTCGTTGACCTCTCATTGTCCCCTTCAGTCCGGCAGGGGACTCAGCATCTGCTGCGCATCACAGGCCTAGGTGAGCTCTGCTGTCTCTTCTCATTCAGCACATGATGTCATGCTGCTTTCTCTGCACATGGTGACCCTGCTTTTTTTAAATTATTATTCAAGGTGGAATGAAGCCCAACACCCTGATTTTGGGTTTCTATGACAGCTGCACTCCAGATGACTACTTTCTGCAGGATTCTGCGTTTTGTAGCTCCTCCCTGGGACAAGGGAGTGAGGGCGAGTATAATTTTGGGGTGGATCTGCCGTCATTGCAGGCGCACTTCCCCCCAGTCCGCCATGTAGAAAGTCCACGTTCACTGTCACCTGAGGAGTATGTAGGGATCGTCGCTGACGCCTTGAAAATGGGAAAGAACGCATGCCTCGCCCGCTATTTCTTCCAGTTGGAGGGCGAGGATAAAGAAAGCAAGGTCGACGGCTCTGAGCGGACTATAGATGTGTGGCCTCTCAACCTGCTTCAGCCTGGCAGTCGTGATTACGAGGATGTGTGCAGCCTCTTTCTGCTGCAGATGGCCTGCGTGCTTAACATGTCCCACAAATGGCGTCGTGCCAGAATGAGAATCTTCCTGAATGTGGAGACCGAGTCCAACGACCAGGGCTGGGTGGTAAATGAAGAGGCATTCAGAGAGCTGCTGAAGAAGCTGAGGATCAGGGCGTCTATAAAGATCGTGCCTTGGGACACTGTGGTGCAGCACCACATTCAGCCAGCTGGAGAACCAAAACACACTCTGTCTGAGGACTTCCTGTCTGCAGTGAACTGCATGCTGCTTGAGCACAGCGCACAAGCTGCTGTCTGCTTCCTGTATTTGCCTCGACCTCCTGCTCACCACAGCCACTCGCAGCAGTATTTGGCTCAGTTAGAAGCAGTCACCAATAATCTAGGGCCGACGCTGCTGATTCATGGTGTCACCCCGGTCACATACACAGGACTGTGAGCATGAGCAGTCACCACTTGTCATGTTTTACCACTTGATAACAAATACACAGCTGCATTTTATCTATCAAGTCATGTTAGCACTGGTATAAACTCTAGTTTCATGTCAAATTAACACATAACTTAATGAAAACTGGAGTGTGGGGGTCACTGTGTACTGTATGTTTGTATGTTTATGTTTTACTGAAGCTCAGAGAAGACCACAGTTGAATGCAGTTTTTAAAAACGCCATTTGAGGAGGATATTTCCCTATTTTCTTATACTTGAATTGGCATGGTGGGTGAGCCAAGAAATGGGACGATGCTTTTGTTTGTTTGTCTGCCTGATTTACGTTGATATAATCGCAAATACACATGTATCAAAGACTCTTAAGAGTGAAAACCACAGTTTATTTTGAGCTTTACCGACAACTTAGGACATGACAAAGAATTGTCTATTTATGTAACTGCAGGGATGAAAAGATGAATTTGTAGTGTGTATGATAACAGTTCACCACGGTGAAAACCTCAGTCCTGGTTCAGTTTCTCAAAGATGTAGTGTTACAGCAAAATCATTGTTTCTAAAAGTTGTGTATTTTTCCTGCTCGGTTTCCTATTTTCACATTTTTGCTGGTGTCAGGACCAACGATACAAAATACAATTCGTTTCTGAGCTGATTTTTATTTTCAATGCAAACGTTTTCTTCTTCTGTTAAATGTAAAGCTCTGAAAGTGCTCATAAAAGTAACAATTTTGTTTGTTTGACCTCATATAAGGAACAGTGTTTTCTACTGTTGTATGTGCTCACTTGAAATCACTGAATATTTGTGCGCTATGATGCAGAGAGTCAAAAATACACAAAAAGGAGTGTATAAATGTTTATATTAGTTCTTTTTTAGGACATCTCAGTCAGGACGTGGACCAATGATGATTCAGACCAAATCAAGAGTGAACCCAGAGCTAGTGTAGTATACTTTTACTGCCTTCTTGTCATGATGCGTTTTAGAGTATGCACCAATCACTTGGATCTTTCAATAAAACACAACTAGCTGCTGAAAAGGCCATCTGCACTTTTTGGCATGTTCCACCAGGAATGATATTTAATGGTCAATAAGAAAGCCTTATATTTGTTAATGATGCTCTTTACTGTAGATGTACATAATAAATGGCTGTCAAAGGAGTAAAGATGTGTATTGTCAACTTTGTAGCTAATACCTCAAACTGATTTCTTCTTTAAGCTTTACTTAATTAAACGTATGTTTTAAACTATCTAGAAAACAGTGCCAGTCATGCCTGAGTGTATATATCACTGAGGCTGTTTAATATGTAAATCCGAGCAATTTCTGAAATGCAAAATATAACAAAAATATTCTTTTTTTATTGCAGAAACGGTCTGTGAAGTAAGAGGTGAGACACCAGCCTAAAACAGCAAATGTTACTGATTCTTGGTTCAACTTTCAGCTAAAAAATGTAAAAAAATATATATTAAAACTAAAATAATTTCATCTTCTTTGCACGCAGTGATGTGAGTCTTCATTGCAGGAGCGGGTACATGACTCCTCCTCCTTTCACTTTTTACTCTGACATTTTGTTGTTAATCTTTCTTAAGGTTTTTCAGTGTTTTGATGAGGGACGATGACATACGAAACCAGTCGGGCAGGAGTACTCCGAGGGCCATGCTCTGTGGGATGATGTGAAAGAGAAGCAGAGATGTTAAAACGTTACAACAGCTGAATTTCGGTAAGTGGTGCTAGTGTGTCATCCCTCTGACCTGCAGCGCGTGGGACAGACAGCCATTGGTGTAGTTGGAGTGACCGACAGTATTCAACGCCTCCCGAGCAAAATCTGGAGCGCTCTTTATGAGGCAGCTAGTCCTCACTCGTTTTGTCATGTTAGTGGACACCATGAAGGGGGCCACACACTGAGGAAACATTAACAGAGGTCTGACAGGTTGAACTTCACTCTACTTTACACATGATATAAGTGACTCGTAGTGGTAACTCTCCAAAAATGAAAAACATATAGTCCAAAAGAGGAAGACAACCTGAGTCAGTGAAGGTGTGTGCTTCATGTTTGTTTATGAGTTAATCACAAGATTCAAATTAGCTTTTAACTGGATACACACCAACTTCATGTGATGGCTCTTACATATATTTTAAAATGATCAAAAGCTGAATTAAATCATTAAAATTAACAGTATGTTGCTACTGAAGATAACCATGTGTTTAATATCAATGTGCATATGATTTATATACAACTTTCTCTTATCTATCCCTTGTTGTTTTCTATCCAGAGGTCCTGAGAGAAAATATTTTACTGAGTTAATAGTTTTCTATTTTTTTTAGCCCACCATTTGTCTCATTTGTTAGTATTATTATGTCATTTTGTCAAAGGCAAAAACAGACCCAAAAATTGTGATATTGGCCCCTACTTGTATGTATAAGAAGATATTGGTATTGTCTTGAAGCAAAACATAAAATAGGTATCACTTTACAAAATTGTGTTTTTAAAAATTCATTTTGCCATTATATAATATTAAATATAATGACAAAATACAGGCAGTAAAGGTAACAATGAATGTAAGGTGTTGGTGTATAAAATAGCTAACAGTTTTCGTGCTTTACCTGGACAATAATTCCCTTTGACTTGTACTCTGCATGCAGACACTGAGAGAAATATGATACAAAACTCTGAAATAAAGAGGAAAGTCAAAGTCACAAAACAAGCCAAGTAGTGATCGAGCTTCATGGTAAGTATTCATTATTAAATGAGTGCTTGTGATGTGGTCAGGTTGATTGAATGAATATGCACACACACCATGATGAGAAAGTACCTTAGATGAAGAATAAATAGACAACAAAGGCTGTGGACGGCAGCCCACTAAAGAGGAGATATTGATGATCAGGCCTTTCCCTCTATGAAGACAGAAAAGGAGGACATGCATTCATGGATTTGACCCTAAAATAATCTCATTAATACATTTCTATTATTTATATTTGGTTATTTGTGAAAATACCTCTGAACCATGGTAGGAAGAACTATTCTGGTCATCTGTGTGAAAAAAATCATATTTTCATGATCACAAACAGAAAAAAAAGGTCACAGAGATGTCTGATTATTTATGAAACTCATAAACACCAAATCACAAACATCTTACCTGAGGGATGGACAGCACATTACAGTTGATGATCTGAGTAATTTTCTGGGGAGAAAAAAAAAACACCCAAGGTAAAAATGTGAACCTTAGAGGCCAAATGAAATAATGTATGACTCAAAAGTGCAGTTAAATTACACAATGTACCTGTTCAGCATCTGGTACATCCAGGAAGTAGTCAAAACCATCAGAGTAGGTCATCCCTACATTGTTGACTGTGTGGGTGACAAAGGCAAAAACAAGATCTTTTGTTACTTAACATCTAGCTTGTAATACAACCTTTAAATGTGTTTCTTTATCCTTTTATCATGCAGTTAAATCAACCCTCTTTTGCTAATCACAAATAATGAGCCAGCCTTCACCGACATATTTCATTTCTTAGGAAATGCACCTAGTACCGTTTCCAATTTAAAATAGATTGATCCAATTCTACGGTCATGGTGATCAATCTGAAGCTTCAGTCGGGACATTGTTGGACCCAGCGACACTGGGAAGGCTTGGTTTTGTCAGAGAGGTGAATAGTAAACAGAATGTGTTCATTTAAAGTCATGTGGCCATTGATTTGATCAAACTCAAAAAAAAATCTCTGTGTTCACTGTCAGTGCCCGGCTGCTAGACCTTTTCTCAGTCTGTGAAAAATGTTTTACTTCTGCTCCACTACAGTCTTACACTGCCCCTTAGATCCCTTATAGTGCTATTTTCTTACATGCATAAGAAAATAACCATGTTGGTACAAGTTAGTGTTAATATTATCACAGCCAATAAAAGGCCTTCATTTGCCATAATTTCTCAGTCACTGGTATATTGATTTTATGCATACTGTTTATAATGTATTCTTATTTGTGGTCCACTGGGATGGACATTTTGTGAACAACATGAGTGCCTTCCACTAGGGGCCCTGATAACAAGAGGCCCCTAATACATTTATGATAATATTGATAAAATAATAAAATAAAATAAAAATAAATTAATAAAATAATAATAATAATAATAATAATAATAATAGTAATAATAATAATAATAATAATAATAATAATAATAATAATAATAATATGTTCATGGAAGAATAAAATGCCAAGTCCATCAGAGAATGCAAAAGACAGTACACCTCCAAGAACACCAAATCTGTTCCAGATAAGAACTATCACAAGATAAACAGAACATGAAAAATAATCTCTTTTTTGGTAAGATTACTTGTGCCCACATGATTTTATCCTCATAAATGTGTGTACCATAAAGACCATAAAGGCTCCATATTTTCTCAATTTCTTAGACATCTGAGAATTTCTTCTGCTGTACTCTGCCATGTATTTAGTGTTCATATTACCCAGAATTCCTATTTCCAAGTCCTTGAGTCCTTTTGCTATTGTAGGGTAGATACTGTGGCCGTCAGTGAAGTCAACTTGGATGGTGCGAGTCTTCTGTCCATATTGTTCCTCTGAAAAAGAGTTTTAAGTACCTGCTCTGAGTTTTATGAAAATCAATGTGTTTCAAATACAAATGTACAATATTTTGATTTAACTCACCTATCTCTTTGGCCACAGTTTGAAGCTTATCATTACATCTGCTCACCAAAACAACATCGAGGCCCCTTTGTGCCAGCTTAAAGAAAAAAATGTGGATAAACAAGTTCAGTGGTTCTCTTTACCATCAACAACACAATGAATGTACGAGTGAAAGCTGACACAATGGAGCTGAAAAATATCAACTGACTTTCTGCAGCTGAAAACTTCACGTTTTAACCACAAGAAGAGATGTGACTAAAGGATGAAAGATAGAGACTCACCTCAGTGGCATAAGCTTTACCAATGCCAGACGTGGCACCAGTTACAACTGTACAAAGGAGAAAACAGTTAGAGAAATCAGCTTACTAGTATTTAAAGCTCATTAAACAGATGTATTTAATATACATAAATCAGTTTTGATAGAAGTTTTTCAGGAGTTTTACTATCTATAACTCTAAGGTGACATGCATTACCGAACTATGTTACCTTTTCTGCTCAGATGCATGTACATATTGTATTTTTTAGCACTTTATTTTGCAGAAATAAGCCCAATTCTGACTTTCAAACTGTCTGCACTGCCAAAACACTGCAATTCAAAATTTGGGATCAATGTCAGCGGGTGGCCACTCTGAGAATTAGGTCCAAGATATCAGATTGAGGCTCAAGGGAGAGGAAAAATGAGATGAGGAGGAGGAGGAAGACCTGGATCCCCATCGCTCAGCCAAAGACAAAACCTCCTGGAACTGTTTGCTGACACAATCCGGGTTAAACTGCAAACTCCTGACAACCTGGTCGTCACGTCAGGTCCGTAGTGTTTTGTTTACAAAGGTTCCAAATGCATAATAGGGTGAAGAAAAACAAGAGTTTTACTGTATGTGTTTGTAAGCAAGTGGATGAAAATGTCCCATCAAGAAGGAATGTGAAGTGTTTATCGAACGTACCCACGCTGAAAGGAAGACTTGAGTGTGCTCTTAATGATAAAAGAAAATCTAGATATTCCCACACCTTAGCTTTCTGTTCTCTGCCCTCCACTAAACTAAAACCTCATTTAAGAACTAAACTGGTTCAAACCTTTGTACAACACTTACAAAATTACAAACTGCACAACTTACATGCACACACAAACACACACTCAATGCTTCATAGATTTACTTACTGAATGATACATTAGCTCTGATTTAAAATAAAACTTTTGTGCAGAAGCATCTTGTGACATAGGATATAGCACTGTTTTACATTACCTGCCCATTGTCCAAATTTCCTTAAATCCTCTTGCCAAAACTGTGAATAAACATACTCTCTGAATCCACACCAAACTCTCCAGACAAGATAAACAACTGTAAATCCCCCAACAATAGCCAGTAGTCCAGTGAATGGCATTTTGCAGCAGCACTGTGGACTGAACAGGATTCTGCGCTGACACAATGGGCAAAGGCTTGTAAAGGTTAATCCTTCTTTCATATCAGAAGAAATGACTTTTTATGTGCTGTGCTCCTCCCACACTGCTCCACCCCCACCTCTACTGCTTTCAGAGCTGCACTTCACCAACATCTGAGATCACTGTTTATTTATTTTGACACTCGCTGAGAGTTTAAAGAGTATTTGTGGTAAATCTTTAGTTAAGAGAGACGACATTAACAGTTTCTGCTGTATTCTTGAACACCCCCAATACTCCCCAGTATTTCCTTTAAGACTATTTTAAAACCTCCCCTTTTGAACCAAACACCCTGTAATTTTTAAAGTAGACTTTCTGTTCAAACTTACCAAAGCTGAAGTTACCCTAGTGACACCCATGAGCAAATATCAAGCTACTGAGATTGTTATACAGTTGCTTTTCTTGTTTCCCAACATAATCCCAGTCATTACATGTGTCGAGTTTTTATCTAATCACATACACAAGACCAAAACAAAGCTTTAACCCTTACAGAAGCTGCAAAAAGATAAAACCGGTAACGTAGTTTTAAACGTGACACAGTAATTCGGTCAGTTGATAGGTCTTCACTGCAGTTACAATCTGCCATGTTTAACATCAGCAGAAACAGTCCTACTTCTGCATGTAAAATCTGTGTCAGTACATAGATAAGCTAACAATGCTGTTGACTGAACGTCACAGTGATAAAACTAGTGATAGTGAATAAATTCTTGTACTACATTATCATACTGGAGTACAGTGCTGTGACAGTGAGGAAATGTGCTTATCATTTAAGGGAAATCTAGTCGTAGTCGTCATGATTCCTGTCACTGAAACTGACCTACTGACTCGCACTAAATCTCACTGACATTAATAAAGAACTTCTTTCAAGTTTTTTCAACTTTTTTCCACAGTTTTAAGTCACAAAATATGTCTAATTTTTATACATAGATTAGCTTTTCTACTGTATTGTTCCAAGAAAGTACAAAAATTGATAATGATTTATCTCACTAAGTAATGACTAAAACTAAGATTGCATAAATGACACAGAGAGAAAAGGGGACTTGCTGCTGGTGGTTTGGAGGGCTGCTCTGTTGCCATCTGATGGGTTAATCCAGTCCAGAGTGATCTCAAGTGACCTGTGGCCAAGTGTTACATCTGAGGCAGGTTTAATTGTCAACAACAGCAGATGGCTGTCTAAAGGTGAGTCTGGGTCTGATCAACATTTCTAACCTTTTAAAAGTGAGTTTCTGCTTCTATTGTGCCAAGCGTTTACTCACTGGTAATTATAATGGATCTTCATAAATAATGTTATAGACAGTGCACTCCAGACCTGCTCTATATTTTAAGGCTAATGAAATAACTTTCACTGAGCTCTTAAGCAAAATAAATTACATAATGTGGATTATTGCCAGGCTCAGACAGAGGCAATGGCAGATTCCATAACGATGGTGATAAATTCTTAAACGCAAAAGCAACACCAGAGCCAATCTTATCAAGTATGTCATATTAAGATTATCGACAGGTAGGGACCAGATGGGGGGAAAGTGGAGCCATATCCTGGCCTGCAAATCCAGGCAACAGCAGCATAGTAAGTAAGTAAATAAGTCAAACCATGATATTTAGGTGTCGACTGCATAAGTTCCAGTCATCTTGTGTAACAGTACCTTCAATGCAAACATTCAGTTTGATGTGAATTATAACATATAAGCTGTTTGCTGTCCACACAACTGTGAATTGAAATGTTTAGTTTACTGTTCATCCTGTAAGAATGTTGATAAAAAAAGGTTGCCATGGACTAGTTACTAACTGTAAAATTACAGGAGACATGGGTTTTTTTTTTGGCTCAATTGGACATTTTAAAATCACTATATTCAACTCTAAATTAAGATTTTTGTGTCACCTGGTTTGTGTTTTAGCTGGTAGCTAAGTGTAGTGAAGAATTACATATATAATGATATACATAGACAATATATACCTGCTTGTAGTCATTCTTCCTTTCTTGATTGGTAAGGAAAATATACCTCTATAAGCGTCAGTTAAGTTCAGATGTTCGGTAAGATCAATATAACATTAACATTCTAGCAAAATCCTGGGAGCCGAGAATAAATGCTGATTTGATAGAGAGTTGAAACTGCTGGTGTCAGAGGATGGTGATGAATTTCTGCTGCTGATACACTTTCAACCATCAGAGGGTGCTGCTGCACCCCTGAAAGGCCACAGCTGGAGCCGGACCTGACAGAGAGATGAAGTTTTCTGTGATGGTACACCAGCACAGCTGAGACTTATTAATGTGCAGAAGTAGTCTGCAGGGGGAAATCTGTTGTCATTTGACATGTCTTTAATCAGCGAACGAGTTCCAGAGTAAACAAAATTAAAAACAATGAAAACTTCGCCTCTAATACTGTACAGGGTTTATAGTTAGGGAACGTTCAGTCAAATCAGTTGTGTGGGGGTGGGGTGGTGTGCTCTGTATTTCTAATATTAGCATTGTTTCAATAATGGCCCATACTCGATATGCTGACTAGATTGGGCCTCTTGGCTTCAGTTGTAAATATGAAAGTGCCTTTTAGCGTCTTTTTTTCCTGTAAAGAAAATTACATAGCTGCAAAAAAAAAAAAAAAAAAAAAAACTCTAAGGAAAAAAAAACATTGCTGCATCTCGTGTTAAGTTGTGTGTTAAGATGTGCATTTGTGCAGGACACGCCAGACTTCTCTGACCAATTATTAGAAACTTCCTGCTTCCTTTGCACGCCTATTCTAGTCTCATCTCCATGATCAAAAACAACAGCTCACGATTACCAACTCGACTTTCTACGAACAAAAACAGGGGGTTACCATTACATAACGACCAGGTTTAAATATCACGCACAAATACTTTCATGGAAGATTTCCTGGTTCCTACAGCTCTGAATCTGTGATCCAGAAAAGACTATGTGACGTCAAACGTAGGAGGCAGCCAAATTAATTCACCTGATCAATTAAGTGGGGTCAGGGAGGAGGCAAATGTCTAAGCTTCTCTATCGCTCCTCCCACTTTTTTTTTTTGCTCAGGACCTGATTAATTAACAACGACAAAAAGCCCCACTAAAGAAAGTAAAGCACTCCAAGAGACATGTTCTTCTAAACCAGTGAAACCACAGGACAGCTTTGAAAGTCATGTGACTGTGCACATGCCAGCCTCACACGTCTCAATTTGTCACATACATTTTTTTCTACAGTTATATGTTCTGCATAAATGGCCGCTCCTTTACAAGGCCACAAATCAAAACGAGACTACTAGGGCTTACTACAGTTAGAGCGTCACAGGTCAAAAGTGCATCTATACCCCTGTCGATATAGTGCAGAGGAGTGATGCTGCCTCTGCAGTAGGCCAAGCTGGCGCTCTGTGCTCAACTGGGCTAGCTGTACGTCTGACCTTGCTTTGAAGTGATCTCTGTCAGTGCCGTTAGTCATGTTGCTAAGAGGCTTGCAGGCAGCGGATCAGTTTAGCACAGCCTCACCTGTCTAATCTGATTACTTCAACAAGGCTGCTATCAATCTGCAAGGCAGGGCAAACAAGAACAAACACACCATCACACTTTCATATGTTGGGGACCCTCATAACCCCTCATAGAGATGAGCAGAAGCTTTGCCATATGTGTTTGTTCTGTCTGTTGTCTTTTCCTCTTATCTTTCGGTCTTATTTCACAATTCATTATGCAGTCTCACTAGCCATTCAGCTCACCCCATCCCACCCCACCCCACCCTCAAAAGGCTTAGATTCCAGCTGTACATGCTACCAGGTCAAAAGAGCAACAGCGGACTTCCAGTGGCTTACCTTAAGATATTTCTGCCCTCTACCCCCAGCTCACATACTTCTTATGCTTTTATTAGCATTTCTGCATATGTAAGGTGCTCACACTGACCTCTGCTCTCTGACAGTTATCTATTAATATGAGGCCTGACCCAGGGGAGAAGGAAGGCTGCAGAGATGCTGGCAGGGCTGTGAAGATTAAAATAAAGGAAACTTCAGTATAATTTAGCTACCTTTTCCAAGCATCACCCTTCTCTTGGTGTGATACAATCCGAGTGGTAAAATACTGAATTTGTCAGTGTGAATGGAATTTAAGTCAGTCTACATTTTAATTAGCACTTTTAGCTGCTGTATTGTGCCTAAAGGAAGAGCCTGAGTGAAGGTCTCAGAAGGATTTGAAGTGCAGCAGCAGGGTTATATGAGGCTACAGACTTGAGCACCATAATCACTGCACCAGATTCAAGCACAGGGTGGTCACAAGCACTTCCATCATTTCAGGAAGCCACCAGGGATGAGTATGCAGTATAACTATTGTAAAGGCTTTTTTTGAATGAGGAGCTTTGTTCATGAAATTTGTTCTTAATCATTCCTTGTTACATTATGGCATGAGGTTTCTTGCTGTTATTAGTACTGCTGTGGTGAATGTATCAACTTCATCTTACTTATTGCACATGTTGGTCTGTTTAAGATGATTCTTAATCAAATACAAAGTTTTGAAGTTTTGGGTGATGAGATTCTTGACAAGATCACAAACCTTTAGTGGTGTGCCCCTCTTCAAAAACAAGATGTCAGCCAAGTGATCTGGGGAATTTATCTTTTGTTTAACAGCTTGACTAAATTGTTCCTCCTCCTTGTACTTTCATTTAAGGAGGGACAGACTATCAGAATATATTGATCAAGTTACTTTTACTATGCTCAAGTTTTTTTTTTTTTACACTTTTGAATATTTAACTCCATCAGCACCTAGGTTTACATGACAGGCCTCTACTTTCACCTTCTTTTTCGTCTCCTACGGCCCTCCCCCCACACACGCTTCCCACACTAGTATGGATTAAAAGCTAAAGAGGGCTGAGGAGTCAAAGCTCGCCGGTCCTTCCCACTCTTCCCGTCCTTTACCTGTTACCTGTTACTTCTCCTGGTCTCTGCCAATCTTTTTTTTTTTTTTAAACCAATCCAGACCCTCGATAACCCTCGCCTCTCTGCTCACGCACCGTCCCTTGCTCTGTGGTTTGGGGTGGGTCCCAGTCCAAAACAAGGACAGTGAGAACTATAGCAAAACTATTCTGCTGGAAATATTTTTCTTCTTTTCTTACCATCTTCAAGGAGCTTGGATGGAGGAGGAAATAATTTGATTCTTTTTTTTCTTTTTATGCAACATTTGGATTACCTATGATATTTTTTTCAAATGAGGGGACAAAGATAACTTTTTCTGCTGTAAACTTTTGTTTACAAAACCCACCTGGAATTTGGATGGTGCTAACCAACAACAGGCTCCAACTCTTACATGGCTCCTGTGTAGAAAAACTGCTCCAGGTCAGAACTGTGTCTTATTTAACTTTGTGTCATTCATTCTTCTAGCATTGTTTTACCACAAACTAGAGTTGTGTAGATGAGGGGTCTCAGGCAATGAGAACATTTCATCCCTTACGCTCTGTCCTTTTAGCTTTGTTTTAATCTGTTTGCAGCAGAGCTACTCCTGTCCACCAATGGTTGTTCAATCTGCTCATAAATTTGATAGTTTCTCAAAAATTACTGTGTTAATTAAATGTTCAAGTGCTTTAAGGATGGAGTATCAATCGACCCACTTTTTATTTTCAGTCGCACTTCTAAACGGGGCTGGAATATTAGTTCGTGCTCCTCTTAACCTATTAGCAACTGATAAGCCAATGTATGTATAAGCCACTCGAGAAGGCTTGTTGGTCACCTTGCTTGCTGGCTGTATTTCAGCTCAAAGACAGGGAGAGAAATCTGATCCTAGGAATTTTGTTTTTTTGAAAATGTTTCCCAATCACCTACAGAAATGGCTGCTTTACATTTATTCATACATTTAGTTCAGATTAGGCCCCATATTAGATTGTGCAAATGTAAGCTTTAGCTTCAATGACAAACAAGTATGGCCAATATATTAACTATAAGAATGTTTAGTCTACATATACTGTACATTAAAGACAGTGCTTACTGTCTATTAGTAAATGGCATATATTTCAAACCAAGGTGTGATCAGTTTTATAAAACAGTAAAGTTTATCAACCAGAGGCCACTGACAAGTTTCTGACAATGACATGTCCAAATTGATGTTTATACTTTCAGATATTCTTTCAAATTATGAAAAATTACGCAGATGAAAAGGATGGGACCTATGAAATCTTGTATGAGCCAATTTGTAACATCAGAGGCAGATAACACTTTTCTAATTCTATGCTGTGGATAACCCAAAGTCTAAATTTTTGTGAATTATTATTCAATCCATCTTGCAATGAAGGCTCATATATTTACTTTTTATTTTTACTTAAATTATCATTATCATCGGCAGATTGTTGAGGCCTTTTGCTCAAATGCCAATGATGAAACACAGGCAGCCATTTTTAAAGATTGTGAAGCAAGGTGCATCTTCACACAGTAAATGATTGCTGTATCTGCCGTCAAATAGAGCCCGACTCTACTTTTCTGTTAAATATCGAGCACTGATGTTAGCGCCATCACGCTATGTCGGTTGGGCCCAGAGGTCACTTAATCTTGAGACAGTCCCAGCAGCCGGTATAAATTTAGACCTTGGTTTCAAGAACTTCAGGGTTGACTGGAGTTAAAGAAGAGGAATCATCCAGAAAAGGATGGCTGAGAAGATGTCAAGAGCTTGACTTAAGAAGGCAGAACAGATACCAAGACCAAATTAAGACATCAAGTCCAGATTTAGCCCCACGTTACCTGGCACTTGATTTGTTAAACTCTGTGGCCTCGGCAGGGCTAATCAGCTTGCCACACACATGGCACTAATTCTTCAAGGAATTGCATTGGAATTCTGGGCACCATGTCTTATTAGAGACAGATGGATGTTGATAAGATTCAACATCACATTCTGTAAAGCAAAACAGCTTAGGATGGTGCAAGGTCAGGTCAGAGATCATTCAATTCAATTCTGAATCTATTCACTTGTATACATATTTTTTAAAATCTAGACTGGCTTGTTCACCTCAAACAGAAATAATATGTGTGTTAGAGGGAATTGCCTTAGTTTCCTGTATCACTTTAGTGCTAATCAACGTGTGAAGTTTCCAGAAGGAGTCCCTATAAAGCCCTTTTGTGTGGGCCACTGTCAGGGCCTACACAAGCTAGCTTGATAGCCCTGAAATTTTGGGTTTGGCTGCTTGTTGTTATTCACAGCCTCATTTATAACCTTTGTTCAATAAGTTATTACCTCTTATCTTTGAGTACACAATCCTAGCAAGAAACTCCCTCTGATTTTGATTCATAGAGGGATTTTGACAGCTTTGTTGTGAAGGTTTCATGAATAGAGCTCCTCTGAATCAGTGACAAAACTGGACCTACAAATGTATTTTTTTTAAACTTGCATGTATCTCAGAAGTTAAAAAAATTATAATTTCATTGACACATTTTCTAATTCTTTCCATCTTTTTTTCTCATTTTCTGGGGGCAGTGATGGCTAGGGGTCGTCTCATCACCAGTCCAGCTTTGGACTAGAGGACGGCAGAGTGCCAAGAGTGCCATCCACAGAGGCACACTCCCTGTCACAACAATCACCATAGACTCTCCACTCCTCTTCTGTGTCTGAAGCATCAGAAAAGTTGTGTGTGAAAAAAATGGCCAAATATCGAGACCCTCGCTTTCTGCACAACTTGTCCTACCACCCACGGTGGCAGCATGACTCAATAAAAGTGAAAAGAAAAAGGCATATGCGGACAGTAGCTTCAAACGTTTGCAATGAAAATAGTCGGTTAAAATCATTAGAATTATTATCATCAAAACCACAGTTGCCATGTTCCCCTGTTCAATACTCCAGCAGCAGCCGGTGGAACTGGTTTCTTATTCCCTTATTCATGGTCTCATTCCTGCCCTGTCAAGCCTGGGGGACCACTTTCAAGATGGCCCTGGTTGGACCCTGGACGTGTGACCTCTTATACTCCAAAGCCCTACCTGACCTTGCAGCACGACTAGCCACTGCCCGCATAAACAAGGACCCCTACCTCAACAAAGGCTACTGGTATGACTACACGCTGATCACTGAGGACTGCAAGTCATCCCGTGCCCTCGCTCGTTTCGCTGAGCTGGAAGGTTATGGTGCTGCCATCGTGGGCCCTGCCAACCCAGGCTACTGCTCTGCGGCAGCTTTGTATACAAAAGAGTGGGACATTGGCCTTCTGTCCTGGAGCTGCCTCAAACCCAACATGGAGAAAGGAAACATGCATCCCACTTTCCTGCGGCCTCTGCCGTTGTCCTCGCATGTGCTTTTTGCTGTGTTGCGCTACTTTCGTTGGGCTCATGTGGCCATAATCTCTGAGGAGACAGATATATGGGAAGCCACAGGACAAGAGCTTGCCTCATCACTGAGGGCCCTTGGCCTGCCTGTCAATCCTGTGGTCACTATGGATGATGACAAAGATGGGCCTCGGAGGGCCCTGACAAAAGTGAGGGATGCAGACCGAGTCAGAGGTAAGTCAAAGATGAGGAGACTTTTGCAAGAAGAGAAACGGAGCAAAAAATGTATAGCAACATTTAAACAACCTCTTCACTATTATTTTATCACATCAGTTTTGTTTTCCACCCCTTCTTCTCCACAGTCATCATCATGTGCATGCCTTCTGTCCTCATTGGTGGACAAGCCCAGTACCAACTACTGACAACAGCCTTGGCCATGCGTATGATTGACCGTGGCTATGTGTTCATCCCCTACGACACCCTCCTCTACGCTCTACCCTACAAGGATGCTTCTCACTATATGTTAGGTAATGACACCAAGCTGAGGAAAGCCTATGACGGAGTCCTCACCATCACTATGGACTCTGCAGAGCGCAATTTCTACGAGGCCTTCAAAGACGCCCAGGATAGCTATGAAATTCGTAGCAGCAGCCCTCCAGAACAGGTCTGATTCCCTTGAAGTGGTATGTGAAATATGGAAGAAAGATGAACAAGCCCACTAAAGTAAATCATCTTCTCGACTTCTCCTTTGACAGGTTTCACCATTCTTTGGCACAATCTACAACATGATGTACTACACAGCTATGGCTGCTGAGCAGGCCCGTTCCGGTGGAGGCCGTTGGGTAACTGGTCACATCTTGGGTGAAAGCAAGGGCAGCTTTGAATTTCAAGGCTTCAATCAGCATTTGAGGGCAGGCAAGGACGGCGAAGGCATGCAAGGCGACTATGTAGTACTGGACTACAGCGGCATGGGCTCCACTCTCTACTCCACTCACATTTTGAAAGCCAGTCACACAAATGGAGGGGTTGGCACTTTGAAATACCTCAGCCGCTCAATCCATTTTGCAGGAAGCACCCCCTACACAGATTCAGGCTGCTGGTTTAGCCCATACTTTGCCTGTACTGGAGGTAAGTGCACCAGGTTGCCATATCAGGAAATGAGTATATGCTGTTACACTGTACATTCAGTCCATATGAACAATGTTTTTTCTTCTCTTCTCCTCCCCAGGGATGGATTCTGTCACTCTCCTCTTTCTTTTCCTTGTGTTCATTGCATTTGCAGGCTGTGGAGTTAACTTCTTCATACGTTTCAAGTATGTACAGCAGAGCATAGAGACAGTATCTCATGTATCTCCATGTGATTATATCTCACACCTTCCAAGTGTAAACTTAAGTGATGTTTCATGGAAAAAAAAAAAAATGACTGTTTCTCTTTGTGGCTGCACAGGAAAATGGGCCGGGTCGGGTTTAGCTTCGGAGGCAGCAGTGGGTCATCAAAGGTGGTCCTGACCCTTGATGACCTAGTCTTTATCAACACGCAAGTCAGCAAACGGGTCAGTTCTGGGCCAAATTCCTGACAATACTAACCATGTTTTATGGTTTAACTCTGTTTTTTCAGTGAATGATAAACTGTTGCTATCTGACTTTTCTTCTCAAACTGCATGTGAGCAGAAGCTGAATGATGACAGTATCATGAAAAGTCAACTTGACATGAAGACACCTCACCACTCAGTGTCTGGTCGCAGCTACTTGGCCTCCACACCTGACAGCTCAAATGTTGCAGTGTTTGAGGTACGCGAGTGTGTTCTGATACATTCATAAACTTCCCTTCTCTGTCTTTAAATTCTTTAGTTTCACTAAGACTGTGTGTTGTACACCTTAGGGGGACTGGGTTTGGTTGAAGAAATGCCCGAGTGGATCAGTATCATCTATTAACAGCAGCACGGAGTACATTTTTGTTAGGGTAAGTAGATGTCAGCGTGTGTCACTTATTAAGTCAACTGATTGATGATATTTTCACAAAAATGATTAATTTCCATAAGCAAACCTCATTTCGCAGCATTAATGTTTCAATTGTCTTTCTCTCAGCTCAGAGACATGAGGCACGAGAACCTCAATCTGTTCCTGGGACTTTTCTTCGACTCTGGGATCTTCGGCCTTGTGACTGAACATTGCACCAGAGGCAGTTTGGAGGATCTGCTTATCAACGATGAAGTGCGTCTTGACTGGATGTTCAAGTCTTCCCTCTTGATGGACCTGATCCGGGTAAGAGAGACACCAGGAATTAGACTGTCCCCTTCTTTCTATTCCTTCCTACCACTTATACTGAAAAATCTGTCCTCAGGGAATGAAGTACCTGCACCATCGTGATGTCATCCATGGACGCCTCAAATCACGCAACTGTGTGGTAGATGGTCGTTTTGTATTGAAGGTTACAGATTATGGGTATAATGAGATACTAATTGCCCAAAGCATTGACAATGATGACGAAAAACCAGAGGGTGAGCCCATGAGCATCTACCAACTGATTTACTGAGTTAGCTTGTGCAGGCTGACTGTTTGTTTATTATGGTTCTTTTTTTTCCCCATAAAGATATGCTTTGGACAGCTCCTGAACTGCTGCGCAGTTCTAGTCAGAGAAGGCGAGGCACTTTCGCAGGAGATGTCTACAGCTTTGCCATCGTTTCACAGGAAGTCGTCTCTCGCTCTGCACCATTCTGCATGCTGGACATGCCTCCCAAAGGTTAGTGACATTGAAAAAAAAATCAAGGGTTTTGGAGCACATCTTTACTCCTTATTTGTACTATCTGAAAAGCTTGAGAGCCCTTGATAAAAAGTCATGCTTTGTCAGAAGAGTTCCCTGTGCTTTTCTCTTTGTGTCTAACATTCCTGCTCTATCTTGTGTGTATGTGTGTTGGATGATTGTGTATGATGACAGAGATCATCAACAAGGTGAAAGATCCTCCTCCTTTGTGTCGGCCTATTCTGTCAGTGGATGAGGCCCCGCTAGACGTGATACAGGTTTTAAAACAGGCCTGGAGTGAAGAGCCAGAAAAGAGGCCGACCTTTGAAGAGATTTTTAAACAGGTAAAGACGCGTTTCAGATTTATAATGCTGTGTACAAAAGCAGAACGCTGAAGGTGACATCCACGTCTCTGCCTTTTTTGTGACAGTTCAAGAGCATCACCAAGGGAAAGAAGACCAACATCATTGACTCTATGCTGCGCATGTTGGAGCAATACTCTTCCAACCTGGAAGATCTGATTCGAGAGAGGACAGAAGAGCTAGAGGTGGAGAGACAGAAGACTGACAGATTGATATCTCAGATGTTGCCAAAGTAAGTGTCCAGTAACTCTAATGGATGAAGGGAAGACTTACTAAAAGTGTTCAGTTCTGTTATGTATTACAGTCTCTGATCTGACAGCCCAGCATTATATTACACTACTGTAGAGGATGATGCTTTAGTTGTGCTTTTATTAACTTCATTAAGTTTGTCAAAGACTCAATCAGATTCAATACTCATTCCAGCTCAGTTGCTGAAGCCTGACATACAACAGCCGTTCAAGGTTCAATCATTCAACCTTTTCTAAGAACTTAGCTTAATCAGAGCCAGCAAAAATGTCATTGAATATAGCTTTTATCTCTTGAGCAGGAAATATCAGTCGACACAGTGAAAAAAGTGTTTTTTTTCATCCTGTCGAAGTGTCTGAATATTTCATCAGCACAAATTGCAGTGGTTTTGCTGCATTAAGCACCTGAAGGATTATTAACTCCACAAGCAATTATACGGATGTGATCAAACTCATACTTATTCTTTGCTTTTGCATATTTATCACAATTGACGCAAACGAACACCAGATACATTTGCAGGCTGTATTCTGTGGGCAGACTTTTTTTTGTTTGTTTGTTTCAGTGTTTATGTTATTGTGAGAGAGATCACGTTTATGACTCTGTTTGTATTCAAAAGGTGTCTTCCACTCTTTTTTCTCTTACAGGACTGTGGCTCAGGCGCTGAAGACAGGCAAGCCTGTCAAGCCAGAGCACTTTAGTGAGGTAACGCTGTACTTCAGTGACATTGTGGGTTTCACCACCATCTCAGCCCTAAGCGAACCCATCGAGGTGGTCGACTTACTCAATGACCTTTACACACTCTTTGATGCTATCATCGGCCTGCATGATGTCTACAAGGTGGGTTTGAGGAGTCTTGTGTAAAGCAGTGGTTCTCAAGTCCAGTCCTCGAGGCCCACTGTCCTGCATGTTTTGGATGTTTCCCTGCTCCAACACACCTGATTCAAATGATCAGCTCGTTATCAAGCTCTGTAATGGCTTAATAATGAGCTGATCATTTGAATCAGGTGTGATGGAGCAGGGAAACATCCAGAACATGCAGGACAGTGGGCCTCGAGGACTGGACTTGAGAACCACTGGTGTAAAACACACATAAAAAAATTCTAGTTGTATTTTTTTTTCATGTAGTTTATCAACATAGTAATTAAGTATTCTTTCTTTGTTGTTTTTTAGATTTTAGGTATTTTTAGTTTTAACAAAACTCTTTTGGGTTTGTACTCACTAAATTTGGATCTTTATCATGTGATATGTTACCCATGATACAATACAACACTGTACAATACCATGTCATGTCAGGACATGACATAAAACAACATGGTATAATGTGTTTCTGTTCACTTTGCAATGGTACACTACAGTACTGCAGGATTTGATATAATACATTATGATACAGCAATGTATGATATGATATAATGCAATAGGATAAGATACAAAATGATATATTATGATATAATGCAATATGGCACGGTACCACATTAAACAGTTTGATATTATATGATGTGTTACATTTATATGATAATAGTCTTTCCCCTCTTTTAGTATATTATGGAATTCATTCAGAATAAAACCTCTTCATTTTAGTGGCACTTGTTCTTTAAAACTTTGGAGCATTAATTCATAATGTAACTAAAAACCATAACATTAAATATGTGTTTTAAATGTGTTCTTTTTTTATCTTAAGGTGGAAACTATTGGGGATGCCTACATGGTAGCCTCGGGAGTCCCAACCAGAAACAGTAACCGCCATGCAGCTGAGATGGCCAACATGTCTCTGGACATCCTCCACTGCATAGGAACCTTCAAGATGAGACACATGCCTGAATTAAAAGTTAGGATCCGTATTGGCCTGCACTCTGGTGAGCAATATCTGCATCTATACTGATGTGTTTCCACTTTAACCTTTGTGACAAATATATATAATGAAATCAGTCTTGACTTCATATCAGAGTAGGTAAAAGTTAATACGCTGCAGTGAAATACAGGGACACAAGCTGCTAAGGCAGAGGGGTATTTTTACCTCCTTTATCCTCGTCTGGAACTTATTCCTGGAACAGTGAAACGCTATCCACTTAGAGAGCTGTCATCCAATTAACACACTGCATACTCTGTATTTCTATGATTTTGTGTTTGCCTATGGACTAGATGGTCAAATTTCACCTGGAAAATTTCTTCTCTCATGAATTTTGTGGATTTATTAAAATACAAAGTAGTTACAGAATATTAAACTAACATAAGTAATTAGATAAAAGAAATAAAAACAGAGTTGTCAGGGTGCCAAAATTCTAATATTTGACAAGCAAATATGGTTCACTGTTTAGTACATTGTGTGCCAAGAGTAACCGCCTGAATCAAAGCCCAGTTAACCTTTGTTTGTATCTGTATGTCTTTTTGCACGCAATGTTTGCAGGCCCAGTGGTAGCAGGAGTGGTGGGTCTTACAATGCCAAGGTACTGTCTGTTTGGAGACACTGTCAACACAGCATCTCGAATGGAGTCCACAGGGTTGCGTGAGTGTCTCATATTTGCTCATGTTTGGACCACAATATTCTTCTTTTTTCCCACTTTTTTGACTGAGTGGTTGGGAGGTCAGGTGTAGTTAGTGTGCATGCTGCTTGAGGCTAAACAGGGCTTTAAGTGCACAGTCCTTACTAATCCTTTAAGGCTATCAGCAGAGTCAGAGGCCAATTTGAAGTTTCAGTCAAATGTCGTCAGTGACCAAGTTTGCCTCAGGTTCCCTCTGCATGCTGTTTAAATCAGAAATAAAGGCATGAATTTACAGAATATTAACTATGATTCATATAAAATACTAACATTTGATTTTGCTGCCAGGCATAATGAATGTAATTATTTGAAAATATTTATATATATTAGTAGAGCTTTGTTAGACATGATAGAGAAAAGATACCTTAAGTCTGAGAATTGGGGGCCAACATGAATAAAAATATGAACTAACTTTTAAAATACATATTTTCTAGATTTGTGAAAATAGTTCAAGCTAGATATAGCTGGTGATAAAAAGTAGCAGTATTGTAGTCTACAAAACCGCATATGAAAAATATTCATAGTATTTGTCTTTGCATCAGTCTAAATTTGGTTACATTGGTATATACAATAAAAATCTATATTTTAATGGAAATAATTGTCTTTTTATTCATATTTATACATACCTTTTACCAGAAGTTTCAGTTATATTAATATAGCTCCATTATATCAGTGTTTGTGCTTTAAGTAGCGAAGCAGTGATGAGTGGTCTACTGCCACCAAGTGGTAGAATATAGAAATTGCAACCTGATGCTTTTAATTAACTCATATAATCGTTTTTAACTTCAGTAAAGTTCAGAGACCAAAGCAGACTCCACCTATTTACCAAATGACAAAGATATCTGACCATGAACAGTCTGATGAATTTCTGTATTGTTCTATGACAGCTTACAGAATCCATGTCAACCAAAGCACGGTTGATGTCCTGAATAGCTTGAAGTTGGGATACAAGATTGCAGTCCGAGGCATGACTGAATTAAAGGTAAATTAAAAATATATATGAAAAACATAAAAATGTACTTTTTTGTCATTACTATATCTCTTGACCACCTGTAACATCATTTTTAGGGAAAAGGTATTGAGAACACTTACTGGTTGGTAGGAAAGGACGATTTCAATAAGCCTCTTCCCATTCCTCCAGATCTTCAAGGGTAAGAGATTGTTTTGTTGCCTCTCAATTGTATCACAATGATTAGTCCAAGATAACCCATACATTGCATGTGCCATATACTTGTGGTTTGAGATTACAGCAGTGCAATACAGCTCTATAACTTACTTGTGTATATGGCACATTGTGTTGTGCACTAAATCTGTGTCAAAGTACCTAAAGAGCTTTTTTTTTTCTGAATGCAGGGGAAGCAATCATGGTATAGCTTTAGAGGAGATACCTCCTGACAGAAGACAGAAATTCCTGGACCGACAAAAGAAGATGGGCTAGCATGTTTTTATTTTTTTTCCAATATGAACAATACGATTTTCTCAGTCGAGGACACGAGGATGCACGGATAAGGAGTCAAATACACAACGGCAGGTTACTCCAACTTTGGATATGCTTAAAAATGAACTCCAGCAGCAACAGCAGAAATGCATCTTTTCAATACACTGAAACCATTTTCTGTATAAAAATAATCTTGCTTGGCGATTATCAGTCCCTTGTTCGTAGTTTTAGCAGATTGATGCCACTGTAAACCCTTCATGGCACTGAGACGCAGGAATAAGGAAAAACGGAGGCGACAGTCCATACTGAAGAGTGTCAAGAGTTGTCTTAGTTCTGAAAAAGGTGTTGGTTTGGAGAACAGCGAAGGCCTGACAATAAGGAACTGTGCTGGATGTGTCCAAAAGGGAGACGGCATCATCCAAAAGGTCATGTACTGTATATATTTACACTGAACTTTGTGCTCTGTAGAAGTATCGGAGAGATAATTCATCTCAGGTAAAATGGACTCTCACTTGAAGAACATTCACTCTTCATTATTCAACCCAAAGTATATTCACAAGCAGAGGATGTCAGGAGGGAGAGTGACGGACAAAGACTGGCTTTGGTTTGAGTGAATGTTTATTTACACATCTGATGTATGAAGCCATAATATCCATGTCAAACTAAGCACCTGGTTTGTTTAGCTCTAAGCTATGTAAATATAGATGTAAGAAACTGTATCTTTGGTTGATGGGTTTGTTGATATTTTTACTCCACTTCTTAGGAGTTATTCATCCTAACTAATCAGTCTGACTAATTATATCTAGAGACAAGGATGTGCTTAATGACAAATAAGATTTAGAGAAACACCATAATGGGACTGACATGGTATTGTTCTTTAAAAAACATGACTTATGTGCATGCACAGCTCATTTTTTACCTTTATTATGCCCACAGTATGTGTCATTTTCAATTATGTGTGTATTGCTTTGACGTTATTATCACACTTTCTACCAAACTGTAAAAGACGCACACAGCATGCGAACTAGCCCTGAAGCTTTTTTTTCTACCATCAGTGAGGCACTCTAGCTTGTCCTATAACTGAAACCTGCTGCTATAACTGAAACACTGTAACACTGTGTATCAAATTTAGCCATGTATGCTGTGTGTTGCACCAGGTCTTGATAGGAGGGTCTGATTACTGTGACATACAATATATTCTCTTGGCAGAATAATGGGTCAGATGTCTGGAATGATCATCTCTAGTAATGTGCTGCAGCAGATCGAGCCTTTTCATGTGCATTGCTGTCTAAAGGGACATATCTGGCTCCATATTGAGCTTCTCAGCAGTTATCATTTCTTTCTGCAGTCCAGGGCCCTAAACAGAGACTGTACCTGTAGGTCCTCTGAGGAAAAATACGCACTAAGCTCCTCCTGTGCCCAACTCTAGGGGGACTGTGTTGATTGTTGCAGAAGACAGCGAGGATGCGTGCACACAAAAAGGAGAGTACAGGGTCTTCTGAGTCATCTCTCTTTTGCTGGGAGATTTGTATATTCTGTAAATTTGTACATATAGCTTGTCTTTGTGTCCTGCATGGTTGGGACTTTTAGTGAAATTTAACTTTTATTGAACTCCCTAAACTCCTGACAAAAAAAGGAGATATCAACAAAACAGGGGTTTAAATACAATGCATTCTCTCTTGCTTTTGTCTGCTGCTGCACTGATATTGACGCAACAATGGGCAGGCGAAGTCAAGACGGGCTTTTTCTCCAAAAACAGTTTGTTTTTTTTCTTTGGGAGCTTTCTGCTGACTGCTTCAACCATACACTGACTTGTCAAAGTTAGCTCAGAAAGAAAAGGACTTTTGATGTCTTGATTATCAGGTTGCTCATGCTTTGGTGTTTAATCCCCAGCACTCGATCTTCAAGCATAAATTAACCCCTGACTAGGAGGAAATATTGGAATCTGGATGAAGATGAAGAAGATATCTGAACAATATTTTGATGGGTATCTTAAGAACAAAACAAGTTACTCTATTCCATAGATAGGCTCTACTTTTCTAGGTTTTTATTCAATTTGCCAAATAGATAGATCTCATCAAAAATGAATGGACTGTATGGTTCATTTTGAAAGTGATCTCAATGTGTGTCTGTAAATAAATGATGGTTTTAGTGAAGATGGTGTCTAAGTATGATTATCTCATTGTTTACTTATGAGTCTTTCTGTGTTGAAGCCATTCTCCCAAATGTTGCCCTGGCTGCACACTTCATTAAGAATCAGAACAAGTGGAACAACAAATTAAAAGTTCAATAAAGGACAGTTAATCACACTGTAAATTCTAGTCAAGCTATTCTCTGCTTGGCATCCATACATTTGTGGCTTATTTCCTCTAATCTGATTTATAACATTAATTATGACAATTGTTTTTAGGCAGGTTTTAACATGGAGCTAAAGAGAATGACATCCTTAAAGCATCAGCTAAATTTAATCTCCTCATATGAAGACGCAGCAGCAACACAATTGCAGTCTGCTAAAGTGACGCGTCACCATAAATCTTTAAGCAAGTTACAGGGATGTTAACAAGATTAGGGCTGGCTTGTGTTTTACTTTGGCAGGTGTGACTCTGCTTTTTTCATGGTGGAACAATCCCATGACAAAGTAGGATTGCTTTACCCAGTGTAACTCTGGAGTAACATGCTGCGTGTTGTAAACAGACCCCATTTTGTTAACGTTTGTCCTCAAATAATGCTGAAGATTCAACATTTTTTATGAGATTCAAACTGCCTTGTGTGACTTCCAATGACAAACTTAAAGCTTGTGTAAGTTTTGAAACGAAGAACAGCTTTTCACATTTATAAAGCATAACAATTAAGGAAATCATGAATTCTAGAAAGTAGCCATTTGCTTCCTGTAGCAGCTAATTAATTGTCCTATAAGGAGTTTTTTTATCATGTTAATGAAGTAAACTGAAATTCATATTGATGCCTTTCATGATATCCAGGAGCAAATATGACTGAAAGGGACAAGATGTACAATTTGGATGTTGTCATTTTCATTGCCTGAAACAGGCATAAGGGGGTAGTTGGCAACTAAGGAGCTAAAAAAAAGCCGTTTTTACAGTTTCCACATAATATATTCACAAGGGATTAAACATTTGACTGTCAGAAGTTGGCAGGATGAGATTAATTGTCAAAAGACAGGATTTAAGTATTGAAAGAATAAAATAAGCAATGACTGCTTTGTCCAAAGGTGGTATCAAAACTGGCAAAAACTGAAAGTCCTAACAGGAGCTTTAAGTCAGGGGATCGTCTCTTAAGAATCTTAAAATAGAATCACAAAAATACTCTAATGCGAACTATAGCAGCATAAAATACGAAAATATTTTAAAGGGAACTCTGTAAAGTTATTAAAATGTTATTTTGTGAGTCAGAATAGAAAAAAAGTCATGTGTATATCAGTAGGGGGATTATCTACAAGCTCCTATTTCTGCCACTAGCAAGTCACCATGTAAACAACAAGTGTTACCGGCTACCTCGCCAACACCATTTTTGGCACTTTGGCTTACAGGCTGGAGAGCACCTCTAAAAACAAAAGTCAGGGGCATGTTGCTTCAAAAGGGTAGCATGAGGGGCAAAGTCAATACAACCAGCCCTATCTATGAAAAATACTCATTCCTTCATTAAAATTGGTTGACAACACAAACATCACCCTCACGTTATATCGGGCGTTGTGCAACAACAGGTTTTGGAAATTACACTGGGGACATGTAAGCTGATTCAAAGGTTAAATAAAAGCTTGTTTTATTTTATACCTCACCAGGTTTTAAACATGAAGTAGAGTGAAATTTTACAAAATGCAGGACCTCCCTACACCCAGTGAAAACTAACCAACTATTACCTTTACTTTAACCTCATCAAAACTCTGCTCATAAATGTTGAACTTCAGGCTATTTTAATGACACAACAACCTACATAATCAGAGTTTTGGCAACCCCACTGACCAGATTGCTTGCTAGTGTGTTTCTCTGTCATGTTCTAGATCAATCTGTTAACTGGCTTTACCAACCTGCCTACTCTTGCCCTAATGTGACCCACTGAGCTACCCGGTGTTTCTGTCAGGTTTGAGACCGCTCTGTTTTCCTTTGGCTGCTTGACTTCCCGGATGGCCATCTCTTTTTTTGGGTGTCCTTTACTATGCTTAGACCTGGCTCCGTTGCTGCTGCTCTCATCTGGGTCAGAGAGAAGATCTGTGTCTGCACTATCTACAACACACACACACACACACACAAAAAGAGCTTAAGTATCAATATACAACTTAAACTATAACAGTGGCTTGTAATGATGTTGGCTTTTAAAAGGCTGCTCCGCAATTTCATCATTGGGGAGTCTTCTAGGGAGATCTCTGCTCAGGGAGACTCTGCTAAACAGCTGGCAACGTGTTTTAAAAACCCAGATTCAGTTGGCAAAAACTTTCTTTCTACCTGCTTTAGAGATGGGAACCTCCAAGAGAACTAAACCTAACCCCAGTCAGGGTACAGCCTCTCTGTGACACAGGTTTGCTTTTTGATGCTTCCTGGAAATCCACCCATAAAAGGAGTAAAAAGAAAGTCTGATTCAACTTGACTCATGAAAATTTTATGCTGGTCTAAAAGAATCCTGTGCTAGAGTACAGAAATGCAAAAGTACACAAATGAGATGCCACTTAAGTCAGAAAAATTTTGTTTTTTTGAGTTAGCTAGTCCTAACAGACACTGTGCAGGAAGAGATCATTTATATTCAGTTTCTGACACTATTTAAGCATTTCTGAGATGGCTCTTCAAACCCTCTCCTTTAAAGCTTTTACTCATGTCCACCAACAAGACAACAGGTGACTGTTTCAAATGCTCTTTCTGTTCATTCACAAGCTCTTTGACTGAAGGTTTGTATCAGACAAGCACCTCCAGACCCGAGGCCACCCTTAACCCAGGATCAAACCCTACATGGTTCATCACGACCACAGACATCAGTCAGAAAGAGGCACTCCAAGCTCTCTGGTGAAAGCTGGCATTCAGACCACCTGAAGGGCTGGCACTGACTCAACCTGGTGTTTGATGTAGCTCCTTAATGAAACTGTGGTGGACACAATTTGGGTTGAAGTGCCACCTGCTCAAGACATCATGACCAGCTAATTGATGCCAAAGTTCTATGTTGTTAACTTGGTAACCTACCTTTACATGCACCAATCAGGTTTTGATGTAGTCGGTCAAGGGGGTTTCTCAGTCCATCCAGCAAGTTTGGAGGTTGCAGTTGTGTGAGTTTATGTATTTTATGCAACCTTACAATTATGGCCAAAAACTGCAGCTTTTCTACAACTTGACCAATCACCCAATTTTTCCCATAGGAACAAAATATTGAATTGCCTCTGTAATCTTTAGAAGCATGTCAGGTTAGGATAGTCTGGCATGCCAGAAACTCAACCTACTAAGGAAACTGCCATGCTACTGTACTCCCTGGCCTTTTGTTAGTTTGGGGGTCTTTGTTTAGTCACAGCCAAGCTGGGTCTCCTGGTTATCTCTCTCCTCACTCAGTCAAAACATCTTTTGTTGAATATCTTCTTTGTATTTGTTTATCCAAATTAAGAGCCAATAAGTGCCACTCTACATACTGTACATATTGGCAGATAATAGCCTTGAAGGTTAGTTTTCAGTATCAGCAGATCTGACCATTTCCACAGACAAAATTGTCGACCAGAAAGGAGATGCACAAATTCCCCACAGTCAAAGTTTCACTTTTGTGTTTGTGCTCTGACTGTAATGTAACCAAACCCTAAAAAAAAAAATCCTCCTGAAAAGATATTTGTTATAGTGTTTGAATTTCTTAAGGAATAGTCCCTATGAACAAATCTGAGAGAAAATTGTAGAATCAGTACTCAGGGGTCTAGATTTAAATTGGCTTTGGTGTATGCAGGAAAAACAGCCTTTTACAATGAGCAGAAACATCTGTGTAACCTAGCAATGCTTTCTTTACCTCTATAATTGTTATCTGCTTACAATCCTTCTTCAAACAACAATTCAACTTGTGCATCAAATCTGCCCCACTTTGTGTCACCAAAGTCAGGCACACTCACCGTGTTCCCTGCTACATCAGAAATTATGGATCTGACCTTCATCCTAAAAAAGACATTTCATTTTTTTTTCTCTACTGCACAGGATGGACTTGATCAAGCCTAAATTTTAACACTATCCAACATTTTGATATTGATCTTAAAGGGGATCAAATACATGTAAAAAAAAAAAATTCTCTGTCATATCATTGTATAACATAACATATGAACATAAACTTAAATACTAGATATCAAAACCACTTCAACGCAGTTTAAGAGTTTTCCTATTTTTGCACCTTCACTGTGTGGATCAGTAAACTGCATGCATTTAATTGCCATTTTACAGCAAGACAACTAAAACACGACAGTTCATGAGTCTTCATCAGCCCTGACCACTCCAGCAGCATGTTCTATGCCACTTGTCTGCCTGTTTTTTTTGTGTGTGTCATCCCTCATTTGGTTAAAAAAATACGACTTTAGCTGTCTGGTCGTCCGCAAATTTACAAACAAGGTGTTTGTCTGCTGAACACCGTGTTCCTCCGTGGACCTCATCAGTCCTGAAGCCTCCCCTGATATTTGACTGGCACCGGCTTAGAGGTGCCAGTCAGGCAGAGGCTGCGTCAAGTCAAGCAGTAAGAGCTAGGAGAAACCGGAAACTGAGCGCATGGGTTTTCAATATAAAAGCATTCAATGACGCTCGCGACAGTTTGCTACAGAGACAGAATAATGGTTATTAAAATGAGTTTGTAAAATGTCAGTTCATTGTATTTAAATAAATGACATTACTAGAAAAAGTCAAGTTGAAGCAGCTATTTTATGTCTCTGCTGTCCATTTGGTAAGCTGGCTAGTACACGGCTAACTGGAGCTAAAACTTCAATTACAGCTAGTAAATTGAAAACACACTGTAGGAATTCTTATGTCAAATAATCGTACGACAGTTTTAGAAAAACTGACTTTGATGCACAAATATAGCAATGAGGTAACGCTTAGTGACAAGGTCGACTTTGCAAACTGGCTTAACGCGCTCCATAAACATAAACTCTGTCCTAAAACACATCATGTTCCAAACTCCAACCGAAAAGGAATATTCCGGCGTAAAATTAATTTAGGGTCAAACACACCGTAAGACTGAGTTAGACACCCCCTCGAGTGATGAATGTTGCCGACTGCTTGCTTCTCTAGTTATACCAACTTCAGTAAGGACCGCACGATAGCAATACACAGCAGTCTGAGGAGCCACACACAACCCTCAACCAAAACCCCACTCTATAGCCACAAATAATGCTCAGAACAGCACCTAACTTCATCAACAGTACATATAGGGTCCTAGCCACAGCACTAGCCACCAAACATCTTTTTAACTTTGCCTGATTTCTTTAGCTAAGAGACTAAACACAACTCACCTAATATCTTTAGCAGCCGCTTGTTTGTAGCGAGACCTCGGGCGAGCCCATTACGGACTACAGTGGGGTGACACAGCTCAAGGAAGAACATTTATGATCATTACTTCATGGAAATGCAATCAGACCGAGACGCTAAAGCAGGAGAACTACTGCGTCTGCAGTGCAAAATGATTAATATGATCATTACTCTAAGGAAATGATAAAGTAATGATCATAAATGTTCTTCATTGAGCTGTGTCACCCCATTGTAGTCCGTAATGGACTGGCCCGAGGTCTCGCTACAAACAAGCGGCTGCAAGAGGGGAGTGGGTAAGTTGTGTTTAGTCTCTTTGCTAAAGAAAATAGACAAAGCTTAAAAGATGTTTGGTGGCTAGTGCTGTGGCTGGGACCCTATATGTACTGTTGATGAAGTTAGGTGCTGTTCGGAGCATTATTTGTGGCTATAGAGTGGTGTTTTGGTTGAGGTTTGTGTGTGGCTCCTCATCCATAAAGTTGGTCTAACTAGAGAAGCAAGCAGTCGGCAATATTAATCTCTTGACGGGGTGTCTGGCCCTAAATTAATTTTACGTCGGAAAATGCCTTTAATGGGTGGCAGATTTTGGCATTTTTTAAAGATTTCGCCTGTTTGTGGCCGAATGCTACGGTTCACCTTGGATTTTAATTTGAAAGCGTCTACCGGAAGTCCACTTTCCACTCCGCCGTACTTCACAGTGGTTAGTGGACTGGCTGTGGGCAACCTCAGACAGGTGGAGGAGACGTCCTGAAGCAACTGAACTGCGCCGTGGACGGGCTTGTTCGGGCAGGACTGGGACCGGTACTGGGCGAGCAGCGGCGGATGCTGTGCACGCTGTGCGCGGATCCTTCTGCAGCTGCTGGATTCAGAGAATGAGACCAGATGCAAAACATGCTTTGGTTGATTTTTCCATCGTGAGCCTTCGCTCGTATGCTGGACGGTTTAATGTGGACATGGGGAGGACGAGGGATGTAGTGGCAATGGATTAATGAGGAGTACACTCAAACTTCGGCATTTTTCCTCAGATTACTGGCTTCTAATATTTTCACCCTGCTTTGGCCATGGAGAACCAAGCAGCAGAGCCGCAGAACTATGAAGACGTACAGAAAAGCGGCTATCTCCGCAAGCATAAATCAATGCACCGGCGGTTCTTCGTGCTGAGGGCGGCCTCGGAGCATGGTCCAGCTCGACTGGAGTATTATGAAAACGAGAAGAAATTCCGCAGTAAATCACCTGTGCCCAAAAAAGTCCTGAGCCTGGAGACCTGCTTCAACATCAACAAGCGGGCAGATTCCAAAAACAAGCACATGATAGTCCTTTATACCCGCAGCGAGAGCTTTGCCATCGCTGCAGACAGCGAGGAGATCCAAAATGAATGGTACCAAGCGATGCTGGACCTTCAGTGCAACTGTAAGACATGAGAAGTGTGATGTGATTCCTACTGTCTGTTTCTGCATCAGGCCTATCCTGCCGTAGGCTGTTTGTTCTCCATACTATTTGGCTCGGCCATTCCTGACTGCTTATTCCATATCACCTGATAGAATTGCTTCAGTATTTTGCTGCAGGTCTATTAAACACATTTAATCTAAAAGAAAAAAAAATCAACATCCTAGGAACAGAAATGCAATTTGAACGGTGTGTTTTTAACCAATAGGCAGGTGGATCCTTCTGAACGGGGTAGACCAACACGCTATGGGCGGCATGTGCTGTGTTTGTGCAGCACAATCCCAATTTATTACAGTTGTAACCTGCGGATAATTTTCAAACAGAAAAAGGCAATTTTATGCATCAAATTACATCTATGTGCAATAATAATAATCAGAAGATCGTCTTCTCTGTCTTATATGCAGCCCTTGTCACACGACGGAGTATTTTTGCATGGCGCAGTGGGCATATAGCAACCATCCAACGGATGCATCATATAGTAGTAGCCTATCGTGGTGCACTCCGCTGAAGCCTGTGTTTTTGTTTTTCTGCACAGCGCTGACTGCCGCTCGCCTAACCTACATTTGTGTTGCACGGTGCTGCTGCTGGTAGGGAGGAGAGGGCATCGTCAGTGCGCTCTCAGTGAAAAATGTGTTTCTGTTGGTTATCCTCGTGTTTACGTTGTTATCCTTATGCTGGAGCCAAACGCCGCCACCCACCCTCCCTGTTATCCTCAGCATTTCAGTAAGAAGAGACTGATGGGCTTGCCCAGCTTTAATGTTGTCAAGTAGAAGGACCCTGAATAGATTCACATCAGAGAACTGACCCCCATTTTGTTGAGATTATTTCTTAAGACTGCCACAGTGAAACATTTTTTTCTTTAATTCAGCAAAAAGCCGTTCTTGTGCGCATATAGGGCCATAAATGAAGACTGGAACATATGAATCTTTACAGTGGGTTAAGAGGGGATCCTCTCATCATCTCTAATACATGTAATATTTTCAAAGGAAGAGAGAAAAACACTAGATGTTGCTCAGTGGATGGATTTTGAACAGCACTATTAGTCACCAAATTAAATAGCATTTTTAAAATTAAATCCTGTAATTTTTGATGTTGTTGGCTTTGGACTGAATTAAAACACAGCATTTTAAAACACAGCGTCAAGCTGTATAATTATATACATATTCTGCTCTTTATAAGACATCAAGAATTAATTGTTATACTGTAGTGTTAGTGAAAATGAGTTTGCTGCAAAATAGTTACATTGCACTTGTAATGTGTGCATGCAGCATTTTATTCCAAAAGATGGACAAAAAATGTTATATCACTATATTTAATACTGGGGTTGTCATTATAGCCTTCATGAACATTTCAACAAGTTTTGTTTTTAATTTAGATGCAGAGTCCTTAGATTAATATCGATGATGTGCTTTTAATTTCCCTCCTTTTTGTTTTTATTTACAGTATTTCTCTTTTTTTTTCTTTTTTTTTTTAGGTAAAACTCCTGAAGATTACGGCAGTAGTGGGGAGTGTAGCTCACCATCTCCTGTTCCAACTTTCAAGGAAGTATGGCAGGTCAAGGTTTGGCCTAAAGGTCTCGGACACGCTAGGAATTTAGTGGGCATATATCGGCTGTGCCTCACCGACAAGACGGTCAACTTTGTCAAGCTCAACTCTGATGTGGCATCTGTGGTGTTGCAGCTGATGAATGTTCGCAGGTGTGGCCATTCAGAGAATTTTTTCTTCATTGAGGTGGGTCGCTCAGCAATCACCGGCCCAGGAGAGTTCTGGATGCAGGTTGATGACTCAGTTGTGGCTCAGAACATGCACGAAACCCTGCTGGAGGCTATGAAAGCCCTGAGTGAGGAGTTTCGTCAGCGGAGTAAATCTCAGTCTGTTGGCACATCATGTGGAGGTGGTACTGCCTCAAATCCCATCAGTGTCCCAAGCCGTCGTCACCATCCCAACCTACCACCCAGCCAGGTTGGCTTTTCCAGACGAGCTCGCACAGAGACCCCTGGAGGCAGCAGCACGAGCACTTCACCTACGTCACGCCACGGTTTCCCAAGGGCACGAACTGCCAGCATCGGTGCCAGGTCAGAGGAGAGTGGAGCAAGTGCAAGAGGGACATGGGCAAGCTCTAGCCCAAGTCTTAATGGTTCCTGTTCCACTACACCAACACTAAGGCCCAAGCCCACCAGGGCCCCGACTCCTGCTAAGATAACCCTCAGCCTTGCACGTTACACTCCGAACCCTGCCCCCTCTCCTGCACCAAGTCTGTCCTCCAGCTCTGGGCATGGCTCAGAGTGTGGCCTGGTGGGGGCAGCAGTGGGAGGCATGACAGTCTGCTCCTATCCCCGTGTTTCTCAGAGAGTCTCTGTTTCAGGTTCCCCTAGTGACTATGGCTCATCAGACGAGTATGGTTCAAGTCCAGGGGAGCACTCTCTGCTTGTTCCTAACCTCTCTGGTCATCATGTGCATGGAGAAGGCTCCTCTAGCTACATTGTGATGGGACAGCGGGAGGGCCTCCTCGGTTCCCACCACCGCTCCAAAGGTCGTCGGATTCTGAGGCGTGCATCCAGCAGAGAATCTGAGGCAGAGCGCAGACTGCTGAGTAAGAGGGCTTCACTTCCTTTGGCAGCTCACGAACGACTAATTCCACACAGAAAAGATGAAGATGATGAGGATGATGAAGAATACGCCATCATGTCGCAGAGTTCCAACCAAGGCAGGCAGCGTGATGCAGGGGAGATGAGGAGGGCTGACAAGAGTAGGGGAGAAGCAGACCCAGGGGCAGCTGTGGACAGTGGCTATATGTCCATGTTGCCCGGGGTGACGTCTCCTCCTGTCTCTCTCTCCCTCTCCATAGGTATGTCTGACCAAAGTACTAAACCTGGGGCAGATGATGAGTACATGGCCATGACCCCCAACAACAGCGTGTCTCCCCCTCAACACATCCGCCAGCCCAGCTCTGAGGGCTACATGGTCATGTCTCCCAACAGCAGCAGCTCCACCGACCTGCACGGACTGGGCATGTGGGATGGCAGGGGCAGCATGGAGAGCCGGGCAGCCAGTGATTACATGAACATCTCACCTGTTTGCAGCCGCTCTGCCTGCAGCACGCCACCCTCACATCCTGAGCAGCACCAACTACAACCAAAAATGTTCAATTCCTACTTCTCCCTGCCACGAGCCTATCAGCATACTCTCTATTCTCGCTTTGAGGAAGACTTCAACAAAGGAGAAGGAAAAAAGGACAGCAGTGGGCATGAAACTGCTGGGAGGGGAGGGGGAGTAGGATACAGCAAGAGGAACAAAATTGCAGTGGGCTCTGCTGGAGGCTGTCAACTCTCCATGTCTTCCTCCTCGTTCTCCTCCAGCTCAGCCAGCAGTGAGAGCCTGGAAGACAAATCCATGTCAGCAGGGAGGGGGTTAAGTTTGTTGAGAACCGGAGCGGAGTTCAAGAGTGCGGGAACATGCACAAAAGAAGGGCGTCACCATCAAAAGCGTGGATCAAGCAGCAAGAGCCCTAAGCAGCAAAGGAGGGGTCGTCCCCTGAGCATGGCTTCAGACATTGCTAAAGCAAACACTCTGCCCAGGATGAAGGAGAATCTGCTGCCGTCAGTGTCTCAAAATGTTGGTGAGTATGTCAGTATTGTGTTCAAGGAGGACAACAAGTATGACAGAGGACGACATGCGGGATCAAAACACGGACAACCTGTGATCCATGGGACTCTCCGTCCCATCAATCAACCACTCCCCTGCCACGATAATCCCTCTAACCTTCCCCGAAGCTTCTCTGCACCCTTGTCCTCCTCTACTGAGTACGTCAGCATGGATGTTGGGAAGCCCTCAATGCCCCTGACTATTGTGAGATCCACATTCAACACTCCACAGGGCCCACCAGCTGTTGCCCCTAAGGCCCGACATGAACAGAGCACGTCCTCTCCTCTGGCTGCAGAGGGCAATGCCAGTTACAGGACAAAAGTTAAGATGGCAGCATTGCCAACAGACACCCCTACCCAGTTTACGGACAACAAAGGTTCAGATCCCAGCATTTCAGCGAGACCCGTGCACTCTGGTCAACCCCTATCCATGGATCAGGAGACAGGCTTGGGTTTTTCCCCAGTCAAGTCCTACCAGTCTCCAGAGAGGAGCAGCAGATTGGTGCGAGGTGACCAGCAGGGACGACAGACCCACCGCTCAGAGACTTTCAGCTCACCTCCCTCTCTTCCACGCCACCCACCCTCTTCTACCTCCCTCTTCCCAGAGGGCAGCCAGGCAGCGAGCCATCGGCACGGTTTGGATTGCTCACTGTGGGAGAACAGGCAGCCAGCTGGTTTATCTGCCACACCTCCACCAGAAGCCTCCACCTCGTCTGGTGAACAAGGCCTTAACTATATTGACCTTGACTTGGCTGTTAAGGAGAACCCTCAAGCTGGAGTGGAGCGAACCCCTGCCGCCTACAACATCGGAGGAGGCGCGATGGGCGGCAGTACTGGCTCAAGCCTCAACACTTACGCCAGTATTGATTTCTATAAGTCAGAAGAACTGAGAGCACACCAGACCAGCAGAAAAGATGGTCAAGGTAAGACAAACTGACAACACAGACTCAGCTTATCTTAAAATATCTATCAAATAATGAGCGAGTGAGGCCCATGACTTTTCATGTGAGTCCTGACCAAGGTATGGAAAATAAATCAAAGTCTTTTTGATACATTTTTCATCCAACGCCACACAATGTAAACTCATGGGCTTGGTCCACATAGCAATAAAGCAGTAAATAATATTGGTTATTACATATTAAATCCGTATATCCGGGCTGTTACTGCTTTTATTGGACAGGACAGGAAGGTGGAATGAGGAGAGTGACCACAGCCAGCATAACCTCTGTATGTGAGAAGCCAGGCCAGCGGGGCCCTGATACGGTGGTTTCTTAGTAACATTTAAAGTGATTACTGAGCTGCGGCTGGTTGGATTTATCTGAAATTGTACAATTTAAAGGTTGTATTGGGATTTTGGCACCCATTCGTCAACAAAAAAATTGAACTCAAATTTGTGAAATTATCGTCTTTTGTTAGCGAAAAAGAAAATAATTTCTCGCTTGTATTTCTTGACTCCTTAGTCATGACAAAAGACTCTTTTTTTCTCCCCTTTCTGGAAGTTTATTTTAAGTGGTGCTGCAAGAATAAATTACCTGGCAAAAAAAATTTTTTTTTTTTTACTACATTTTACTTTTCACTGATTCAAAATGCTGTTTTACAGTATCTTCAGTATCTTCTGCCTTTACTCTGGTGATATGATAAACAAGAAAAAGAGTTAACAGCTATAAACGTCTTTAAAGAAGGGAAACAATGAATTTATAAGACAATAGTTATAGATAATTTGACATTAATAGATAATTTCAAGGTTTTTGTCAAAATACATTTTCTTTTAGCTGAAAAAAAATTAACTTAAGGACATTTTGAAAATAATTTGTTCAACCTTTTTGGCCTGTCATCTCCTACCCCCTGCTCCTTATATTGTCAGTCCTCCTTCAGCTGTCCTTTCTAATCAGAGAAAAATACCTGAAAAAGTGCTTATTGTGCCCTTTTAAGATTAAAAAGATGAAATATTCAACAGTTTTATTATTCATACACATGTGTTCTGATTGATGAAGTGATCAATAGCTACATCAAGTACAAATCCGCTGATCGACCAATAATTTTGGTATCTTAGATGATAACTTTGAAAAAATAAGAATGCAGAATAAACATATTTCAAAGTAACTGGATGGAAAAACTCTTCAACCTCTGGTTCTTTGTCGGATGTAAGCCTCTAACATGATGTGCATAATCCACAGACAAAACTCCTGTCTGGGTCTTAGTCACTCCTTTTCATTCTCCTTTTCATCCTTTTCCTGATGTGTACCTTTGCTTCAAGCTGGAGGGCAGCACAGTGTTTCGGCTGTGGGTTGTCTGTAGAGTCTCTTATTAGCGCAAGTGGGTGTTCAGAGAGCAAAGCCAATTGATTTGTCTGCTGGTAATGAGCCATTTCACATAAATGGAGGTAGAGGGGACAGAACACAGACAAGGTGTTTATGTTCATGTGTGGGTGTGCTATTGGCTGCGGGATTTCACACGGTAGCTCAAAGGGTTGCTTTATTGCATGATTCTTTAATGGTTAGTATTGTTGAGTTTAGCGCATTTTTAATGGATTTACATGGATACACTGTTTTCTCTGCTAAGAAATAAAAGCTGAAACAGTGTGTAGAAATGCAAAAATAAATATTAATCAGAGGGCCTAATGGAACAAACAACTTGTGCACCTTATTTATTTATTCACAGCAGCTACAACATTTACATGATTGATATGCTAATGCTATTCAATCTGTACGTGTACATGTATAATCATTACAGTTCCCTCATTATTTCAGACGTGGGTAGTAGATTTATATGTTTAACATGCATGGCAAGAAAAAGGGGGCTCTGTAATACTCTGTAAATTACTTTGATTTAATTTCTCACACTGTGATTGGAGACTGAATGGGCCTCTGCTCCTATATGCTACAAACAGTGTTTATCAGGCTGTCATTGACTGCAGCAGTATTCTAATAATGGAGTTCAGTTTATGAAACTTGGTTATAGCGAGGATGGTTTCACTGCACCGTATATATATACTCAAATAAACAGACATGGTTGTCAGCTGCCAAGAGACACACACGATGAGACACTTGGAAGACATTTTTTTATTTTATTTACATTTTATTTGAATTTTTTAAACATAACAGAAACAAGACATACGGTTATTCAAAGAAGAATATAAATAAAAACAAACAAAAACAAAACTTGGTGTCATTGACAAAGAAAAAAAGAAAATTGTCCATGTAGCTTCCATCAAAGTTGTCAATTTTTTTAAGTAATGTGAATAGATTTGTATTTGATCCATTTTTCCCAATTTTGGGTGTTTGCTTCTTGCTGGACTCATAGAGCGTGTGTCAGTTTCTCCATTTCTCCACTTGTAAGACAAATTAGATGTGTATTATAATATCACCCTTTGATAGGCTATACCTAAAGATATATTATTGTTTGTGTGGACATGGACATTTGTGGAGAATTAGTCAATCTACTGCGTTTGAAAAAGATTTATTTTACAATCTGGGTAAGACACAAATGTTTAAATCTGCAGATGTAACATCAGTCTTTTTTTAGGCCATTTGTTGTTGGTAATGTTTCTTTAACTTTTACTTGATTTGTCATATTAATTACCAAACATAAGGACAAATGATACAAATATGTTAGTGAATTTGTAATGGGTAGACAGCTAATGACAGGAAATAAATAAATAAACCATAAATGAATTTAAAAAATGTTAAATGGAAATTATACATAAAAAAGCAGTTAGCTACATAATTAAAACCAGCAGAGCACCATTTTGGATACTATTGACAAAAAGAGTTAAGCAAGAGAGTAAACTACAGAGGAGTGACTATTGACTGCTGTCTGATCAACATTGTGGAAATCTTGGGTGTAAGGGTTGTTCTCAGATTAGCTTGACTGCTTTCTATCATTTATGTGGCTTAAAAAACTGTTTTGAAACGGAAAATCTGGAGTTTTAAACACATTTAAAAATGCACTGTGATTAACTTTTGATATATTGGCTTTAAGTAATGTCTGACAGCCTTTAAACACAAAATAATCCTTGCACTATAAGGATGTTTGCTTCTTGTAGAGGTTTATAATCTTATTTGATCCACTTACAGCAATACATACAAGTGAAGCATTATGAGGACAGAGCCTGGGAAGCCAGCACTCTTGGAAAAAGTTAGAAACCTTTTTAAACAATTACTCACATTTGAACATATTAATGCAACATTAATCATAATACTCAGGTGATGAATGAATGTACTGTATGCAAGTGAAATCATCATTTAACCCTTCAAAGTGCATCTTTGGAGTGGTGATGATTCAGAGCTGCAGAAAGCCACAGGGTGATTTCCACCTTCTCTCTTTCTCCCCTATCAGAGCTTCCCTTGGTGTACAAACATTATTCTTTGATAAACTTATATTATCAGACAACCTCTCCTCTGTAGACCTCAGAAGAAGAAAAAAAAACTCTTTGTGGCTGCGGGTTCTTTGTGTTGTTGTGGTGGTTCGCCGAAAGAAGAAACATTTCAAACATTTCCTTCAAACTGACGAGTCTGACGCAAAGACAACACACGGCTGTTGACATTTACTACAGTGTGCATTAGAGAATCCTTTTAAAAAGATAAGGTGCGCCATGTGATGTTTACGTAAGCAGTCAATGTATGTGATCTGCTTTAAAGGGCATTTAGTGTCGTCTGACCTGTCTCACCCTCGGAGTAGTGGGAGACTTAAAGTCGATTAATGCAGAATTTTACAGAAACTGTAATAAAGATTTACACAAAAACTCAAACTACTGTAAACCAAAGAGGAAAAACACTCCGCCTTGAGTATAAGGGTATAAATGTCTTGTTTCCTTTTTTTCCAGATTGTTGATCTCTCCGCACTCGCTCTGAGAGGGGACAGCCCGCTCTGTTGCCACAACATAACTGTACACTGAAGTCTGAACACTGAAAACCCTGGAAGACTCATCCCCATCCCGTCTGCTGTTTTCTGTCAACCAAATGTGTGCCAAACACACACTCTAAGTCCCACACACACACATCTACACAAAAACAAACACACACACATACACACACAATGGGTAAGGAAAATGTTTACTCCTTAGTGTTATTATAAATGACTTCTGATTATCATTCAGCCCAGTATAGACAAAGGATGACGGTTTGATTTACTGTAACTGTGTTTTTGTGGCTCATGGCCATGATGTCAATCACAGAGTCTTCATTTCACTGAACTCACCTGAATGCAGCACACTAATAATCAGACAGGCAAAGTCATGGTTTAAAAAGGCTTTCAGGGAATTACATACATGTCAAAAATGTTCACCTGTGGAGCTTAAATTCAAACAGGTTTATCGCTGAAGCGGATCTATTGATCTCTCACAAACTCAGTATCAGCTTTTTATGGGTCTAAATCCAATCGTTGATCTTTGAAGTCTTTAGTTTATATCCTTTGTCTGTAGAAGTTAAATGATCATCAGATGCAGTTTTAATCTTAAAATACTAAAGAAATGCAGCTTGGCAGAGGTTCATACACTCATTCACGCTGTCACTGTAAACATATTTGATTTGTTATATCTAGTTGCCAAAAAGCCTTGAAAATTTGTGACGACTTTTCTGGGTATCAGAATGTGCTCAGTTTCTTGGAAGCTTTAAATTACCAGATTAATCAAGATTAAAATCATATCATTTTATGTTTGAATTAAATTAAATATGTTATATTTTCCACAGGGAAAAAAAAGACTTTTAGATAATGACATGCATCTTATGTAATCTTGGTAAAATCCACAGCCCAAACTGTATTAAATTGGATATCAGACGATATGATTACAATTTCATTTCCGATGCTTTTGTGCTCAGAGTTTATCTTTAGGTTGTTGCTGAGCCATGAGAACAGAAGCTTTTGTTTTATCTGCTCAGAATGGTGGTATTGTAATTCTGTGATTTACCTCCCTGAATTGTTTTATCCCTAAAGCTCCAGATGTGCACTCACACAGGAAATATGTTTACACAGTCCCAGCTTTGATTATCTGTAAACTAAACATGTCCTGTCATGTTCTGAGGCCGGTTCTCAAATTTTGCCTAAATGAAAGTCTAGTTGCTGCTTCTCTGCTGTATTTCTGTCTTTTATAGAGACACAGCAGCAAGCCGCTGTTAAAAATTGAGAGAAATATCAAGAAATCTTTCCCAAAAACTCTTTCTTATCTCAGTGAAATGAAATGAAGTGCAATCATGGACATGTCAAAATACAGATGCCCACATTTTATAGACTAACATCCAAGCCTTCATTAAAAGCAGTAAAAAAAACACAATAATCCTTTAATTGAATACCTATTAATTGCTGTGCAGCAGACAAATAGCTGAAAGAAGTCACATGACTGAAACCACAGCTTTGATACAGCATGATGCTGTTTAAGCAAAATGATTGATGTTACATAGATACATAATGCATTTATTCAATCATCACAGTCTGCAACATTGCATAAAAACAACCAAATTAACATAACATTCTTGCGGTTTGCATGTAAACAGCTTAATCAGATCAGCTTCAAACAGGCAGTGAGGACAATAATTAGATTGTATGTATGTTAATGTCCTCAGTGAGATGTGCTAAAGGGACCTGACAACAGTCTTGTTGGCTTGTTAGTAAAAGGAGCTAGATTGCAGTTCTGAAAAAATACCAGTGAAAGAGTTGGGGCTGTTCAAATATATTGGTCTGTGGAGTTTGGCGAATTTTTAAAAAATTACTGTTTTCAAGTCGCTGGTTCGACTCCTTTGCTGCATGTCTTTGTCCACACTCTGCTCCTCATAGTATGCAGTCTTTCACTCCGCGGTTTTCCCATCAACAAAAACCAAAATGCACAAAATTACTTTAGATTACCTGAAATTCTAAAAAGTAAGAACTCACTCTCCAAATTTTAAAAAAGACCCTTTTTATTGTTAAGTTAGTAAAAATCCATGCTCATACTTTTCAACAGGAAGCTTTTAAGTACGTCTTTGAAACTGGAATGAATGAGCACAAGTTCTCCGGCTTTTGCTGGACCCGAAAACACTTTTCTCAGGCCAGAAATACTGCTTACACATGAACAGGACTCAATAAGCAAACATGTTAGAGCTTTGCCCGGAAGGGGCAGCAAAATCACGACAAATACAAAGTTCCTGACAGGGGTTTTAAATAGGGCAAAGAGTAAATGTTAAGGTTTTTCCCTAGTCTTTAAAAAAAAAAGTTACTCTGGCTCAAAAAAACACTGATGCATAAGCTTTCCTATCCTCCAAAACATGTTTGTAGATGCAACCGACAACTGCAGCCATCTAATTTTGCTCATTAAGATGGTAGAGAGTCAGTTACGTAAGACAAGATGGTGTTCTCTATTTTTCTGTTTATATTTAAAATTTTTGCTCCTTGAGTTAACATTACAATCTCAGATGGATGCACCATAAACATGATGCACAAAATATTTGACAGAAAAGTCGTCACAGTGTTTAAAAGGCTTTTTGGCAGCTGAGCTTTTCTATTCTAACTGTATATGATACTATAGTATATACTACAGTGTACAAGTAGAACGACAGAAACTATAGTACATACTGTAGTTTGTTTTCAGTTAAAACAATTCTAATACAAAGTAACACATTACAATGCTATATAAAATATACAGTATACATATAATGATTAATACTACATAGCCTAGATATCTATATACTTTTTTATAAAGTGCCTCATTTTTGATTGTAGCTGTTTTTACACAGATAATCTTCAAATGGGTTGTGAAAATGGAAAAAAAGGTGTTTCTCCCCGGAGTCTAAATTTGTGAATATGTTGAATTTAACAGACGACAGACCAGAAACTTTTTTTTTCTATCAGTCAGCCATAATCAAATTGCCTTAAGTTTGGAAAAAAAAAATCTTTTCTTTTTTTTTCTTTTTTCATTTTTTGCAGTGCCTAACACTTCAGCCACAATGTAAGCACTCACTCGCTCTTCAGTTTGGCTTCTCCAAGCTGAGGTTTGGCCAAAAATTATACAAAGCAAAAAAATAAAAAATAAAAAAATACAAATAAACAAACAAAAAAAAAGGTTCTTGTAGTTTCACACCCTGGGATGTTTCCACTTTAAGCCCTGCTGTCCGTCTTTATTCTGCTACCAAAACAGACACTTTTTTTGAAAAAAAAAAAAAAAAAAAAAACCTGCATTGTATAGATAAACATCATATCATATTTTTAAAACGTTTTGTGTTTTGAAAATCCTTGTTCTTACACCAAGAACTGATAGAAACAGTTGCCTGTGTCTTGTATATAAAATTAATTGTGTACGACTGAATCTGGACCCGAGACCCTAGTCCTAAAACTTTGAATATGTGCTCTTCTTGATGTGCAGTATCTTAAAAACCTAAAAACAAACATGAAAACGGTTATTTTTACCTCAACAGAGTCAGCACTGGTGGCTGACTGCTTATTTGGGCTGAAACAGTATTAACACACGTGTGCATTGCTCTTATTATTTGGACGTTTTAGACGTGGATTCAGTTCCCAGAAGGTGTGAATAGTTCTTCTTCTTTCTGTTCTCTTTATTTTTTTCCTTGGGACTAAACTATGACACAGTGCCATTCCTGCTTACTCATTACTCTCTTGTTTTTCTTTGTTTTAAAATATTCTGCTGCTGTCAAAGTAATCACCAAAAACAAGACAAAGTCAAGACAATTAAAGGTCTACTATGGAGATTATCTGCAAAAAGGAGACATTAAATATCAGCTGTTGCGCTGGCTTAAAAAAATACATTTCACTCGACAGCCACAGGGCTAAGAAACAAGTTGCAGAAGTTTAAATGGAACCTTTTTCAATACTATTTTTTTGTCACGAGGTAGTGTGACTCGTAGTTTAAGACTGGTTTTGACTGTATCCAGAGCCACTGCTGTAGAGTTTGGGCACACTGTGACAAATCTGAAACTGTACATTGAATCAGGACATGTTTGTGTAGAATAAAAATGTCCACTTGATATGATGTCGCAGTGACCAAACTCTCAGCGCAGCGCTCTGGCCGTGTGTATACAGGGTACAATGAGGGAGGCTTTCTCGATGTATTTTTAACACTTGTAGCTTTTCCCACATTTAGATTGAGTTGATATTTTGGGGCTCTGGTTCCTTAACCAAATAGTTTTGACGCTGTTTTGAATAACTACTGCACTTGCATGCTGTTACACATAATGAGAAAAAAAAGGTGTGTTTTAATCACAGAAGTAAAAAGGTGCAGATATTTACTCCGCTTGGTCCAGAGGTTCCTTGCTGACTGATCATGTTCCTCAAGAAAGGACACATGAAAGTGCCTGGCTGTGATTCCTACTAGTGTGTAGTTATTGATCATTTATGTTGCAGTTATCTCGAAGATGGAAACACAAACCAGCTCCTGCAAGTCTTCCACACATTAATTTAGTAATCAGTTGGAAATGTGCGCAAAAACCTGACTCACTTTTCCTTACAAAGGCCTTGTTTCCGGTGCCAAAGTTTAATGTGTGAGTTGTGATCTGCAGGGTTGAGGACCTCTGACACCAAACTGACAAGAAATTTTAGAAAAACCTGATTTTTACAAACTTGTATGGCACTTAATAGTTGCTGTTTTTAATCTTATGAAGTAAAACAAAGTGTATTGATTGAGTGCAGCCCGCTACTGCCAACAGTTTGTGCTCAACACTGAGGACTTCATTGCCAAAATCCGTAAACTAACATGGACCAGCTCCACTTTTCTAACCTGTCTTTTGTTGAAGTGATCTTTTATAATCTCTTTGTTGTTCGATCAGTGCAACTCTTTTAATTGGGGATTACTGAGACTCTGACCGTACCCCATAATCTGGAGCGGGAGCAGACGTAACAGTTGGTAGAAAAGCCCCTTGGAGAGTCTGAGAAGGGTTCAGGATATTACTGACGTCAAATACGGAGAACGCTTGAAATAAAACCTGTGGATTTGAGTAAATATCTTTTGATTTATCGTGCACTCCAAAGTACTTTGACAGCGTGATGCTCTCTGCTGTGTTCCCATTCTCATGACATACAGCAGCTGTGCGAATAAAAAGCTTCTCATCTGCAAAACATCTGAAGTATTTTGGTTGAATGAAATGCAGAGGCTTGTGTTGTCTCTTCAGAATATTTTTTAACAATGTGGCAAATTAAATACAGATTCTAACTGTGGGAAATGATACTGTATGTACAATCAGGATAGCAGTTATAATTACAATGGAAAGAGCATTGTATGTATTTTAAAGCTATTGATACTACTTTGATAATGATGTAAATTGCAAAAAGACTGAACAGGAACTATAGGTATGTAAAGTATACTGTGTATAGAGGAGTTTGCTCCAGGGGAGGGAAGGGCATGGGGTTCATTCTGTTCATGGCAAAATTGTTTAAAACAAAATATTGATGATTCTTGTCTGTGATGTAGACAACGTCAATGTTTGTTTTTTTTGATAAAAGGCAAAGTGATATGAAAAAAAATGGGAGTCATGTGTCTTATTTCGATTTGCATGTGTGTCGGAGTCAGTCCAAATGAGTGGAGGTGTTACAACATGTGAGTCTAGACTGCTGTAAGCCATCGCTGGTCTGAGTTTCAAGGATAAGCCTGTGGACAGAGGGTACATGTATTTAATCCCAGGCTACTCAGCTAAAAACAGATGGTATTTTGGGAGCATTTAAGTTCATGTGTTGAATAACAACAGTGTGAGGTACTGAACGATGAAGAAAATGGCTCACAAACTTGTGTTACACCCCTGGTTGTTGAGATTATTAAATTGCATCCTGAAGCTGACTCTGTGCACAGAAACAACAGAAAAATTTAACTGAATTGCCAATTTTTTAATGCTGGAAACCAATTGGATAAAGAAACTAACAATTAAAGCATGTAACTTTGGGACTAAAAAGACTGGAAATAATTGTTAAAGGATTTTAAAGGTTTGATAAGGAGACTTTAGGTGGTGAAATAGACTGGAATAATTTTAGATCCTTCTACACGACCCACAGAAGCAAACAAGACCACTGGTGATAAGACCGGCTTCTTATATATATTGTAATTATAGGTGCCCAAAGCTGTCAGCAGGGTTAGGAGTCATTAACTGTTTTTTTATCAGAAGGTTATTTATCGGAAATTTAAAGTAAAAAGTAGGACTAATTTTGGTTGAAAGTATCGCTACTGAAATCAACAGAGTACATTCATCCTGTTTTGTCTCCTCACAGGACCTTTAAACCAGACAGATTCCCTTCATCATGTCATGAATCACCCAGTATGACATCCATCCATCCATCCATCCAGTCTACAGTAAAACAAAAAGCTGCGAAATGCTCCAATACACCGCACCAGAGGATATTTTTTACACTATGACAGACTTTCCACATGCAGACTTGACTTTAATGAAGCTTGTGTGCTGTGAGGAGAATCTGTACTTTCTGACACCCCTAATGATAGGTGGGGTAATTATGCAGAAAGCTGTGTATGAAGTTGAGAGTGCAGAACTCTGCAGGGCGGCTCTAATCGAGAACAGCACATCCTGAGAAGTTCTTCTATTTATACAAATTGGATGTTTGGATGATGTTTTGATGTACTTGTTGACTAAATATTTCATAAGTGTTCTTCCGCCTGGTTGAGCAGGGGCTGGTGTCATCTTTTAGCCAAGAGGGGGAATAAAAACTGCATCACATCTGCGTGGTGACCTTTAATCTGAGTTTATGAGGAGGATAAAGTTATCTGGTCATAAGCAGAAAACAAAAGTGAAGCACATCCCAAAATGAAATGCAGACTCTGGCCTTTATTTGTACAACTGTGAAATCAATGATTTAGTTGTAATCAGGTAACTTCTACATTTATAAATATTGGTCAAAGAGATATCGTTGACTTTGGCTCTTTAGTCATTCCACATAATGTATCAGTTTGAATCAACAACAGTTATGGTTTTGTTTTCCAATCTGATTCTCACTATTCAAAGGGAAAAACTTTGAGCTTCATAAAAACCTAAAGCACACATATGACAGACAGTCCTGCTGGCTTTTGCCTCTTAAATAGATAGTGTACCATATTGTGAAGAGCCAAAGGTTGTTGTAGCGAAGTGTAAGTAACTCAAGCAAACATGGTATCCACTGTATACTATCTCTTATTTTTTAGGCCATAAAATAACCAGCAGGGGGTGCTGTATCACTTCACCGCCTACGGGGACTTTATTTTGGAAAAAAAAAATGAGCGTGAACCGGAAGTTTTACGGGCTTGTCCTACTTGTCAGAGATCTTCTATTATAAAGATGCGCCAGTCGCTCTTTCTGTGTTTCGTTGTTCCTGATAAATACGTTGTACAGTAGTAAATATGCGCCAATACGGGGAATTCACACGACATAACATTAAAACGTTTCCAAACCTTACACAGTTTTATCAGTCTTTTATCGTTTTTTAAATTCTTTTAACGTTTTTTCCATGGCTCTTTTTTCTGTCTGACTGTGCTTTAGTAGAGCACTTTGAGCAGCATTTTCGTACGTATAAAAGGTACATATAAATTAAATTAAGCTGAGTTGAGTTGGGGAAACTATTGCAATCGGTTAGCAACAACAACTGTGCAATAAATCTAACTGTCCTTTAATTTTTCAGCCTTATCAGTCAGGTGATTATTGGACTCTATACTCATTATTGAAGAGTATGTGGGTGGTGGTAGGCCTATACTGTTGTGTCTTTTATTTCCGTGTTTCTCATATTTTGTTTACAAAAGGGGGACGAGGGGTATCATTTTTCTTTTTTTGAAATAAAAGGGACGAATGCTTCCATGACAAAGATGAGGGTGTTACATGAGCTGGAAAGTGAAGCTGGGTTTGATACCTGGAATTTCCATCAGAGTGACACCTCTTACTTTTTTCCTCATCTGGGGTCATGATACAACCTCTAGCTTCTGCTCCCCACTCACTATCACTGATGGCCGATCCATTCATTGACCATCACACAGGGTTACATGTTGCAAATGAGATAACATTCGGACAGGTCAGGTATTTGGAGGGGGCGGTGTAATGCAACCATCCAAAAACGATGTTAGCTCCTGTCAGCAGTTCACTTTGATAACGGTACTACTGTTTGTCATATGAATGACAAACCGACCACAGCAGCTGCTCGTTGAAACTCTCCTATAAGGTTCGTATCTTTGAGTTACTTCCATTTCTTTGTCTTTTTGAGCTTATCGTGCTTACTAAGTCACCTTAAACTCAAGGGGGAAACCAGTAACTTTCCTCTGTTTTGCTCGTGTTAACAGCTGCAGCGTCAAACCATCGTCGTTATTCACAGAGCCTGTTATAGAAACACATGTTTCACGTTGTTTTTTCTTCTGGTTTTTCCCCAAACTAATGTGAAATCTTACACGTGTACTCCTGCTGATGTGCTGTTTTAAAGATGTTTCATATCTGTACAAAGACAAGCATTTTGCCGCCCTCTAGCTGTAACCTTGTGTCACTGTTATGGAGAAAAAGGCCTGTCAGCATACATTAACTTTATCTTTGAGTTAGCAGAGAAAGAAAAGCCACAGAGTCTGTAAAAGTGAATATATAAAAAAGGATTTAAGTTTAATTTTATAGAGTAAGTGTAGTTTTCTTTAACCACTCAGCTCTTTTTTAATAAAAGTTTGTCATTTGTCCTATCTAATGATAAAATTGCATTTCATTCTTCATAAAAGCCAGTCTGTTTCCAAAGGTATCCCTTTATAGCTCACTGTAAATAATTACTGTAGCTCCAAAGAGGCCAGGTTTTATTGTTGTGAACTTTATGACCAAGCTGCCGCAGCTGCCTGTCCTGGGCCTTGAACCCCTGCTGAAAATAACATTATATCCGCACCTGTAGGGGAGCATTTGTATAAACAAATGACTGATTAATCCGTGTGCATTTACTGTAATAAAAGAGCTTTTAGACGACAGTGTACACACTATGTTGTTCATTTAATGGTTTTGTTTTCCAGCTATTTCTTGGACACCATGGCCCCGCACCCTGTTGTTCAGGCCATTATTGACCTCTCTGCAGGAGCCGTAGGTAACTACAGTGCAATATTGACCCTTGATTAAACAATCCTGTGACTTTTTCCACTGCTTTACCAGACTGCCACCAGCTAATGCTGATGGAGCAGGAGAGCATGATGACTCCTGTGTTTTTCCGGCTCATTTCTCTCTATGTTTTCATTGGCTGCTCAGTGAAGTGAGCTCTCTCTTATTATAATCTCTCTTCACAGCCTTTTTTTGTGCACACACTTTGATTCTCCTGTAGTTTGTAAAACAGCCTTACTTCTATGAACATATATTCCTTGCTGTGTTCGTCCAAGGGGGAGCTGCATGTGTTTTCAGCGGACAGCCTCTGGACACAGCAAAGGTCAAGATGCAGACCTTCCCAACTCTGTACAGAGGTTTCATCCACTGCATCACGTCCACCTACAAACAGGTCGGCCTGCGGGGTCTCTACCAGGGTACCACACCAGCACTCATGGCCAACATCGCTGAGAACTCGGTGCTCTTTATGAGCTACGGCTTCTGTCAGCAGGTCATCCGCTTCACAGCCGGACTGCATAGTGAGGCTGTGCTGAGGTAGGAAGGGTTAACCACAGCTGTCTTCAGTTTACTCTGATGAATTAGGGCTGAAGTCCAACCGTCACCTGTTTATCTGTCCTTCTGCATCAGTGATGTGCAGAAAGCCTGTGCTGGCTCAGTAGCATCCATCTTCTCCTCGCTCGTGCTCTGCCCCACTGAGCTCGTCAAATGTCGACTGCAAGCCATGTATGAAATGGAAGCATCAGGAAAGATAGCCAAGAGCCAGAAGTAAGTAGTATTTGAACAGTCTGACATTTTTGCATAATTTACTCTGGTATTGCATTCATGTAATTCCACATGGGTTGATGTCAAATGAATAAAGCAGCAGTGAAATATTCCATGGTTTAGTCAAATTAAATATATGATTTATAGGGTTTAAATAAAAGATATACATACCAAGGCTTATAGTTTTAAACCCCATTTAAAGGGATATTCCAGTGTAAAATTAAGTTAGGGTCAAACCCACCATAACATAGAGCCACGCACAGAGCGTGTATTGCGCTCTGCGGTCGTTACTAAAGTTGGTATAACTAGAGAAGCAAGCGGTCGGCAACATTCATCTCTTAACAAGGTGTCTAACTCGGTGTTACGGTGTGTTTGACCCCAACTTAATTTTACGCCAGAATATCCCTTTAATCAACATTCAGACAGTATATTTCACCGCCTTTATGCTAATCCACGTCTAATTATTTAAAGTTATTTCTGTATAATTTACACATTTAGATCCAGTGTTACAGTAATCAATGCTTATTATAACAGGGACTAGTGGCTGATCTATATGCTCTCCTCTGTCTGCAGCACAGTTTGGTCAGTGGTGAAGTCCATAATGAAGAATGAGGGGCCGACAGGCTTCTTCCAGGGTCTGACCACCACTATAGCCAGGGAGGTCCCAGGTTACTTCTGCTTCTTCGGTGCCTACGAGCTCTGCCGTACGAGCTTCGCCAACTACATGAAATGTGACAAAGATGACATAGGTAATGATGGCAAAATGTCTGGTAATCAAAGAAGAAGATATTGGGTTGTATATTTTTTCAGTCCACATCTTGCTTTGCTGGAATAGTTGTATGTTATTCACCCCTCATCAAATTTACAGTTGCTGTGTTTTAATTTTCAACTGTGTTACTTTGTATGATGAAGGTGTGGCTCCAATCGTGTTCAGTGGAGGTTTTGGAGGGGCGTGCCTGTGGCTGGTGGTCTACCCCATGGACTGTGTTAAGTCTCGTATCCAGGTCATGTCCATGACGGGCAAACAGGCTGGGTTTTTCAAAACCTTCATGACCATCGCTCGGGCTGAAGGTAAGAAAAAGTGGGAGTGCCCCCTGATTCTTACTCTTTCAGTAAAGACTCATGATGTAATCTTGGCTCTTGGTTTGGTTTAGGTGTGAGGGCTCTCTACTCCGGTCTCACCCCCACCATGGTCCGCACCTTCCCTGCGAACGGGGCTCTGTTTCTGGGTTATGAAGTCAGCAGGAAGCTCATGATGAAGCAGTTCGACAGCTGAAGTATGCCGAACACTAACTGTGAACTGGGAGTGAATTACTACAGCCATTGGACCTCGTTGAAGCTCCAGCTGAAGCTTCGAACGATTTCTTCGTGGGAGCTGGTTTCTACCATACCCTGCTTTTGATAAACTGACACACTCCGTATTAACTGTCAGAAAGCATCCTTAATGTCGTGTTTACAAATCCTAATATTTATCTAGCTGAAAGATTTCAATACTGATTGTTACTAACACTCCGAAAAGACCGCATTTTCATATGGAGCATATATATACTTGAAGTATATAAAAGGTGTGAGTGAAGCACAGTGTTGACCAACATAAACAAACCTCTTTTATGGTGATTTCTCAACACTCCCGGTTAATAAATTTCTGTCTACCTCAACAAAATCACATTCAGAAAGACAGTTCTCAGATCACTCCTCTCTCGTTCTGTATGTGAGTACATTGTTCAGAAAACACTCTGTCAGATTTTAAAGCTAAGCCGGCTCGTTGCGTGAGTATTTTATTTTGAAGTGTAAAGTGGCATATACTGTCTTTGAAGCTGCCGGAAACATCTAGTGTTGTTTTCAATGATGGCATAATCTCAGACAAGCATGTTCCTCATGTTTCTTGTTCTCATAGGAAATCTCGGAAATTACCAGCAAGTGTTTTAAAAAAGGATCTCCGTTTTTTTTTTCTATGCATCCTGAGTGTTATTCCACTCCTGTTGTGATTTCATTCCCACCCCTCTAGATCCCAGCATTTCCCTTTAAATAACTACATTTTGCCTTTTCTTTGGTGTGAGACATTTATTATTGTACAAATCCATGCAAAACAATCAGCTGCCTTGGTAAATGTGCCATTTGCACACTGTGTTTTTATTTGCAATTTGTTTTTCAGTGGGTTTAAATTAGGATTAAGAAATCTTAGACATGCTTCTTTGATGCGGGTCAAGAAATGTCATTATGTTAAAGCCACAGACGGAAGTTCATGGTCAAACCACTAACACTCCATGATGACAGTGTAATGTTAGTTTTTTAACAAATCCATCTACTCAGTGCCGTGATAAAACCTCCATTAAAAGTGTCATAAATGATTACCACTGTCCTGTATTTTGTGTATTTTAACAGATGGTAAAACTTCATATTAAGGTCCTTTAATAAACATTGATTATTGTTAATGAACCACTAATAAGACCTTATTAGCTTCTTATAAATCTTTAAACAGCACTAACATTTAAAGGTGCACTTTTTCAGTTAGCTTACAGTCACAGTCACTCTTTGTGAGGGAAAAATAATCTTTGGTTAAAGTGACAAACTATTATGTTGAAGAGATAAAGTGTGAAGGATTTGGGTGAAGGACATGACACTTATTAGGAACTCATATGATTCACAATAATAAAGTGTTACTGAAACGTATATTAAGAAGTTTTATTTAAAAAAAAATCATCCATATAACTGACAAGACTTATTTCCAAAATGCCATTTTTACAAAATTCTTCAATATCTTCCAAATACTTCAGATTTGTGTCATGTTATAGTGAAGTGCTAAGCATCATGATATACACATAAAAGTATAAAAAAAAATCTGTAGAGAAATACATTCAACATTTTTATGTGGTAGTTTAAACAAATGTGGACGGAAAATTACTCTGTTGTCCAGCAGGGTGCGCCAGTCAACTGTTAAGACCTCACATGGTTTTGAGTAAAAAAAAATAAAGAGGAAAAAAAAAACAAGGGAAAGAATCTGAAAGAGCACTATTCATCAGTGAAGAGTCTGTTTCCATCTCAGACAACCCCCTTGTTGCAGGTTCCACATAGGCAGCCAAAGAGCCCATTGATCATCTGGATGGCGCAGAGGATCAGCTCCAGACAGCTGGTGGCCAACAGAGTCGCAAAGAGTCCAATGTGAAAATCCACAATGTTTTCAGGCTCTGTGCATATGCCCCACCAGGTTTTGTCAGTCAGGTAATTCCTGTCACTGTGAAACAGAGAAGATCCATGAGTGAAAAGCTTTAAAATGATTCTGGTTATCAAGTCATCATTATCATGCAACCCACCCTCCTTTAAAGGGTGTATTCCAGATCAGAAGAACTTTGCACAGAGGTCCATTCTGCAAACCGAGCACTGCCACTATGAAGCTGTACAGAGCACCAGCCACTCCCACAGCGGCGAGTACAATAGATAGGAACATCTACAAGACAGAAATGATATCCAGAGGTTAGAAACGCATTTTGGATGTACTTTTAGAGACAGCCAATTCAACTCTCACCCATCCTTATCCTCCCCCTCACATTTTTGAAATATGAACTGAAAGGAAACAGGCTCTCAGTGGCATGTGGACTTTTGCACTAGTACTGGTTTGGTTTTGTCTAAACAAACAAGCAGCTGCAAAATCCAACACTGAGACATTTTTTTACAGCAAGAAGAACTGTACCCACACTCAATTTCACATGATTTGATAAACTTTTGATGTTTTCTATCTCACTGATATTTAATCTTTTATCCACATCATTTTACCGAGCATTGTTGAAAACTTTTAAAAGTTTTTTTTTTTTTTCCTATGGAGATGTTCTGCTGTTTATTGCAGTGTGGGTTATCTATCCGCAGATAGTATGAGACAAAGGGTGCAGTGATGACACACCCTGCAGTATAATTTACAAATTGAGTTATCCATTAATATTGGTGACCTCCTTTTTGTACCTTGAATTTGGATTAAATGATTCAGATATAAATCTTTTTTAATATTTAACCTGTCCTGGTACCAGTTACAATCCTTAAATATTTAAGCAACTCAGATACACACCCAAACAGACGCACACACAAATTAATATGCATTTTTTAGTCCTGGCTCACCCCACAGCGATTCCCACAGCAGCCCTGTTTTCCAGTCAAGTGGATGTAAAGTGCTGGGACCAACACCTACAGAAGGACAGAGAAGTTGACTGCACAGTACAGGTACAAATCTGGTCATTTTAACCACAACATGTCAATATTTTTGTTTTATCTGGATAATTTAAAACTTTTTAATATTTATAGACTTGAAAAACAATACTGGGATCCCTCCTAACAGGGTTTAGCTCAAAAGCAGTTTGAATATTTACTTCAGTTGAGATAGAGATACACTGTAAATGAAATACTTTATAGTTTAATCTCAACCCTTCTACTAACACACATATTGCTCTTATTTTCAAGTCACATGCTTCAGTCACCGACAATAAGTAGTTCAACTTACCATTAAACCCCCTCCAATGAGGCCCCCCATGTATTTCACCTCCTCTGTAATGTGTCCATTTTGGGCGTACTTGACATCCCCGCCCGGGAAAAACAGCACTATGTTACAGATGATGGATATGACTGCTAACGGGTACAGAGTCACCGCAATGAAACGAGAGCACTTTCCGGTACACATCTTGTTGAAGTGATGAGTAAGTAACTGCTGCAAAAGTTGCACCAAAAAGTCAAAGCCCAAACTGTTTCTCCTCTCAGAGAGCACTTCCACATGAAACTGATCCAAAGAAGGCAATGAGTCTAGAGGGGGACCAGAAACTAAGTACTGGGAGTGATGTTGGGTGTGGGAGGTGCACTGGCAGGCTGATAACATGGGCAAATAGAGGCAGGGATAGGCTACAGGAAGCTGTATGACTCACTTCATTGTATCTTAGAGACGCACAACTGGGTCTTTTAGGTTGAACTGCCTGTTGGTATACATACTTTGGGCAAAGATGCATATTTGTCCTTTAAGTGAGTCATGCTATTGACGACCACATCCATATCACATATTTGTCTGAAAAGTTCTTGTCATTGTAAAATCTGATTTACTTAAATTTTCTGTAGGATGAACCCACTGGGAGATACTTGAATGTTTGCTTCGGTTTGGACTGCAGATATTGACCGTTTTAACTCCACCTCTTACATACCTGCTCTCATGGTGTATTGACATTGTGACAGCACAATCCCTGCACTGATGGACTTCAGACATGTGGCAGCATGCCTGACAGAGAAGAACAGTATGTCATTGACTCTGTCTGCAAAGGACTGAGAAATATTCTCATTGTGAGCAGCAAAACACCGTCAGTAAAGACTACATTTTTGCTTTCACAAGAGTGCCATTGACTGCAGTGATTTCCATCCTCTGTTAGAAAATGACTGGAAAAAATGGGTAACACAAGAGGGGGAAAAAAAATGAAGAGAAAGCCAAGCCTCCCAAAACATGTGCAGTCTCTTGGCAACGCCTGGGCGCGGCTCTGTTCCTCACCACGTTGTAAATATAATATAGAAGGAGTAAAGCACACTGATGATTGGTTATTCTTTACACGTTGGAAATACAGCATTGATCTGTTCTTTGAATCCAAGCAATGTGGATCATTTTCCCACTCGGAAAAATGTTGTTTATGCCTTTAAAGAAATATACATATTTGCGTCCTCCTTTGTTCTTCATCATGATGAGGATCACTGAAAGAAAACCATACATTAATACTCACCCTTATAATAGTATCTGATAATAGTTAATGATCCTTTTTGCAAAGATACGTGACCAACTTTGTGCTCTAAACTGTTTAGTAACCCTATACTATACCGTGTAAAAACCTTTGAAGAAGCCTATTGCATAGCCCTTTAAATCATAAATACTTGTACATCCTCTTAAGTAAAAAGAAGAAGTGTGCTGATCTGTGGTTCTCATGGTTTTACATTTTATATTTAACTCACTATAATGAGCTGAATGACTTTTAGACTTACATGTATTCAGTGACTGCTTTGAAAATTTCTCAATTAGGCTATTTGAGTTGTTTGTACTTGAATACAGGGTAGAATAAATATAAATCAATCTCACATTACTTCACACTGTGTTACTTCACACTGTAGGTATAGGTATAAATATTTGTTTTAATGCACTTCTTCTACAGCATTGATCTGTTCTTTGAATCTAAGCAATGTGGATCATTTTCCCACTCAGAAAAATGTCCAGATGTTATGCCTTTTAAGAAATATATATATATTTATGTCCTCCTTTGTTCTTCATCATGATGAGGATCACTGAAAGAAAACCATACATTACAGCTCACCTTTAGAATAGTATCTAAAGATAGTTAATGATCCTTTCTGCAAAGATATGTGACCAACTTTGTGCTCTAAACTGTTTTACATCAAACATAGTTATGCTGTTTGATCTGTGGGCGCAGCATGAATGAAATGCTTGTGTTTTAATCATTAACGTCTAGTGAAGTTTGGATATAAATGCAGATTTCATGATAATAATTAGCTGTAAAGTCATTATTTGAGGAGGCATTGAAGAAATTTGCAATTTTTTTTTGTTGTTTTGTCAGTAAAAGTCCAATAAATCAGAAGGTTAGCATTTGCTGTAGCGTAAGTTGTGTTTCAGCAGGTTGTTATTTCAAACAGGTCATATGATCTGTTTAGATTTCCCCATGGATGTGATCTTTACACAGCATATCTTTTTACATTGCAGCAGTGTTAAGCTTTTTGAGCTACACATAGGAAGATTTAACTCTGTTGTCAGAGGCAACAAAGTTTTCAATGTGGGTTTTATTAGCATCCGTCTTTCTGACCACAAACTCATGCTTCATGAAATGAAACGGAAACAGCACTCAAATAAGTTGGCGGAAATATGAGAGGGTATTTGAATTGAAAATTTAACTCCTTGTCTTTACGTCTTTCCTGACAGATGTTTCCATGCAGGTTCTATAGCTCATAGATACCACAATTGATGTGTAAAACTAATTTAAAATGATCTTTTGGTCTGAGCACAATTCTAACAAAACTTATGACAGACTAAATTCACTTTCAAGAGTAAATGTTTTTTGGAAATAAATAAATAAATAAATGTCTAACCCCTTCACCCATGTGCTTATAACCTTCACAGACTCCATGAATTGATGCCCATCTCTTAAATATTTGGTCACATGATCCATTTCGTTTACTATTTCTGAGAAACAGGGGGTGGCTCAATTTACTCTTTGTCTCAACTTACCCCACTCTCCCCTATACTTTGGTTGGAAGAAGGCTCGGTGAAATGAGTGAAAATATTTCAACTTGGAGTTATTTTTTTTACTGATTTTAAAATGATATTTGGTTCCTGATATTTCGTTTATTTTATTTTTTTTTATTTGTTTATTTATTTATTTGTTCCCTGAAAAATGCAAGTGTTGGGTTTTCTTTTGAAAAGCAGGACTTCCGGTCCACGTTGAGCCCCTCCACAGAGGTGTGTGTAAAGGACTCTGCGGCTTGACCCCTCTGGTTGTAAATATTGGGGAATCTTTGAACATCTGAGGAGCACTCCTGGAAGCAGCAGACCAGAGATGGACACGTCTCTCCTGAAAGACTTTCTGGTCACGTATTTGATGCCAGAAAAATGTTATGAGCGGATTTTTGTCAACTTTCTCCTGGACGGTGAGGGCTACTGCTGCTGCTGCTGCTGTTGTTGAGAGATTTCAGAGCTGGAAAGGAGCAGTGAAATCTTTCCAGATGTTTTTTTCAGGGAGGAGTCTGAGGAGCCTCTCCCTTCACGCTGACGGTTTAACATTATGAAGCTTTACCAAATAAACCTTGTTTTTACACTAAGATGTTTTATTAAACCACGTTAATGTCAACAAAATGATGTTTTAGGTTTACAGTGCACCCTAACTACGTTTTGCTGTCCTTTTCTTATTGTTATTATATTTCTTTCTTTTTTTTTATTCCAGCACCTTGTTTTAAGTTTATCCTGGGCAGAATCGTCGGGATCTGCATCATTTTGGACACTTTTTTCGGTAAGACCCCTCCGTGGCCGAAACAAACCTGATTCAATCAGCAGGGGGTGACTAAAACAAAGACAGAAGAGGTGATCGGATTACAGTTTTAATGTTATTTTCACAGCCGACATTTAAAGCCCAATCATTAATGAATTCATTTGTTTTTAAAATATAGTCATTAATGATCATTATCTTAAATCACATCAAGTTACTTGAAAACTTGTGTTAGGGTTATATCACAGATAATTTTTTACACACTTGCAATGAAGTTTTCTTTTAGCTGATATTGACACTTGTTACTTGCTCTGTTGGCTCATTACTTAACATAACACAACCTAACACAATATAACATAACATTACATAACATAACATTACATAACCTAGCATAACAAAACATAACATATCATAGCATAACATAACAACATAACCTAGCATAACATAACGTAACAAAACATAACATAGCATAACATAACATAACACAACGTAGTATAAAATAACCTAGCACAACCTAGCATAACCTAGCATAACATAACATAACATTACATAACCTAGCATAATATAACATAAAATAACATAACATAACCTAGCATAACAAAACATAACATAACATAACCTAGCACAACATAACATAACCTAGCACAACATAACATAACCTAGCACAAAAAAACACAACATAACATAACATAACTTTTACTCATAACTGTACATTGCTGCAATGTCTTGCTCCTATTATTAATATTTGTATTTTCAAGAGCAAGTGTAATGACTGAACTTCTAAGGATAAATAAAGTAATCTAATTCATAATGAACAAATAATATGGCATTTAGCAATTCAAGTTGTCCATAATTACAGCTCTACGAATAGTTTTGCTTAATCTATGCTGTATCTAAGTAAGTAATGTTAGCTCATAAGCTCAATGTTTTCGCTAGCTAGAAGGATTTTTGCTCTCAGCAACATTTAGTGTTAAAGACAAAACATGAGCAGAGTGACGGCCTAAATAATGTTTCAGTTGTTGATTATTCATACGTTAGATTTGTTTTAAATTTTACATTATTTTAACAGCTTTTTATAACAAGTGAAATTTGTTAATTTAATCTAATTGTAACGTAACAGCTTTAATGCTTAAAAAGATTTTGAAGGATTTTGTTGGGTTTCTTTAAAGTATAAAAAGCTCCTTACTGCATCTGTGATTGTAAAGCAGGTTAAAGGGACTTAAGAGGAATTCATTTTTAGGTCCTTTATTATGCAAGAGAATGTGAGGTAAATGTACATTTGTACAGCTAGATGTCTACTTACCCACAGATTGTTTAATGAATATCTGACTAACTTTGTCAGTGTTCAGTATGTTTGTAGTGATGAAGATTGACTCCCCTCCCAAGGTGAAAGAATTAATAACAATCATTCATCATCAACTGCGTCGTCTACAGACAGTCAGGTATGTTTTGCCTCAACTGACATCCCTGTTTTTCTTCTCACTGCAGCACAGCTGCCTCAGCTGTTAAAGATACTGTGGAGAGGAAGTGCAGATGGCCTGAGTCTGCCTGCCAGCCTTCTTCAGCTATATGCCTTTTCATGTCCTGTTGTGTACGCCATAGCCAACAACTTCCCATTATTGTGAGTATTCTGACATGACGGTTCACTGTGTTTGTGTTGTTTTACTGTAGTCAGTCCACTATGTGACATCAAGTTCTGGTCATCACTGTTTCAAGAGATTATCCCATATACTTTCCCCTTCCTTGGAATTCCCTTATCTAATTTTGAGTTTGACCAATCTGAGACACCTTATCAGTTTCAGTGTAGTAAAGACATAATCTCACAGGCAACTGATTCCAACATAAAACTTCTGTATTCACTTCCTTCTTGTGGTTTTAATTGTTTTAACTTGAAACCAGAAAAAAGGGCCTTGTAATATGTGACTGAGAAACTCAGATGTTGACATTTGCTAGTTTTTATGTATGATACTCTCACTACAAGCACTGCACTGGTGTTTTTTTTATCCTTGTGTGATCGTTCCTGCAACAGGTCTTCTGTGCTGCTTTGTAAAAGGAGACGCACGTGTCAGCTGTGATAAATATTAATGTTATGGAAGCTTCTGTATTGAAGAGAGAGGGAAAAAAGATTTGTCTTCACAGCTTCAACATCTAACTAAGCAAAGAAAAGCAGAATTAGACTGTTATCGGTATGTATTGGAAAAAATCTACATGTTGCAAATCTCTAAGCACTTTTCAAACTGAAAATAGTATGTGAGACTTCATAAACTGGAAGTGTTTACTTTTTTCCAATGTGTCATTGTAGTGTCCAGGGATATGCTTTAGCAGAAGTTTTTGTCTCAAGCATTTCCTGCAGCTTTTCTCTGACACTTCTTACCAGGAAGTGGTTTCTGTTGCTATTTTGTGGCAGCACATGACTGACTTTTGTCTGTTAAACCACTCTCCAAACTTTTCCGTCTGTGTGAACCTTGGGATAGCTTAAAGCACATGATTCAACAGCTTTTACCTCAGATGGCTTGTTTCTTTTTTTCTTTTTCTCAAGAGTGACTCACTGGTGGATGTGAGTCATCTAAAGCCACTATGTTTAAACTAGTGACAGACAAACAGCGATTAAATTTATGAAAGATGTATCCTGCAAACCTCTGTGGGTCCATTATGTAAAAGTGCTGCAGAGAATTCTGAGTATTTTCCTGTTGTACCGTCTCTAACATGTGTTTTACTTGAACCTCTTCACAGTGCCTGGGCTGACAGGCTCATCACATTGACTCAAGCAGCCGTGATGGTCTTCCTTATCCTGCGTTATCGTGGGGAGACTTTGAAAGGTTAGCACTCGCATTCTCCAAATGCACATACGGAGTACTGTTTAGTCTTTCAGGATAGCTCTGGAATTACTCTGTGTTTTTCTTATCATAAACAAATTCTTCAAATAAATCAGAGCAAAACCAGTCCTCCATAAATGTACTGACCTCGCCCTGTGGCTCCGCTTAAAGCTCATTTAATTCCCTGAGGACTTAATCTTACATAAACATCAAACAAATATAGACAGTCTTTGTTTGAAAGGATGCTCTTTGACATTTCTTTTTTAACCACAACAGAGTATTTTGAAACAGATGGAGATACATTAAGGTGTTAAATGGATCAGCTACAGCAGCAGGGTAGTGTATGAGGAGTTAATATTGTGTTAAAAGTAAAGCCCATAGTTTCATTACACTGTTAGATGTTTGGTGCAAAACCGTACTGACTCTGTTTCACTCAGGTCTAAAGACATTGAAAGCACTTTTAAGAAACTACATTCTGTTGAAAAAAAATTGCGCAGTGATGAAGTTATGTAAAACATCTTGCATCGCCTAGACTGAACATTACAGAAGACTTGAACCAGCTAAAATAGTGACAAGTGTTTTCCAACATTCATATGTGTCGAACACTTGAAAAAAGAAACACGTGCCTCTTTAAAAGAGGCCTGGAAACATGCTGTTTAAAGCTTGTGTGGGGCCTAATATTGTAAAGCCCTATGATGACTGTCAAGTATAATTTATGAGTTAACCACAGAGTGAGTCACACACATACACACACTCTCCTTTATCTTGCAGCGCCACCCTGTGGGGATGGAGTGTTCTGCTGGGAAATCAAACTTTCAAACATCTCTCTTAAAACAGAGTGAAAGAGGGTGGATTAACTCTCATGAGTTGAGATTAAGTTGAGATTAGTTGAAAAGCCAGTTTTAAGTTCTGTCCGGTTAAAGGGACAAGTATGAACCAAGTGGAAATCTGGTCTTACGAAACAGCAGTGCTAAAAACTGTGGTTCCTCAAATATCCTCTTGAGTACCAGAAGTCACTTAGACCCAAAAAGCCAAAATAAACATGTTTACAAACTTGTTTTGGTCTGAGCCTTTCATTTCTCTACCAGCATTTACCGTTGAGGGGAGTGATTTTAATTTTTGACTTGTGGATTTTAAAGATATTAAGGTTAAAAGATTTGTTTATCTCAACTCTTTCTCTTTTCCTCTGGTAAGGTTGTCTCACAGTCAGATTAAATCAGCACTGATAGGCTTTGAAACTCATTTGTTTTGGTCTTTATATTTTGCTCTGCATAAACTGATCCAGTCTCTTTTGTGTTGTCATGATAGGGATGCTGTTACTCTTGGCCCATAGTGGTGCCGTATTCCTCCTGGGCTCGTATGCAGCTGTAGCAGTCGCCTCAGTGCTGCAGGCCTCCAGACTGGCGGCTCTAATTGCAAGCAAGGTCAGACCTGCTCTCTGATTAAGAACAACTCTGAACTGTGATGTGATCATGAACTGCCTAATCTGATCAGAAACGACTGAATTTGTTGCTCTCAGAGTTTCCAGGCTGGAACAAACTACCGTAATGGACACACAGGCCAGCTGTCCTCTCTGTCGGTGGTATTATCATACACAGGCTCTCTGGGCGTCTTCTATGTGTCTCTACAGGTATGTCATCAGAAGTGTAATTATTGATTTACAAATGCATACATCTTACCGATCCAGTCAGTCAGTGTTTTTTATAACATGGTCGTTCTGTATTTTATTTCTGATGCAGTCTGGAAGCTCATTTGAGACTCTGTCACACGCGCTGTCTGCCTGCCTCAGCTGTGTCCTTCTGGTCCAGGTCGTCTGTTACAGGAGCAGTACTGCGACCGGCAAAAGAAAGAGTGAATAATGGAGATGGAGAATGATGCCAGATGGACATCATGAAAGGACTGAATGAGAAATAACTACAAATGCATCAGGGAATGTTGTATTGACTTTAAATCAAAGCATGAGGACACTTTTCGTACAATTACATATTTTTTTTTATTATTTACTGTAACAGTATGTCAAAAGGGTGAGGGCTTAAGAATATTTTTTGTCTCCCTCTGGTGTTTCATACGAGAACTACTTTTCTCTCAATAACAGCTGGGTGTGTCTCCTGAAAGTCTGCTAGTGGCTGGGATTTGTTCTGTTTAGTTGATTCAAATTTGAGTTAACAAAAGTTTCAGACTTTTCATCCCAGTACAAACTGTCTGACCATGTCAATAAGTAGTAAACAAGCTCAAAGTCCTTTGAGGTTTACATAAGAATTTATTTCAGAAGTCATTTTAGTGAGAGTAACCTCTAAACCACATAGATGTGTTGAAAGAGGGAGGAGGTGCAGTCATGGGGCCGTCATGGGCACACACATGAACTTCCATCAGGTCGTACTTTCACTTTTGGATCCTACACTGTTACAAAAGCAAAACCTGCTAATGATGCATTCATGTCACACAGGATTTCACTTTAAATTTGCTGACATGAGAAAACGTTCGTGCCAACCCCCACAGAGATAATTCTAGTCAGACTCTTTAACGTTGTGGTTTAGCCTCGGGTTTTTCCGTTACGCAACATATAGAAAAAGTCCAGAACAGTCATCGTAAAAACCTTTATGTGTCTATTAACTGAGCTACCAGGCTGCTAAGTGACATGAGCATACAAACATTCACACCGTTAGAGTCACTGAGTAGCTCGCTGGAGCACATCCAGGAGTGTTGGTAAATAATTTCTCAGATTTTTCATGCTGAGGTTTGAAGAAAGAGACAGAAGGGGAAGGAACTTGCTGAAAAAGTGCTTTCATAGCTCAGGAAAGAGCAAACATATAGCTACGTATATTCCAAAGAAAACTGGCTCAAGTTGATGTTTACTGATTCTTTTTCCAGACAGTTTTGAATGGAAAAACCTTCTTTACATGCCTGCCACTGTGAACCTAATGTTAAGTCTTACTGAGTGACACAGAAGTGACTGAAGGAGTTCATGCGCACCATTGGCACATTAACTTGGTTTGTTTGAGCAGTGGCTCGAGATTTTCCATTCAGCTGAACTCAAACACTTGTAATTACTCAACAGGCAAAAAAAGAAAATTAATGAGTTTTTCTAATTTTGTTTTTCTAACTTTTTACATGTTGAACTTAACTGTGAACTGGTTTTAAACATACTGTGAATCTTTTCTCCGAACATGAATTTGATAATAAAATGTCATTCGAGCAGCAGAAAGAACATCATGTTTGCATGTTCTCACAGTCGACAACTTTAACTGTCAGTTTCTTAAAGCACATCATTAAGTGTTAGAAATGACAGTTTTTTTTAATTTGTGCACACCCCCTAGGCCATGTCAGGACTCGCCTTACACAAACATGCGGTGTGTACTCATAGGAAAACCTACAGGCGTAGCAGAGAAGTTTACTGATCTCTGCAGGTAGAACAAGGATTGCTGTAAACTCTTTTAGTTTTTAAAATAGATTTTTGGGTTTGTAATTTAAGAGAGGAGAAATGGTTTTATGGCATAGGTTTTAATTTTTAAACAAGATCCAAGGGTACAAAACCTCAGCTGATTGGTGTTCAGTGAATTTTAGCTGACATGCTCTGCTGAGGTGATAAGGAGGGTTAGCACGCTCATATTAGCACCACTGTCCCTGGCTATAGTGAGGCAGAGAGCATCCCTGCTTGTAACTATTATGCAATTCTTTATCACAAGCTCAAACTTCATGGTTTTATTGTCTTGAAATAACAGCTGATTTTTCTGCAATAACATGTCGTTGTGTCTGATGAGAGCAAACAAGTTCATCTGAAACCAAAAAATCAACTTTTTTTTAAAATGATGGAGTCACTGAACATGCAAAAAATTCTGAATGTTAATGACTTTGTTTTGTTGAACCACACTTGTTCTCATTTTAAAAACTCCAACAGGACCATTACAAGGGATTGATTTGATCAACCAATCAGTACTTGAAAGAAGAATCTGATGCTTTGATTACTGCTCATTTTTCAAAGGGACATTGACATGACAGTTCTCATCTAGTTAGATCTACAGTTGTCAAACACCGATCTCATCACCTCAGCATGGCACACATAATGTCCAACAAACAGAATAAGTGAAGCAGCCTTCTGTCTTATGATGATAACAAGATGATTACTTCTTTATCCTAAGATAACAAAGCTTGTCTTCTAGAGGTAACAGAAAAATAAACCTGTGATCTTCAGATAACAGTATTAAAACGGAGTAAAGCACTGCTGTTGTTTGTTTTAGTAAAACAGATCCTCTTTAAATATTTTTATTCAGCTATTTTATGATACAAAGCCAGTTGAACACTAACAGATGACATAATCACATCTCAAGAAATGTAGAAAACTGTAGAGAAGAAGTTCCTTGTAATAACTTAAAAAGATTCTTTATTATTAATCCTGAGTTCCTTATTTTGAAATGGTTTTAAAGCAGTTTCGTAACTCAAAGAAACACTTGAACATTTTGTCATAGTTTTCTAAATTCTTATAGCTTTAGAGCTTATTTTTAAAAACTAAAGTAGACAAAAGCTTGAAACAGTTTGAGTTACAAACATCACATTTTTACTTCCTTAAACAACTCATGGAAAATAATGAACATTTTTCACAATATTCAGATTTTTTTTTAGATGAACTGATAATGTGATGCTTTTTTCTTTCAAACTTTTCTCCATGTTCATTAAGACCTTTTCTGTTTTTAAAATACTTTTAAATTATTCTTCCTCAATTCTGTTAAAATTTTGTAAAGCCACTTAATCATTTCTCATCAGGTCTTAAAAAAAAAAGAGAAGAGAGAGCTCTGCACTTTCAGTTCTCTAATAAAAAGAACAACCACTGAGGAAATTCATACATTAGTAGATTTTTGGTGATGTGCAGAGGAGAGAAAATAACTAATAAAATTGAGTGACTTCAATGAAAGCAACCCATTTTAACGTATAATGTTAGTATATGGTTAATACAAACTTTGGTACACCACAAAAAAACATAAAGATAAGAAGGGAAAAAAATCCACCATGTGTCTCAGTAAAAAGTCAGAATATTTATTGACCCTTCAACTCATTGCACTGAAATCTTGGCTGCCCAAAAACAGAGTGGGCAATCTCTAACATTCAAGAGACATGACCTGCTGTTTAAACATTCATTGATACCGCTCAGCTGTGACAAGTTTTCATGAGGATTTATCATCATCATCATCATCACTTTACACTTTTACATTTTCTTCAGTCCTTCCTCCTGTTGCGGTGTTGAAATTAAATCTCTCAAGCTTCAAAATAACATCCAGTAACCAGTAACTTTTTCTGTTCCATCCTAATAACACAATATAAATAATAGGAGTGCTTATCAGTCAATTCCATTTCTTTTTGAGAGACTTAACAGTAACATTCTGTTATACTGGCTCTATTTTGGCAATAAAAACTGCACAATGTGGTTTAATTTAACAACAGTCCTTTTCTGGTCAACATTTCAGACAACTTTTAATGGTCCAAAAATGTCGGAAAAGACTATAAAAACTATTTTATACTCTAAAACTCTGATAATTGATCACTTACTGTATGCAGTAGGCTAATACTTCAAAATAAATCACAAAAATGGACCATTCCACATTCATTGGTTTTAGTACAAACAAGCGTCATCCAGAAGTATAAAAATGCTGATGACATTACATGGAGACCCGAACTAAAATCAACTAAAGTAACATTTGCTACTGTGTCCTCAAAGCTGCATGTCATGATAATGATGCTCTACTCAAATTTAAAATAGCTGATACTGTATTATGAAATAGTTTAAAAGCTGTGGAGGATCATACTCCTAAACATGTGGAGAAAGCACCAAATCTGGCAGACACCTTAGAAGGCAGTTCTGCTGGACTACTGGGATCAACTGTACAGACCTCACAGAACCTGAAGTCTGCCACAAACAGGGGACTGAGCCAGACTGAGGGCAGAGATTCACTGTTTCAAACGAACTCCTAATCTGGGTGCAAGAGCTGTTAACCCCTTTTTTAATAAATTTCCCTTTTCTCCTTTTGGAAGTGACTGACTCATGGGTTGTTTAGTGATTAGCAGGTTCTGTCACAACAGACACTATATTGAGGATGAGGGTCAGTACAGAAAATTCCTCGTCCACAGATATCTTCCTCTGTCTGATATTGCATACACAGCATTACCTCCAGCCAGTGCAAGGTGAATGCAGCTCATTCTCATGATTTCTGTCTGCATGTGTGAGCTCAAACATCCACATTTACTTTTTCCTTAGTCAAACCAAGCAGAATGTTTACCTGCATGAGTTAAGGCTATTGTTGGAGTAATTTTTGGACTAAACAGCTGTTCCTGCAAAGCACAGAACTGCAGTATTCCCTATTTATTTGATATCAGAGCTGCACAGTACCACCACTTTAGCTGCTGGCACTATTCATTCATTCAAAAGTGTGCCACATTTGATGCTTTCTGTAGAAGATACTTTCATACGTCTTGGAAAGACATAACTGAAGAGTAGAAAAAGCTATACAAGAGGAGCAATGACAGTGGTTGTGTTTGCCCTGGAGAGGTCTTTCTTCTGAGTTCCTATTTGGCTGTGATCATATCTGTGTACATCGAGTGCCAAGACAAATCTAAGTGCATTTATGGCATGACAGACTGATTGGTCAGCGCTGTTGTCTGCCCTAACATTTCCTCCCTTCTTTCTGACGTATTTTAACCGCACTCAAGCATTTTCATAAAGGAGTGTAAAATCATGACCTTTGCTCTTCCACCGTCCCATCAAGGAGGGAGAGTCTCTCCTGGTTCTGTGTAACCTCATTTTAACAAACTCATTGGATGAGTCTGTCATATTGTGTCCCTGGTGTTATCTGAACTGCCGGTACAGTTTGCGAAGTTCGTCCCAGAAGAACAAAGACAGAATGGTGTGTGGGCCAAGTCGGAAATAAGAAGCTCCCAGGCCTTTGTAGAGTCCCAACAAACCCTCCTTTCTCAGTGTCTTAGAGAAGCAGTCAGCAAATCCTTTATAAAGTTGACCCTAAAAGATGAGAAGATAGCGGTTAGTTGTCCAGTTGGGATTTGATGACTGTTTGAGTAACTACTTTGGAATTGCAAACCTTAAACATGGAGTCTTTATTTCACAAATTGAGCATAGCAGTAGTTCAGGCAGTACACAGAGTGAAGCTCAGCCCACAGTGAATAAGCTGGTCATTATGCTAGTCCACATCAGCTGAGCTATCAGCTCATAAACTTCCACACACCCAGAGGGCAAATGTCAGACAGGGCGTTCTATTCAAACTGTTCAGCCTGTCTTCTCTTGCTGCTTCCTCTGACCCAGCTCCTCCATTTATGCTCTGTCTGATCTTACCATTGACACTGATGTCGCCTCTGTTCTGTTCAGGATTTCTTTTACAACTGCTGCTCTCCCTGCCTTGGCTTGCCATGTATGCGTGCATGAGACAGAGGGGAGGTGCTCTCCCCTCAGGCTTTGGCATTCAGTGTAAGCACGAAGAGGGGCAGGGAGCCCTGAGCACCAGAGCACCAAATATAACTAATGCATGGAAGTATCTGACTCTTTTGACGACAGTAGTTCATGACTGAACTGATGGTTAGAAAATACTAACACCAATGTAGGAGGAGAGGGTAGAGGTGAGGTACTGTTTGACAAAATAGGCTACCCTTTGATGTGACATAGTAATAGAATAATGTCAACATTATCATTTCCATGCTACCTGACTTCACAGTATCAGCAGACAGTACAGGTACTGGTCATATAATTAGAATATCATGGAAAAGTTGATTTATTTCAGTAATTCCATTCAAAAAGTGAAACTTGTATAATGTATACATTCATTTCACACAGACTGACATATTTCAAGTGTTTATTTATTTTAATATTGTTGATTTTAACTGACAGCCAATGAAAACCCCCAATGAGTATCTCAGAAAATTAGAATATTGTGGAAAGGTTCAATATTGAAGACACCTGGTGCCACACTCTAATCAGCTAATTAACTCCAAACACCTGCAAAGGCCTTTAAATGGTCTCAGTCTAGTTCTTTGGGGACTATCTCTGTTGTAGCAGGAGGGGAGGTGAATTATCAACAGATTTAACCTTAACTGTAACTTCTATCAATTCTGTGACAGGTTTCTTAAGAAATTCCTATTGATTGTCAAATCTAAGTACTGATTTGAATGCTGGTTTGTCCACCATGGATACAAGACCATCTCTCTGATACTGTGTATCAGCACTTGTAAGGTGTTAGTAGCTATGTTTACATGTGCAAAATTTCTTGATGCGATTAAAAATTTGAGGGGTTAGATAATCTGAATCCACTGTTTATATGGGTGCAAAATCAAATAATCCAATCATGACGTGCGAATACATGCCCCAAGTTTTATTCAGATTAGGACATGCACAGAGTTGTCTGATTTCCCTCAAACAACTGCAGAAGAAGAGTTTTTTTTTTTTTGTTAAACAACTGTTTTCTGTTTTCCCCCTGTTAAATGTTGTCACTGGATGGCACTCTTGCTCACTTATTTTACGGTTCTGTCAAAGGTTGCACTGTGCGTGCAAATGTGACATCATGACGCTGTACGTACGCCTTATGATGTTACCAGAGGAGCAGACACGGCACCTGTGGTTGTGTTTTATACCAGAGTGTTCATAATGAAACCTCCTGTACTGGCCTCAATAAATAAACCAAAGGCTAAAGAGTGAAGACTGAGTCAGGTAAGAGAGTTACGATCTGAATAGGTGTTTACATGGACGCGTTTCGGAATAGAGATCGGCATAAACCACCCCTCTTGATCAGAATACAATATCTTTCCGATTGAGCCAAATTGGATCTTCCGATTGACATGTTTACATGACGCATTTTTATTCAGATCGGGCCTTTACTCCAATTATTTGCGCCCATGTAAATGCAGCTAGTGTCTGTCACTTTAAGTTTCACAGACTCCACGCTAACAACTGGCACCAACATGAACTGCTCCAAGGCAGCAGCTTTACCTCACTTGCTAGGCGAGACCTCAAATTTCATTTAGTACCTTATTTAACATCGATCTTCTTGACAAAGATTCTACATGTCAGTTTATCTAGTTTAGCTGGAGTGAAGTTAGGTTACAGTGTTAAAGGTGGTCATGAAGGCTTGAGCTGGAAGCCTCCAACAGTGATGGGCAGCAGGCTGCAGAGATTTGCTAAACTCACTTCTTTCCAACTTCCTGTCACAGATTTTTCCCTTTGAAGATTAAGTCTTAAGCACCAACTGCTTTGAGTAACGTCATCATACTTACAATGATTTCTGACATTTTGCAGGCCTACAGCTTAACTTGAAAACATGTGCTGTATGAGTGTCATTCAATGATATTGTTCTCTCTACTCACCTTCCCCAAATGATCCACAGGCTGGTTGTAGAGTCTTGTGCTCACTACATCAAAAGGTGTCATAGCCAGGACCACAACCACGCTGCTGATCATCCCAGCAGTCAGGGCCACCAACCAGCTGTTTTTTTCGAACACCTTAGAATGAAGACAATCAAGTGTCAAGGAAGACTTTAGAAATCTCAGGTCTTGATTCACAAGAGTTATATACGAGATGCAGCACTCTCTAGCACAGTAATACTTCAACAGCTCATCATCTGGGCTCTGCCATGTGTGCAGCAACTTCTAATTTTAACCGGTCATGATCTCCCACATGCAGCGAAACAGAAGAATGGTCTATTTTTAGTGCAGCTACAAACGCATTCCCCAGTATCTGCAGTCAAAAATGTTTTATGGTCTGAAGTATTGGCTTAAAATTAAAGTTTATGGTGCACCAGCTGTATAAGACTGGTCTGAAGACAGTAAAAGGATAATCAGACAACACAGCAGCTTAAAACATTTACCTTTAGAGACTGTGTTTTTCAAGCAGCACAAGTTTGTTTACTGCCAACTTTAACTTAAAGATAATGGATACAACATGTACCGGCTGTGCTCCAGCTGAGTTATAAGGTGGATTATGTAATGGGATGTACAACTGTTGCCTTTGACATTGGGTAGAAACAGACCCGCCTCCCTCCTCACCCACCCACCAACTTCAACAGTTTGTGAGAAAGAAATAGTGAAAGGAAACTATACATATGCAGCAGAATATAATTATCTGGCCATTTCTGTTCTGTCAAAGATTCTGTCAGATTCTGGACCTTTTTCTACTGGAGCTGGGTCAGCAACAAGTACCAGCACAGTGGTTGTATAAGCTCCGGCATGAGGGGCCTATGAAAGGTGTCGGATTTCTATTCCAGAGGAGTCCAATGCCTCATGCTTTGTCAGTGCCACAATGACTGCTTTTGTAATCTCTGCAACACTACTGACTGCAAATCATCTCTCCCCAAGCTTGCAGCTAATGATTATACTTATTACCTTTAAATCTGCTGACTGTAGAGCTCAATTAGTGTCACAGTCTGGTGAACAGACAGATCAGGCCTCAAGAAAATATCTGCAAAAGTTTTAAAATACTGATCTGAAGTTGCAAAAAAAAAACCCTTAATATGTCTTTTACACTCACTGAAGCATGCCTCAACTCATATATACTTAGTTTAACTTTACATAAAGCAAAGAAAAGCTGTAACTCATCAGAGAAGAAACTATGCCTGAGTTATCCCAGATCCCCTCCCTGAAGCAGTCATGTTTATTCTTGAGCAGCCTGCACAAGGAGAAGTCATGCACACATGGTGAACGGTTGAAGAAACAGGATTCCTGATTCCTCTTAAAAGGGATATTCCGGTGTGAAATAAATTTATGCCAGCTTAGAGTAGGTGAGATGTATTTGGTCTCCTTGCTAAAGAAATCAGGCAAAGTTAAAAAGATGTTTGGTGGCTAGTGCTATGGCTGGGACCCTATATGTACTGTTGATGAAGTTAGGTGCTGTTCTGAGCATTATTTGTGGCTATAGAGTGGCGTTTTGGTTGAGGTTTGTTTATGGTTCCTCAGACCACTGTGTATTGCTATCCTACGGTCATTACTAAAGTTGGTATAACTAGAGAAGCAAGCAGTCGGCAACATTCATCTCTCGAGGAGGTGTCTAACTCAGTGTTACGGTATGTTTGACCCTAAATTAATTTTACACCAGAATATCCCTTTAAATTCAGATGATCATTTTCAGCTGGTCTGTAGAGGATAAAAATATTCTAACCTGGAGGTCTATGACCAGCTCTTTGGAGGAGGAGAAGGTGCTGAGTTGCGCTGCTGACCCCACACTGACCCTTGGCACTGCAGCACTGGAGCCTCTCCACAGTCCCACAATGCCATGTTCCCTATAGATGGCTGCCAAGGCGTGGATCATCCCCTGAGAGGAAGAGGAGGAGGAACATGTCATGCAGCTGCTGATGCCTGCCAATCAAGTGTAACACTATCGTGTTGTGTGTTTATGTTACCTGGTGTTTGTGCTGATGTCCAACTGCGATAGAGGAGGTGGCTTGACTCTGCAGATGAGTCTTGACCTGTCAATGGTCAGTGACAAATCTCTGTTTACTATTTTCTGAAAAGGCACTACTTTTTAAAGGAGCATTGCAAAGACAAAGACGTCAAGACACGATTAAAGAAAATTAACTACTAACCAAGTATACAGGGCTGCCCATTACGGCCCCCACGACACCGGCCACGGCTCCTGCTATCGTGGTTTTGACCGCGCTGACCCTTCCGTTCGTGTGGATGTATCCGGAAGACTCAATGACGGCGTACGAGCCCAGTCTGACTCCATTCATAAAAAACTGATAAACTAACCCTGGTGCCAGTCCTTTCTGTAACCCGGCGAGTCCGTCAACCTTACCGATGGTGTAGAAAGCGTGAAAAACGTTGCGGTAGTAAACCTGGTAGGATCCCCGGCTTTTGAGCTCTCCCTGCAGCTGCATCCGTGTTTTGACGACCTCCAGCGGGTTGGTGAAGAGACAAGCGCCGCACGCCGCCGCTCCGCTCAGCACGAAATCCATCGCGATGTGACGGCGGCGGCAGGACAGATGTGGAGTTCGAGTCTCTACCTTGTCTGACCTGTCCTTCGTTTCACAATGTCCTCCTCCTCCCACATTTCTTTACACTCACACAATCACACGGTGTACAACCACCTCGAGGTACATCTGCGCGCAGACATATGAGCCCTTCACGAGCTTTTCGGTGACTCGTAATTTCTGACTATCAAATTTGTAGCCTCGGTGTCACGTGGTTTTATTTGAATTAACGCCACAGTGTATGATTAACACACGTCGGAGAATACTCATTTAATGTCAAGATAGTCATATTCTTTCTTTCTTAATTTATTTTCCTCTTCTTTTTTCATCTCAAAATTTGAGAACATAAATAATGATAATAATAAAAATCAATAATAATAATAATAATAATAATAATAATAATAATAAAAACAACAACAACAACAATAATAATAACAGCAGCAACAACAACAAAAAAAATTAATAAATAAATAATAATAAAATGCATATGTACACCAAACAACTGTACATGTAAAAAATAAATGTTTACAACATATGTACGTCAAATATTCTGCAATAAATGTTCTTCATTGCAGAATATTTGCTTCGTCTATTTGTTATCGCGCTTAAATGTTGTATTTTTTTTTCCTGTTTTGTGACTTTTGCAATTTCATACGTCCACTTTTTCTTGTGATTTTGGACTTGCATTATATTCTCTATTTTCCTAATAATCCTCTGTAAATAGAGGAGACAGACATTTCCTTAAAGCTACTTAAACAGTTCAGAAAGGGACAAGTCCAATAACAGACCTGGCTTTGGGAGTGTCCCTTTACAATGAGCCTTATTTTGGTACATTTTCCTCGAAACCTGTTAGTCTAGTCACACACAAAAAAAAAGCTTTTTTGAGTCTTTCTTTTTACCTCAATCAGCGCGTAATTAAGTAAACATTAATAACACGAAAAAATTCTTAGTTGAGACGTTTTGAAAGGCGACAACAGACATAAAGGCGATTTTTAAGATTAATTGTAATTTTCATATTTCGCATTTCCATTTTTCTCCGTCCCATAAACGTCTCACTACGGAGACTGGTGCCACTGCGTGCGCACGTAGGTTTGACGCTTGTCATCTCAGCCAATCAAAGAGCTCCGTATCGTCTTGTAGATTCTAAAGTCATCTGGTTTGTGACTTGTACGCAAGTAAAGAGGCAGCCATATTGAATTGACACATCCTGTTGGGTTTGGACTAGTTCATCCGGACAAACTTGATTCCACCACCTGACTTCCGACTGCAGCTGTTCACAGGCAAAGCATCTTTTGAGTCACGTAGTTACTTGGGAGGTCACAAGTATGAATGGTTATACTTTGTAAAAAGTAAAATACATAAATAAACAATAAATCAAACATTCATAAGATTCTCATATTGTTGTAAAGGGCACCTCTGTGGGGTTGTCCTCATCCTACAATGAACCCCTGGGGGAAAACCCCTGTGTGGTCACATTAGAAGGCTTTTTGACACTATCTACCTATCAATACATATATAAATACATACATAAAGTCCTTTCATTGCTGCCAGCTTGACATTCCCAGTGGAAAATATAGTCATCAATAATGATAACACCATTGAATGACATGGTAGTCACATTTATTTTCAATGAATAGCTTATTAATAAGCTGAGTTTACCAATAACACAACAGACTCACATAAGACCAAATAAATCTATCTTAATGTGCTTTACTGACATAAGCCAATAATGGTTGCACCTAGTGAAGGTGCGGTGTAGGGGCTTTGGCGCCAGAACAACAACAACAAATCTTCTTATGGAGGTTGGAGTCAGGGGACAGGCTCACCGACAGGCCATCAAAGAACTGGCCAACACCGCTGAAAGGACCAGTGTCTGGCTGTGGTTCTAGAGGAGTGACAGCATCTGAGCTGCTAAGTGAACAGCTGACGGCGAGACACACCCAGGTGTGATCAACCTACGTATGGTGGGCGTGCCTTAGCAGAGGGTGTCTTGTAATACATGGTGGAGACACCCTATGTTGCTGAGGTACACAACTGTGTCCATCCTGTAGAACACTGGCAGCTATCTGATTCATATACAAGGGAATGTGATGGATAGTCCTTTCATCGAGTCTGCATTCAGGATATGTAATATGAGTAGAAAACAGTTACTCTGTACATGTTTTTAACATGCCAGTAGGCCTACAGGTCAAGTAATTTATGTCACACACACACAAATTTACTGGACCCCTACGATAATTTAATATCTGACATTTGATGTTCATTTGATGTTTTACTGTGATGTTCAACAAATTCAGACTTAACACTTTTAGGTTTTATTTACATTTCTTGACATCTAACTTACACCATCAATATGATGCATTCTGTCACAGCTGTGGCATCTCTCAAGAGCAGGGGTGCATAAAGACATTTTTGATGAGATTTGGCTCAACTGGGACACTGATTTTCCCATTGGGGATTGATAAAGTTCTTCTTCATCTGATATAGGAGGGTGTAGCTTGTATTTGTGTGCGCACACAAATTAATAGCATTTACCCTCTCTGTCTTCTCTATATGTTTTAAAAACTACTATTAAAGTATAGTTATAACATTCCTTTGCATAATATTTTTTTTACTTGAATAATAAACATAACATAGTGAAAACATAAACGTAGCCCAATTCTTTAAAATCTTAGAACAATGTTTGTATATAGTCATAATTGAAGGCACAAGTTATCTGCCTTTTACAAGTTAGCTAGCCAAACTAAGCCACAGTCTAGGTTTTTTAAGAGGCTCCTTGGATGGATAATCAGATATCAAGGGGACCACTGCTACCCTTGACCCCCATCCCTGCTTGTATACCTTTTGACTGTCTGAGGTCCAGCAGTGACTTCGAGGCTGTTTTTAACTACATCTCCATTTAATCAGCTGACAAGCACTTGCAGCCTAGCTACCTAAAGATCACACTCACATGTCAACCACTCCAATGTGTGTGAAAATGTAATGGGATTTTTATTTAAAGCTGAAGTAATTAAACAGGAAAAGCTTATCCACTTGGCTAATAGTAAACAGCATCATGTTTTTTTGTGAAGCCATCAGAACCCATTTAAGCTGTAAAATGTTGGAGAAACGTCCTCAACACTCAGAGCATGTCGGATTTTGTCTTCTCACCTGAGGATTTTATGATTTAAGGTATACCTTCTTTATGTCTGAGCGATGGACATATGTCTGGGTGGGTGGGTTTTTTCTTGGCTTCTGAGCTGGATTAGAGTTGAAGTAAAATCTATTTCACCTCTACCCCTTCCAAATAGGATTTGTGTGCAGGGGAATTGGGTTAACTAGCCCTGACAGAGCTTCTTTTTATGTTTTGTTTTAATAGCTTCTTCAAGTGGGCCACATATTTGTCTCATGCTGTCATACGATCTTGTTCTGCCGTGCTTTGCACTGAATATTACATACACCAGTGCTATGTCTAATCATACCCTGTAGACAGCTCCACTACAAGTGCATTTTGTTTTCAAACTCTCAGATCAATTGAAATAATAAAAATATAATAATATAACTTGACAAAGTACAAAAACCTGCAACTTTCAAAACTTTTACCACATTTGTTGATCAATATTTATTGAAGTGTTACACAACCACTGGCTAGGTGCACACTGCAGGGAAAATAAGCTTGATTTGAGGGACGTCGAAAGCTAAATAGGCTTACGTAAACTACTGTTATTATTAGCCCGACAATATAAGTTTGGATTTAGACTTTACGTATATTATTAATCCTGGCAAGGTGACAATTTCAGCCAAACTAAGAGAGTTTCAGTGAAGTGATGCTGCGTGTATCATTATTCCTAAAATCATAGTTTTATGTGCAATCGTGCAGCCCACTCACAGATAGCTGCAGCTTCACCAGTATATGTGATGTACTATAAGTAGCATTTAAACATGCAAGAGTGTGATCATAAATAACTAGCCATCCAATAAAAACAGCGGCTGTGCTGTTCTTTCTTTGCTGTTTGAGGCCGATCTGCCCTCCTTAGCTTCATGATCCCAATCCCTACTTCCTCCCCTCATCCACCCTCTAAATCCGCTCACCTGAAACGTACCCTAATGCTTTTATTCCCTTGCTCATGCATAGAAGAATTCTTTTGTTGGGATCCAGATTTGTCTGCAGCATCCAGAATGAAAAGCATTTCTTGTACAGTGAACACTTACAGAGGTTAAAAGATTAGGTAAAGACTCGCACAGTGTCATGCTCTTTGACACCCACCAGGACAATCCACCTTTGCTCTTCAGCCTCCTTTTGAACCAGACGCTCACTCAGCAGATTATGCGGCTGTATGACATTTAAATTTAGTTTGTCTTATGTTTTTAGTCATGATTTCTTATTCAACTTAATAAACAGGAAAAAAGCCCTGTCCATCATATTTATTTTCACTCTGTAGTCCTTGACTCTTTATTAAGATAAAAAATGATGCTTGAATTGGCACATAAAGCTGAGTGATGCCTTCTGAGTTGCTGCAGTATTCCTCATCCATGGTCACGCCTGCTGTTACACTAATAGCCTCTGCCCAGCTTGCTTCTTCCAATAACGTTAGGGTGTAATCCTCACCAGCTAATGAACAACCAAGTCGGATTTCAGGTGCAGGGTAAACCTCAAGCTGATGCCCCAACCTTTACAGCTCAGTGAGGTGCAGGGACAAGTGGGGACGACGGAGGACTGGGCAACTTTAAATAAAGTATTTTTAAGACTGTCACAGGACAGACATGATTGCGTTTTGTTGTAGTTGATGGGAAAAGGAGTACAGGAGAAAAGGGAGCATATGTTGGATGTCACCCAATTGGATTTAATCTATTGTCTTTGAGTCCTCATTTAGGTCCCTGCTACATCCGGAAAGAACAGTAAGTGCTACTTTACTCATGTTTTTAATCTATATTGTACATAGTGTAAAAATGGATGTTAAATACTTTCTGTTTGAGAAAAGAAGTATTCACTGACATGACATTATCAGAAACTTTTGACATTATTCACCTGAGAAACATATTTTTTGCATTCACCCTTTTCTTTAATCAAAATTAAAAAAAAAAAATAAAACTTTGACATTCGCTTAATTTGTGCAAGTTCTTCAATGACATTAAGTTCTTTTAATAAAGTGAAAAGATATAATTAAGTTCACTTGGTTCAATAAAACCAGATATTTTTTATGACTGATTCAAAACACTTGCAGAGGCACTCCTGTTGAAAGGTCACGTTAAAATAAGTATGAAAATTGAGGTTAATTAACAATAAGGCCAATCGTCTCTCCGAAAATCTCTGGTATCAACAGTCAGTGTTAATTGGATTAAGGGGAAAGCCAAGAGTATCACTACATGTACCAGGTCAAGACGCAGCAGCTTATACACATGAAATAGACACCCTGAAAGACTTAACACTGTCAGCAAATTATCTGCTTTATTCTTCCTGTCTAATTTGGTTGCACAGAAATGTATACTTAGTGCTGCATGCAAAGGACTTTATGTTGGTTGCAGAAGTTATTGACAACCTAAAACCATCCTCATCCACAGTATAAACTTTTTTTCAGTCTCTTGGAGTAAAAAACATAAAAGCTTCTTTTTGATGGTTAATTTTTTGCATGCAAGATTAGCAGACAGAATATCAAGAGTACAATAAAAGCAGGTGAAATCAGGGCTCAATTTAACAGTGTGCTTAGTCACTGAAATTTCACAAATGCATTTTAATTTAATGTTAAACAAGGATCAAAATAGAGAAAACATAGTTGAGCAAGAATACTTGAGCATGCTAAAGCCCACGCTTGCAGCGCTTTGAATCCATTGCATTGTGTGAATGTGTACACATGTAAGTGCACCCATGATAGATAGTCTGTCCTGAGAGAGACCTCTTTCAAGGTGGTTTGACTTTTGAACAGCAGGGTGCAGCATATCACAACATTATTCAATATCATGCTTTAACATCTTACTTGTAAGCAGATATTTTGCTCAAAAGATACGCATGATTTCCTTGAAGAATCTCTGAAAAACCAGGTCATAACGTCTTAAACTACAAGAGAAACTGTGCTGCGGGTATTAAGGTAGTCCCTATTGTGGTCTTAAGGACCAGAGTAAGCTGATTAGTGGACTTCTCACTGTGTCATGGAGAGGGAGGAAACAATATATGGTCAGTGTAATCTCAACAGAGCATGGGAACAAAAAAACAAACAAGTGCTGATCACTACTTCAAACATTTTTAGGGTTTTATTAACCCCTGTGCTGGTTTTGTGTGTGCCTAACAGAGGTGAAGCCATGGACATCGGTGGTTTGGAGACGGTGGTGGCAAACTCTGCATATGTTTCAGCCCGTGGCAGTGTGGATGGAGCTGCAGCGGCCTCTTTGCGTGACAAAAAGATGCGTGCCAGGCTGAAACTCCCGCACATCAGAGAGTGTGAACACATGAAGACAACTGTAGACTCAGCCTTTGACAGCATGTGTGTTAGGCAGCCCATTGGTAAGCGCCTCTTCCAACAGTTTCTGGATAGTGATGCAACCCATAAAAATGCTGGAGAGCTGTGGAAAGACATCGAAGACTACACAACATGCCAGGAAAAGGACAGAGTGCAGAAGGCCCAAAAAATGGTCAATAAATACTATGAGTCTGCTTCAAAGGGTTTTTGCAGCTTCCTGGAGGAGAAGGCCGTCACTCGAGTCAAGGAAGACTACAAGAATGTCCGTGGTGATCTCTTCAAGGAGAGTGAGCAGCAGCTGCTTAAACATTTTGAGAAGAAGGCCTTAGATGGCTTCAAGAACAGCATGTACTTCCTGCGTTACGTTCAGTTCAAATGGCTGGAGAGCCAGCCTGTTGATGAGGAGTGGTTCATGGACTTCAGAGTCCTGGGTAAAGGAGGTTTTGGGGAAGTGTTTGCTTGTCAGGCAAAGGCAACAGGCAAAATGTACGCCAACAAGAAGCTGGAGAAAAAGAGGCTGAAGAAACGCAAAGGCTATGAGGTAAAGTCCTCATATGACATCTGTTGTCCCACCCATATCCTTTCATAACGTCAACGGACAACACAGGGCAAGTTTGTTCTATCAGCAGTGATGAAATGAGAAAGACGGCTCTGTAACTCAGCAAGAGCAGAGAGTTAGTTTCTAATGCAAAGGGCTCAATGTAAAGAAGCTTGTGTGTCTTTCAAAGACCTCACAAAGGAGCTCAGAGCCAGACACGGTGGGCTTGACTGACGCCTACAGCCTTTAAAAGCATTAGTGGATAATGAACTTTCAAAGGTGTTGCCTGTCATTAGAGCAGCACATCACTTTTGTTTCTAGGCTAACAGCCTGGTAGTCTTGACGGTATGTACCAAAATAAAAGACATAAATACTCAAACAAACAGAGAGGCCCATTACAGCTATGGCATGCTTAGATCTTGTTGGATGACAAGTTAAACTCCCTGCTGTCATTTGGCTTGAGAAGAATACTATAATCTGTCAGAGATTAACCTTTATTTTAAATTGTACCTACACATGACTAGGTATTTCGATGTGATAAAATAGCCTATCATGGCAAAAATGTAACTGCAACTTTCAGATGGATAAAGGAACTCAAGAGCTCTTGTGTGATCAGTTATATAGAAAAAGGAATTTGTAATCTAGCTCCAGTAAGAGTTATTCTATTGTTGTTAAGAGCGAAAAAGCAGTCTGCAAGTTTTCAAACTTACCAAATGACACACTTCTTCCTGTATGGTCAATGATCTTCTGTTGCTGGTTTGTGCATAGGGGGCAATTGTGGAGAAGCGTATCCTGGCAAAAGTTCACAGTCGCTTCATTGTGTCACTGGCTTACGCCTTCCAGACCAAGACTGACCTCTGCCTTGTAATGACCATCATGAACGGTGGAGACCTCAGGTACTCTTTATTCCTCTTACCACCAAATGCAACAAATCTCATATACACACATAAATATAAAACACGCTATATACATTGTGTCCCACTGCTCTCATATTCACCCATCAGTTGTATATGGATAAACCATATATCTGGATACAGGGATAAAATCAGGGCTATTGTGTAGGAGTAAATGGTGTCAGATACTACAATAATATCCTTCATTTGTGTGTCACAGGTATCATATGTATAACGTGGATGAAAAAAACCCAGGCTTTGATGAGAAGAGGGCATGTTTCTATGCAGCTCAGATCATCTGTGGGGTGGAGCACCTACACCAGCACAGAATCATCTACAGAGACCTGAAACCAGAGAACGTGCTGCTAGATGATGCAGGTGAGCCATTTCCTCTTTGCTCAACCAGTCCTACAGCAGTTAAGACCCCGGTGTCATGAATATCCCTGGGCTGGTTCATGGGCTGAATGGAATAGGCCAATGATTAGTGATCAGTGAGATTCACTATTCATCACTTTCTCCCCACAGGACACGTTCGCTTGTCTGATATGGGTCTGGCTGTTGAACTCCCGCCAGGAAAAGACAAAACAAAAGGATATGCTGGAACTCCAGGTAGGTGAACACATCCAATATCTGTGAAAGAAATGAAAACAAAAATAGGAACCAGGGGAGGATACACCATAAGGTAAATGTTAAAGTAAAAACAAAGACAGTATTCACCCCTGAAACCATATTGTCTGTGAATTAAGGATTCATGGCTCCAGAACTGCTCCAGAAGAAAGAGTATGACTACTCAGTGGACTACTTCACACTGGGGGTGACTCTCTTTGAGATGATTGCAGCGAGAGGGCCCTTCAGAGTGCGAGGAGAGAAGGTATTAAACCTTTGGAACAAGCACAACAGGAATCAAAAGTTGCCAATTCATCTGTTTGCTCTTGACCGTTGCCAATTCTTTGTGCTTCTCTGTCTTTAGGTTGAGAATGAGGAAGTTATTCGCAGAATTTTGAATGACTCACCTCCATACACACCAAACTTCAGCAAAGACTGCAAGGCAATCTGTGATGGCCTGATGGAGAAAGACCCAGCAAAACGCCTTGGGTTTAAGAACAACAGCTGTGATGAGCTCAAGAACCAGCCCTTCTTCAAAGATATCAACTGGGGTCGCTTGGAAGCAGGTGGGCAACATGTACAAAACCCTCCAACCATAGTCGGCACTAATATATACACTGATTTCTGCAAGAAGTAGCTGGAGTATCACTACCAACAATTCCATTAATTTAATCAGTTGAATGGCAGCAAAAGGTAAAAGAAGAAATAACAAGCCTAATAAAACCCAACATGACTCTCATTTGTGTATGTTCTCACTGTCCCATTTAAAGGTCTGCTAGTTCCGCCATTCGTCCCTGATCCTAAGATGGTCTACGCCAAAAATATTGATGACGTGGGCGCCTTTAGCACAATCAAAGGCGTGGTCCTGGATGACAAGGACACCACGTTCTACAATGACTTTGCCAGTGGCAATGTCCCAATCCCCTGGCAGGAGGAAATGGTCGAGACAGGCGTGTTTGGAGAGTTGAATATCTGGGGAGAGGGTGGCAAGCTGCCCAGTGACCTTGACCCAAACTACGTGGAAGCCAAAGGTGGAGGATGTGTGCTCCTTTGAGTAGCAGAGAAGAAGGGAGGAAGATCTGTTGGATAATAAGCACACTTAGATTTTGTGTGCTCATTCGCTGCTGCTTTCTCCTATCCACATTATCTGTAATTTGAACAATAACCTGATATTGTTGTAATGAATATATATTATATCTCTTATATCTTAATACAGATATACAAATATACACCTTAATTCTAAAAAAAGCAAAACCTTTATTATAACTGTAATAATCATAGGGTTAACGTTAAAAAGGCAGCTTGTAACAAAGTTTATGTAGCTGAAATATCATGTATTTAACAAACTTGTAAATACGGTTGTATGCAGAACAGCTATTAAAATCTTTATATGCCAATTATTTTGTTTAGTTATGATATACACACAGTGCAAGTGTCATTTTGTAGAGACTGTATGAAGTAAATATGTTGTATAAATGATTTGGACCAAAAACAAAAGGTTCTCATGTACATGGTATGTTAATATATCTTTTAAACAACAGATAGTGATGAAGTTAATACTGTAGTAAGAATTGTAGACAGAGGAGCAATCAATAAAACATTGCAAAGCACAAATATGTGTTGAGTTTTTCAATATCTCAGTTTGTAGATCACTACTAGTATATATCTCCAGCAAATAACACTTCTCATATTTTTTCACAAATCTATGTAATATAACAAATTCAAAACGTACTGAGATTTGCGACATTCTTGGAGCCATGAAGCTATTGCAATAAAACACGATTGATGACACTTGAAATAATGGACAATGTAGTCAGTGGGGTGCAGGAAAATAGAGTTTAGTTCATTTTCGTTTTATTTGGGTGTGTGAAATTGAATGTATCTACACACTCCTTTAAATACAGACCAGTACCAACATGGGAATCACAGTGTATTTCCTTCTTAGAGAGCGAGCTCATTTGCTACCTTGTACTTTCTTCCTGTAAGCCTGATTTTACCATTTTAACCAGGGCTCACTCCAGTCAGACAGATTTTTTACAAATGACTGAATATCCGTATTCACTGAAGAGTTCATCTAAACCTGACCTGACCTAAATGAAGACTTTTTTGGCATCCCACAAACCCTAAGCTTAAGTATATCTGTCAACTTGATATAGTGTTGCTGAGTATCAGCAAATGACACCTGTGCTCATAATTGTCAGAACATTTTGCTTAATATCTAATATCTGAAATGTGAAAAAGCCTTAAAAGTGATTAGCGAAAGAGTCAAGAGTCTCCAGTACGTGCCGAGGCTGTTGACTGATTTCTAGCAACTTTTGTCAGTCTGTTTTGTTTGTTTTTGGTTTGATAGTTTGAGTTTCTATCTCACAACTACAGATACAGTTAAGTCTCTGGGTTGGTAGGGTAAAGCAGTATTCCTCATCTCAAGCAGGAAGGCTGTGGAAGACTATGTTTATTGTCCATTATCGTAGTACAATCTCCAGAAAGTAATTCCAGAAAAAAACCTGCTTTCTTTCTCCAGATATCTCTGGAGTACATCATACTTTAGTGACACACCAGGCAGTTCGATAATATCATTTCCAAACCTCTCCCAGACATCTGTACACACAGTGGAGAAGCTAATCGATTTCAACATCACTCATAAGGCTCCACATTTGTGGGTTTTTGGTTGTCTTTGAATGTTTTTAGGCCACCTAAGCCCCTCTAATGAATTAGCTCTCTCCAGTTATCCTGGATATTTGACCTGGTTCTTTGTTCTATTGTGAGATGAAATAAAAGTCAACTGAACCGACCATTAAAAAAAATGTTATTTTCTGAATCTACAACCTAAAACATTACTTTCGAGACTTTTTCTGTCCATGTCTGTGGGTTTGTGAGTGAAACAGAGACACATGGAGCTGTAACCTTTACTATCAATCATACAAATTAATAAGACTATTATAAATCTGTGACCTCACCGAAACTCTGTTGAGTACACAAAAACTGACTGCTCAAATTTACACAGCTGAAACATTATTTGAACAGCTTAAAATGAAAGCTCTACCCACTGACTACATGCACTCATGGAACTTAATCTCGGTTTAGTTCAACAGACAAAGATTTGTTCAAGTATGTGGTATCTGACAACCCCAGCTCTAGAGAAGTCGGGACATCAGTTGTTGAAATTGAAAGATGTTAGTTTTATGTTTTACACGTTTCAATACAATGTGTTTCTTCAAAAACTGCGACAGGGGTTTGACAACATGCTTGTGTAACACCAAAAATGATCAAGAAGAAAAACTTTCAACTAACTGGGTTAAATTGCCGCAGGTTAGTGTCATGGGTATATAACAAGGGCACTTCACAGAGGTAGAGTCTCTCTCACTCAGAGGTGGTCAGAGGTTCGACACTCTGTGACAGATTGTATTAGGGAAATATCTGAATGTTTACAGAGTAATGTTCCTGCAGCATAGAGTTACAAAGAATATCAAAGGAGTGCAATCTGGACTACATAAAACCATTAAAAGGATGGCTGTGATCTTCAGGAGCAGAACTCCATTTTAAAAAAAGGACATGAAATCACTGAATAAGACTCAAAATTACTCCTAAAAAATAAAATGACCATAAATCACAAACAGGATTCAGAAATACCAACTGCTATTTTGGGCTAGAGCCCATTTATGTTGGACTACAGTGGAAAACCATCCTGAGATCTGACCGATCAATATTTGACATTGTATTTGGAAATCACAGACACCATCTCGTCTCTTCACTCAGCTCGTCATTGGTGCACGGTTTTAAAGCCACTATTTATGATGGTACATGGATGCTTAATTTCCTATGGCTTTGGTAGCTTTCACATTGTACGCTTTGTAGCAACATACACTGCCATACAGACAATTAGATTTTCAGGAAAATAATAACTGCATTCTACACTTATTACATCAGCAGAGAGCTGTATTAGAGGAGTCTGGGTCCTAAATGGGACTGCCTGCAGTCCTGGTTTATCACCAATTGAAACCACTTGCCTGCCTGCAGACCGTTTCACCCACTGAAATCTCTTGATGCATGATAAAACAACAACAACAAAAAAAAAACTACAGTGGAGACCCAGAACTGTTGAGCTAGCTGAAATCTTGAATCAGGCAAGATTGGGAAAGCATCTTAGCCTCAAAACTCACCTCTACGGTCTCCCTGTTACTAAATGTTGACTGTACGTTGTTTTTGAAGGGTGATTGCGACACAATGGTAAACATCCCCATCCTAAGTGTCCATGTAGATTCTCATTCATCCAGGTCATGGTTTTCTTGAAGATTCCAAAATCAGGCAACTCTACACAGTCCAGTTGCCTGATTTTGGAGTCTTCAAGATCCCCATCCTAACTTTTCTAATAGTTTCTAATATATACATTAATTTTTCATGAAACAATGAAAATTTTCATTTTTGACAACTGATGTAATATTTTCGCACCATTTCTAATTAGGCATATAGTTTAAATGATTCACAACCCATCAAAATCTTTTGTATCAACATTTTATCATTAATATTGTTTACAATATTGTAAACAACAAAGATCACAAAGGAAATCCCAAATAACCCTTTTTTTAAATGATTTGTCAATATCATTTTGTGGCTAACTGAAGATGATTTTACAGCATCATGATGACAAGTAGTGGCTGTTGGATTCAAGCCTTGAGTAAAAAGACTTTAAATGGACGGTTTTAGGAATAGAAATAATTTAAGAGGGAAAAAAATTAAGATCAAAAATGTTAAAACAGCTTTTCTGCATCCTTTCTTACAGTATAAAATGCAGTGAAAATTCATATAGAATAATCTATACAATAATGTAAATTCAAAATACTCTGTGAGAATATGAATTAATAAGTATTGCCATGAAAATCATAAGAATTGAATATTTCCTCCGGTGTATTGAGCTAAGTACTTAAAAAAAAAAAAAGTCTTTTCTGAGGAAGTTTAGATTTAGTCATTAAGTTGATTTTTAAATCTTAAAATCCTCATAATTGGGTTACAATAATTGTTCTTGGTTACATTGTTGATCTTAACAGGCTGACGTTAAGGTCTAAAAAACGAAAAAAGACTTTGTAGTTCATTTTAGGTGAACTTTCCCTTTAAGTGAAGAGGTCAATGCGGACACAACAGAATAAATATTACAGCTTACAAAGGGAAGGGCAAGGGAAATAAAATATTAACAGACAAACGACTATGATTTAAAGCCTCAATGTTGGCTCATTACTGTTAATATATGACAGTACTTTGAACCGCGCTTCTGATTGCTGGTCGGGCAAAAGAAAAACCCTTTTCGATAAGATATAGACTGTAAATGATGAGAGTGAGGTTTCTCATGATGGTAAACACCAGTGTTTACATTTAAAAATCATCCTCACAGGGTCATGGGTATTTCTCATGTCATGTTACAATGACTGTGTTTCAGAAGCGACACACAAAAGACATGGGTGGCTGCTTTAAAGACGTTCAGTGACCTGCCAGTGACAGATGACGGAGAAAAAAACTATAATTTCTTGTACTGTTGCACATTTCCATAAGTTCCTCGCAGTATAAAGCCACCCAATCCATCCTAAGTATAGCCAAGCCTTTCAGGTGACAGTACTGTATTATTTAAACACAACGTTTGAAAAGAAAGGCATCAGTGTTAAATCTATACGCTCAAGTATACTAAAAAAAAAAAGGGTTTACAGAGTGCAAGAATTTAAACACCTTCTTTTGTCCAGCTGCAGACTGGTTAATGCTTAACCACAACTAAAATAGATACTTTCTGCCTTCAATAAATCACCCTCCTTACCTAGCTTTGACCTCTATTCACTATTTCCACATAAGTATTTGCTTTTGGAACTTGAACTGATCTCCCTAAAATCACAAGCTACCAATTCAAATTTACAGACAAGAGGACAAGATGATATACACGGATTAAACTCAAATAAAACATTGCTTCTTATCTTTAACAGATTAATTCAAGTTCGCATTGTGCTGTAATAAATGTTGCATTTATGGTCATTTATGGTTAATTTATGGTTACTTTATGAATAATACAATCTACTGTCTTCTGAAGAAGCTCTGAAGCATTCAAAGAAATGTTATCAGTCATTAAATATCTCCCGCAATCACGGGTTCAACGCTGTGATAATGTCTCAAATAAATAATCCCTACCTCTCGTAACAATGAAAAGAAAAAAAAAAACTCACTGTATAGCTACATTTCTATGGTAACTTGCCAGGCACGTGAAATGTCATCAATTTTGGGCGGGAATAGCAGACTTATAATGTAGCCACAGCCAACAAATCAATGTTCAAATTAGTCTGGGTTTGAATGCAGGAGAGAAAATTCCTGAGTCAGCTCTCACACTCCCAAAATGTATATCAGATATAGGACTTGTTAATAGAGCTCCTCACAGAAGCAATATCTATTGGTTTTGTTCATATTCAGGGGACAACTTCTTTCAAGATGAAAGAGATTATTGAGATTGTAGCACTTTTTCTAGGTTTTGCAAGCTGGATATTGATTTTAGTATCACTTCAGGATCAGTATTGGAAAGAGTCCACCACAGAAGGCAGTGTAATTACAACGTCCACGATCTATGAGAACCTCTGGATGTCTTGTGCAAGTGATTCAACAGGGATCTACAACTGCAGAGACTTTCCATCCCTTTTTGCTCTCCCAGGTGAGTTAAAGTGTAATTTTCTAACTGCTTTTTCATGATCATAAACTCACAAATTATCAGATACTACAACAATGCTTGGTTTGTATATGGAGCAGCTTAATAATTGAAAATTGACAGTCAGTGACACAAAATACTTGTATGAGTACTTATTTTTAAATATGTATATACATTATCAGTTATGCTTAAATGTATTTCTCATGATTCAGCTTTATGTAAGGGCTGACTGTGCGTTTTCTAATCTTCACTCTTCCTTTGGACGGTCAAGGGAAGTAACTGAATAACAAGAGTCTTTAAACTATGGATACAGAAACACACAGCACCTAAGAACAGAATAGAAAAATAAGACAGGTGAAAAATAAGCTTGATTTTTCTTGGTTGGACAAAGTTGTACTTTTCTCTCAACTGTTGTGATCTATCATATAGACTCACAATGGAAGAAAAGAAACAGAGTTGAACAAAACTTAAAGTCTTTGAAAGACTGAGGCATGAACTTTTGATCCAAGAGTGTAAATACATATGAATATACATAGAGAATCATACAGCCCATTCTCCATGCTCAAGTATTCCTGTATCAATTCCTTAAATTTTGTCAGCAGTGTTTTTTCTTATGCACCACTGTACCACATTCCTTATGTGTTAAAGCCCACTTAGCAGCAGCTGTCTGATTTTGTATTTTAATCTATTGAGAGCAGCAGCTGTGCAATCCAGTATCACAGTTATGTCTAAGGTTGTATAGCAAAGATCTTTACTGATTATATTTGAGTATTAGGAAAGCACAATTTTTAAGAAAGTAGTCAAATTTAAAACCTAGGGCACTAAGAACAATGAACCTATCATTAAATTTACATAAACTTCTCTTTCTATACTATATTTTTTATTGAATATAGTAAATATATATAGTATTTTTTTTTTTATTGAGCTATTTATTCAAAATCTAAACAGTATCTAATCAGCGATTAAATTCAATTGCCCGCAGAAGAATGTCATTCCTGCTGAGGCTTTTACCTCTAAACCCCTAATAGTCATCTAAGACAAAATCCAGTCAAATCAGAAATGTCTGTTGAGGCTATGTTGAGTCAAAATGATTCAGTAAAACAGTTCTTTGATTTAGCTTTCCAGTATTAACCATAAAGAACAATATTCAGGTCTACAAGGCTACAGCAGTGTTTCATTACTGTGAGATAAGCATTTTGGGCACAGTTGTCAGGCGAGCAAACAGAGTTTTGAGAGGGGGGACAGACCCGATCTCCCGCTGGAAATATGTGATCATGCAACCCCAACTCCTGAGGGCACAAAATTGCCTCCTCATCCTTTTGACTCAGGGTCAGGTGAGGAGCCAGATCCTGCCTTAAATCCCATCAATAACGTTTCAGATTATTGACACGGTGTTCAAAAGAAATGTCCAAAAGTGACAAATGGCTTTAAGTCTATAGATGTTAGCGAGCAGGTTTGAAGGTTGGACTTCGCTGCTCTGTGGTCCCTCAAGTTGAGTAAACATTTGGAGCCTTTGAAAAGGTTCAATAGAGTTGAGAACAATAGGGGAAATCATAAGTGGACTATTTGGAATTAATCATTGATTTGTTGTTTTTCGAACATCTCAGCTCTTGGGGTTGGTAGGAACTCGTCTGGCATTTTGAGACTGCGGGGCCACACGTTTGAGAAGGTAGATTCCTCAGAGAGTTAACGTTTGTGAGAAGTGCTTCTTTCTTTGGATAACTTCACTCGGGTATAGCAGACGCAAGAACTATGAATGCTATAGTGGAAGCTTTTGCTTTCTTCTTGGGGTTTCTGGGCTGGCTGATGGTTGGTGTCGCCCTTCCAAATCGATACTGGAGAGTCTCTACAGTGGACGGTAACGTTATCACCACATCAACCATCTATGAAAACCTATGGATGTCCTGTGCAACCGACTCTACTGGGGTTCACAACTGCAGGGATTTTCCATCTTTGCTCGCGCTGAGTGGTATGTTGTCAACATCGGAATTGTATTTGTATTGATGGTGTCTTATCAGTCTTAACTGCTAATCTTCCCACACAAACTTGAAGAGATACAAAAAAAAAAACAAGGCACACTCTTTGAGCCACTGAGAATAACAACTTAAGTGGGTTTCATATGAAGTAGTCTAAGCCTTAAAGATTCAGATTCAATGTAGCTGCATTCAGTAACTCTGGTTCAACCTAAAAAGATTATAAAAATGACTGTGCTTATTTATCATTCCTCTCTTGATACGTGTGGGACCTTGGTGTGGCTATAAAAGCTATCAGGAGCATTCTACTGTAGTGACTATTATCAGTAGTAAAGAAGGGTAATATAAGATATGATAGGGTGAACGAGGATAAGTGAGAAGCACCATAATAAACCCATACAGATACTGAGATAATCTAAGAAAAATAGGACAATACAGTCGATTCCTATTTATTAGAGCCTAATAACTACTTTGGCATTAAGTGCCTGATGAAGTATTACTTGTGATATCAATGCAAACATTTAACAGATAGATAAGACAAGTGGTTTCTGGCATGTGATAATCAGGAATCTGGCTACCCAGCCCTACTCTCGTGTTCTGAATTGAAGCTTGTGTTGCAGTCATCAAGGGCAAAGGCATACTGTCTGGTTTAAATTACAGAGATGGTTTGTTAGATGTCATGAGTTAAAACTGCGGGCCCCCTCTGGCCAATTCCTTTCCACTAAAGCGGGTCAAGAACATGAGCTTAATGATTTTTTTCTGCTTTAGAGTCCAGATACTTGGGTTGACAGTGTTTGGATTCAGTGTTTGAGCTTAAGTTGTGTTTTGAATGAACTTTCAACTCTAACTTCAATTTTGGCACTGCTGGACAAAATAAAAATAAATAGAACACCAACATAGAAAACATGAGAACACAATGTTACAAAAAGTATGTTTGGCCTCTGCCATTCAATGCAAACAGGGAAATTAATCACAAGCTGAGTCATAATGAGCATTGAACACACCTCAATGGATACTGTGAGTAACCACCTTTAGACCAAGGCTTTAGCAGTCATGTCAACAAAACAAGCTTGGTTTGGTATCAGTGAGCCTCACACTTAGTTCAACACAAGTTTTTCCAAAGACTTAATAAGTTACATTTCATCTCCTCCTTTACTAGCGCACTGGTGTATTTTATTCATTTTTCATTAAATATACACCAAAGTTATGGATATATGACTATATATACAGCACAGTGTCATTATTTTACTCTTTATGTTTCAACACAGGGTACATTCAAGCCTCTCGTGCTCTCATGATCGCTGCCATCGTGTTTGGGACCTTTGGGCTTGTGGCCACTCTTGTGGGAATGCAGTGCTCCAAAATTGGAGGTGAAAACTACATCCTGAAGGGGAGGATTGCTGCGATTGGAGGAGCATTCTTTTTACTACAAGGTAAAGACTTGGCCATTGAATTTGATGATCATATAAAAAAACGAGGTGTTGGCTCAGAAGTAAAGATTTTTTTGTGCTTTAGTAAGACAAGGAGCCAGTTCTTTAAGAGGATTCAGGAAAATGTTTGGCCCCAATGAGCAAAGCTGATAATGATTAAATTCTCTTCCATTACTTCAACATGAAGAAAAAGTTTCAAGCCATCTTGACACAAAACACCAAAGGTGACACATATTTGGCACCCCAATCTCTGTGTACAAAAGACAAGCTATCAGAAAATGGCTCACTAGCTCAAGAGGTTATCTCCAACAAACTGGCTGATACTCAAAAAGCCTGATATAACCAAAGCTTCTTACCTCAGGCCCGCGTAAATTCAAAATGTGACACACTAACAGGAGAAAAACAACTACTCTGTTTTTGCAGCCATAAGGGCGACTTGGTATTACTGCCTCATATCTGTTTTGATATGACTGACATTGATTCTATTCTCCTCTGACGTAAGTAAACACTATCTTTTGCAGGGATCTGCACCATGATTGCTGTGTCCTGGTACGCAGCAAACATCACACAGGAGTTCTTTGACCAGTTTTATCCAGGGACAAAGTAAGTCTCTATAACCTGTATCAGCTTGACAAAGGCTGAAACATCAATCACAGTCATACTATTGTGATGGTGGGTTCAGTTATGACACAATAAAACTATAAATCTATATGTTGTTGCATCACAGGTATGAGATTGGAGAGGGCTTGTACATTGGCTGGTCTTCAGCTGTTCTCGCTATGTGCGGAGGCTCCTGCCTGTTGTGTGCATGTAAATACACATCAGACGATGAGAAAGTGTGAGTATCTGCTGCTTCCATGCTACAAAGTAACAATAGGAATAAATGAGTACAATGTGTGGTGCATATTCTTAAATTTATACATCATCTTTTAGGCAATATCCATACCAGCCAGCCTCCCGAGGACATGCACTGTCAACTGTGGCAACATCCCAGACAGCGCCAAGCCACTATGGAAGAAACGCTTATGTCTGAGAAGTGATGGAGTAAGAAGGAGATCTGGGTGGACAGCAGATGATTGACCAGATTAAATGTTTGAGGAGATTATGCACAGCCTTTGATCATTTCAGTGCATTACAGGAGGTTGTATTTACAGAATTCTGATCACTGTACATTATTCTGACAAAAAGAGACTTGATTTGGGGATGTATTGGTTTTACTCATTCTCACACATTCACTTTGTATGGTATTTTTAAAAATATTTATGTACAGTGGAAAATACTTCACTGTTCCAGTTTATATAAAGTACTTAATTGTGGGATTATTGAGAGAAGAAGCCACATTGTACAAACACCAGATGTGCAAATAGAGAGGAACCTGTTGTAACAAGTCAGAATCAGTTTGAAGGAAACAAAGAAAATATTTTATAACCATTTTTATGTGTAATAGTTCTTCATATTATTAAAAAAAAACTTAACTATCTTATTTACTTTTCCCTTTATATTTTTAAGTCTGACTGGAACAAGAAGAACAGATGACAAAAAAAAATATTTGATTTCTAGATTTCCACAGACTGCTTTGCATGTTATTCAGTCTATGTGCCATTAGTATTTATTTGACTTCAGTCTATAAAATGTTGTAACCCACCTCAGGTAACACCCCAGAGAAAAGCACACTGTGTTGAGGCTATATCAGCAAAATGATCTTGTCACCTTTGGTATTCCACCTGCTTGCTTTACTGTCCACCAAAGAGTTTAACCCCAAAAGCGCTACCCACCCAGACAAAACCAGACAGATTTAAAACCAAAGAACAAGTGTTTGCTAATAATACTGATAAATTTGTTTGTTTGTTTTGAGTAAATATTGTTGTAGAAGGTTTAACCATCAATAGGAGTAGTTTTGTGGGGTTTATGCATTGTAAACTGTTTTGGTGTGTGTGTATTGTGAATGTTATTTCATAAGTCTTTATTTAGGGTGACTATTATGTGTTGTTGTAGATTTTGTACATTTTATAATACTCAATAAACGGTATTTCCAGTGACTATTTACTCTACAAGAGAAAGCTGGAGGTATACAATCTTTTAACATGAAGTGTTTAGAGCTCTGAGCGATGCATTTAATACTGACAGATAATAATGCCAGCTGAAATAATTAAAGCTAATATTTTCTCACCAACAGGTCTCATAAAAAATGAACACATTTGATTAAAAAAATAACAGTTTAAGAGACAAAACAGTCTAGTTGCCTTGACTTAATTTTACTGCATGAGCACAGCGATCAGACAGGGTGAGTAGGTGCAAAAAGCCTGTTGCTTAAATGTGCCACCTACTGGAGGGACACGGCGTCACATACAGAATGTGATTTACCTAAAAGAAATCACACTTTGATCTTTTACAAGCTTTCTACAAACTGATGAGAAAAATTTCGATTAAAAAGTGACAGACAGATCAAGCATACTGTAATGACATTATAGTGTACTAGTGAATCACATTTGAATGTGTCAATTCATGAATATTATTTTCTTAAACTGATTGGAAGTCAGGGTAATTAAGCTTATGCTGACCCAAACTTATATATAAAAGATCATGCACAAGTTCTTTTTTGTCAGATTTTCTTGGAGACTTTCAATCTTTAGGTGCTTCATTTGCTAAATTGTCCAGGCTTTGGTTATCAAAGCGTATGAAATGCCAGCCCTCACTTTCAGTGAGGTCTTGAGCTCCTTTAGCGGCATAAAAGTCTCGAGATGGAGTATTCCAGTCGAACACAGACATCTGCAGCCGCACACACTGCTTCTTTTTCCCCACCTAAACAAATCAAACACTTCTTTGGTTAATCGTGCCCTGCTATCACACCTCATCTATTCCCTCTAGGGTCAATTCAGAAAAACTGTGATCAGTGACTGACAAAAAACAAACTTACCTCTGCTACTTTGCTGAGTAAACCTTTACCAATGCCATTTCCTGCCAAGCAAACAAAACAAAATGTTCCAACAGAGGAGCATCTTATCAGAAACAAATCAATTTTTCACATTGCTTAATATGAATGTAGGTTTTTTTATTCATAAACTCAACCCATATTTTACCTCTAAATTCTGGCATCACATACAGATCCTCCAAATATACTGACCGCCCCTTCCATGTACTGTAGGTGTAAAAGTAAAAAGCGTATCCAACCAGCGTGAATCCTATGGGGACAAAAGAGTAAAGCTATCAAACGAGATAATTATGCTAAAAATAATGATTGTAACTTAACTAAATACCATGTAGGAAGCACCTGTGTGCCTGCCATTAAAATCAGTTTAACTCTACATTGTTAAAGTCATTAAAATCTCAGGGAAAGTTTACACATATCCATGCATCATCTACAGTGACAGATGCTATTGATTGTAAAGAAAAGACATCAAGTTGAAGTTTATCTAAGAGCTTTGCCAGAATAACCCTGCCTGTGTGTTATACTTAGCTGTCTCATCATGTCCTGAATAGTATTAACTCAGTTACCATATAACATCATGTGTCTATCTTCAGTTTAAGCACTAAGAAGGAAAAATTAGGGCATCTCTACAAGGAACTTTCTTATGTGAAAATAATGCGAGAGTTTGCAGCAGAGTATTATTGCATGAGACAGACACTTTACCTTCTGTTGATTTATTCTCTTCTGGCACTTCAGCAACAAGACATTCAAAGAAGGGATTCTGGCAGAAACCATCACGCTCCAGTTCTTGAGTCAAAACAGCAGATTATTAACTGAAAATGAACCATTTAACTTGGCCTTGTATTCAAACTTCAACTAGCATTCAAACAAATGGTGATATTGACACAAAAGCATCTTGTGGCTCGTAAGGAAACACTAGTGATCAAGCTTTGGATGACAATTGTCACAAATGGAATAAGAAGTTTTACAAAACTGTGGCTGATTTACTGAGACTGTTGCCTTCTGTAATGTGCAAGTCCACATCAAGCCTGTCTGGGTAATGTGATTTTGGACTAGGATCTTGTTTCCAGACCCCATGTCCCCCTAATATGCTTGTTCTGTCCCCAGGTAAAAGCAGAATTACCTTCATGGGATATCTTCACTTGGTCTGGCATTTTTACATACACTGCCAACTCCTGAGAAAAAGGAAATATTATATTAACATTATATATCTGGTCTTGTCATTATGCAAAATACCACTAACATTGAGGACAGGTGCATTACTGTCAGCTTTCTGAAGCATGGCAGTATTCTTGGAGAGGGGGTTTTAAAACAGGTCTGGGAGCTAGTTCAGTTACAGCAACACACCGAAACTCACCATTATCATTCTTGATATCCCTTTACAGTCTTCTTTAGTAGCAGGTCGAATTTTAAAATTCATGTCTGCGTAGATAACAGAAACAAGTATTTGTTCACCGCAAAGCAAAATAAGGTCAGTGTCGTTCTTTTAATGCGTGTCTCAAAGTAAACATTAAACTCATTGAGCATGTCAGAGGTGGTTCTGGTGCCAATATCTGATTTTCAAAGTAAAAGACCATGAATTTCAATGTCCGAAATAAAATAGTCTGTATGCTAAATTTAACAACTTATTTGTTTACGCATCAGGCGTGGATTTTCCATTTCATATTAAGTGCCTTTAGCTTCGCCATACAATGCTGTACCTTTAACTGTTTGTCATCGCAAAGCTTCGGGAGTCGTAGTTAATGGCAGAAGTAGAGAAAGCACTGACATATTCTACACCAACAGAATTAAATTTCCTTCTACTATTTTGACCAGAGTCTAAGTAAAACCATTTTTGATAATCTTATCAAATAAAAGCAAAAATGTATTCGTTTACCATTAACCTTTGGTAGGCTGTATTGGGACAAAGGAAAAAGTACAGAGAAAGTGAATTTCGTTCCACCACGCTGGTGCTACTTGTTCAATGCATTTTTGCATAGACAATACCCTTCTGGACTTTGGGTTAAAATATCTACTCAGGCTATCTGTCAGACTTTTGTCACCAGCCAGAAATGTATGTGAGTAACTGAAAAAGCATTATATAGTGCTGCTGTTTTTGCTTGTAGAAACTGCTATGTTGATTTTGGCAAGACAAAATCTTTCTCAAATGTCATAAATACATCTACCTAACACCTGAAACAGTTATTGGTGCCTTAGTATACACATAAGTGAATTCATGAGCCCATGACCTCGAGCGAGGTTTCTTTCGTGAAGTTTCAGATGCCGTGGTTGGGATGCATCGGCGATACTGGCTGAAGGGTTTGACTGACCCGCGGCTGCATCACGTTCTTGTTTCTTTTCAGCCAAACTCAGACGCCCTTCGCAAATAAATCGCTGGTAGCATGTCATGTGAATCCCAGCGTCATCAGGAACATTGTCAAAGTCGATATCAACGCAAAGTTTATAAGTTTCTGCGAGGTCCTTTGTCTCACCCTGTAGAGAAAGCCACTTTCTCATACTAGTTCTGTAAGTTTCCCAACATGTTCTTGTAAAGTCGAGAACGTCTTCACTCTGGACAGATAACAGATGCATATAGCATCGTTTCGTTCCTTTTTATGCACTTTTGAAGGCTGTTTTCTTTTTTTCCTTTTCTTTTCTTCCTCATCGCTTGTCTCGCTGCTAGATGCGCTTGTCGCCATGTTTGTGTTGTTCTGATACTATGGCAACGATCTTCTGCTCCTATTGGTCCACGTGACAAAAATCGCTTCAACCCTTTGCATATTCGATTCTGCGTGTGCAAGTATCACTACGCCGCAGAAAGGAAATAGTTCGACACCGAAACACTGATTACTAAAAATCGGCTGGATGACATGAGTAGATATATTTTTTAGTAATTACTATCAATAGAGTTATTTTATGAATCACAGTTTATGTTGCCCCACTGAAGTGGAACGAACCAACACGATCTCACTCAGCCAATACAGCCTATTACAAGCTTTCTACAAACGGATGAGAAAAATTTAAATTAAAAAGTGACAAACAGATCAAGCATACTTTAATGACATTATAGTGTACTAGTGAATCACATTTGAATGTGTCAATTCACAAATATTATGCTGACCCAAACTTAAGTACAAAAAGATCATGCACAAGTCCCTTTTTTGTCAGATTTACTTGGAGACTTTCAATCTTTAGGTGCTTCGTTTGCTAAATTGTCCAGGCTTTGGTTATCAAAGCGTATGAAATGCCAGCCTTCACTTTCAGTGAGGTCTTGAGCTCCTTTAGCGGCATAAAAGTCCCGAGATGGAGTATTCCAGTCTAGCACAGACATCTGCAGCCGCACACACTGCTTCTTTTTCCCCACCTAAACAAATCAAACACTTCTTTGGTTAATCATGCTCTGTTATTACACAGGACACACAAAGATTCTCAGCACCTCCAAAGTGCTTACACAAATTTTTTTTTTTTTTTTACAGGTGTCTTTCCATCTGCAGGGCTATCAAACCACATCTATTCCCTCTAGGTCAATTCAGAAAAACTGTGATCAGTGACTGACCAAAAACAAACTTACCTCTGCTACTTTGCTGAGTAAACCTTTACCAATGCCATTTCCTGTCAAGAAAACAAAACAAAATGTGCCAACAGAGGAGCATCTTATCAGAAACAAATCAATTTTTCAAATTGGTTTATATGTATGTATGTTTTTTTATTCATAAACTCAACCCATATTTTACCTCTAAACTCTGGCATCACATACAGATCCTCCAAATATACTGACCGTCCCTTCCATGTACTGTAGGTGTAAAAGTAAAGAGCGTATCCAACCAGCGTGAATCCTATGGGGACAAAAGAGTAAAGCTATCAAAACAGGATAATAATGCTAATAATAATAATGATTATGACTAAACTTAATACCATGTAGGAAGCACCTGTGTGCCTGCCATTAAAATCAATTTAAGTCTACATTGTTACAGTCATCAAGTTTACACATATCCATGCATCATCTACAGTGACAGATGTTATTGATTGTAAAGCAAAGACATCAAGTTGAAGTTTATCTAAGAGCTTTGCCAGAATAACCCTGCCTGTGTGTTATGCTAAGCTGTCTCATCATGTCCTGAATAATATTAACTTAGTTACCATATAACATCATGTGTCTATCTTCAGTTGAAGCATAAAGGAAAAATTATGGCATCTCTACAAGGCAAAGAACTTTCTTATGTGAAAATAATGCGAGAGTTTGCAGCAGAATTGTTGCATGAGACAGACACTTTACCTTCTGTTGATTTATTCTCTTCTGGCACTTCAGCAACAAGACATTCAAAGAAGGGATTCTGGCAGAAACCATCACGCTCCAGTTCTTGAGTCAAAACAGCAGATTATTAACTGAAAATGAACCATTTAACTTGGCCTTGTATTCAAACTTTAACTAGCATTCAAACAAATGGTGATATTGACACAAAAGCATCTTGTGGCTCGTAAGGAAACACTAATGATCAAGCATTGGATGAAATCTTTCTACTTATCATTTTAAAATTAAAGTTACCTGTCTATTTAATGCTGCATATTTCACTTTCTTTAGCTCATGAATATGCGAAATACATTTTCTGCCCCACCTACCTTTGAAAATTATTTCCTGATTGCTTCAAACTTCAGGATGTTTGCAATGTTCTTCTTTTCCTTGTTTATGAGTAACTTGGTAAAAGCACTGTTGCAGAGTTTTGCACAGCACAGTCATACTCTGTGTTTCTGTTTTTCAGAGATCTTTGCAGTTCTGTTCTGTAGCCGCTTGCTACTCATAGTACGCTTGTAGGTGAAGACATTAACCCCTTTCACCCATTCAACCTTCTGTTTGCTCTCCAGTGGATCTGATCCTCACCAAACTGGGATCACATTGCAGCTGCTGATTTGTAAATCTACGTAAACCTACTTCTACTGACAGAGTCTTGCTGAACCTGCTCTTTGAATGTTCAGCTAATGTCAGACTGCACTTTGCACACTTTAGAGAAAAAAAATGCAAATCAAGGAACTTTTATTTTGGTAAATATGATGTGCAACAGTCCTCATAGAAATGACATTGGCATGCATGAACTTAAAACATCAGGTGTTATTGTTGGTGTTGAAGATTTCAGCCCATTTGAATGACCACTTTCCTTGCATGTCATTTTTTTTAAAGGAGTGACTTCTAGAGACACTAAGATCGATCATGGGCGAAGTTATTGCTCTATGTTAAGTTTTATCTGGGCTTTAAAGTGTCACTAAACAAAACCTTCAGTGTATTTTGCAAAACCTTACCATGTGTTTTTAAAATTCAGTCTCAGTTGGTGTTTTGTTTTATTAATCTGATGATATCTTGGGTGGTGGAGGGTTCAAAACCTAAATTTCTGAAGATAGCGTTGTATTTACAGCTTCCTACTCATCTGTAAGAAGTAAGGCAATGAAAACAGGGTCATGATCTGACACAACATAACCTACACTTCACTAACTACACTAACTACACTTCTCAAAGTTGGACTTTGTACCTATTCAGAGGCTGCAGACTCTTTGAAGTAGTTTCACGTTTGTGAAAATAAAATGTCTTTAAAAAATTTAATCAAAAATCAACTTTTTTTTTGCAATTGTCACAAATGGAATAAGAAGTTTCATATATCTGTGGCTGTTTTACTGAGACTGTTGGCGCCTGTAATATGCAAGTCCACATCAAGCCTGTCTGGGTAATGTGATTTCTGATTAGGATCTTGTTTTCCAGACCCCACGTCCCCCTAATATGCTTGTTCTGTCCCCAGATAAAAGCAGAATTACCTTCATGGTTTATCTTCACTTGGTCTGGCATTTTTTCATACACTGCCAACTCCTGAGAAAAAGGGAGTATTATATTAATATTATATATCTGGTGTTTTCATTATGCAAAATACCACTAACATTGAGGACAGGTGCATTACAGTCAGCTTTCTGAAGCATTGCAGTCTTATTAGAGAGGGGGTTTCAAACCAGGAGCTAGCACAGTTACAGCAGCACACTGAAACTCACCATTATCATTCTTGATATTCCTTTGCAGTCTTCTTTAGTAGCAGGTCGTATTTTAAAATTCATGTCTGCGGAAATAACAGAAACAAAGCGAGGCGAAATAAGTTCTGTGTCGTTCTGTAACCGCGTGTCTCTCAAGCATAGTAAACATTTAACTCATTGAACATGTCGGAAGTGGTTCTAGTGCCAATATCTGATTTTCAAAATAAAGGACGATGAATTTCAACGTCCGAAACAAAATAGTCTTTGTGCTAAATTTAGCATAAAATTTAAATCCGATATTTACCAGATTATAGGTAAAACCATTTTTGATAATCTTATCAAATAAAAGCAAAATTGTATTTGTTTTAAACTTACTTTGGGTATGGATAACTGAGTATTCCCACTCTGATCTTTTTTTCCCCATTACGTTAAGTGTTAGTGGACTTTCAATTGTAATTATTAAGTTTTTAGCCAAAATCACTTTACCTGTCATTTTTCGGGGTCTTTTTTTCTGCAGAGCTCCAGTAGCTTATTAGCAATTCGCCTCTGAGTCGTGGGTGAAGACAGCGCTGCTCTGCACACACCTCTTCACTCTAGCTTGCAGCCCAATTCCTGCGCAGCAGAAGTGGTAGGTAAGATAGGAGCGAGTCAGCTCTCGGACACTAATGTGTAGTTTGGAGCATAGACTGTATATATTATGGACAACTTGGTTCCGCCTCCCGACTGTGTACGGATTTGAAGCCAAATAGCTCTCGGTATTTCCGGGATTTCTTCATTTCCTGAAACCAGCGCCGCGCAGTAGCGATGGGCGCATTCGGCCGCGCAGTCGCCGAGAGTCGCTGTGATGACGCTTGGTCCAGACAGCGTATCCCCCGGGAGAGCTGCGCAATCCCTGAACGCCCATAGGCTGTATCAGGTGTCAATCATAGAAACATGAACCCCCTAATAACTTTTGGAAACGGAGCTTCACAGAAAAAAAGAGCACTTGAGCACAAACCAGTCTTACTTGACCCCATTTTGGTGTACGAGCCAGAACATGTAGGTTAGTTCACATATTAGTCGGATGGCAAAAGTCTGCCAATCCTCTGGTCGGAAGCCTGTGAGGTTTAAGTTTTTTTCTGGAAGTAACCAATGTTCGAAGTGAAGTACAAGACTTTCCACAGAAAATACTCTAGTACAGTTCCAGAATGTATTAACTACTCAAAATACTACATGTGCACAAAGAACTGTTTAAAGAGCATGAGTAAAAGTTACTTTCTCTCCCTAGTAAATTAAGTGTCTTAATTTTCATCCTTCAAATTTAAAAGCAGTGTCCAAATAATTTATTAAAATTGGCTAAGAAATTAACAGCTTTTAAGTCTTTTTACGTTACTCAGTCTTTTAATTTCATACTTTTATTTGCAGTGGCACTGTTTATGGGGGGGGTCCCTTTTATGTTGCATGTCTTAGGAGCCATACTTAGGTCACTCTTAGTGAAGTATTGTAAATGTGCAACCTGATTTTGCATTTCAACACTTCTGCTCTGTAACTTTAAAATTTAGGAGACCTATCATCAAATCAGATTTAGTCACTTGTTTGTTTTTAGATTAGTGAAATTTGCTAATGTCAGACCACAGCTCAATAATAAAACAACCCTTCAGATAAGGGATTTCATACAAAATCTGATTTATTTTAGAGTACAAAAGAACATGAAATCATTAGAATATAAGCTGAAACATTACAGATCTCACAAAGGGACCTCAGTTTTCATGGGGCATCAACATATTTACAACACCTGGTCACATTTGCTTTTTATCAGTCAAAAAGTTCAGATATCCCCCTTCATATCACTCCAGGGTATATCCATCTAAGTTCAGCCCAAACCCAACTTCCCTATGTGTTCAGCTGCACCTTCACGGTTAAAAAATATCCACTACTCATAAGTCTCAGTGTGGTGACTGTGTGCTTGCTCCAGGAGACTCAGATCGGTCAAGCTTCATTCCTGCTTCTAGTGAGGTTGAGGAGATTGAGGTTGGTAGCACAGAGCTTTTGGTCTCCAGAGAGGAAGAGGCAGATGAAGGCAGAGACACCACTATGTACTTTTGAACTGGTCTTGGACCTGTCAATCCAGCACCACTGCCAGACTCCAGTTTTACCAAAGGCTGCAGGGTGGATGTAGCACTGGGAACAGTGCTAGTGACCGGTGAGGCTGACTGTGAGGAGCTGAGGGTGATCACCTAGAGCGAAAAACAGAAAAAGGACGTTAAATTCAAACTTAATGGAGTTGAAGATTTTACAAAGAGGACATGATCTCAGTAAATCCTACGAATTTAAGTCATTAAGCCCTGAAGTGTCATACTAACCACACACAACTATTTAAGTTCATATCGTCACTAGAATATTTTGTCATATCAAATCATGGCTCTTAAAAAGGACCTCAGCAAAGGTTTCCACAGTGATTTCTCTTGACTGTTACTTTTTTTCTGAAACTGGAAAAATAAAATTACCTGCTGAGTTGAGGCAGCCCCAGCGCTGGTTGCCATGACAATGTACTTGGTTGCTGGGGGAGACGGCTGTGATGGGGTCCCTGGTCGAGGCGACATCAGGGTGAGCGAGCTCGGTACCTTGATGATGCTGGGAGTGCGAGGCCCAGTTGACCCACTTAACCCACTCTGAGAGACTGTGAGGGTGGGACGAGGCTGCAGGAGGAATATTAATCATTCATTTCATCACAGCTGTGCGTTGGGTTTCTGTATATGCAATGATTTTTTTTTCACGTTGAGTTAAACCTATAACATATTTTCACTCATTATTTGATATACCTGGGTGATTGTTAATGTGGTTCGGTTGACTTGTTGAGCTTGCAGGGCTGCCTGGGTCCTGGCCTTCATTACATGAGAACACAGCATGGATCCAAGGTAACCATAATCTGTCCGATATGCCTCCATGGTGTCAGGCTGAGGTCGGATCTTTGCTATGACACTTGCACAATGTTTCTTTGAAAAAAACAAACATATTTTTAATTATATAAATAGTATAATTCATTGATTTCATATAGTAATGTATCTTTGTCTACTTCTAGCATATTCTGAAATAGCCTATGTGTGTTCAAGAAAAATTCCCTTCAACATAACAGATTCATTCGCTTCTCTGTCTGTCAAATAAATGTTTCAATCTGGAGTTTTTACCAGTAAGAGGCTTTGAACATGATCAGCTCCTATCTTGTCTATATTGGAAACCACCGGTCCTTCCATCACCGCTTTGATGCGAGCACCCTCTACAGTTAGCCGAGGAAGAATCAAAGTCTTGATCACCTGCATGAGGACAAAATCAAAAGGTTGGCACTGACAGAGAGGTGCAGAAATGATGAAGACGGGCAAAAAATGTAATTACACTCACATCAGCTCCAAGTTCAGCAAGTCCAGCGATACAGCCGTAACGTGTCGTCCACTGTGTTTTATCGTCCAACCAGCTCTAAGAAAGCACATCAGTCTGGGTTAGTATTTGAGCGGCTTTCATCTTCATATCAGACTTTTAATAACGTGGAAAAAAACATACAGCTAAATAACCCACCTTAGTTAAAGTCTTGGTAATACGTGACTGGATGTTGTTGGTTGTAGTACTGAAGGTTTTACAACTTTGGGCCATGAGGCGAGCAGCAAAGTCTCGTAAGGCCCAGTGGTTGTCGACATCCGGTCGCAAACACAGCTGCTTGCTCACAATACACGTTACAACAGCTGGGATGAGCTCATGCAGCTGCAAATACAGATCAAAAAGGACAGCATTGGATTTTGTGTTTTCTGAACTTATACTTATAAAAAATATATAATTTCCATGATGCTTTCACTCACATATTTCTCCAAATACAAAGTTGGGTTGTCCATTAGAGCTTTGACCATCCGCATTAGATAAATCAGCAGAGCTAAGTTGTTTTGCACCACATTTACACGAACCTTAAGAAAAGCACAAAGTCAGTACTTGACCATTTTTCTGTTACATGGGGGGGGATTCATATTGCAGAGATTAACAATAAGTTACAACAGATGCTTACTCCTTCAGATATAAATGTGCTGAATCTTGGCAACATCTGGTACAGTCCAGGATCTGTAGCAATACTCTGCAGAGCTTCCTGCGTGAGGAGAAAACATTGAGCTAGTAAAAGGGACATGAGCACAGGCACAGCTCTAAAATATAACATTATTTTTCATTTGCATCCAGTGACTTGTGTAATGTAATCTCTTTAGAGCATTATAATGGAGCATGCAATACACTGTGGCTTTGTATCAAAGCAAAATGAGAGAAAACAAAGATCATCTCCATAAAGACAGGACTTACAGCTCTCTTAGCCTCGCAGGAGCCAACACATGCTTCTGTGATTTCCTTATAGTAGAGCTGCTGTTCCACAGACAGCTCATGAGTGCTGCGTGGTTTCAACCTGATGGAACCTTTCTCCTTAGCTGAGAAAAAAAACAAACAAATATAAAGCGCATATATATATGATTACAGAGTATTGGGGAGGGGAAAAGGAAACGAAGAAGTAGAGAACAGAAGGATGATAAACTAACCTTTGCCATCAGCAGCTGCTGCCCCCTGACCCTTCCCTTGAATTGCACCTTCCTCCTCCTGACCAGGTTTGACCACTTTAAGGGGCTCAGTGGATTCAACCTTTTGTTGCTCTTTTGTTGCTAAAATGAGAGGAGTAGAACCCAAAACTGTTAAAGCTGGACACTTCATTTAATGTTTGAAAAGGACGATTTAAATAGGACTCACCAGGCGGGGGATTTTCTGGAATAGAAGGCTGCACCCCCTCAATACTTAACCAGTGGGCTATAGATGAATAGCAAACAAGACGTGTAAGCTCACAAATCATCTCAGCACACAGTCTAACAGAAAAATAACATCTCTCAGCATAACTGTGTATGAATCTGGATACCTTTTAGGGACACGTCTAGAGGAACTCTGGGGAGGGGGGTATTAATAATGTCACTAAGATCCACTTCCTTTTCCTCATAAAAATGAAGCTCTCTTCCACCACCACTTGCAAAGCGAAAAGGTATGAACTCTTGAGACTGGAACCCATACATCGGCTTAAACAAGAAGAAAAGGGTTGGGTTAAAGATCAGTTTTATGTTGCCTTTCAAATCATGTCCATGCGGTGGTTAAATCAAACAATAATAAAAATGCCTTCTTAAAATTAGATGATGGATATTCTCTCTTACCTCCACATTTTTTAGTTTGAGAGCATTATCAATGTCACTGGTGGTAAGTTTACGTCTCTTGCCGTGATGCATGAATTTAAGGGCATCCTGTACAAGAGAGAGAGAGAGAGAGAGAGAGAGAGAGAGAAAAGAGTACCCAGTTATAAAAAATTGAGGTGATGTCTTGGATCCAAAACAGATCTGGACAAGAAAAGAAAAAAAAAAATCTAAATATTTGAAAGAATCATCTGGATTTTAACCTGTGCGATTTCCTTAATTCTGTAGCTGACTTCTTCACTCAGGGCTACGCAGCTTTCCTCCTGTAACTGCCCCACTCCCACAGATTCTGCCATGGCTTTCATGGACTCTGTGGGTAAGACCACCGAGCATTGCTTCTGCCGACGATCCTCTGCCATAGCTGACCAAGAACAGAGATCTATGAGTATCATATTATGTTAATCCATTAGAAGTATGAGTAACGATTATCTTCACAAAAAATACTTAGCTTCAAATAAATACATTCAGTTTGTTCTGGAGACTGCAATAAATTTGAAATCAACTTGTTTTTGACATTTTCTCTGTGGCAATAATTAAAAAAGTCAAGATTGTCACAATCTTAGAGCCTGACAAACATTGTGAAAGCTGTGTTAAAAATATTAGGAGTATGCAAATATGTGAGTCTAATATTACCCAGTGCACATAGAAGGAGGGCCATCCAGACAGACAGACACACCCCTGTGTGACTCTGATGAAAAACCATTAAATTCTAATTTTGTCCTTTATAATGGTACTTAAAGGTGTTACATCTACACTACATACATGAGCTCTGACACAAATTCTTATTTTAGGAACACTGAAACACACATTTTTGGTTTTAGTTGACATGAGCAAACAGGTGATTAAAGCACTTGTCAGTAGTCTTTACCTGGACTCTGCTCACTCACATGCCTACAATGTTACTATTTGTGTTGTTTATAGTGTAAATACTTTTATATTATCTCAACATTTTTGCTTATTTTATCTATTGATCTCTATATTTTTACTTATTATTATTAATTTCATTTATTTTATTTTTTATTTTTGTTTATCTCCTCTTTTTATAGTATTTGCACTGGAGTACTGTAACAAAAGCAATTACCCCTTGGGGATTATTAAAGTAGTTCTGATTCTGATGTGGTGTACTAGAGTGGGCTGAATTTAAAAAAGTGCTTCTTGTGTTTTTGTCCACTTCTATATCAAACATGAGAGAGTCAAATATAAGGAGAAACACACAAGCACACCACCAGCATTCACGATGACTTTGATAATTAATTCAAAGAACAAATATAATCTGTCTGGTCATGTCAATAATAAATGAACAGGCAGATGTAGTAGAAAAAAAAGGTGCTGCTGTTGTTGTATGGGGTACATTAGACTGCATACATGTTTGCGATTAATATGTTGACCAATATAATCTTTACTAATAAACAGTGAAAATACTAACCGTGACCATTATGATTATTTTTCTATAATATTTAAATACCAGCCGAGTGATCTATTGAAAACGAGAGCCTATTTCATACTTAATGTGTTTATAAACACGCAGCGGAAAATACAGCGGGTTTTCCACTGACGGGAAACAACCAACTAGTTATCGACAATATACAAGTCACATTTAATGATTATTGAGTGAGATGCAAAGGAGGTCACTCAAAGTAAATAAAAGCGTTGTTTTCAACCACTTCGCGAGTTAACATTTAAAACATTTACTTAGAAATCTACCTTTGCTTAATGTTAGCTCAAATGCTAACAACTTAGCTCCCGTTGACGTTTTACCTGTTTGAAGTTTCCCTCTCCTCTCCGAGTTTGAGTAAGTGAATAAAAACAGTCGGTGTTAAGGTTTGCAGCAGCGATTTATCCACGAAGCCGATTCATTTCTACGAATATCCATCTCTGCGTATAAAATAACAAACTAATTCATGGGCTGCAGCGGGGACTTCTGCTTGAGAATTAGCGCTTGGGTTCCATCGCCATTTTGAGTCACGTTCCACTTGCGATATCGCGAGAGTACAACCTGGAAGGATTTTTCAGTTAACCGTTTGACCACACGTAATATAAGCGGTGACAATGAAAAATGGTTGGGAAACCAACAACAACAAAAAACTTACATATTAAGATTTAAAATATTATCTTTTTGCAATATTAGCTTCCCATGTTGCATATCGCCTGTTTTACCTTTACATAAGTATCTTTCCAGTTACAGGTGTTGTGCCGTAGAATGCACCCTTGCCGTAATGCACCCATTACGGGAGCGCGGTTGAAAGTACATAACAAGGCGAAATATTCCAAGTTTTCCTTACTGTTAGATGGATTCAAAAGCGTGTGCCTTTAATGATTTTCATTCAGGCAAGTCAGATTAAGCCGAAAAAATAGCCTTCTGACAGCCTTTGCTGTCCCGAAAATATAATGTTCTCTAACTTGACAGTTTACACAGTTTATGTACCCAAGTACACCTCTATATGTGCATTTTCTAGACACATAAAAACAAAAGTAAAGTTTGTTGCTCCGTTTGACATGCTATCATGATCCAATATTCGTGTTTTTTTTTAATATGAGATAATTTTCCTCCACTTTAAGAGGCTAATGAGTGGATGGGATGAAGGGGGTGTATTGTAGTGCAGGGGTGTATTCTACGGCACAACACCCGGAACCATTGTGCTGAGCTAGTACACGGGGGTTTTTTACTCCGTTGCAACACAGATACATGTCAGGAGCGTGGAAGGACGTTGCGGGTAAAAATCATGTTTAGATTGTTATTACGGACCGCACATGCGGCCCGAAAGTCTTCATTTAGTGTTTATGAGTCCTGTTTGGCCACATCTAAATGTGACAAGAATGCAGCTCAACATTTCAGGTGAGTACCTGTGACTGAACGGCGAATATGACAAAACATTGACTGAGTTATGAGACAGAAAAGCCCTTACAATGATTGCGATGCATTAGAATTAATGTTTTATCATTATACTTTCTTCTAAATCAACATTTTCGTAATTTAGGGTTGCAAATGGAGGTGGAGCAAGAGCCCTCAGCACAACTTCAGCCAGGCACTGTGAGAAGAAAGACGAACCTGCCCTCTCGCAGGACGAGGAGAAAATAAATGAAGCTAAAGATGCTGACCCGACTGAAAAGTCAACTTTGGTTATACATAAAACTGAAAACAACAAACTCACAGAACAAAGTGAGCAGCCAGAGGGGTTAAAGACAGATGAAGGAGGTGCAATGCAGACTGGTGTTGGAGTTGAAGAGGTTGTTGCAGCAACAAAACAAGTAGAAACAGAGACAAAAGCAGAAAAGAATGGGAAAGAGAGTCTCATAGACCTCCTTGGAGCAATGAAAGTGGACGTCACTACAAAGAAGAAGAGAAATTTAAAACCGAAGAGAATTATTTCAGGCTCAGCCCCTCGGCCAAATCCAGCAGATATGGAGAGCACCATCAGTATGTTTCAGAAGGCAACCATGGAGGCAGCATCACAGAGGTATGACAGGACTTCTCACTGATTTGCTTCTCCCTCTTTAAGTTCAGGTTTCTTCACACTACACTGCTCCTGTTTAAGCTCGTTATGATGAATAACTTTTGAATATGACAAGTTATTGGATGCCCTGTCTGCCTTCATCCGCTGATTCCAGTCTCTTTGCACTGCTCTTTTAGTGAGACGCTTGATCCAAACCTGGTTGCAGCCGCCTCTGCTGCTGCCTCCACTCTGCCAAACAGAAACCAGGCCCAGTCTGAGCTGCTCAGACAGCTTAGGGAAAACGAGGCCACAACCCAGGCTCAGAAAAAAGGAGACATCAACCACCTTGGGTATGTATTGGACTTTCAATTGCACAATGCAAATACAAGGCTTCTTCTAATGAATTCAGCAATGTTTTTTTCAGGATGCTTATAGCTGACATGAAAGTAGGAAAGCATTATCGCAGACAGAACTCTCGACCGTCTAATCAGATCCGGTTCGATGAGGATGGAAAAGGATACACAGAAGAAAGACGAGAAAGAGGGGTCAGTGCTGAACTGGATGGTGTCCGAAGGAGGTAAGAACTTGTGGCTCTTCTGCATCCAGATAGTTTTCCAAGCAGTCCAAGTGTTTTACAGATTTTTTTTTTCTTTTTTTTGAGAAGAGACTTGTTCTCAGGGAGAAGACTCAACATCTTCTCCACTGCTTCTGATGAAGGGACAGTTGAGACCGCAGTTGGTAATATATATTTTTTTTCATCGAGGTTTGTCATTTCAGAGTCCTCTTCAATAGAGGATTAATTGTAATATGTCGAGTTTTTAGCTGTTCTTTAGAAATAATGTAAGATTTATATCAAACATGTTTTCTTCTAAGTTGAAGTAGTGTGTTTTCTAGCTTTCTTCCTCCACACCACATTCATGTTGTTACACAGGGATTTTGTTATTCCTGCTCAAGCTGGTGAAATGTGATACTTGAATAAAACTGTATGTAAAAAATAAAATAATGATGTTCACTCTTGCTGTCATTATAGTTCCAGCTCAGCCAACTCTCTGGGACATAGACTTTGCCAATCAATTGTCCCTATCAACCAACCAATTGCCCCGGAATGGGCTTGAGGAAGTGATCCAGTGGACCAAAGAAGGGAAAATATGGCAATACCCAATCAACAATGAGGCTGGTAAGTCACTGTAGTTAACCCTAACATAAATGAGATACAGAATTAATACTGAGTCCAGACAAACCATGCCTTTTTTTCTGTTTTAGGCCTCGAGGAGGAAGCCCAAGTAATGTTCCATGAGCACATTTTCTTGGATCAACACCTGGAGGAGGGTTTTCCTCGCCAAGGACCAGTACGACACTTCATGGAGCTGGTAGTGGCTGGTCTATCCAGAAACCCCTACCTGACAGTCCAGCAGAAGAAGGAACACATTTCTTGGTTCAGAGACTACTTCCACCAAAAACAGGAAATCCTCAAAGAGGCTGATGTTTACATTAGCGAAGCTTAAGATAGCTACTTGTGTTTTCAGCACTTGTTGGATGTGGACAGATTAATATAAAACCTTGTAAGCCTTGTAAGTGAGGCTTTGCAACAGAGATCATCTTTTACCTTGCTAGTGAAAAACCCTGCAGTGGTAACCGTGGAGACCAGTTTGAGTAGAATAGAATTAAGTCTGCGTTCAAATGCAAGAAATTTTGTTTCAAAATTAAATCAAACAATGTTAAATATCTTTATCATCAGCTTGTAGCAAAAGATAGAGGATAAAATCTGTGGAACTTCTTGCACACAGTATAAAAATGTTACAAAACAACAAGAGTACAGTCAGCTTTGCTTGTTTCATTTTCTGCTGAATGCCCAGTGAATGTTAACATTAGCCATTATTTACCATTAGGACTGAGGATCACAGGGTACAAGGGCTGGGACGATATGCTTTTCTCCCAATTTGATTCTTCTACGATTTTTTGGATGCCAATTCAATTTAAATTTCAATTCTACGATATTGTTGATTTTCTCGATCTTTAGTCTGCATTTTAACACCAGTGAAACAGCCGAATGATTATGAATGTCTACCGACTTTTTCAGTAACCATATTTCCCAAAAAAATACACGCCATATGTAAGTCAGTTTTTGAGATTTATTCTTAAATTTGAAAAAAAAAAAAAATTTGAACAAAAAAATTGATTTAAAAATTGTAAAACAAAAAATCGCGATACTTATGTGAACAACATTTTTCTCTCACTCCTACAGGGTACCATCCAATGAGAGATGATACCCAATACACTTCCCATAATAACCATTGCATCACAGTACAATAATTATGCAGTAAATGGTAAGACAATAACTCATTGATAAACCACAATACATATGAATCTAAAACTACCTCCTTAGGATGAAGTGTGGAACCAACATAAATAGCACTTATGTCAGGAGCAATGGAGTTGTGATGCAGTGAGTCAAACTGAAAGGGAAATCTCAAAGTCTGTAATTTTCAAAACTTCATGTTGAAACTTGATGCCAGTGAGAAGATTGCTGTGATGCACAAACTAGGACAAACATTTTGAGCCCTACCAATGTTTTGCCTGCCTAACTGTTGCGCATCACTTCTCCATGTGGAGGCATTGAAAGACATTTTCGGTGTCTCAGTATTGTCAGAGGATGTCATGTGAATTGAATTCAGAAGTTTATAGACTTTTTCAATACGTTAACACTTAAAGAAAATATTAGATGAAAACGTAGTTAACAAAGCTCATTCAAACATTTCTGAATGTTTTCCCAGGAAGGTAATTAAATTTAACACTGAACAGCATGTCAGATTTAAGATCAGGGTTATTTTAGTGTGGAGTGCCATTAGACCTTGATCCTTGTTCCCCTTTTACAGGAAATGCTCTTATAGTAAAATGGCATGCTGACAATCTACCCACTAAATCCATTTGGGTGAAAAACAGTCTGTAGTCTATGTATTGTTTAAGAGAGATTAAGAGACCGACATTCAAAAGAGCCTTGTTTCCACATTTTGTTCACATTTCCTAAAACACTTGTATGCTTGGCACGGTGACATGTTGGCAGCACTTACGGCTGTTAAAAGCACATAATTGTGTCTACAGAAATAACACCTTAATGGGCAGAATGATCCACTAGAGGGCACTGCTGATACATGTGTCTAAGTGTGAATTCTGATTCAGTTTGGCTTGAACATTGGTAATTTCATTATATAAAAAAAAAAAACATTCGCAATTCAATGCAGTTACATATAAAATTGAATTCAGTGAGTAACCTTTAATAGGAGCTGAATTGGTATCTGGGTATTAAAATTGTCTGGACAGAAAATTGCCAAAAATTGAGATTTTGCACAAAAATAAGCTAAATATACTAAGGATGTAATAAGGATGTAATGACGTTCAAATCCTGCCAAGGCTTAAGAGGAGCCTGAATTGAGGCATGGATGTTAAAGTTAGGGAGCAACAATGGAAATAAAAAGAGACAGTGGGGAGGTAAGAAGGGAAAAAAGAGGAGCAGGAACAAAGCAATTTTTTTTTGTTTTTTTAACGAAAAAGTTGTAAAATGGTCTTCACTCTTGAGAGGAATAGAGAGGGCATCAATTTTGTTGATTAGCACCTTGTAAAATCTTAAAAAGTTGCTTGTACTGGGCCAGTACAAACTTTTAAGTACTTTAATATGTAAAATTACACTTCAAAAAGTTACAACACAAATAACACTATCCATGAAGTGGCCCTTTGAAGATATCTGTCAATTACAAGTAGGGGATTTTATGACCTTTCCAGAAGGTTGTTGAACATCATAACAGCCTCTTTGCACAGTCAAACAGCTACAAAAAAACAACCTCATACTCATTTTAAAACTCCTTTCACTGCAAGATTCTAGGTCAAACTTGGCATAAAACACAAGTAGCCTATATGAGTGTAAATGAAAGTGATATTAATCATTTTAGCCCACCAGTTGATTAAATAAAAAATGTCACATTTACATCTATGTAATGCACCAAACGGGAATACTGTGACATGTTTTATAATTTTTACGGCACTTGAATGCACCGTCCAGTCGTAAAATCCCGGAAGACGGAGTCTGTGTGTGGGCCGTGAAGGCATCATCAGACTTCGCAGGTTACTGCTGTTATGACAGAGCCGATAGACCTGAGAGCAACGAGTTGGTGCAGGATGTAGTGAACTTTATTGAGACTTTGAACAAAAAAGTTTTCGCATTTTATTTTCAAGAGCCTTCAGCTGAGCAGATAACTGGAACCCGGTGCTTGGAAGAAACTTGATTTTTCTGTCTTTGATTTTTTTGCAATACTTGTTTTTTAAGGGGTTGACTGTGTGACAGAGCAGACAGGTAGGACTCTGATATGGCTGAGGTGCCTTCACAGACACAGCCGGTCGAGATAGATCCGGAATTTGAGCCTCTTTCCCGCCCGCGGTCGTGCACCTGGCCTCTGCCCCGGCCGGAGCCCACTGACCCGGCCAACTCTAACACGTCCTCCCCGGCGCCGTCTGTGCAGCAGGAGCCGGGAGGAAACTCTGAGTTCATTGGAAACCTCGGTTTGTTAGAGGAGGACTATGGAGAGTACGCGGAGCAGAAACCGCCTTTACCCTGCAATGATTTTCTGTGTCGAGAGGGAAACTGTTTGCATCTTCATCGCCACCATCCTAACCACCGTCCTCAGCAGCAGCACCCGGGTCCGCAGCTGCCGCTCCAGCAACAGGTGCCTACCCCAGGTGTCCCACCTTTGGGTGGCTCTGGCCAGAGGAAGACGAGCTCTTCACGTCGAAATGCCTGGGGCAACATGTCTTATGCCGACCTGATTACCAAGGCTATAGACAGCTCACCTGAGAAGAGGCTGACCCTGTCTCAGATTTACGACTGGATGGTGAAGAGTGTGCCTTACTTCAAGGATAAAGGAGACAGCAACAGCTCTGCAGGCTGGAAGGTAAGTGCAAGTGCTCACGTGAAGGGCTCTGTGTGAGTGCACGAGCTCTAACCAGGGTCAAACCAGGCAAATTTGAACCCTGTTTCTCTGAACACTGTTCAAATAAAGCCAACAACACCACACTTTAAGTGGAACATACTAATGAAAGAACTTGGAGTCAAATTATATATTTTACATTAACAGGCTTTTTTAAAACTGTCTTATATACAATAAGCAGTAGAGCTGTATCCTTCTTTTGAATTCTGCTAATATTGCACTTTGATGTGCTCTGCTAGATGTAAAGGGATGCACAGAAGCCAGAGGACACACATGATTTCAGTCTTCATCAAAGCTTGACTCATGCATCTTTAAAAAAAGTTAAAGATGCCAAAGCTCAGGAGTTTTCTGACTTTTTTTGTTCCATAAGCATGCAAAGTCAATAGTCCTATTGCCTTCTTTGTAAGCAACACTGTCACAGTCACTATCAGACAAAACATGGCAGGGGTTTGGAGACTTGGTTTCTATCCTCTATTTTGTAAAGTCTCTTAGGCAGCAGGATTTAGTGAGACCACTCAAGTCAGAATAAGAATAAGAAGAACTTTATTAATCCCTGTCATCTCATTTGTCATGTCTCTAAAAGACATCTACTATTTACAGAAGAGTTGTACAGTCTGATGGCTGTTGGTACAAAAGATCTTCTGAATCTTTCTGTCCTTCAGCGAAGAGAGAGGAGCCGTCCACCACCATTGGCCCTTTAGTCCATCAAGGTGTTGTGAAGTGGGTGATCCATGTTCTTTAGAATAGTCTCCACCTTTCTCAGTGTAGATCTCTCAACCACATCCTCCACTGGGTCCAGCTTGAATCCAACCACAGAGCCAGCTTTTTTCACCAGTTTGTTGAGACTTCTTGCATCTTTGTGTTTGATGCTTCATCCCCAGCAGACTGCAGCCTATAACAGAACACTTGCCACTTGTACTTCTTGTAACAAAGCTCTTATCTATTCTCTGATTAGGGATTTGACATATTTAAATGAAGCTTTTGAAGTTTTAAACTCTTATTTTTGGCCAATATCAAGTGCACATTCAGTGTGATAGGCATTTGTATCATGAGATGGTTGATAATGAAAATCATACTTTTATTCATTCCAGGAGGAGAGACAAAACATTTTCAAACCAGTAACAATGATTGACAGAGTCAGACCTTTTCAAGTTTAAAAAAAATGTTCAACTCAGTAACCTTTGATGTGTTGGAGTGGTTTCCTCTGTCAGCAGCAGCAGCAGCAGCACACACCTCCACACTGCTGTGTCAATGAGGAAGGAGCAGCAGATCTCACTGTAAACATCCCATACATGTGCCTGAGAACATTTCACTCTGTGCAGCGGTGAAGTAAAATAACTAAGAAAAAAGAAAAACAGACACAAAGTATGAAGAACAGAGGGAGTAAGACAATTTCAATTTTTCCTATGCTTTTTTTTTTCTTATTTTAGAATAAATGTTTAAGAGCAGTCAATTTGCTAAATTGTGTTTGCCCAAGGTGAATAATATACACACATCCATGAACCAACATTGGTGGGAACAATCCATCCAGTACACCACAACACTTACTGAGTCATAGTCTGAGTCACAGTAATGGAAAATCCAGTACATTCCTAAAATTTGAAAGCTTTCCTGCTTTCCTGTCTGGAAATGTTTTAAATACAAGGGACAAGTTGTAAAAGCATTAGCCTAACGCCTGCACAAACATGTTAATCCTGTTCTTAATATTGTCTCACCGGTCAAGGAAGTTACTCAGCTGTGATGGATAGAAAATAACTTGGGACAAAAGCAGACAAAAAAAAAGCCAAAGCAGATGCCAATTAAAATGTGCAAACTCAAACAAAATTTGAGTCAAGTTCATATTTCAGCTTTGCAGCCCTTCCTGTTACCCCTGCATTCTCCTGAGATGAAATGTAATTTTGGAGTTATGTCAGGAAATGCCTTTGTGAACCTCACTCAAATATAGTTTGTATTGTTTAACACCCTCTTTGTGAGAAGCTTGATCACAGCTGGCGTTATGAAATATGGCTCCACTAAACCTACCTGTTCATTTTTTGCTCAGTGTTTCTGCAGCTCTTTAATATCACGTCGTCACATACAGTATGTACTGTAATTCCACGCACCGGTGGGAATAAAGTTGATACTCAAGTACATCATGGAGTAAGTCCCTCGACAATAACAGGAGGCGACACAAACAACTCAATCAGTGTTGAGGAGTGTGTCAAAAGGGAAGGGGCTGGGTGAAGGGAACACAGGGAACGACGTCAAACATCCTCCATTCCTGAGCTCTACGCTCATATCTCTGTGTCCCTGTCTTCTAGAGTTTCCTCTGCGGATGCTATGGCTCGGAGAGAGGGATCGCTGCTCTTGATCCCGTCACTTCCTCCTGTTGAGCCTTGGCAGGAGATTCTTGTGTTTGTTCAATTGGACCTCAGACAGTTACAGTTCATAATAACACCAGGAGTCTCCATAACTTTTGAACGCAGTTATTGACATTGGTCTACAAACTTATAACTTCAACATTAAACTGCATTTAACAGTCACCTCCGAGCACAGTGGTTTGAACCTGTCACACTGTAAATGAGTATAACAGACTGTGTTACCCAGCCCTGGTTATGGGATTCATGTGATCCTGGATGTAGTCCTAATGCTCAAGGGCATGTAAGACTTTCCCAAAAGTTAATCAAAATTTCTCAGTCTTTAAAATTTTTTGGCATGCATGGCTCTGGGAACATCAGCGTTGGGCAGGCAGTTGGTCCACCACTTTGGTCTGAATAAACCTTTCAAGATGAATTGCCAAGTAATTTAGTAAAGACATCCATTTTTCCAAGAAGGTGAACCCCTCTGACTTTGGTGATCCCAAGACATGTCCTCCGGTGCCACCATTAGATTGATATTTGATATATCATATAAAAATACAGCTAGCATTATAGCTGTCTCATCTAGTTCAGAGTTCCTCTGCACAGGAATGGACACAGGAGTACTTTTAGTCTGGTGTAAAGTTTAATATATATGGGTCTGTTTAGAAGGTACTTGGTAATAGGTTTGCGAGAATTGTTAAAAGATTAAGAAATGTAAAAAATAAAAAAACAGTCCTGTCTTTGAAATAAGAGAACACCTTAGAGCTTTTTTAATGTTCATTAATAGACTTAAACTCATATCAATGCTTTTCTTTGGTATACAAAAGCAGAGACGACCATTACTGAAGAGGTTGACAAATTACGCACTTTTTATGCCCCAAAGCGGTGTGAAAGGGTAGGTTTCAGATTAGCAGCTGAAAAATCAACAATTTTTATCATTCCTGCATAAAATATTCATTATAAATGGTTTATCTGACTGTCAAGAGTCAGCAGGATGAATTTTTGTCAGAAGACACACCTTAAGTTTGTTACTGCACTTCTAAAAATCATGTTAACACATTAGCCTGACTGAAATAGCACTAAATCAATTTCTCATAGTCAGACTACCATACCTGGATGATGTGGTTGGGGATCGATTTTCCCTGTCAGATATACGACTTAGTCAAACTGAAACTGGCTTTAACATTCTGCGCATGCCTCAGTGTTCATATGCTGGTCTCTGAGCCAGAAGCTGGATAAGTAATTGAAATAGCACAGAGCTGTAAAGGTGATGGCGCATTCATCATTAAGTGTATATCCAGTTAGCCTCTTGCTAATGGGTTCTGTCAATATACTAACCAGGAGACAACCCAATTGTACTGAAATGATGGGGAGCATGTTGCCACCTACTATAGCAGAGGTGAACATGCTTCTGTCAATAATTTGATTCTTTCCTAATGCATGTAAACTGGGACAGTAGTCCAGTTAAATCGCCTAATCCAGCTTTAACTGTAGCTCCATTTAACTGTGCATGTTAACACACTGAGTGTGGAGTGACTTAAACAAGAACACTTAAACAGTAAACTCTGTGGAGCATTTAACCCGGACCTCTGCCACAAAATTATAGTTTTTTACAAAAAAAATTCTAAACCTGAAACAGTTTTTGTGGTTATTTCTTGAAGTGTTTTTCTTGATGTGTCAATGGACTGAGCTTTGCTTTTTGATATTTGGAATTCAAAGAAGCACAAAAGATTTTCACTGAGAACAATAGCTGTAGCCTGTTTATCTTTACTATGAAATCAACACTTCTCTACCTCAACCTCTGCATTCCTAAATGTTGGCTCTCTCTGGGCCTTGGAACCACCGGCTAATAGTTATTTTTACACCTTCCTGTTAAAAAAACACGACAGTCCCCCCACAATGAACTATGATGCATTTCCTGCCTAGTGGATGGAAAACAGTGCCATGTGTTCACTTCCCTGCCTTGCAAAACACAAGGGTCAGGGCTGGGAAAAAAATACAGACTAGATGGTGTTTGTGCACCTAACTCTGTTTGAATCCAACAGTCCCACCACAAAGAAATCATCAGTCTGTCCTTTGTATTGACTTTAGAGTCCACATGTATGAATGTCCCTGATTGTAATGACAGATAGGGGTATGCCAGAGACCTCATGGTGGGTGGAGGGCGTTGAGTTTGAACCTCAGTGATTATATAGCTCCACCTAGAAAACTGAAGGTGGGTGGAGGGCAGGACGAGGGCGATGCTGCTGCCGCTAGAGCTTCCTGTCTCCCCCGCGTCATGGACATGTTTTGTTTCCCTCCAAAAGTTGTGTGGCTGCTCTGTGTTCACTGTACCTTTACTACGAGATAGGGGCCCTTTGCCAACTGGGAGAATTGGTTCCCCTGGGATACTGGTGTGTCTGTAAGTCACAGTGAGCACTCAAGGTACTTCACCAACTTACTGGTACTGCCATTGTTTTTCTCAGTGAACTGTGACACAAAATACATGAACAGGAAGCCCCTGCCTATGAATTTAACTGGCACAAGGGTTCCGATGCATTTATTTGAAATTCAACGGCATGAAAACGTTCATTTACAGTTCCTGGAAATTTCTGTGAGGCACATACAGTCATGGTTTTTAATGTTAAACAAACATGTTCCCTACTTCTCTGTTTATATGCCTTACAACCTGAGGAATGGTATATAACGTAATATATAACACTATTTGAGCTTAATTTGACATGAAAATTGTTGCATTCAAATACCATAAACTTGGTACACTTTCATAAGATTGTAACTCTTTGTGGGAACACCAAGTTGTAAACAGAAATAAATGCGTAAGTGCTAAAAACTGCAGTTTCTTGAGCATCTACCTGAGGCTGGCTGCAGAAGCCATGCACACCACGTACCCATTCAAAAAACTTATCTTTCAGCCTGGTAATTTTTTTTTTCTGAATAGCATTTTCTCTCTTCCCTAAAGATATTAAGTTTATGAGTTTTGCACAATAAAGGGTGAGGCTGACTTGACTGACAGGTGGGCACCTGGCCACTGGAAGGAGTCTGCTTCAACTCAACCTCTTTGCCTCTTGCAAGGTCAACCAAGAGTTTGGTTAAATCAGCATTTCCAATATGGTGGCCGCCATCACTAGACTTCAAACTTTGCTTCAGAAACCGATGCGTGACAACATTTACACTATGTCGGTGTATTCTAAAGCCGGTGGGGAACACATGAGTTGTGTTG